>JAGXTR010000007.1:2400000-3000000 GCA_018398605.1 Biscogniauxia mediterranea | reverse complement strand
GGTGCCTATTCTGGCCCCCCTTAGACCGTTGTAAAGTGCAACCCAGAGGTGCAGATGAGGAACCGGGGGGAGGGAGGAGAAATAAAAAGAAACAAAAAAAACGTCAGATCACCTTGCATCATCCCAATACTATGCGAGCACATCCGCCGCGGAGCTTCGACCGAGAAAAAAAAAACTCGTTTTTTTAAACAGAGAGTCGGAGGGCGAGATATGGAGGAACCGGTAGCGTGGGCCGTTCCAATCACCGCACCCTGTAGTACCGAGATCAGACGGGGGGAGGGGCCTTGACGGACAACTCATCCTCTTGTTCTACCAGGGCGATGATCTGGAAGCTTTTTCGACCATTAGGAGAGTTTCTGGATAAAGCCCTAGTCGGGATTTGTAAGAGACGGTGAAGGGACACGGTGAGAAAGAGGGCAGGCTTTGCGCTTGACGAGGGAGGGGATGGATGGAGGCAAGGGAAGGGAAGGGAGAGAAGGGGGGGGGTGTGTGTGCTGCGGCTATGGATTATAGCGAGCGAATCGAGGCGCGCCCCTATATAGAACAGGCAGCGGTTACACGACAGAGCCGAGAAGCGATTCGAGGCACGAACTGTAGTGTAAGCTTAGCCCATCAGGGATACCATGGATTCTCGTGGTTGACTGGCTAGTGTGCTTGCGTTTCATAGAGCGACGCTGATGTACATATCTTCGGTGGTATCGTGTGTGTTGCGGTCTCCGGATGGGTCGAGGCGCGTGTCCCGCTGCGACCACCAACTCTCCTTCCGGCCCCCAACCGCCAATGAGCTGGCAATGGTGTGTTCTATGCGGCTTAGAACAAAACACACTCTTCTGCATGTCAGACCCTCTGCCTTGAGTCGAGAGGGTATGGTCTCCTTGGTCTGCATGCTGGTACGCCCAGGGAGGGAGGGGGGGACCTTGTCATCCCCACCGTTATTTCTACACCATTACAGAAAAAGGAGGGAGACGATGATGAGTAGATTTCATGGTGGAGGGTTGCGAAGTGGCATTGTTGGGTTAAATCAACAGTACGGTCCTTTGCTTACTCTGAACGACATAGGGGGGGTGCGCATGTGCTCGATAACACATGATTTACTTCTAGTGTGGCCGGAATTAATCATGTCTCAGTAGAAACTTATAGGGCGTCTCAACGTCTAAAGATGCCCGATTGGTTAACCCTAGATGGGGGTGGTTTTTTCCCCTTTCAATATCTACCTGGGTGCTGATTCTGGTCGTCATGACTTGCATCCCCCTTGATGGATTCCCGTGGGAAATGGTTTCTTGGGAGCACGAGATAGGCGATTGTCTCAAGTCCTTTGGAACGGAACGGCCCGTGGCCTACAAGACCTTATGATCAAGGTCCCCCCGAAAACCCGAGTTGTCCATAACGGCACTAGGCCCCTGAAAGCGGCCTCTCTGACACGGCCTTGCGCTAGAGAGCACCAGGGAATTGCCATTACGAGGCGAGACGTAAACGGTACCCTGACTTAGTACCAAAAAAAAACCTGCATTTCCACTGCGTGATCCCTTTGCCGATGGGGTTAGGTATCCGCGGTGCTACGCTACGGGTACCTGAGATTTGAATCACATCGAAGAAGAAACGAGCATAACTTTTTTTTGGCTCATCCATGTCTTCTGAAATCTGTTGCCTTCCCACCTCGGCTGTTATCGAATTGCGTATGAAACGGGTATAAGTGCTGCCCAAGGTTGAGCTTGCTCCTTGTTTTACCCCCGGTAGCTGAGAGGAACACATGGCATTGTTAGATAGCCTGTATGATCAAGCTGTGAACCCAGTCTAGGATTTGGTATGGAGCCAAGTACATAGTAAAGACATATGATATGGCTGAATTTGACAGAATCATGCATCTGGAGTTGTTCTACGCCACGAGAGAAAAATTCAGGATATCGAAAGTCGTCGACTAGGGGGAGCGAAATTCCATCATATGTACCACTAACATCGTGTTCCTGTATTCCGCGTAGTCTGTGTTGTGGCCCAAAGATGCTCTAGATCTGAATGGTAGCTAATTTGGCGATTGTCCCGGCATTGAATAACATTAGATCTCGAGTAAGGCGTCGATCTAAGCTGAAACGAAAAGAAACATCCCCCACCAAGGCTAAGTATAATTAGAATCAGAGCTAAAACTAAGAGCGGGATGCAGCCACGATCGTAGCCAGCTTAACGACCGTGACAGAAGAGAAAACCAGGAAAGCTTCGCAACGTATATCTCATCCGGACACGAATTTTACTCAAGGCTAGGGGGTGAATTCGTGCAGGTGGGTCCGGCCAGAGGCGCATTGCCACGTCGCTGGCCCAATGACAACCTGATGAAGATCCCTAGAACGTTTAAATCATGTATAACTGAAGCAGAAGATGCTCTCACACGCTGCTGGATTTCCCAAAAAAAAGTGTGAGTGGAGAGTCCTGCGGTATTTAGGAAGAGCACTTGTGGTTTCTGTTGCCCTTATCTGGCCGGCCGTTGAAAGCGGCCGCAGACAGGCACCCAGTCCGCTCGGTTAAGGGGTGCCACCGTCAACAGGGTCTCGCTCGTCATAACTCATCGCTCAAGTATACTTGATGTGTTGTCGCGGTAGAGAAAGGACCCAAGGATACCCGGGACCTCTGTGCCGGCTGTATCGGATGTCAGGAGTGCTCGAACGATGTGTTATGGTCTCTGTTGGCGTGAGCTGCAGGCCGAGTCCAAGTTGCGTCAGGGCAATATCGTCTTTCCCGATGTGGCTTGCTGAGCTGGACCACTCGAGAACAGGGTCAGATAGAACCCAATCAAACCGAGTCCGGTCAGAGTGTAGCAGTGGTGTATGGTGGCGAAAGCAAACAATCACCTGGCCGGGGTGGATAACGCAATATGGGAGCGTCAGGGACAAAAAGGAGAAGAACCCAACGGCTCCCCCAGATTAGTATATCACCGCTACTATAAAGGGAGACGTATGATTTAGCATCCTATGGGGGGGTTGTAGGCCATTGGTGGGTGTCTTAACCGGCGCCCGGGGCGTGGCAAGGGAGGAAACATGAGTGCATGTTCCAGTGATCGTCCTACCATGCTTGTCCTAAAATGTAAGTTGCCTCACAAGGCATAGTCGTGACCTAGCCGCGGATAGCCAAATGGCCTGCATAGACCAGTGGGGATGGCCCATTCTGGTGGTTGCAGACGGGAAACGATCCAACTCTGCGTGAGACGGGAAGGGGGGACAGGGACCTCGAAGTCGAGGCTGATGGCTTGACGAGGTACTATTCCAAAACGATGGAATCGAGCCAATGGGGTAGGAGCAAAGAAACGGGGTTAGCTCATAGCTCTCGAATCACATAGTTAGCAGATGTTCATCATAGGCCAACCTGTCAGGGTCCTTGTACCCAGGTGGGGAAGTTAAGCCGGTGGAAATTGAACTATCGCCAACGTGGCATCCAGATAACGTTGGAATAAAGACGTTGGACGGAAGAGAACGTTAGGTGGCCATGCAACCCCAATTAGCAGATAGGCTGAGTTGTCATGGACCAATCCTCGGTGGTCGTCTGTGATGCCTTCGGGCAGACATCTTGCGAGCATGTAGTGAAAGGATACTGCCAACGCATGTCGAATATGTATGTCGGGTGGAGGGTATCCGTGGAGGGCCAAGGCGTTGGGGGGTAGGTTGAATAGGAGAAAGTATATAAATATTTGGCCTCGACCTCCGGATGGGTCTCTGTCTCGGGATAGCGTAGTTAAAAAACCCAGCACGACATAAAAGCGATTTTCCGCATATAGACCATTGTTGCTCATAGAGTCTGCAAAGACATCAGGAGGGTTTGAGAACCTACAGGTATGGCCCATCAGTTTCTGCCATGGTACTCCCCCTTTTAGGAGGAAGACGGCTTTAGTTGGCTAACGACGGAGTAGAAGCAGTGAAAAAAAGTCAGACCATCAAAAGCTACCCCAGATCGATCACCCGACCCGACGACGATGTGTTACTTTGAGCAAACACGTTGGAACTGCGGTTACTGGCGGTGGGGACATTTTCGCCAGCAATGTACAAAAGAATACCGCACAGGAGAGACATGCGGCCTGAAGCTGGTCTACAATACCAATCAGGAGTTGGACAACTGCAAACTTTGCAAAGACATCGAAAAGAAGCAACGGAAATACAAGAAACTCGAAAGCGACATAAGCCGGTGGCATAGAGAAGGAAACCGAACAGCAACTATCGAGAAAGCCGAGAAGGAGAAGGGAGAAGTTAGCGAGGCGATCCATAATATGCAGTATCAGCATCAGCAGAGGCAATATTCGGTGGTTTGAGGGCGCGGAAATGACTCGTGGGTCTCGCAAGGTGGCGATACTCTTGAAATTCGGAGAATACCTGTGTAAAACCAGTGGAGAAGGCTTGAATGGCCTGATGAGGAAACATTAGGGCAAGCGGTGGTGCCTTTAGGATCAATAGGTACCACTGGGAATCGGGGTTGCGAAAATATTTTGGCCACTGAGGTGTTGCGCTAGGAAGCCGGTCCTTTGTACTTTGTATGACATTATTGAATAAGCAGAAGACTTTCCTTCGTCGTTTTCAGAAAAAAAAAAGAACTTGGCTCTGAAGTAGTTCTCGTCTGCTCACGCTCGAGGTTTCGGGGGGTGCCGATGGTGTTAATTTCGACTATCGATGCTGATGCTGCTACTGATATCTTGAGCCACGATTAAATTTCTGGACCAAACCAACCCGCCTGAAAAGTAAATAAAAGGTTCCCCTAGAAGCTTTGTGCCTAAGAGACGGAGATTTCCATTAAAAGAGGGCAGCCCCCCAGAGCCGAAAATCGGATGTCCCAAGCCATCCTGCACCCGGATTTGAGCCCCTTAAAATTATATATATACCGAGATGCCTGTACTTGAAACCTAGGCCGAAATACCTGTAAATAGCTAAGTCACCGAAGAGTCTCAGCAGAAGCAGAGGGAGGAAAGATAGTGAGAGAGGGGACTGCTGGGTACAGACTCGACCGCTCGATGGGGGGGGAGGGGGAAGATGCAGTCTGCATATTTTGCAGCGACTTACAAGCCTAGAGCAGCCCCGAAAAGGGACTGTGGTTGAGTGGACAAGACCTCGAAAAGGGGGGGGTGCGTGCGGGAATGCCCGTTGACTGGCCAGATCTGCCGCACAGACTCCCGCTGTGGTTCTGAAAAAAGCACATCATTACATGTAATGTGAGCCTCCTGTCAACGACTCCCCGCTCTCGATACACCGAAGCCGGCCAGAAGCACTTGATATCATTATTTTGCGCTAGAAAGCGGGACTTTTATAAACAAAATCTCCACCGTCAAGCAGAGGACGGAATTGGCACGTGTCTGCTACTAAATGGATATGGAATCACAGGACCTAGGCCCATGAGTTGATTGGCTCTTCCAGAGCCAGTAGGATGCAGGTATGACGGCTGATACTGTCCTGATTGCCTTAATGTAGTATAGGGCCTCCATCCCCCGTCAAGAACCCCATATTGGGTCGCAAGAGACCCGCCTAAACCCATCCAGGCCGTAGTAGACCCATCGAGAGGCCGGCCCGGCCAGAGAGTGCAGAGTGGGATATCGGATCTGCGCGGGAGTCGGTACCAATGCTGTCTCCATCTTGTAATCCCGCCCTACAACCCCCTTCCCCCCCCTCCCTGGTGTATCATCCGATAGCTATGCCACCGCGGCCGCGGCATCTGCAAAGGTGCCTACGAGAGGCTCACCTGATGCCTCCTTGATGCTGGGGCCTTCCCCATGGAGGTCTACGGCGTTCTCCTCGCTTACCAACCATTCAACGGGCCCATAGTTCCCATCAACAGGGGTTGCCCCGGGATCCGAGGATAGTTTGGATAGAATATTCTGGTACCGCGCCAGACGAACGTCTTGGCCGGAAAATAAGACGGGCTGTGTCCTCCGGGTCTCCTGGGGAGCGATCTCAAAGACATCAACCAGATTACTAGATAGCTAGTCAGCGGGACGAGCTGGGCCAGGGCTATAATAAAAACACAGCGGTCTACACACTTGGATGTTCGCGCTACTACCCTCTGGAGGGCTTCGGCTTCTCGCTGCGACTCGAGTGGATCGGCCTGGGGGTTTAGGGTATGCTCGCCGAAACTGCCGTACTGCATATTGTTCGCATCGTCGAAGAGTAGACGGGACACGTCATCCTACGGACTATGTTAGCAGGTACATATTCATCACATGATGGCCCATGGATACATGCCTCGTCGTAGGTATCATTGCGCCGGCGCCCAAGACAAGAGGCGCAAATACCCATTATGAATAAGGAAAGAAAGAAAACGACCAAAAGTAGATGCGCGCAGGGCGAATAAGCGTAGGGAGAAAAGATAGATTAGGAAACTCTGGACCAGGACGGTTGTCCCATGTCAAACTCTAGTCAATTTCAAGTCATAAGGATTGTATAATCTGCCTGGGTGTACCTGGCGAGAGTTAGAATGAGGCGTTGGTGCTGGTCGCAAGATCGTTGGATGTTGGAAGAGTTTGACTTGGGAAGTTCCCCGAGGAAGCGCGATTAGGGAAGGGCCCGTGCATTATTACATAATATTACCGTCACTCACCTCCTTCCTCCTTAACGCCACACGGCGCCACAGCTTGGTAAATACCCGACATTTCCAATTACCTACCTCTTTCCTTCCCTACTTTGCTCTTAAATACATACACTACTTCAAACCTCCTTCCATTGGGTGACATGTAATTAGGTAAGACAAATCACGACATCTGTAAGGTTGGGTAGGGCATACGCCATATGTAGGCAGGCACCTAAAAGTTTTTAACTCGTAACTTTTCAGGTATGTATGTACCTAAGGTAGCACCTGTACGTAGTGCACAGTAGGTACCTACATACATCGGTAGATGAGTTGCTTGTCGTCAAATCGATAGGTCCAGGTGCTGCAGGGAGAAACCATAAAATCTTCTAGAATTTTAAGCACCTACATAAAAATATTATACCGGCATATGTATCTAGGCCGGTTTTGGAAATATCTCCAACGAACTACTGCAATCCTCTTTAGCTTTTTATGTTCGTGGTGGTCCATCAGGTTCTGGAGTCGCACTTGATCTGCGGACAACCCATAGGTTTATTTTATACCTATTATCATTGATGCGACTGTCGCTTACATAAAAGGCCAGACCTGAGTGCTAGTTTTAAAAAGTCCATACTAATAAATCATTCAGACTTACCAAACCTGGCATGCACCTAGATATGTATCCCCTTGTCAACTGTTTGCTTCACTGCTAGTCCATTAGGTTATGTACATTCACACCTGATTAAGCACATTTGTTGACAGGCAGGTATGATGCAGGTAGCAAACTTAGTACATAGCTCTGCATGTGGTTGATGGCTGTGGGATTACATAATACAAGACAGCGCTGGTGTGGTGGACGGGACCTTACTGATTGGATTCATGTGAGAGAGTTATTCTGGTTGGACCCACTTTCGTGAATGTAAAAGTACTGTAGTACCTATGTAGACTCGGCCCGCGTCGCGCGACAAGGGGACGAAAAGCATGTTGCCCGCGATTGACAGCCAACGAAACGCACTGACACCGGAAAGCTATCGTAGATCAACTTTTTTTGATAGCACGCGCAACGCAACTCCCTCCTCTCAACTTCATCTTCGTCAAGTCCCAACAAACCACCAACAAAAACCACTCTCTCCTCCGACCCCCCCCTTCATTTATCCATCCCGCCGCGCCGAATCCAACCCTCATGTCGACATGCGAATAATTACCACTCTCGACATCCCATTATTACATCATGCGCATCATTAAACCATCATGGCTGAGCCATAAGGGTAAGCTAAGCTGGGGAAGGCGATGCGCCGCTTGCTCGCAACTCGCTGTCCGATGTAATAACTAACTATCATGTAGGCGAACAGAAGGACTTTGAGGTTTACAGCTGTCATGTGTCTCCCGATGGGAAGCGCCTTGCAACCGCTGGCGGTGGTATGTCCATGTTACCGAGCTGCCGACCTCGCTCTGCTTACTTAGCTAATCACTAATGTCTCCCACCAGATGGCCACGTTCGCGTCTGGTCCACCGAATCTATCTACAACTCCGATGATCGCTCCTATACCGAACCGCGACAGCTATGTCATATGAGTCACCATCTGGGCACCATCCACTCCGTTCGCTTCTCCCCCAACGGTCGATATCTTGCCTCCGGTGCCGACGACAAGATCATATGTATCTACCAGCTCGAGAGCGGGCCCCCAGCCATCGCTCCTTTCGGAACTAATGAGCCACCTCCTGTCGAAAACTGGAAGACGTCGAGGCGATTGATAGGCCACGATAACGATGTCCAAGACCTGGCCTGGTCCCACGATGGCTCTATACTTGTGTCCGTCGGGCTGGACTCGAAGGTGGTCATATGGTCGGGACACACGTTCGAGAAGCTGAAGGTCTTGTCGATTCATCAAAGTCACGTCAAGGGAATTACTTTCGACCCCGCCAACAAGTTCTTTGCTACCGCTAGTGACGATCGAACGATCAAGATATTCCGATTCACCTCTCCCGCTCCGAATGCGACGCAGCATGATATGGTGAACAATTTTCAGCTTGAGACCACCATCAGTGCGCCCTTCAAGTCCTCGCCGTTGACTACATACTTCAGAAGGTGCTCTTGGTCGCCTGACGGTAATCACATCGCAGCTGCCAATGCTGTCAATGGGCCCGTGAGTTCTGTTGCTATCATCGAGCGGACAAGATGGGACAGCGAAATCAACCTGATCGGACACGAGGGCCCGACCGAAGTGTGTATGTTCTCGCCACGGCTGTTTCACACGAAGAAACCTGTCGAGAACGGCACAACTAATGGACATTCTTCCGGGGGCTCCTTGGTCACCGTCATCGCATCTGCTGGCCAAGACAAGACCCTAAGCATTTGGAATACCAACTCATCCCGACCAGTAGTCATATTGCAGGACTTGGCATCAAAATCCATATCTGATCTTGCATGGACTCCCGATGGCCAGACATTGTTCGCATCTAGTCTTGACGGAGGCATTGTCACGGTTAAGTTCGAAACTGGTGAATTAGGCTGGGTTGCAAATCTCGAAGAGACAGATAAGGCTTTGTCCAAGTACGGGGCATCACGAAAAGCAATGGGTATTGCGGAAGATGTGGATGGACTCCAATTAGAAAACCACAGCAAGGAGGGAGAGCGTAAGGGTGCGGAGTCTAGGATGGGTGCTCTGATGGGGGATTTCCACCCGCTACCAAAGGATGCGACACCCGCCACAAATGGCGTCAAGACGGGAGCTACCACACCAGTTCCTTCGTCTAGCAACGGGCAAGCAGACGCTGATATAGAAAAGGAAAAAGAGAAGGAGAAGGAGAAGGAAAAAGCCGCGACGGCACAGGAAACAGCCGACAAGACCGCCCAACGCGTCAACGAACTAAAGTCACGAGTAACGATCACCAAGGATGGGAAGAAGAGAGTCGCACCCATGCTTATCTCTTCGTCTGGGACTGGTCAATCATCCCTCCCACAGACACAGTTGGTGGGATCGAGTTCGTCCAAGGCAGCGCAGAATGATGCACCCCAAACTATTTTAGATCTTTCGAAGCCATATGATGGTCTTCCAGAAGGTGGCCTCGCCGCGATGCTTTTGGGTAACAAGAGAAAATCGGTTGCCGTTGAGGGCGAGGAAGATGAGGAACAACCTAGCAAACGACAAGCCACCGGCCCAAGACCCATTATGCGGAATGGGGTGGACGGCCTGGAGCCGGCCGCATTAGAGCCTCCCAAGCATGGATTGGTCCCTACTCCAGAATATCTCCGACCGGCCGTTCTGAATCCGTCAATTGCCATTTCCCAGGTCAGACTTGCTGTTCCTAAAGTAAGATCACATATTTTACGTTCTCTGGAACGAGGCGCTCTCCTAGAGGACGGCTCTTTAGAAGAAGCATCCAAATTTCCGGAAAACGTTATCTTGGAAGCCAAGAACCCGGTTTCGATTAGGGATCCGTCACACATCACAGCAACTAAGCGAGGCGCAATGCTCTGGGAGGACTATCTCCCGCGTGCCATCATTCTCGTGACTGGCAGCAAAAGGTTCTGGGCTGCGGCTTGCGAAGATGGAAGCTTGTACACATGGACACCGGCTGGTCGTCGGATGATCAATGCCATGGTACTAGAATCCCAGCCCGTAATTCTCGAGTGCCGCGGCTGGTGGTTACTCTGTATTACGGCAGCTGGTATGTGCTACGTGTGGAATATCAATACTCTTTCTTCACCGCACCCCCCGGTTTCTCTTGCACCCATTCTCGAGATTGCCATTAGCTCTCTCCAAACACATCACGCCATGCCAGGCCCCGGCGTCACCTCGGCCCATTTAAACTCAAACGGCCATATCATTGTCACGTTGACGAATGGGGATGGGTATTATTACTCGCCTACCATGTATTCCTGGCAACGTCTCTCGGAGTCATGGTGGGCTGTGGGAAGTCAATATTGGAATAGTAACGATTCATCGGTGGGTTCGCTACAGTCGACCGCTGCCGGCTCGGTCGCTCCGGCGGATGAGAAAAGCGACGCAGCCACCGTCTCAGCAGGCATTATCCCCTTCCTCGAGCGGCATACGACAAATGAGTTCCTTCTTAAGGGTAGAGCATACACTCTACAGCGCCTTATTAAAACATTGCTGTCGCGAGATGGGTTCGAGGCATTCGAGTCGAGTGTCAGCATTGCCCACCTCGAAAATCGCATTGCCGGAGCATTAACCTTGGGTTCCAAGGAGGAGTTCCGATTATACCTTTTCATGTATGCTAAGCGAATCGGGGCTGAGGGTCATCGCGGGAAAGTGGAAGAGCTGCTCAATAGTCTTCTGGGCGGTGTGCTCCAGGACAAGAAGGGCGAAGGTGAGCACAAGGACCAGGGCAGGGGTTGGAACAGCAAAGAGGAGGATATTTGTGGGTGGGACCGAAAGGAACTCCTTAAGGGGGTGGTTCTTATCCTTGGTAAGTTTGTCTCAAAAGAAAAAAGAAAGAAGAAAAAAAAGAAAACCCGACAACAATGACATTGGGTGCTAATATTTCTCCTTATCTAGGCAAATTCCGAGAACTGCAACGTCTCACTGTACAATATGCACGGATCCTCGATCTCACCCTTGAGGATGGCTTTGCAGATGATGCCATGGCTATCGAGACATGATGGAAAGAAGAGGGGATGACATGAACCGGGTGGGCTACATACCTTATTTTTACTGAGTCCCTAAAAGTAGGGCAAGGGATGAATGGCATAGGAGTTGAAGGTGTAAGGATTGAGGATTCATTTGATATTTTGGTTCTTTGTCAGCAGGCTGGAGCAGCAAATGAGCCCTTGTGTTCCTCTCTGTAGGTAGTTAACATACAACCCATATTGTATTATAGGCGCCAATAGCAGAAAGATTACTGCCAAAATGGGCACCACGTAAGTATGTCATAAGTAATGTTTGCGTGGGTTAATGTAGGCCGTGATTCTGGGTGATTCAGCATTGGCCATAGTATGGATGCAAATATCTAAGGGACCTAGTCTCTAGAGGGTGTGATTGGTGTGAGTGGATGTGGTATCTTTAAGCTGGGATGAATAAGGCAGAGTCTATTATGTGCTAGTATGTCCAACAATAGAAGGTAGTCGCAGACAGGTTGGTGTTTGTTCAAGGAAGTCACGTCACCTCACCAGTGGTCCTCAGGCATGGCACTGGGTTAGATAAGAAGATTCCAGGCAGGTGTAGGTACCTAAGTTACCATGTACGTATGTAGGTCCTTCCTACCTAAATACACCCTATGACGTTTTCGTGGTAAAGGGGGAGAGAGGGGAGTACCTCTTTGGTTTAATCTAAGAAAATGTACACAGCGGGATTGTTTGTTGCTTACAATCTTCTAATCCCGAGCAACAGTCAAGTTCTCCCATTACCTAAAACCACCACCACCTACTTAGTACTTACTACCTTCTTTCCTTACCCTCCTTACTACCCTCCTTACTTGTCACAAGCATCACCTGGCATCCTTTTATTTTTATTACACCCCAACCTACTCAACTTCATACACACACATACACACATACACGCACATACACACTCGCACATCTGAAAGTCACCTTTTGTTGTTCCGGTAACAGCAAAGTCAGTCTCTTCCATCCATCCTCAGTTTGTTCATTCATTTCCTCCTCTCCCTTTTGTACCAAGCCCACTTTTGCACCACAGTCAGGTTACAACGACTAGGTATCGCTGCCCACCTCCAACCTGACCCGATATCATATCCCTACTTGTTGCACCTGATTTGTGCTGGGCCTTCCCTTGACAAGAATCATTATCTTTTAAGCACAGAACCAGTCGACGTTTATACCCAACTCGGAACAGTAAGTCTGCATAAACGTCCAATACCGAAGCTGCTGATTTTCTAGATGTTGACAGCCGTGGATCAACAGTCCTCCTTCACCATGTCTGCGGCCTATGTCCGTCACAGTACGGGTCATACAGGCGGCCAGGCTGCCCGAGTCCCTCTTCGACAAGCCGGCACTAAGGGCCACTCTCCATCATGGTCAACTTCCAGCAACGATGGCCTCAGTTCCAAGCCCATTGGCCTCAAGACCCACAAGGACGATGTATCTGCTCTGGCAAGTACCCCTACTGCGTTGGTTGACCGGGTCCATAACGAGCAGCAAGTACCCAGCTGGGCATTGCTGGCCCGTCGCATCCGGTAAGTCCAGTGTCATCTGACCAGTAATGCCTTTATTAATGTTGCTGTACTGGACAATAGGCCCTACTCGATCCGCAAGATCGTTGTCTTCATGTGCCTGGTCTTTGTCATTTTCGGTGGTGCCTGGATGATTCGAAAGGACTCGGCCAACCGCCTCTCTCCGGACACTGCCACCATCGATATGTATCTGCCTCCCATCGCCCAGCTTCCCCTCTCTCCTGATGAGAAGCCACTGAAGGCTGATCCCATCGATTGGCTTCGTCACAACACTATCCTCGATATCGACCAGATCCCTGCCTCCTACCGCGAGTCTTTACTTGCAACCCGGCCCAAGGCTGCCTTCATCGCTCTGGTGCGCAATGCCGAGGTTGACGATATGGTTCATAGCATATCGCAGCTCGAGGCTCGTTTCAATAGCCGTGAAACCCACCGCTACGACTGGGTCTTCTTCAATGACGAGGAGTTCTCTGAAGAATTCAAGGCGGCTGTGACTAATGCTACCAGTTCGCGTTGTTTCTTTGAGATTATTCCAGAGGAGCATTGGAGTGTACCTTCATGGATTGACGAATCTCGATTTGATGTCGGTCGGGAGTTTATGGGAAGCATCGGGGTCGGCAAGGCCTGGTTACAAAGCTACCACCACATGTGTCGTTGGAATGCAGGACTCTTCGCCATGGAGAACCGCCTCGCAGAGTATGAATACTTCTGGCGTGTCGAACCCGGTGTAAGTCAACTCAATCGACCCCTTTTCTTTCCCTTTCTATTGCTAGCCCCTTTTTCTCCCCCCTTTTTCTCCCACCTTGCCCCATGTTGCAGGCCACCCATTCTACCATGTCCCAACTAAAGTAGGTAATCTGACAAGTGGAGATATAGGTCGAGTTTTCCTGTAACATCAATTACGACGTTTTTCGATTCATGAGAGATACCGACATGGCCTATGGTTTCAACATGGCAATACTTGATGATGCGCGATCCTTCCCCTCGCTATGGGAGCGAACTAAGGCTTTCATAAAGCAGCACAAGGATATGCTAGCTGACGGTGCTGACCTTAACTGGTTAGTCCAGGATACCAAGGCCACCCAAGGTGCCGGGTTTTCGTCCTTTGCCTTTGACGAGGACGGAAACGTGATTGATGATATCGAGTACAACAACTGCCAATTCTACTCCAATTTTGAGGTTGGTTCTCTAGACTTCTTCCGCAGCAAAGAACATAGAGCGTACTTTGATCACCTCGACAAGGCCGGTGGCTTCTACTATGAGCGGGTTGGCGATGCTCCGGTACACACCCTTAGCGTCAGCATGTTTCTCCCTAAGAGTCGGATTTGGTATTTCCGTGACATCGGATATGCACACAGCCTGTGTGCACAATGTCCGCCACACAAGACCAAACTTACCCCGGTATCAGAAACAGAACCTGCCACTCAGGTCCGGTCGGTCATCGCCAATAGCAGCCTCTTGAACGACCATGATCACTGGGAGATGGTCTCTCGGGATGTTATCCGACAATGGGGCATCCCCGGTCTCTCATGTGGCTGCACTGTCAGTGCTATTGATGTCAATAACGCGAAGCTAGTTCCGTACGAGTCGAAGCAGCGCAAGCCAGAACACCCGTGCATTCGTCTTTACCTGGAGGGGATGTGGCTCGAAAAGAAGCCCGACTTCAACGCCGAAGACGAAATCGCCGCAGGCCGAGATGGTTCGGGCGGCTACCTCCTCGATGGTTTAGAGGGCAACCCTTTCCAAACCAGATGATCTAGGAGCTTGCGTTATTGTCCACTAACTTCAGCTGATAGAGACCGATGACACATCGAACACACCAAGGGATCGTGAGGTGAGCTAGTGTAGTAGTGAGAGCAGAGATTACCTACCTACGACAGATTTGCAGGCAACCATACCATAGCTTTGAACCCATCATGATGCCACATTTGACCCAACTTGGTCCATATTTGATCAAGCTTTTCTGACCGGAAACGAGAAAAAAAAAGGAAAAAAAAGAGAGAGAGAGAGAATAGGAAGAAAAGAGGGGTCTTGCCTCGCGGCCGGCGTTGGGCGAAGAGGAAATCAAGTTCATGGCGGTTCTTTTTTGTTTTTGTTGTTTTATCTTTTGGTCCATAACTTTATAGGATCAATTGACGGACACGACACACTCTGGTAACATGTCTGTATGTACTTTTAAAATACAAACTAAGTACGTAGGTAGCAATTCATTCCCTACCGAAAATACCAGAAAGAGAAAAGGCATGATCATGGCCTACTTTAGGCACCGGAAGATGCATGATAAATACTTCGTAGGCTTTTATAATGGGATTCAAACCTTGGGCACTGGGGACTTGGAGAAACACGAAGGCACTGGACCTACGCCAATAGATGTGTGATGGGGATGAAGGGGATAGATTAACTAGTAGGTAGTTTCTGTGAATATGGTAAGATAATAGTAGCACACGCCCTGATAAATTCAATTGACGTACCTACGTAGGAAGAAACAATTCCTTTCCGGCTGGTCGTGCAACTAAGAGTTTCCTAGTAGACGTGCTACATAACGTTTTGATATATTGTGAGCAACCCGGAGTTAAAAGCAGGTTTCTCCTCTAGAAAATGATAATTCATGGAGGTATGGTACAATTTGGTAGTATATACCCCTTTAATCGACCATAATTAATGCCCTAATGGACACGAAGTGGGAAAGGTGTTTATTAAGATAGATGTCCAGGTGTGTTTAAATATACTTTTATATCAATATGGGATATAGGGGGTAAAAGATGACTTTTAGCTTAATACACACGAGCGCAAAGATGCATAGGAAAGCATATTCAGACTATCAATATAAATCCAATCATTAAGAGGGAGCTATTTATACACTCTAGCTTTAAGAGACTTATAGGTTACATAATGTTACAGAACTACGTGTCTGACTATACACTCTTGCCAATAACTTGCCGACTTCGGTCTCGAGTTACCTACAGTGACGATATATGACAGACTAGTCTTTCGCAAGCTATGAAAGAAGACTTTCTCATCTGCGACGGCAAATTGCCGATGAGTGAGGACAGGGCAACAAAGGGGACTTGACAAAAAGTTACCTACCCATCTCGCCGAGTGACTTCAGGATCAAATGCCCGAAATCAGCAGGGATGGGCGGCTCTCGTGTGTGTTCCTCACTCAATAGAACGGCAGATCTGGAGGCGGGGAAAGAATACCATGATGTGATTGATGGATCGGTAGCTGCAGATTCTCTTGGCCCCCAGCCTGTCCATCATAAGTTTGCCCAGCTAATCCTTTGATAGAGCGGGCGTACCCCTGCTGCCCCGGAGGCGCCCAGTGCATCCCTCGTCCTATCACATCGTGAGACCCCTCCGCTATGTCTCGTGAACACTCAGGGGGCCCCTGTTTACCCCATCGTCATCGACCCGGAGAGGAAGTCGTCTTCTTTCCAAGTCCCATTCTCCACAGCTCTCCGCATGCATATGGTACCTATGGGTTGACCTCGGGTGGGTTTGGGTCGAAAATGCATGTGGTAGGTATTTGACTGAGATGGGTGCTGTTGTCGTTTGCCGTTTCAATGTCTTCCCTTTCTCTCCTACATACCTCGTAGCTGCTTCAACTCGGCGAACCCAAGCAGTGAAAAAGAGTGATCAAGCGACAGTAATTACCTAGGTACAACGCACAAGCAACTTGCTGCTGAAGTCATCGAAGCTGACGAAAACTACTACTTGCCCGACATCATCACGATGTATGCCCGAACCGCGCTGGTCCTGCTATCTCTGGCCGGCAGCCTAGCCTCAGCAGCAGCAGCAGCTGACCCCGAGCCCGCCAAGGCGGTGGTGCGCGACGTCGCGCCGCGCGAGACATCCCCGAACTTCCTGTCGGCCCTCTTCCGCCTGGCGAACCAGTTCGGCGTCGCGGCCTGCATCCCGCGCGCCCTGCCGCTGATCACCACGCTGCCCAGGATCCCGCCCGCCCTCCTCGGCACCGCCGCCATCGACCAGGCCCTCAGCCAGACGACCCTGGCCCTGGCCGACGTGTGCCGCTTCTCCGTCACGGGCGACGCCGCCGTCGCCGACGCCTACACCTCGTTCCTGCCCGCCTGGTACGCCTGGTACCGCGGCCAGTCCGCCGCCATCGCTGGCATCGTCACCGCGTGCCCCGCCGCGTCCGCGCTCGTCCGCACCGTCGAGGCGTACGGGAGATGCCCGCAGGTGCCGAGGACGGCGGCGGCGGTGGAGAGAGGGGGAGACGTCTTCGCGCGTGTCGATTCAGACGGGCACTGTCGTCGGGGGCGACGACACCGAGGCGCTGTCTTCGGCCTTCTCTATCCAGACGGACACGGTGGTCGGCGGCGACGATACTACGACTGCGGGCCCTACCGCGACTGCGACTGCGACTGCTACCTCCGCGCAGAGCACGGCGGCGACGACGACGGGAGCTGCCGAGGCGCCGTCGCCGTCTTCTACGGTACCGACCGATGGCGCGCCGCGGGAGACGGGTTTCATCTTGGCTGCTGCGGCGGCGGCTGGGTTCGTCGGGCTTGTTGCTGCGCTGTAGTATCATGGGACGGGACGGGACGGGACGGGACGGGACGGGAGGATATTAAACCCTGTATAATTAAACCGAATTAAAGGATTCATGTTGGACGAATAATTTCTGACGAACTGGGAAGGATGGTAATGATCTGGACACACGAAGATACGACAGATGTTATAGGAGGTTTGGGGGAATATATATTGATCGGATATAGGTAGGATAATACCTGTAGCAAAATATATAGTACACGACCAGACCACCAATCCGGAAGTCTACGATAATTCAAGCATCTTGCTTTTGAGGGTGCATGTGTTCGGTTTCAGGATGAATTTTTTTGTATGCTACATAATACTAAAGACTCAAGTACCTATATATAGAACTAACTATAGAGCAGAAATTCCGAAGAGACAAAATCCCCGGACGTTTCCATTGCCGGGTCTAATCCAGACGTATTAATGGTCTCGAAGGTCTTCAACTAACCCAGCATAAAAGCAGTAGGCGATAGGCTCGACAGGGAAATACAATACTCGCTAGGACCGTGTTAACACCGGACTATCTGACAGCACTACTAGGTAGGTAAAATCATCTTGTCTCGACCTCGTTCTGCCAAAAGACATTTGTATACCCCGCGGCGTGGATCGGGTTTAATGCGGAGGGTGAGGCGAGGAAGGGTGTGGTCTCGTCGTGAGGTATGCGGGTGGGTGGTGGTGAAGATTGGATGGATGTTTGGATAAGGGGGGGGAGTAGAGGGGAGAGGATGATTTCGCAATAATGAATATGACGGACTGATGGGACTGACTGGGAAGTCGAGAGAGAGACAGCTTATATAATGTGTATCTATGTACGATCTGCTTGCGAATTCAAATTTTATATACAGCCAAAATATTTACAAATGAAGTCCATGCTAGCGGCATAGGATTTTGCTCATGTTGAAGGGCCTTTTCCACTTATCAATATAGCATTCCTTCGGAAAAGGGGGGCGCCCCTATTTTTCACTCATTTTTATGGAATACACACTTCTTCATGACGACCACTTGATCTCTCACCTACATCCGTCATATACACTGATAGTAGTAGTCGTTCTGATACGTGCAAGTGTATCCCGAGGCACACACCGTAGACCCCGTCCACCCTATCCCTCCACACTGCGCATAGTGGGCTTGCTGCGGTGCACTCGTTGTCGTAGAAACTACTGCCGAGATCGTAGCTGGTTCGGCACTGGAGGTAGCCGTCGCTGTTATGCTCAGTTTAGCAGTTGAACTAGAACCCGCGGTTGTCGCAGGCGCTGTACTGCTGGTGGTGGTGGTCACTGCATTTACCTTCGATGTAGTTGCTGAAGTTGTTGTTGTTGCGGTACTGCCAGCGATGCTCCCCGACGCGTAGAGCACCCCGCGGCCGTTCGTGCCGA
Source organism: Biscogniauxia mediterranea (assembly GCA_018398605.1). Taxonomy (NCBI): domain Eukaryota; kingdom Fungi; phylum Ascomycota; class Sordariomycetes; order Xylariales; family Xylariaceae; genus Biscogniauxia; species Biscogniauxia mediterranea. The sequence continues at coordinate 2,981,390 of JAGXTR010000007.1, read as the reverse complement.
CGTAGACCTGGCCCGCGACGTTCCCGCTACCGGCAAGCTTGCAGCTGTCGATCGCGCCGAACCCCTGGCTGCCCTGTAGGTCGGTCCACGAGGTGCCGCCGTCGGCGCTGCCGTAGAGCTTGGCCCCGGCCGACCCTGTGCCGAAGGCGTAGACATTCCAGGTGCTGCTCCCGGATCCTAGGCCAAGGGCGATTTGGTAAGTGTTGGTAATAGCCGTCGACGTCTGCGCGAAGGAGGACCCGAAGTCCGTAGACTGGAAGATGCCGGCATCGGTCGACACCCAGACCTCGCCCGCCTTGGTCGGGTGGGCCGCAATGTCGCGGATCGCGGTGGCGTTTCCGAGGGAGCCGGCCTTGGAGAAAGATGTGGCCGTGTCGGTGCTGACGTAGAAGTCGGCGCCAGACCCGGCATAGAATACGGTGTTGTTCTGCTTGTCGGAGGCGACCACGGCCCCGGACGGGACGCTGGATACGGCGGAGAAGGAGCTCTGGTACTGAGAGCGCTGGACGCCGTTGGCGGAAGTTGACCAGAGAACTGTGTCGGCGTTGGCGGAGTAAGCGATGGTGCCGCCGGACATGCTCGTGTCTGCTCCGGAGTAGACGTTCCAGCTGGCACCGCCGTCGCTCGAGACCGCAACCTGCTGTGTGCCCGCCGTGTTTCCTGCACGGATAATATTCTTGACAGCAGCACCGGCATAGTCAACGCTCGACGATGAGGTGAAGATGGGACTCATCCAAGGAGTGTTCGGTGATGTTTGCAGGCTATCCGCAGACGCGAACGTAAAGCCGCTGTCGTCGCCAACTGCCGCAAGCAACTCGCTACCGGATGGTGGTGAGGCCAGGTCCAAGACGGCGAATTCTTCTATTCCATCTGCCAGTGAGTCTATGGTGACGTTGTGGACTGAGTCCCAGTTTGTCAGATCGTGACCACCGAAGACTGTCAAGCCGGTGGAATACAACCAATGGTCGCTGTCCAGAGGGTCGATTACCAAACACTCGATCATCCAACCCAAGTCCTTCGTGTCGGTGTCGAGGAAGCCGGTCTTGACCCATGGAGCTTTCGAGGTCTTTTTTCAAGTCTGCAGTTAGTAGTGTTCTGATTTTTGGTAAGATGGCGTAAGAAAGAACTCACCGACATGCTATAAAAGAGATTCATATCGGGGTAACTAGACCACTCCCAGATGCGCGACCAAGTCGTACCGGAGTCGTTGGAGCGGAATAGTTGCGCATCCGGCCACCACGAGTTCAAGCTCGCCACGACAATGGTCCCAGGGTTGAGCATGTCGACGCCTAGGCCACCGAAACCAAAGTAGAGGTCGGACCCTGAGACGGGGGTAATGTCCTTCCAAGTGCCAGCCGCAATATCGTAGCGGTAGACGGCGCCCATCGTGCCGTCATACGGGCCGGTGCCATCGCTGTAGGTCAAGTACAATGCTTTCTCTTCAGGCTGGAGCACGCCCTTGTGGGGGAAGTATGTTCCCGGCTGCCCTTCTACGGCGCTCCAGGTCGCTCCCGCGTCCTCGCTAACGTACACGCTCGCAGTGGTGTTGTCGGCGGTGCCGACGAAGATTCTGCTCGTAGCACCGTCGGTAGTGCCGCTGGTGGAGTCGAAAGTCACGAACGTGAGCCCCTGGAGGTCGTTATTGTAGTTATTAATATCGCTGGGGTCAGGGGCGAAAGTCCCGACGGCCGTAAAGGAGGAGACCTGGACAAAGGTGGCACCGCCGTCAGTGCTCTTCCACAAGCCGTTGCCGCTGCGCGCTCCGAAATACAGGATCTCGGAGTTTGCGGGATCGACGGCCAATCGTTCACCGGTGCCACGACCGGGCATGTTGCCGCCGACTTTGAAAGGGAGCTCAGCGGATGACCAGGTTGCGCCTTTATCGCTGCTGCGGAATATGGCACCATTGTTAGGGTCCCTAGGCATGTTAGGGTTAGAAGCTGCATTGTAGATGGCCAAAGAACGGACCGACGTACCAGCTATTCGTATACATTCCCACCGCGATATACACTACGTTGTCGTCCTGCGGGTCAAGCGCCAACGCGTCGACACCCCAATTGTGCCAATTATCATTGTCGGTGATGCCGTCGGTGACGGCCGTCCAGGAGTCGTCGTCCGGGTTCAGTCGGTAGAGACCACCGATATCAGTGCGGGCGTAGGCGAGTCCCTTGGTAGTAGGATGGAACACGATGCCCGAGACGAAACCCCCGCCGCCACCGATCTTGACGTTCTCCCAGGTGAAGGCAGCCTTTATCGGTGCCACGGCCGCTAGAAGCAGCGAGACAGATACGCGGAACTTCATCGCTAAGAGCGAGCTGGGTAATTGTCACGAGGTTGCTCTGAGGGTTGATCCCGTAACCAGTAGTGACAACTGATCACCATCGCCGCGGCGGAATGCATCTAGGTTAGTCTTTTATATACTACGTATACCCGCCCGCATGATCATTAATGCCATGCAAGAGCTATGGCATGACTTCGTATTTCTAGAGACCCCGTGAGTTTCCCTTCCCATTTCTCTCTCTGGGGAAATGCCCAGCATTGGGCTAGTTGAAACCTGGAGTCTGGACCGCTCGACCAAGCGCCCGAGCGGTCCCAACCAAGTCCCTCAGCGCGGAGATTGAGTTGCGGCAGGGAAAGGACCAAGAGTGGAGAGCTTCTTCGTCCCCCCCTGGTGGTTTTTTTCCCGCGAATAAAACGTTCGCGATGGCTCTCCGTTCGTCCCGATCGGGCAAGGGAACATCAATCTCCGGCATCCAGGGTGCCCAAACGTGCGATGCTGTCAAGGGGACTACTATGGTTCGTCCCTGATGAGATCCTTTCATCATCATCGACTTCCACCAATGTCGAGGACGAGAGCTCTTTCGTATACCTTCCTTAGCTCCTAGAGAGCCATCGAACAAGCTTTCTTGGTCCTGCGACATCCAGGAGCACGATCAAATTTATCTGTCACTCGTCAAGGATGTAAAAGGAGTAGAAAGAAAAGGAAGTCAATTGCTTTTTCGGTATCAACTACATATTCTTGTGTGTGTGGGTATCATTCCAGCTCCCCGGGCCAGGCGCTGAATGCGCTGCCTTCTTTCGTCCATCATTCATGTGCCATTATCCGTCGTTCACGTACCCTCGATGCGCAGTCTTAGATCATCAAAGACATCGAGGGGGTTAGAAAAGGAAAGGAAAAAAAAAAATAGAAAACCAAGTATCGTAAACTTCCAACCGTCATATCGCTCATAAACAGTACCCGCGCGCCAACGACGCGCCAAGATATCCGACTCCGGTGGCCGTGCGTTTCCGAAAGCCCTCTATCAGGCATTCGACCTTCTTTCTCGGCATGTGTAGCTTATCGGGGGCGGATCCCGCCCGTTCTCGCTGAGGGCCCTCGTCCGGTTCCGGGGCGGGGGAGCCGGGTGATGTAACAGCACGTGGATTTTGCAGCGCCGACGGTGTGAAGTAGTCTGGATTCCAGCCGTAATTCTCGTGAGGCATGCCCGTCCAGCGCCTCTGTATCCGAGAGGTAGGGCTGCCGGGCTCTGACACCACCTCCCTATCCACCGATCCCCTCGGATATCTCTCCATCTCGCTCTCCTGCGGCTCTGGGACTTCCTGGGTCGGTGTGAGCTGCCCTTCCTCCTCTATCTGCGACTCGCTATTCTCATGTTTCTCGTGCCTGTGGTCGAGGGTGTCGCCTTGTCTTAGCTCGCACCAGAGGAGATAGCCGATTTGATCGCTGAGCACCGGCGCATTGAACAGCCGCCGGCATTGCCTCACCCCCCACTTCTTGTCCTTTTCGTTGCCGATCATCTTTATCTGCTCGAGGGTCAGGCCGCACGTGATCCGGATCTGGTTGAGATGCTCCTCGAAGTGGCAGTTGAGGAAGTCTCGGAGGAAGTCCACGCCGGCGCGGATGGACCGGCAGCGTCGGAACTCGCATTCTCGAGCTAGCTGCTCGGCCGCCTGTCGGTCTTCTTCGAGCTGCTCGGGCGTCTTGATGGGGGCCTTTTTGATGTACTTTTTGATTTCCCTCTCGTCTCGCTTGACCTCCTTCTCCTTCTCGTCCCTCTTGTGCGGCTGTTTCGCTTCGGCACCCATCACGGCTAAACGGGACGTTGCGGTGCTCATCACCGTGACGGTGGAGCACTGTCGCGTGGTGGATGACCTAAAGCTGGAGAGAGGGATGTGGTGACCTGATTCGCAGAAACCCGGGATATGCTGGATATGTGTGCGGTGGCTGGTGTGGTCAATACTTGGCCCGAGCCGAATTGCTAATCCGAGTGGCCCACTGGTAGCTTTTTCCGCAAAGTGGACAGGAGAATTTTCAATGCAGCAAACTTCTCTTCGATGGCAATCTTGCTAGGTTAGCTTGTCGTGAGGGCCTCATTAACTGTGGGAGCCTGTCGCTCGTCACGTATCAACTGTCGTCTTGGGCAGGGGATGATGGGGAAAATGGTGTTGGGGATAGTATGAAAAACATGAATCCGTGGAAATGCGCAGTAGAGAAGAGACTCAAATCCTAAAAGGAGAGAATGGAGGACTAAGGGAGATAGTTTATAGACCTATGTAGTTCTTTACGTGCATGGACAGTCTTTGAGGCTGAAAGTGTAAGCTACGATGTCAACCAAATACAATGTTTGTTCTTAATCTATTGATCTATTGTATTTGGGTTATGGCTTGCGTTAAGACCAATGCGAGACCTATGCGTACGACAAGGTAGGACATTGAAATAAGACAACAAGGTTGATGATATATAGTAGCTTCTAGGTTCATGGTATCTACAGTAGAGCATATATTCCCATTGTGATCCGATGCCTGAGTTAAGAGTGAGTGCCCTTATCTCTATGTCAAAGACATTACTGTCCATATCGTTATCGTTCAAAACCAGCATGGCAGCGGTTTATTCTCGAGTAGCTTCACGTTCAGTTCATTAAAAGATCATCACGAGCAAGATCTTGCGCAAAAGAGCGAGTTAAATTCGCAGCAAGTCAACCATAATTGCTCAAGCCAAGCCACTCCCGCCTTCAATCTAGAGATTAGAACTAAAGGGGTTCGTAAGTAGTTGAACGTACGGCCGCACATGCGATCCGCGCACCCCCGACGGAAGATATCCCGGCGTTATGCTGGTATGTGCTGGTAAGCAGTGCGATCATTAATTATTGGCCAATGCGCCATATGTCTCGCATAGACGCTCAAGAGTGGCATGAACTGGCGATATGTGATTTCAGACTGCAGAATTGGTATTGAGAAGAGACAAGGAGATACACCAACAGGAGGTTATATTGAGGGCTTTGTCTTAGACTCTTTGGGAACTTTTTCCGGTACCCTTTGCCGCCTTGGCTACGGACCGTGTCGAGATCTGATACCTGGATGGTGGCCTATGCCATAGGGGTCTTCAAGACAATCCATGTAGATGATTAGGACAACAATCCTCCCTAGCCCCATAGCTATCATAGAAAACAGTGTGGCTAACAGTTGTAGCTTAACTTTTCATCATATGTTTTAAGCCTCCATCACTATAAATAACCATGAGATCAATTATGGCCAAATCATAGTTTTCTTCCTGATTCCATGTGTTCTCGCAGGAATGCTGTGCCATCACACATTCAACATTTCCGTCTTGACGAGTACTACTCATTACGTTATATTGGGAACGGTACTGGTCTTCACCTGTGTTTGTTCTTTTCAGTTCCCAGTAAATTATGCACTGCCATGCCCCTTTGGTGTTACTCGTTACGTTATTTCCTATTACGTCCACCATGGCTATATGCTGCGAGACAGTCCAATGTTTTTTTTTTTTTAGACAGTTCCAGATTTTTCTCCAGTCCTATCCCGTCAGAGCAATCCGATTAGCGATGGGATCGGGAACTGCCCTTTTCGGGAACTAGGTAGTGTAGATATTTCTCGACATGTGGTTCATAGGGGGCCGTGCGAGGACCGGTACAAGTCTCTACTATCCCCGAGGGGCGGCCGGGATCGTGCTTCTTTTAGCACAGGTATAGTAAGCGCGCAATACCCAGTAAGGTAGCTGAAGGCGGTGATAAATATGTGGTTCAATGCTTATTAACATCCCTTACGTCGGATATAACCACCTCTTATGTTGTCGCGAGGCACCGAGTGTGGGCTTAGGTAACGATGTCACTGTTAAGCGGGAAACAGGTACTATAGCAACGGTAATCGAAGCTCTTACATGATATACTGAACGCATACAAGAATACTGGAAGGTAGTGATAAAGTGTATAAGAAATACTCGCGTCAACGTTAGAGTTGGTATACCAGGACGTCTGAAGGATTATTCCTCGTCTCCGTTTATGTTCTGGGGTTCTCAATCCTCCTGTGAATAAGAATGTATAAAACTATATTGCCAAGTTATTGTTGTCTTTCATATCTCGTGTAACATTTTTCGCGACACAAGATACCCCTTAAATCGTTGATATGTAGGTATGTAAGTAGGTAGAATAGACACTTGTTGAATGCTTTTCCCCTAAGTGTAAAACGTCAGGGAGGGCATCTGTACATGGGTTTAGCTTGGTAGTCAGAAATCAGCGGCGATAGAAAAGGGGCTCTACGTACCGTTTAATTAAGACATCTTACTTCAATAGCACTCCCCCATTGGTTCTCACGCAAGTCCCCGTGGTATTGGTGTCCTTCATGAGATAAACGTATGCCTCGGCTACCTCTTCGGGAGAGGCGATTTTGCCAAGGACGGATTCTTTAGCCATCTTTTCCACTCTCTGGGCGCGCTTCTCTCCGGACCCGAGCAGGCCGGTGTCGGTGACTCCCGGGCTGACCAGATTGACACGGATAGGTGCCAGGTCTAGTGCGAGGCCCCGGGTGGTGCCGTACAAGCTCGAAGCGCATCCAGAGACGACAGCTGCGCCGTGCATAGGCTTCTCCGCAAGTCGGCCGGTCGTGAAGGTAATAGACGAAGAATGGTTCGGTTTCATGTACCGTGTCGCCAGCTTGGCGATCAAAAACGGCACGACGTACCCGAACTGCACACTGGAACGTAGGTATCCTGCCGATACTTCAGTCACCGGCTTGATATCCAGTGACATGGCCGTATATATAACGTGGTCCAGCAGAGAGTTGGCGGCAAGTGTGACGTCGGCGAAGAGCTGCTCGAGGTTCGATTCTACGTCGTCGTGGTTGACATCGCACGTGTACCCCGCGATCTGGATACCCGGGACAGCGGCCTGTATACTCGCGATCGCCGCCTGCACGCGGGCCGCGTTGGAAGAGGCAATCGACACATGGACGCCCTCTTCAGCCGCCAGCTTGGCCACAGCAGCACCAATACCCGAAGAGCCCCCAATCACCAAGATATTCTGGCCGCGGATAGAAGGCATGATTAGAAACGGAATGGGGAGGACTCGAAATCACAATAAACATAGGCTAACATGTAACCGCTCGGGAGAACAATAAAATAATGAGTTGCCACAACTGGGTTCACAGCCATCTTCATATCTCCCGGCTACCACTATCAAAAACAAAGACAGTCGACTATTTGACAGTAAAGTCCGATGAACCCGAAATCGCCGGGATTTCAAACTAAGCGGGCATATCGAGCACGAGGAAATAACTTGAAGGGTTGTTTGGATTATATTCTGTATCCCCCCAGGTCCAGAGACAATTGGTCAATTGCCATATGTAGTATCTCCTGAATCGGACATTGGCTGCGTCGAGGCGCCTTAACACCGGAGAAGGCTCGAATGGCTTATCCCGAATGGATTGATATTGAACTTACCCTGCGTGACGTTCCCACCGCTCTTCTAGCGCCGGGGTTTGTCTAAGTTTTTGCCTACGTACCTAGTCCTTTCGACAGTGTGATGTCTCATAGTCCTGGGAATCAATAGGAGAGGATTCCTGCTACCACCAACCTAGGAAAGTCCTCGGACGTTCGAACTGCATCATTATCTCCGGATAAATGGTCACCGCATTATTCTTATTAGGTGCCGATTCATCTCGCAAGTAAAACCGGCGATTATTCGAGAAAAAAAAGGTGTCGACTAAGTGAACGGATCGTCTCTTAACTCCTTGATGTAAATACTCAGTGTTCTACTCCTTTAATCACGTAGTTGCTCTAATAACCGGGGAGGAACTGCGTTACAAGTCGACAACCCCTTAGCGTGATGCATATATTCAATACTAGCCTACCTATTTGCCAAATTGATCGGTATTCATCCCAAGAACGAAACCCGAGGCTGTTGTCATCGTGTGACATAAGAGCACGTTAATCTCCATCTGTCCCTCTAAACATTCAAAGACTATATGTGGCAAAAGCGAACGCCCTTTTGCCGTGCTGGCTATTAGCTCTTATATAGCAACGTATGGCATACGTGACACCATATGCCCTGCTGGGTATAAAAGGAGATATATGACCATATACTACAACTTGCAATTAAGAGCTATCCTGTGAAAGAATATGTTAAATCGCGGGATCTTGGGCTCGGCCGTTGAGCCCGCGACAGCCAGCCATGGGGAAGACAAAGAAGGGAAGACCGACAGGGGTCGGTCGGCTGAGCCTCGAAACCCGGGCGGGTCCATCTTGAACATCCGCCCGTATGCTACGACATTGTTATCGCAAAGCAGTCGGTCGGCCTGGGGTAAACTCGGCGCCGGACATGGCCATGCGTACCTATCTCTTAATTGTTGCAAAATCCACACCCCCCCCCCCCCCCCATTTCCACGTTTGTCGGATGAATCTGGCCACCAGGTGAAAGACGTATCACACCGTCCGTAGTCTCCTACCGGGAACATATTTTCTACTTACGCATGGCGCGCGCTAAAAGATATATGGGATATCACCGTTATGAAGGCTGCGACTAGTATTGTCACCACACCTATCCATTTATAGGTATGGTCTGGCAGTTGCTAAGTGGTAATAAATTCGTATTGTCGCAATGACTGATCTATCGCACATGGGTATACGCCAGAGAGAGAGAGAGAAGGGATTATACAGGGTTAGGGTTAAGGTTGGGGTTAGGGTTTCCCCTATCATATGCGCAGGGCTGGCAATTATCTTGATAGAGTTCATACCACCCGAATTTAAACCCCATTTATATAAAATTATTACGAGTTAAAAATATGTAAAGATCGTTTTAAGATCTAAGAAAATGAGATTTAGTCTTCGATGCTGAGAGGAACATATTGCGAATTATGGCGAGTCCGGCGCTTTGAGGGCTGGGAAGTGTATAGGAGAGGGTGAATCAAGCTCTGTTGTGATAACAATCTTAGGTGAACCCTCGCTATCAAGCCTGGCACAACTTGAAGGGCTAGCTAGCGTATATATATTCTCCCGAGGAGGATAATAGTGGTGATAATTACGAACCGGCAGAGGCACCTCGAGTGTATCTCTTCGCGGCCTCACCGGGCCTCCACTTAGGCTGATACATGGAGTCAAAGCCGGGCCATTTGACTCGAAGGGTGTTCCTCCCGATGGTAAAGTGTTGGCATGGGCCTTGTTAGGCACTGGAGATTGCTCATGTGGGCGTGGGGCATGCTGCGACGAGCCGGATGAGAAGCTATCGTTGATGGCGAGTATCGATATGTCACTTGCGGCATCACTAGCATGCCCGAAGGCCGTCCTCGTATTATTGGTGTAGCATTGCCATTAGCATCACGAGGAGGGTCGTATTGTTTCTTGATCCAGAAAAGGTTTCCATTTCGCGCCCGCTCAGCAGGGATCTCTGGAAAGTCGACAGCCCTACCGCGTCTGAAGCCAAAGTCGTCAAACCGATCGGCACCCGCATTACCTAAGTAGTTACTCAGGCGAGTTAATGCCCTCGCCACCTTGCGTCTGTAGCCTACATCGTCATGGATGTGGCCGTTATGATCTAAAGAAGACTGGCTATTTCGAGACAGAGTGATAAATAAACCCCCACCGGCAGTGCTGGGCGAGTAATGACGTACGACTGGCCATTCGTGTTGGGCGTGCAATGGGTTTTCGTTGTTGCTGCGCAGGCTTCTCCCATCCATATCACATGATGGTAAGTGGTGCTGTGAGCAATTACAATGGTATTTTGAACCTTCTGGTTCTGCCTGCTCTCTTGTCAAAAGCAGATAAAGAGAACCTAGTGCCGCAAGTACAGTACCAATAATAGGTCCCCATTGACCTACAAATTGAGCGGTCTCGGTTAGATATGAATAACAGGAAACACGGGCGGTGATCTTACCAACACTTGTTATAGGTTCGGTTTGATAGGAGACCTGTGGGCTGAAAAAGTTCTGCTCGCCGATGATTAGGATGGCAAGGACTGCCGCGCTAAAGACGAGAATCTCAGGAGTGCTCAGAAACATGCGGATGATATTATTGATGCTTCGCATCTCGCCAATAGTGGCACCATTGGTACCCTCGAACGGTTCGTTCGGGTTTTCACCCTCGGGCGAGGACCTCATTTTCCAGTTGATCTCTACAATCTTGTTCCAGGTGAATATTAATGAAAGGATGGCAGGAATGCAACACGCAGCCGCCAGGAGGGTAGCATCGTTGAAGGCCAGCTTGCTTGGCGCATGAATGACAAAATTTTCGTTAGTGGCATCCCGTCGTAGTGGAGAGAAGGGTCCATCTGTAGGAGAACATTGAAGCTGGCAGAAGAGATCTCCGTTATGGAAGTCGTCGGGTAAAATGGGGTTGCCATTGGCATCGACACAAGAGACCGTATTGCTTCGGTAGAACTCCACAACCAAGCTTAGAAGACCTAGAAAACGACAGGTAAGTACATTCTCGACCATGTGGTGAAGGGAAGTCTTGTTACCAGCAAGAATAACACCGGTCCACAGAAATATTATATTTCTCCCAGGGTCCCAGAAGTAGGTTCGAGATATTCGCACAGTTACAGGAGCAGCTAGGATACCTATCGCACATAGCTGAAAGGCGCCATAGATATCCATATCGACCGCGTCTAGCTAGGGTTTTAGTCATAAAGGCATGTCGATATTCTCACGGAGACATACCATCATGTACAGCTGCCAGGGCAATGCCATGCAAAGCAGCAACAACGGGCAGGAGGAGCGCGACAGCAAGGCAGAGATTTTTGAGCCATTCTGTCTTGCGCGCAACCACACAGGCTGCTACGACGACATAATACCTGAGTAGGGTAGGTAGGTAGGTTAGGTAGGTTAATAAGACTATGATCATACTATGGCATCATGGGATCATGGGACCATGGGGGATAGACGTACAGGACCCTGGAACCGGCGCCATATTGGCCGGAGACGGGCCAAGCGCAAACGACCTGTAATGAATTTCCACCGGTAGCATGTGCGGCTATGGAGTTTGTGATATTGTCGCGCCTTATTAGAGTATCCAAGAACGGCGTATGAAGTACTGGCATGAGGAGACACTGAAATAGCCTGCTACCCTATGTAGATAGGTAGATAGGTGGATAACTAGCAAAGCAGAGAAGGGGGATTTGAGAGTGGATATCGTAAAAGCAAGAAGGCGGTAGTACATATGCAGTGTAAGTCAGACATGAACTGGGGATTGCTGTGGGGTTTATTATGTAGTAGTGTATAAGGAGAAGAAGAAGGGGGATATAGAAGCAACGAAAAGCGGAAGCCTGAAGACGGAGAGTCTCGGTCGGTCTGTCGAATGCCTCATTGTTGACCAGACGGAAGAGTAGATATGGTGCGAGGGAAGGAATAGGAAAAAGGAAGTAAGACTTGTAAGTGATTTTTATTTTTATTTTTTTTTAAAAAGAAGAAGACTGGATGAGATGAAAGGATATGTAAAAATGAGAAGTGATAATGGGGAGAGTAGGGGGAAGGCCCCCTAACCTATATTTATTCCATACATACCTACCTAGTGGTATGTATTAGGTAGAAGTTACCTAACCTATAAGCTTATATTCTGATGGAATGGCTACATACCTAGTAACATCCTTCAGTAGCCCATCGTCATTGCCTCTACCGAGACGAGAGCTAACCTTGGACAACATTGTTGTACAAGTACTGAAGGAGGTAGGTGCGAGGCCAGCAGACCAGCAAACCCAGAGCGGGAGATCGGCCACCTTGGTACCACGATTCAGGTGAGGCGCAACAGACGGAATACTTACCTGCCAGTGTGTAGCACAGAATGAGCGGGGCCCCGCTTTATCTCAGCCGTTGACGTTTCTCGAAGCCTTGCTTAGTAGTAGCTTGCAGATAAGTACCGATGCCCTTGGGGAATTCGGTATCAGGGTTTTGTCAGCTGAGCGTGTGCGTGATGGCTGAGCAAACCTTTGAAGCTACATTACATAGTATGGTAGGTATGGACTATCCAGGACATAGTGTTCAATACCTCATATCTCGCTGACTGATATTTAGGCAAGATCATTTGCCTACCCACTACTACGTAGTTCAAGGTCGGATTCCGAATTCATACCCCTGACTGGAAGCACTGCCATCTATGTCTTCTAAGTACCTAAGGTTAGGTAAGTTAGGTGCTTAGGTAAATGACTGTTTACGTAAGGAAGGCGGTGTCAATACAATTCAATGTGTTCTTAACATTCAAGTTGTCTATATGTAGGTAGGTAGTATGCAGATAAAACGTCGGGTCTTCTTCGTATGGGTGTACTTATCAAAAGGTTAAACTAATCGACGTCACTGTTTGGGGTACTACCTACCTCCAAGCCCTAGTACCTAGATCGACCCACCTTAGGTGCATGGCATTCGCTCCCCGCAAATTAACCTACTACGTAAGATTCTTCTTGTGTCTGCTTATGAATGAACCAATAAGCTTCTTCCAAAACAACCCCAAGCCCGATTTCTCCTGCCGATTCGCTCCCCTTTCTCTCTTATTCTCTATGTACACTAGTGTATTATAGGCACCAGATAAGTTGACTCAACCTATGTACTTACCAGCCTTGCCCAGCCCTATCCAGCTACCTATTTTCCCAGCCCTCTTAAGTCATACCCTACTACCTAGGTACTACCTGCATACTACATATGTGGTAGTAGGTATCCATCCATATTTTCAATTTTCTGGCCTATTCTCTCGAGATCTTTGTATGAAAAGAGGGTCCCCCTGCCTCTATTAGTGCTAGCCTCATGTATCCCGCTTTCCAATCATAACAACATAATATGCCACATGATACGAAGCACGTGTTTTGTTGGTTGTTTGACTAAAACCGTAACCGTTCATTTAGTTGGGCCCGACCTTGGCTCACCTCACTTCACCTCACTTCAACTCACTTCACCTGGGCGCAGACATCCCGCCCTATTTCGTTGCGTGAATCCATCGTCTACTGTCAAAGTCACAAGGCCAACGAAAAAAAGAATAGGCAAAAAAATGTGTAAAAATAAAAAATTTCCCAAGACCTTCTCCTCCTTTGGTCTTTGGTAGACTCAACTAAAAAATAACTCTCTTTCTATTTCCTTACCCCTTCGCTCATTTTCCAGAACTCATTTTCCCATGGCCTTTTCTTTCTTCCACTCTACCACTTCGATGGGTCATGAATAGAGGCCGAGTGAAGCAATCTGAATTATGAGCATACATCGACTACCTGCTTAGGTTATACCGGGAGCATACTTCTCTTCGCCATGTCAGAAAATCTCAATATCGATCTCGATACCGAGCTTATCAAGGAATGGCGTTCCATCGTAACCCTTGTCGTTTTCGTTCTTGCCAGTGAGTATTAACCCATCTAGAGCCGTGTCTATTTCCCTGTGCCTCCTAGGCCCTTTGCCGTTAACCTTCTATATTTTATCATAGATCTCGTCGTTCTTTTCCCTTTCCATGTGCCGGTCTATATCCCCAAGTCGCTACATGATGTTTTCGTGGATGCTCTAGTCGCCCTAAGGATAACACCACCAAGAGAGTATAATGATGATAATGGAAAGGTCAAGCCTTTTGTTCGTCTCCGATTTCCCATCAACTTCATCACCGGTCCTTTGATAGCCGATCTCTTCTTACTGGCCATCCTCGCTATTGGTCGACGAGAGGTGCATGATGGTATCGTCGGGGCTAACAACATTGCCCCATTAGATATCATGATATTTTTCCTAGCCCTGGCATATATCGCCATCTCTATCGATGCTTCTGGCTTGATTCGGTATTTGGCATTCAAGGTGCTTCAGAAGGGGGGCAAGGTCGGCCATCTCCTGTTTTTCTACCTCTATGCTTTTTTCTTCTGCTTGGGTAGCTTCATCGGAAACGATCCTATCATCCTCTCCGGTACCGCCTTTCTCGCCTACATGACCCGCGTGTCAAGCAACATCGTTCATCCGAGAGCCTGGATTCATACCCAGTTTGCCGTAGCCAATATTGCTTCCGCCATTCTTGTGTCCTCGAACCCTACGAACCTTGTGCTGGCTGGTGCCTTTAGAGTCAGGTTTATCGACTACACAGCCAACATGATCGTTCCTGTTATTATTACAGCTATCGTTCTCTTCCCTCTGCTGCTATACTTCATCTTTGCAAATGAAGCCCTCGTTCCTCGCTCCATTGAGATGCATGAACTTCCCGAGGAGGCGAGAGCTAGGAAGCCGGTAAACCCTAACATTCCTCACGCTAGGGGGAATGCCGAGGAAGAAGAAAGGAAACTCGAAAACAATGAACAGGGCAAGCTTCTATCTCTGGAAGAAATCATGAACCCTTTCTTAGACAAGAAAGGTGCCGCTTTCGGGGCTGTAATTATGGCCGCAACATTGGTTACACTCCTGGCCATCAATGCTGCAGCCCAACACAACGACGAAATTCCTGTAGCCTATGTCGCTGCTCCCGCCGCTGTCGTCATGTTCATCTGGGATATTGTATCTGGGTGGCACCATAGGCATGAGACACGCGAAATTGCGCGCAAGGGCCGCGAGGAGGTAGAGCAAGCACAAGCCGAACGTGCGATGAGAGAAGAGGAAGAGAGGCGAGCAGCACTTGAGAAGGAGGGAAGTGACCAGATAACGACTAGCGAAGCTTCCCCGCGAAATTACAATACAAGTGAAACGAGAGAGCAAAATGACTCAAATAACAAGAAGAGAGCCGACACAGGTTTATTTCTTACCGATTCAGCTGACCTTCGAGGATCTGAGGGCGATGATACACTCCCCCCTATATCAGTATCGTTACCAGAATCCCCAAAGTCTGCGTTGGCCCCTGTAAATGGCCAACCGCAAAAAAGCTGCCCTCCGCCCCTAGAACATGAGAAACCTTCTACAAATTCGACGTACCCAGCTCAAGTGGTTTCAGAGATGGCATTTCATGGAGACGTGAAGGAGAAACAATCGTCACATGACAGGGAAATTGACAGCGAAAATAACGTTCTAGACAAGTCGGAGTACCGAGCAGAGACAGCAAGGCCGACTCTGGTGTCTCTCATGGGAAAATACCATATATGGTTACAAGAGACATTCCCCACCGCTACGGCAGTCATGACACACCTGCCTTTTGCGCTTGTTCCGTTCGCATTTTGCATGTTTATTCTTGTTCAGGGATTAGTTACGAAGGGCTGGGTGCCAGTATTCGCTTATGGCTGGGACCATTGGGTACAGAAAACAGGAACCATCGGTAGTATCGGCGGCATGGGTTTCCTCTCCGTCGTCCTATGCAATGTAAGTCTACGTGTTTGAAGGAGCAATATCCGAGAAGATGGCTGGGAGCGATTGACTAACTTGACTAGTTTGCCGGCACAAATGTCGGCACCACTATTCTACTGTCAAGGGTGATTCAAGCCTGGCAACAGATTCATTACAATCGGGGGACTTTAATAACCGACCGGACCTTTTGGGGAGCCGTGTACAGCATGGCGCTTGGTGCCAACTACGGTGCGTTTAGTGCCGCCTTCAGCGCATCCTTAGCCGGCCTATTGTGGCGGGACATTCTGGCCAGAAAACATATTCACGTCCGTGGCCTTGAATTTTTGCGTGTTAATCTTCCTATCATTATATTCTCTATGGTAATAGGCTGTTCCGTCTTGGTTGGGGAAGTATATATTATGAGAGACGATAGCCCGTACAGCTTATGAGTACACGACCGTTGACGATTATAAACATTTTATAGACGTGGCTATTGGTTTAGATTTAGAATTTTGCCCGGTCTGAGGCCAACATGCGATGGTGAAGTTCAGAAGATCATAGAAGAGTCGGTAGACATCCGATCATGGGTACATATCGAATATATTGAATACATCAGTTCTTTGGTTTTCATGTCTCGATCTATAAATTACACAGGCTAGTATGTACCTAGGTAGTGGATCCATACTCGGGAATCACGCCAAGTATATTGATTATTCTACCTAAACAGAATCCATTCGGGACGATAAAAGTGGCAGTTCCATTGATGCTATTATTGTCGTAGGCTGAATAAATGCAGATACAAGGTATACTTTACATAGTGGTCATCTGTCAGAATGCATTACTCGTCGTAATTGATCAAGACAAACACGTTCTCTATAAACACCTTATAAATTTGCATGTCACCACTGTAGAAAAATCTAGAATGACCTGAAGCAGGCCAAATAGTAGTCGTGAGGAACATTCGACGGCCGGCATGATGACATGCCTTTTCGCCTGCGTGTGAAGTTCCTCAGTATCGAAAACACATACATATCCCAGACATGAGGAGCCAACTGAATTTACCAGCGAGGAGACTCTCAGCCCTCGTGCCCGGGTACTACACTATATAGTGGCAGCCACAGTATCACGCCACGCTCCCTCCCGGTCTCGAACACGCCGCCCACGACAAAGTATTGGACCAAAATTTAAGACTTTGGCAATTAACAAAAGACCTTTTCTACGAACCAAGAGGCAGAAATCAATACTATATATAGTGTACATATGCCTAACCCAGGGGCAACCCTCAGAGCTGAAACAGCAGCAGATTATCCGCCTAGCCCATATCCCCATCCCCGTCCACATCCCCATCCTCCCCCGAAACCGAAACTGAACCCAGCATCCCCCCCCCTTCCCCCCCTTTTTGTACAAAGAGATATATCTCTCCTCTTCCTCCCCGAGGTCGCCTCCAAAAAACAAATTCCTGAACGGCGCGCAAATTTGCAATGTTTGTTTTATGTCGGAGGCTGTCTGTGTGCCGCGACCGCCAGGCACTGCATGTCCGATATCCGGCAGAGTGGTTTTTATGTAGGTATGCATTGCTCGATCACGAAGCAGCACTCTGAGCGACGGCGATCGGCCAGTCTCGGGATTGCTGTGGTGTATGGGTCGTTCGAGCCTCGAGGCGAGCCAACTACTACCTAGCCTAGATATCTATAGTGTATAAGGGCGTCCTGCATTGTGGACGAGCTCCCTCGGTGTGCTCGACGCTTGAAGGCGTGTCATGCACTGCTTCACTCGGGCCTGCCCGCGAGAGGTGGGGAGGGTCGACAACCGGCCGAGATCGCAGGCCACGTTTAAAATATTATTGTATGACTTCTTTACGGGGCAGCGGTTTCGCGGCGTTGAGACATGGTCTCTTAGAGGGGCATATAGTAGGCCGGATGCATATTAACATATGCTGTGCTGCCAGCGTTTGTCTACTTTATAATATCCCAATCTTTTTAAAGGTACGAGTAGTAAAACTCCCGGTTACTTACGCCTGGGGTTGTACTATAAGTACGAGTCTCATTGTTTCCAAATTACACATCGCAACTCTCCAAATGGATACAAGAGCCTTTCATCTTTCCACTACATATTGGGTCTGTTTTTATATATCGACTCCCTAATTTCCCTCGCGACTTTCTTTCGTACGTAGATAGCAGCTCCGAGCCGCCGCACATGCCATACCATATAGTCTCTTTGATGTGGGAAGAGAACCTCGTAACACGACACAACAGGGCTCGGGAAGAACCTTGTCGTTAGGAGAGACAAGGGCCTAGATAGAACTACTACAATTTTCTTGAGCTTTGTCGAGTCCTTTTACCTGACATGATCTGTCAACCGAATCCCCTATTTAGTCTCTCTTTTGGAGACATATGTACCTGGTTATCCTCCTTACCGTAAAACCTATCACCGCAACCCTCGGGGAACTGTAGGCGCCAGCGGAATATGACCGGCAAATGTAGAGAGGGAATGCGTGGAATCCGTTTGTGTGACGAGCACGGGTACTGCCGAAACTTGATCTAACGATTGTTGTCTGACACGCGAGGAAGCAGAGGGTAGTCCTTGCGAATAGTTAATGAAGGTATATTCAAGTTGTGTAGGTAGGTATCTATATGCAGAAGAAAAGAAAGAAAATCACAGATCGTA
Source organism: Biscogniauxia mediterranea (assembly GCA_018398605.1). NCBI lineage: Eukaryota > Fungi > Ascomycota > Sordariomycetes > Xylariales > Xylariaceae > Biscogniauxia > Biscogniauxia mediterranea. The sequence goes on along the minus strand of JAGXTR010000007.1, from coordinate 2,963,246 downwards.
TGTGTAACTTTGCTATTCTTGGTGTCCCCCGCTCTCTCTCCCCGGCTTAGACAAATGGTATCTATATTAACAACGAGAAGAGCGGGCGGTAGACTTGACTACCTCACACGTAACATCGTCTGAATCTCAAACAATAAAGCTCATCTGCTTGATTATCATATATATTCGTCTTCAGACGTAAAGCAATAACTTAGAAGACTAATTGTGAAGGGTATTAGCAATTTATGGTGGTATGTTTCATGAAAAGCACCACCAAGGAGGGTATTTAGGGGTAAAGGTGATGATATTCGAGCGGAGACTTCCTAGAAATTCTAGGTAGTCGCTTAACCTAACCTAGTCCGTTCTCTCTTTGGATCAAGCCTGGTGGTAGGCACAAGTCAAGGCCTAACTAACTGCGGATACAGATCGTCCGTCTGTCTCCTCCGGCCTTGAGCAGGGACGGACATGTCAGCAGCTCAAGGCAACTGGATGCGGTTTCCGTAAGCAGCCGGGCGGACGACGAAGTGCGCGGTGCTGCGACGGGAGAAGAGCCCGAGCAGCGCAATAATGAACATGAGGACCCTATCTCAGCAGACCCCATCAGCATCACGACTCCAGCAACCCATTATGAGGCTATCAAGAAGGAGGAGGAGGCCGGACTTACATGACAGCGGTGTGCAGCCCGATGATGCCGTAGCAGTTGCGCTTGAAGCCCCACCAGTAGCTGACGTGGAAGTGCAGCAGAAACAGCAGCAGCTCAGTAGCCAGCAGGGCTCCGGCGAGCGCGACGTCGACCAGCACCGCGGGGCACCCGCTCCCGCCCTTCGGCTTCTTCCCACCACCCTGCCCGCCGCCTGCCAGGATCACCGTCTCCCGGCCGCCGGCGACGAAGCTCACCTGCGGCGTGCGCACGGCGCCGCAGATGTGCGGGAACGCGGCGACTGCGTTCCACCCGAACGCGAACCAGCTGACCACGTGGATGGCCACGCCCAAGACCTCCTCCGGCCGCGCGTTCAGCTGCATCAGGCTGCCGATGAGGGACAGCAGGGCGGCGAGCAGGCGCAGGGGCGTCGCGGCCGAGAGCTTGTAGGACCCGTCCTCATCGTTGTGTTCGTCGGATGATGGGGAGGGTGGTGATGATGGGGGGTGGGGAGGTTGCTGTTGCTGCTGCTGCTGGGAGGCCATGAGGGGCGCGGAGGAGGAGGAGGAGGAGGATAAGTGGCTGGACTGGCGGGGCTGTTGCTGCTTGAGGTTGGCGCTCATGGTGATGATGGCGGAGGAGGGGGGGGGGGGAGTCTTCCAACTTCCTTGGTCTTAGATACTGATTATTACTATCTTTCGGGAGTTTGGTTGATGGAAGAGAGGGTATCTGATGGAGAAGAGACTCATAGGTATATATGATAGGTATATGGGGGGACCTTTCAACTTATAAATCATCTCGGATCCTATTTATATGCTGTGCTATGCTGTGCTGTGCTAGGGTATAAGTCAAAAGGGGAAGAAGCGGGCTATGCGGTCCAAGCTAAAGACCAAAAGTGCTCCTACTCGGAATCCTAATTGGGTACCTAGATTTCCCTACTACATCCATCTACCTAAACGAGGTCAGACCACTACCTCATCTATGCTAATATTTTTATTTTATTTCGGTGCCTAGAGTGATCGTCAGTTGCGGGGGTGGAATAGTAATGGTATCTCGGTAGCTGGACAACACGTGGTGGTGTAAGTACCCAGGATCGCCAGAGAAGCCGTCGGCTGATAGGCCAGACCTGGTCATTCCGTGCCGCTTTCGTGCTGAGGATTGGTATCGCGGGCTGTGTACATAGCGGCTCTGCGGCTGAGCCACTTCCTACCTATGCGAGAAGCGCGCGCAGCTTCGACGATCGGCTTACCATAGGTACCTAGATTAGGCAGTTCGTTATATATAAGATACTTGGGTAAACCAGAAACATGTCTTTGCAGTTCATCATTGTGCTGGTTGTCTACAAATTAGATAATACGGCATAAAAAAACAGTAGGTTAACCTACCTAGATAAAAGTGTTAATACATATAGCCTGCACTATTAAATCTCAAATTTACTTGCCATCTTTCCTACCAATTCGGCCTGTTTTAAGTTTTACCTCTACGGTCAATAAGACATCAATGTATGGTAATATGGTCAGAGAGTACACGACTAAACGATTAGAAGTTGTGTTACCTGCTAATGCCTACGCGACTATTAACGTTCATGACTTGGCTCACTTCGTATAGGGCATACACACAAGGAGCAAGTACTTGAGTAGGTGTGACCACATGCATATTCAACTATATAAATAGGACATTTGAATACCTAACTACTACGTATAACAGGATTAAGGGGATAGCTTACTACAAAAAAAGCCCAGCAAATACACATGACTTGATATTATATCTAACCTAACCTAGGCAATGTTAAAGAGTTCACATCTTCAATTTGCTTTCCCCTCCTCTCTTTTATTCTTCAATTCCAGTATTCGCCTCAATGTCCACATGGTAATTGATACAACTGTTGCTCTTGTGATATATTGATACTCTCTGGCGGGAACCGTACGATGTTTCTCATCAACTGGTTATACCATATCGTTACAGGTCTTGCAAACTCTCCAATTATTTAATGTTAACCAGCCACCAGTAGTTGCTACTGCGACTATACGCATGTGTGAATGTACATAGGTACTGCGAAGAAATCAGATACAACATAGTGTACATTACATAAGGTGGGGGAGATACAAACCAATAGAGAAGGCGGTAAGGAAGAACTTCTACTAGTGTAGAGGGCCTGCAGGGGTCTTGCCGGTGTCCGTGTCCACTTGCGGCTTATCTGTTTATCGTTTATCGGTCGCAATCCATAATTTTTTTTTCCTGTCTTTCTTCTGTCGCGATGGTCCTTCATTCTATTCTTCCATCTCTCTTACCCGTGGACATTCAGTGACCTTGACCTTCCAGGTTATGTCTAGGAACTCGCAATTGCCTACCACATCGTCTACATCGTCTTCCACTCAAGGACCCCCAGCCTGGTTGTTCAGCAACAACTCAGCCAACGATTCCACCAAGCCCTCAATTCCATCACAACCAAACCTGCGACCTCAGTCGACCGACACACCGCTGCCAACAATGGCCGGTAAGGAGAAGAAAGTCAGGAAGGAAAAGAAAGTGGCCAAGCCACCCAAGCCAGCCGCTGTCGCCCCATCGTCTTCTAGTCAAGCCCCTCCGGCTCAGCTCATGGACCTTGTCGAGTCCTTCCTATCCGACCAGGGCTTCGACAATGCCCATCGCGAATTCCAGAAACACCGAGCCAAGAAGGGCTGGAAGGCACAAGATGCCGGAAAGAGCAAGGCGAAGCAGCACCATTCTCTGGTCAGCGTGTTCCAGGCTTGGGAGACTTTCTCCAACAAGGACACCACGCCTTTGACCGTCAAGAAGTCCAAGATCGCCAAAGTTACCAAAGTTAGCAGCAGCAGCAGTAGCAGTAGCAGCAGTAGTGAAGACGACAGCTCTGATAATGAGGATATCGCCATGGCCGATGCGCCCACTGCTGATTCGACCAGCTCCGAATCCTCCTCTAGCTCAAGCAGCAGCTCAAGTGAGAGCGACAGTAGTAGCGATAGCGAGGACGAGAAGCCAGTGAAAGCCACTGCATCTACTATTTCCGTCAGCAAGCCGACCACGAACGCGAACCCATTGAAGCGGAAGGCTGAATCCGACAGCGAGAGCTCGTCTTCCGAGTCTGATTCTGACGAGGACATGTCTGACTCCTCCAGCTCTGAAGACGAGAAACCACAAGCAAAGAAGGCCAAGACTAAGGTTAGCCCTGATGCCGATGAGAGCTCATCGTCATCGTCATCGTCATCATCTGAGTCCGAGTCTGAGTCGTCCTCCGATGACAGCTCCGATGATGAACAGGAAGTCAAGCCCAAGGCCTCGAAGAAATCGCAATCCGACGACGATAGCTCCTCTTCTAGCACCTCCGACTCCGACTCCGAATCCTCTTCTGATTCCGAATCTGAGAATGAGGTAGAAGTTGCCGCCAATGTGCCGCTACCCGACTCTGATTCGTCGTCCAGCGAGTCTGATTCCGAATCTGAAGACGAGAAAACTAAGGCTACCTCCAAGGACAAGGCCGGGAGCGGTACAGGGTCTGACACCTCTGCCACTATGGAGAAGCCCACTCCCGAGTTCGCTCCTCTTCCCCCCGACCCTAGTACTCTGAAGGCCAACAACCGCGGCAAGAATGGCGCAAAGGGTGCCAAGACCCAGAACGAGCCATTCTCCCGCATTCGCAAGGATACAGTCGTGGACCCCAAGTTTTCCTCAAACGCCTACATCTCCCACGCCTATGGCGACAAGGCGCACGAGGATCTCATCGTTACTCGCGGCAAGGGCTTCACCAAGGAGAAGAACAAGAAGAAGCGCGGAAGCTACAAGGGCGGGGTCTTGGACATCCATACCAGCCGAAGCGTCAAGTTTGACGACTAGAATACATCAGACGAAGGTGAATCGGCCGGGACTCCCCCCTCCCCGACTCCAGCTGCGGGCAACCTAAGCGAGAAAACTGCGGTCTCGGCGAGCCCCGAGAAGATCATTAGCAGAGCCAGGGCCGCCCCCAATGGCCAAGGTCTCAAGAAACCCGGAAAGTCTATCTTGAAGAAGAGCTACTGAACTACCGAGCCTGGCCTGGCCTGGCCTGGATTGGCCACAGGGCGCTTGTTTCTCTTTATCATTCAATCACATACCACGGTATACAATGATTATCCTGTGATTCCCCGATTGCAGACGGCATGTTCCGCAAGAGGATTCGCGTTTCCCGTTTTATCTTTTTTCCCAATCTCCGTCCAGGGGTGTCCATAGGGATCTCTCGTGATCGATACCGATTTTGGCGGGGGTCCGCGCTTAAGGTCGGCGGCTACGGGGTGTTTTACTGACACACCCCCCTGGCCCCCAAACTGGGGGCGGGGCGGGCCGAGGGGACGGTCAAGTTCTTCTTTCTTTTTTGTATGTATGTAGTAGCTGTAGATTTAGTGTAGAGAAAGACGGATGGTGTGGATGCAGGCAGGTGGTCTCGGTGATAATAAATGCGAGAGCGAGAGAGCGCGCGCCTAGAGGAATTCTTTTTTTTTTTTTAGATCATTTCTTTAACTACATAGGTTAGGTTAATGAGATGCCAATACCTTGCTAGTCTGCCTAGGTAGCAAACGAACTACCTGCCTAACGTAGGTAGGTAGGTTTTGTTAATTGAAGCTTTCACATACAGAAGAAGAAAAAAAGTGCGTTTTCTTCTTTTTTCCCATCTTCCTTCCTCCTTTGTTTGTGAAGATGAGGAAGAGAGAGAGAGAGGTAAGAAGGAGAGAATAAGAGATAAATACCCTTATTGACCTATTTGGAGAATACATACCTACCTACATATATACAGACATCGAATAGAAGTACTGCCTACGTACTCAAGTACATAAAATATAAACCGTGCTACGCACTTATATAATAAGTTAACTCTATAAGCCTGCTTAGAATAGAACTCTACGCAATATGTAATTCGTAAATATAGGTATAGCATCTCGCAACACTATCTTAGTAGCTATGTAAGTTTGTGCTTATTTATTTATTTTTTTCCTTTTTTTTCGATTTTCATCTTTCTCTAGTTATAAAAATAAACTAGAAACATGTAGAACACACAAAATTTCCCAATAAAGCTGCCTAACTTCGGCAGTTTTAACATTAGAAGCTAAACGAAGCCGCTCGTATGAGATTTACAGATGACCTGACCTGACCTGTCACTCACTGGGTCTTGTTAAGGGAGGAAAAAGGGGGGTGGCCCCTCTGCTGCTCTCACGTCGTAATTTACGACAGGTGACTGGAGGTGTAGGTACAAGTCCCCCTTTTCTTTTTTCTTTTTTCTTTTTCTGGACTCTTCACCGCTTGCTGCTTGATCTTTCTGCACGAAGAGACAGGATGCTTGTACACTAGCATGCGGATGGATCGTCCGAATTTACATAGAGGTAAGTACATATTCCTTTCTTGCCCTTACATATGTACGGGATATCTACCTAGGTACCTACCTATCATATGAAGGGGATTTCCCCCTCTTTTTCTTTTCCAAGAGTCTAAGTCTTAGCCACATACCTACTATTTTTCTGATCTCTTTCTTGAAGTGTCATTTTTTCACCGCTTATGCTATGAGCGGGGTGAGAGATGGGCGTGAAAAAGCTCGCTCGGTATGGGAGTCTATAAACATGGAAGCGGGTGGTTTCTTCCTCGTAGTGGGTTGATCCTCCGTAGGCGGTTGTGTTGTTGATACGGTAGGTACGGAGTAAATCGATTGATTCTATGGTCCGTTTAGATATGAGAAAATATCCAGCGACCCAATACACTGACGAGTCCAAATTGAGACAGAGTACCTAGAAGAATATGAATATAGGTAGGTAGTCGCTTGTTGCTTGTGGGGTGCATGTAATGACGGGGCGCACCCAGGAATTCGGATTGATTATAAACACAAAAGTGGAAAAACCATCCACCAGTGTAAGCCCTTGGGGCGGATTTCTCTGTTGTTACCCAAGGGTTTAGGAGGCTTTTTCTTTCTTTCAAAATGCCTTTAATCGGCCCACGACACTATAATAGAGGAGAGTTAGCGAGTTACAGATATGTAGTCGTAGGGTCATGCTGTTTCGCCCCGCATAGTAAGGAACCATTCCTGGCGAAGTTCAATTCAAGTCCTACGGGTGGAGCGCGCTGTTCTGTAGTGCTGCTGTACTGCTCATCTATGCGCTTCGTTGTGCCCCTCTCCCTATTCCAGTGTTGATTCCACGATACCGTAGCTTATTGGCAAAGAAGGTAGCCGAAAAGGCATCGTCAAATGGCGGCGTGGAGACCACAACTGGAAGAGGTTCGTGTAAAGGTTCAGGTTGCGCATCTCGATATCCACATGACTACTCATCTTTTATGCCCGATCACCAGGGGACAACCACGTGGGCATGGGATGCTTAAACACTCCACTATGTTATGTGGGAGAGCCCAAGGCGGACTGGATTGTTCGATGTTTATGGGGATAGCGGTGAGGCTCTCTCATCCTCTCGGTGTCAGAGTGGACCTCATAATGCGATATCAAACGCTCCGTATGTCTGAACTTTCATTCACGCCGTTCCAAAGTCCTTCTGACGTGGGCGCCAAGATATGAATCATGCTACAAGTTCGATTTGGGACGCTAGCTCGTGCTTCCACGTACGGCCGATTCTGACGAGTCGGAGGACATTGGGTTGAGCTGGACGACTATCGCAGACGCAAGGAGACCTGCGTCTCATCCGTTCAGGAAGATATAATGCAAATCTTCGGGACTAGAACTGAAATCGACCCAGCCGCTTGGACAGCGGTGCTGCTGAGTGGTGCAGAGTTATCCGAGTTCCGGGTCACTAGGGAACCGGCGCGTCTTAGCTCGAGGGATGGAGCTCCATCGTCCCGGGGGCTTAGGCCACAGTCCGACTCTCTTCCCCGTAGAAGTGGGTTTTTGCTGGCTACCTAATCATCTATGACCCGGCGAATGGCTTGGTGATAGCATCATAACAAAGCCCTAGTTAGAATGTGCCACGGTACAGTGTCGAGGGTTAGCTTGGAGGAGACAATCCAGTGTCGCGAGACCGAGCGACTGGGCAATTCGCTCGATGCTAAGCCATGCGAAGAGCCTCTGTCGTACCTAAGCGTACGACTCTTGTTGTATTTCCAAAATTCCAAAATTCAAATGTCATATTCTCCTTGCTTTGTAGTGTAGGCAGATCGAAGTTTACGTCCCCGCTTGTTCATCAGACTAGGTTAATGAGATGTGATCAGCAGAGTACACCTGTTCATGATGGATAGATACCTAGTGCACGAGAAGTTATGAATCGCTTGATGTTTGGTGCATCCCTTTTATTATGGATGCGTCCACCGAGAACGAGCGAGGTTTTTGTTGTCTGTCTTATGGTGATGGGCGAGATACCGTCATATTCAGTACACATGCATGTCTTTTTTCCATTTTCCACTTGGGGATAGTGTTGTGTTGTGTTGTGTTTTGTTGTGGCATCGGCCCCGCGAGGCCTCGTGAGAGCTCGCTTCTCTGCTTGCGCCTTGTCACCTCCATCACATGAGAGCAGAACTTGTCTCGGGACATGGATATTATGATGAGCTAAACTCGGTGTTGCCGGTGGTTGTCTTTGTACTAAGTTAGGTAGGTTAGAAGGCAGAAGGGGGAGGGGTTTGGTATGGTCTGAGGTGATGCGGCCAACTGATGCAGTTATCACAGTTAAAAATAATGAATGCATCCTGGATACTAGGTATAGAAACAGCAACAAGCGTTAAAGATTCCAACCGCTACAGAAATGGACATGGACAACCCCCGTAAGGCTGATTTGCCGCGCGACCACCAACTGTCACCGATCGCTTATTGCTGTAGATTAGCACTTGGTGCCTTAGATAGGCACTGTCACCTTGCGAATTAGCGCCAATGCAACCTAAACTAGTATGTATGCAGGGATGGGGTCTGGGTACATTAGTAGGTAGTAGTAAGTAAAACCCGAGAAGTAGTTAATGGCCCGGAAGCGGAGATGGGATTGACGTAGGTAAGTACTGCGCACTACCTACATATGTACACCTCCATATGTATATGTATAGTTAGCTTATGGAGGCTATGTGCCTACTACATACATACACATGCAAGTACACAGGTACAATACTAGTACCTAGTAGCCTGCCCGGTCGCATACATGGAGGTAATAGCCCTAGGTTTAGAGGTATCCCGATCCCCAGTCCCTCCGGCCTTGCCTCTCTCTACCTACTATCCTACATTACATACTCATCATCAGTCACGAACTCACGTGGACCCCTAAAATAGAGAATCATTGCAAAGTTCAGCGATTCACTAGTACCTACCCAACCCGGAGGCCCAGGTACATATATCCACAGGTACCCTCTAGATCCAGCTAGGGTATCCCTCCATCCGTCACTAGAATAACAAGCACAAAGAAAAACCACTAGGACTAGTTTTTGCATAGCCTCTTCACAAACTTCGCACAACCCGGTCTCCATAGTCAACATCGTTGCGGCGCTCATGGCCAAGTTTCTCAGCATCAGGACTAATAAAGATCCTCACTCCGGCCAAGATGAGAAGACCGTCGGACCATCTTCACCTTTACGTTCCCCTAAATTATTCATACGCTATTGTCGCATCAAGATGTCTGGTAGACAAAAGCGCCAGCCCGAGCCCTACCTGGGCTTTCAAAACACCATGAAGGATTATACTATTAGTAGTAGTACTACTACCACTACTTCCACCACCACCACCACCACCATCATCACCACCAGCGATGAGACCTCTAACAAAATTGTCCTGCGCGCCAAGAAAGATGCTTCAAAGTTCTTCGAAAGACAACCGAGTCTAAAAGGGGCTGACGGGGAATCGCATCACCGTTTTGCTGCCGACCACTTCTCCAGGAACGTTGGTCAAATCGACAGCACAGAATTGTTTTCTATCGCCCACCAGACACCCAAGGGCGCGCACTTGCACATTCATTTCAACTCTACTCTCCCGCCCGATGTTCTCTTGGGCTATGCCAAAGATATGGAGAACATGTACCTATGGAGTGATATCCCGTTGGTATCTACTGACAACCTCGAGAACTGCAAAATCGAGTTCAGTCTGCGTCATTTTAAGACTTTGTGGGACGAGAGGGAGAAGGCGGCAGTTTTCGATACCGTGGATTCGGAGGAAGCCAGAATGAAAATACATGACGTCCATGGACCCAATCTCTTCCACAAGAGCTACAAGAGCGCCACTGAAATGAGATACCAGTATTTCCGGCAGGAGTGGAAGTCAAGCAGCCCTCTTCGCCACGAGATCAGCTGTGACGACTGGCTTATTAGCAAGCTCGTATTTAGCAAAGAGGAGGCGGATGCTATCTATCAACAAGTAGACTACCCGGATGAGAAGAAAGATATTGGCGATCCCAGTAAGTTAGGATGGTCCCACGACATACAGGAAAGATACGAAAAGAGTAAATATATCAACGTACGCAGGCGGGCAGCAAAGTAAGTCATTCATTGTACAAGTATATAAATTCATTTCACGTCACCACAAAGACTAATTACAACGCAGAGCATGGGATAAGTTCAACGGACGCACTAAAATGATGAAGGGACTTTTCAACTACGAGAGAGCCTTCAGAGCATATACCAGAAGATGTTTAGAGGAATTTGTCAGGGACAATGTCCAATATGCAGAGATCCGTCCGAATTTCATGCCTAGTAACCAACTTCTCCAGGACGACGGCCAGAAAAGTAATATCGACAACCGTCGCACTATGGAGATTATTATCGAGGAATACGAGCGTTTCATGATGGACATAGGAGACATGACGGCAGACCGCCGTATCAGGGAGAACCGAAAACTACGAGAAGACGGGACCCCTATTCTGGATAAAACAACCGGTCTTCCCGTAAGTAATGGCTATAGACCCTCCTTCAGTGGTCTTAAGGTTATTTACTGCACCCCTCGCTCTTTTTCCAAAGCACAGGTGCAAGAGGCTCTGGATCAGTGTATCGAATTCAAGAAGGAGTGGCCCCAATACATTGCTGGGTTCGATCTCGTCGGCGAGGAGGCATATGAGAAGAGGTATCCCTTGAAGTACTTTGAAGAAGAATTCGTCAACTTCAAACAAAACTGCAAAAGAGAGGGTGTGGACATACCGTTCCTATTCCACTGTGGCGAGACGCCAGACGACATTGAAGATAACCTCGACACGGCGCTGGCGTTGGATGCCCGCCGTATCGGTCACGGTTATGCATTGCCTCACAAGCCACAAATTATGGATCAGATGAAGGCAAACGGGATTTGTGTAGAGGTTTGTCCGATATCTAACATGATACTGGGTCTTGCGGAGAACATGTCGGAACATAGCTTGTACAGACTGCTACATAATAACGTACACTGCGCAGTGAGCAGTGATAACGGCACTCTTTTCCAGTACGTAGTAGCTCGCCTACATATCTGGCCCACCGTCCCCTCCTCACCCCCTTTCCCACCAAGCTAAGCTAACACACACACCCCCCTCTTGCTAGGTCTACGCTCTCTCATGATTTCTTCGAGGTCATGGTCGGGCACGACGAGATGAATATCTACGGATGGGAACAGCTTGCTCGGTGGAGCATAGAGCATGCCAGCCTGGAGCGGGACGAACGCGAGCGAATGCTTCTGGAGTGGCACCTGCGGTGGAAGGAATTTATCGAGGCCGTAAAGGACAGCCACGGCAGCAATAGCGCGAGCGTCAGTCCGAGTTCGGCAAACGCTCTGCGGATGGAGCAGCTGTACAAGGCGCAGCGGCAGCAGACAGCCTATTGAACGGCAGAAAATAAAATAAACTGCCGGCTTATCGGGCACGACGGAGCCCTTCCTTACCTACCTACCTACCGGGATAGCTAACGATTCAAACGACTTTTTTTTATTGACGATCGACCACTGCATAAAGCTGAGCTTTTAGACGGCCCCATGATCTTTTATTCCATTCGGTATGTGCATTGATCTAGATGACGGATGCTGGGTAGAGAGTAGACGAGGCTACGGAGAGGATGGAGGGGGGGAGTTTGTTGGGCGGTGGGTTTGGCCGGGCAGGATAGATACCCAATTCGATATTACATACAACAACGTGCAGGGCCGGCCGGGGCGGACGGAATGGCGGATTCGAGTTGTGGCTTCATCGTTTTATATTTTCATTTGTCTTATTTTATTTTCTCTTCTTGTTTTTTTCTCCTTGGCAATGATAAAGAAAAAGAAACATGTCGTTTTTGGGTTGTCTTGCAAAGGACTCGTTACCTTTATTGCTTACCTACTTCTTACAGGTGATATGTTCAAGTTGTTCGTTCCTATCCCTATCGGCCTCGAATACTAACGGCAGGTATTTATTATACTATAGATCGATACATTTGATCACTTACAGCTGTCTACCTGAACCTTGGATTACTCCACCACATGCGTTCGATTGGTGTCTACCCTGTGCAAGTGATGGCACACGGGGGCGCACATATGCAGTATTTATCTGCAGGCATTTTCAGGTGTCAGATGTCAGATGTACTGACCCAAGCCACCATCGTTTCGACAAGACAAGTCGATCGAACCAATGATGTACCTATGATGGATCGCACCGAAAGCAAAAAGAGAGTTTTTTTTTGTTTGCAGTTGTTCTGCACCACTTGGAACTCTGGCAGGGCGATCAAAGAAGGTGTTGTGCTACGAGGCGCAGGTACAAAAAAAAAGAAAAGAAACCAATAAGAAAAAAAAGAAACAAGAGAGAAAAGGTTGAATGCATCATGCTCGAGTCGCACAGAGGCAGAATCACCCTACGACACCAGACTATGTACCTCGATTTTGGTTGGTTTGCTGCTCTAAACCATATCTACAACTCGTATCTGTTTGATCGCCTTGGAGGGGTTTTGGTGGACTTGCTTCAGCTCTGGTGGGTCTACCATACCTAGTCAGGGTGGTTACCTACTGCTAGAGCTCCTGTCTGCCAATCATTACGGGCTATTCGCTAGCGTAAACCTACCTACTTGACAGCTGCTAGTGCAGTTCAGTGTCGTGCGGCCCGTCGCGGCTCATATAGAGAAAGGTAAGAGAGGTACATACATACATAGGCTGCAACTCGGACCCCAACTTTTTTATTTTTCTTGGCTGTTTCTCGATGTCCCTCACCTCACCAACAATACTTCTCAGCTACATAGCAACCTACATACCTTTTATTTATTTCTTGTCAATTCAAAACCTCTTCGAATCTCTTTGTTGCTTTGCTTTTCTGCTCCCTTTTTTCTTTCTTTTAGATCTAATTCTACACATACTCTCCTTTTTTTTTTCAATTCAATTCAATCTCAAACTCAATCTCTTATATATATATATGCACTATACGTCTTACCTTCGTCATATTTATACCCGGGACCTGACGAGGCTGCGGGAAACCAAAATAGCTTCAAACTCAATTCCCCTCCATCTGAACTCTCCCCACCCTCCTGGGAGTGGCTTAACCCGCCACCTGCACCCCCCAATGGCCGACTCCAGCTCCGATAACCTGTCCCCGAACTCTGCTCTATATTGGTTTTCATCCGACGTCCCAGGAAGCGAGGGCCCCAGCGGCTGGCGTCTCGATGTCGTCACTCTGCTCGCCGTCATTGGCGAGTCTTCGATAGCCGAGCATGCCCAGACCATCACCGCGAGCATATTATGTCTCTTGCCCCGTATAATCCCCGCGCCCCAGGCTCTCCTGAAGCCATCTCGCCCTGCGCGTCTCCCCGAGGTCACGGCCAAAATGACCGGCGTCTACAGCGGCGTCGTCCTCGACACCGTGGGTTTCTTTGCCAACATCATCCACCCTCTCGACCAGCTACAGCCCTATTCCTTCAAGATACTCGAGATCAAGCATAGAGACCGTAATGAGGCGGGCGGGGCTAAAGTGCCCGCGCCCGCGCCCACGCCCACTGCCAATGGGTCTAGTATTATTTCCAAGCTTTTCAGGCCCGGGAGAGCGGACCCCGGGTTAACATCCTCTCGCTCGATTCGGCGCGCCCCCGAGAATGATGCTCGTGGAGAGCATGGAAGCGTGGCTTTCAGCTCTAGTGCGGATGTGGAGGCCGGTCAAGCACATGCACTGGCACAAGGTGTGACGAGACGAGAGACAATGAAGGACAAAATGCAGGACTACGTGACTAATCCTACACTTGTCAACACGGAAAAGCGCCCGGCTATCCCTGCCACTCTCTTCTCTCCCATCCACATCCTAGAGATATTCTCCGTGATGCTCACCTTCTCTATCATCGGGTTCGCCGCCCACTACAAGGATGGCACCGCTATCGTCGCCGTGTCTCTTATTTCTCTAGCCAGCTCCGTCGTCGGATGGGCCTCTCTGTGGAGCCCCATCCTCATGAAGCGCAGCCACACGAACAAGGTCCCCGAGGGCGACGTCATTATCCGCACGCGCGAGGGCGGGTTTCTGCTCATTCGGTGCACCGAGGAGGTGGCTCGGGAGCTTTACTCGGGCACCGAGGAGTGCAAGTACGCCGTCTCGGGGCGATCATACCGGGTGCTCATGGGCATCGGCACCTTCCTCCTGATGGTGGCCGTCATCCTGCTCGGCAACTGCAAGTGGAAAACCCAGATCTTCATCGGCGCCAGCTACATCACCCTCAACGGCATGTACTGGACCATGGGCCTGCTGCCCAAGAGCTACTTCTGGGACCTCAGCCGCTACGACTTCAAGGACGTCACGCCCCCGAGTCCAAGCACGCCGAAGAGAAGACGGACCCGGACGACCCGCGTGAGGGATGGCCCAGCTTCACGCGCACGCTGTGGTTCGCCATCCGGGCCACCAAGAAGACGGCCTGGGTCCAGAGGAGCGGCGCCGCCCCCAACACCCCGCAGTGGAACCTCTGGCTCCGGGGAGGCCGAGGCGGCCGCCGAAGCGGCCGCAAATGGAGAGACCAAGCCTTGGCCATCCGTCGCCCGCAAGGACGTCATCATGAAGATGACCGACGAGGAGATCGAGAACCTCCACAAGCGTGCGAGGAACCCGCGGCCGGTAGAAGACGACGGGGCGAAGCAGGCAGTGCCCGCGGTGGAGATACAGCACCTTGATCTGCGGGGGCCGGACCCGGGGTTCTAGTTTATCCCTCCACGTATTCAGCACTGCGTGTTATTCAACTTGGAATTTGAATGAACATCCCCCCTTTTTTTTATCTCCCTCTTTTGGGGGAGGGGATGATGGATATGACTGTCTTTAGCGAGCGAGCAAAAAGCGAACGAACCTTAGTTTACCCACCTCAGGAATATTAGATCACTGGTCAGGGACCATAGAGCTGACAAGACCTAGGTTAGGTAATTGGGCTGTGGGATAATGGGGGATGACTAGCATGCATGATGGACGATACCTATTTCTATTTTTTTTTTGAGATTTTCCCCCACATATCCCTCCCTCCGCTTCATTTATCCGGACTTCTAGGAAACTCTATTTTTTATATAGGTGCATTATAACGCATTATAGGAGGAGAGGGGGCTTAAAACTCGGGGTAAAGGTGGTTGGGGGGGGTCGGTTTCTTGCATTATCCTGTATTAGATTCACGGGCACTACCATATATACTACAGGGGCTAACATATCATGGTGTTACTAAATAGAATAGGCCCTTGGTTAACAACAGAGGTTTTTTACTACAGCTGGGCGCTTTTCTTTACGGCTAGAATATAGGGAGAGCGCCAGGGAGGAAGAGAGAGGTACCTGATACTAACAAATATACCATACCTACCTAATTCTCGGCTGTCCGTAAGCGCTGGTATAAACTTGACAAGACGATGTTATTTAGCGCCGGGAGCTAACACGTATTGTACCTAGCCCCTCCCCCTCCAGATATATGTAAGTAATTAGGTTAGGCACCTAGGTAGGTAGGTAGGTAGGTATAGTTCACCGACGTACGTCACGTCTTCGTTTCGACCTAACAGACAGCTCACCGATCTCTTTCGTTCGACGTCGCACGCAGGAAATTTTTATGAAAAAAATTTTTAATTATGAGTTTACCTAGGTGCCTAACCTACCTACCTATTGATATCTATCTATCTATCCATCTCGCCTTCGCAACGCAACGCAACGCGACCGGCAATGCAAAACAAATTACTAGACGACTCGACTCGCGCTTGTCACTAAGGTAAGTAGGTTAAGAGACAAAGCGAGCGAGTAAGCGAGCGAGTAAGCGGGAGGACTATGTAGAGGTAGAGATTTCGGCTGGTGAATGAACTGGGGATAATGGGGATAGGGATATGGGGATAGGGATAGGATAGGGATAGGGATAGGGGTAGGGATAGGGATAGGGATAGGGGCTGAGGTGGGGGGGGGGGGGGGGAGGATTGATTGATTGATTTGGGATGGCTGCCGTGCGGGATTGTGGGATAGGTAGGCGGATAAGTAGGGACATGATATTTTTAAGGGGTTTTTTTTTTTTTAGAAGGAGGACAGACTTTCCTGGCCGACGATGTGAGATATCAATGGAAAGTAAGGGGGGTTTCCAATAGGTTATACAACTACGTACGTAAATAAGATGTCGTAGCCCACACCAGACCCCCTTCCTCTCCCTTAGTCGAGTGGTATATATAACCTAGGTTAGGTACAGTAGCTAGGTAACTAGTGCATCGTCCCTTGCTGCGAATAGCCTAACCTGACCCCTTACTTATCTAACCTAGGTTACCTACTTAATTATTGTGTTCTCCCTTTTCCCTCTCCCCTTGGTCTAGAAGATGTGTGTGTGTGTGTATGTATGTATGTATGTATGTATGTATGTATGTATGTATGTACTAACCTCCCCTACATTACCCTACCCTAGACTGTTCCGCGGTATGCCGTACGGGTGGGAAGGGCATACAACGACTACTATAACTAACGACCAACACGTGCTCTTGACAAATATATATAGGTATATATATATTTAGTTTTTCTTTTTTCTGTTAGATAGCTGGCTAGTTTATTTTCTGGCCGCGTGTCAGGTAGCTACCTAATAGTTAACCGCCGGTCTTCCTCGTCGTTGTCCCCGGTACCTACGAGGATGCGCAATATGGGAATAACCAGGGAAGGGAGGGGCAGGGGACAAACAAAGCAAGCAAATGGGTCGGAATCTAATCCAACGTCAGCCCCCCAGCACGAGTTTCTGGTGAGAGGGAAATGCGCGCGCGCTTGCGCTTGTGCGGGGGTGTTGGTAGAGAAAGGTGGGTGGTAGAAGAAGAAGAAGAGGTTGTCAAGGTTTGGGGTTTGGGGCGAGCGGCACGCGTGTTTTTTTCTGGAAAGAAAAGGAGAAAGGTTACACGGGGTATTGGGATTTCAGGGGAGGAAGGTTGTTGCGGGAGAAGGAGAGGGAGAGAAGTATTATTCTATAGAATGGGAGGGATGATAGTATTCTATGTTCGAGTTGCTATTGCTTTAACACGTCAAGTTATATTGACGGGTGTAATTAGCTATGGCTACGAGCAAGATCACCTGAGTGTAGTGCGGGAGCAGGTCAATAAATACGAAGGTATGTGTATATCATGGCAATGATTTCTAGGCTTAAATGATCAAGTCTCATGTGTTCGAATGGATGAGCTGGAATCAATGGAGTCTATACAGTCCCGAATTCGTGACTCGGTCTCGTGTCAAGGGATTCGATTAGATTAGAGGATAATAGGACCAACCCGCAACACTTATGCCTACACATCCACATCCACAGTCCGCTCAAGGCTGACTTCTCCCTGGAGCATTTCCATCAGCCAGGTTATCCGTACTGCGCCCCTTCTCCATCTCCTCCCTCCACGTCTGCCTCTCCCGCGCCGCCACCCCGGGGCCCTTATACACGCTCCCGTACCGGCCCGTCGCCCAGCTCCTCCCGTCGTCCTCCTGCACCACCACCACCGCCGCCGCCGCCGCCGCCCGGGCCTCGCTTCTCCCCCCGGCGCGCCCGCGCCCGCGCCGGTACCACTTCCCGTACGCGAGCAGGTAGTACAGGCGGAAGCACAGCAGCGCGAAGCGGTCGGCCTCGAGGTCGGCGGGGTACTCGGCGCCGAGGTCGACGGCGGCGGCGACGCCCGACAGCACGGCCGCCTCGTGGGCGTTGACGAGGGTCCACGACCCCGCGAACCGCGTGCGCCGGCGCCCCTGCAGCAGCAGCGCCACCCACGGCACCACGCGCGCGTAGTGCGCCCACCCGTGGCGCAGCTGGTGCCAGCGGTCGCGCCGCACGACGGCGCCGGCGCGGATCTCGCCGTCGGTCCACAGCGCGCCGTCGCGCGCCGCGTTCAGGAAGATCGTCTGGAACACGTGCCGCTCGAAGGGCACGCGCGCCGGGAACTGCGCCTGGTAGTTCGTCGCGTCGAAGCTCATCTCGAGCTTCGACCGGTCGGCGCCGGGGTACGTCTTGATGTAGTACATGGGCCGGAAGCCGCGCTCGGCGGCGGCGGCGGCGGCGTCGGTGGGGGTGGCGACGGCGAGGTCCGGCCGGTAGAAGTTCTCGTAGTGCTTCTCCATGTAGTCGGCGTCCGTGTGCGTGATGGTGAGGTCGTCGCTGAACTTGGCGGCGCCCAGGACCGTCCTTTCCCGCCAGGTGGCGGTGCGGCCGAGGACCGTCTTGGCCGTGTCGGCGAGGCAGCAGAGCACGAGCTCGTCGTAGGTCTCCTCCCCACCCGCGGGGACGTCCAGGTCCGCGTCGTTGGGGTTGTGCCCGTCGTCGGGCGCCGGGGTGCGCGGCCTCAGCTTGACGACGACGCCGCGGTCGCTCCGCTGCACGACCTCGGTGAGTTCCGTGGACAGGCGCACCGTGACGCCCCGCGAGACGAGGTCCTTCCGCCAGGTGTTGTAGAATTCGGACAAGTTCGGAAATACCACCATGGGCGGCCGGTTGCTTACGACGCGGCTCTTGTCCGGCGGGTACCACATGCCGTAGGTTGGCGACGTGCATAGTCGCTCAAACATGACGGTGGGCACATCCGGAGTCGCGTTCCCAGTGCCGAGGAAAAGCGCGGTCATCGGCAAGGCTACCGTGTGGGTGAACTCGTCGGAGAACAGGAACAGCTTGAAGACAATCTTGAGTGGAATCAGGGCGAAGAAGATTTCGAAGAGCCGTATGATCTTCAACATCGTGACCAGTCTCCTGACCTCCCTCTGGTGGCGGACGAGAAGCTCCGTGGGGAACACATTGGTCCAGAACGTCTCGTCCTTACCGAAAGACACTTGCAGATTGACCGGATCCGCGTGGAAGCCCTGGCGCTGGAACATGGTAAGGGTGTGGTGAAATATATAAGAGCCCCCCTGCACTCCCTGGTTGCACCACGAAGCTCCGTGACGCTCCTTATCTATCGGTATTGAAAAGGCTTGTCCGCCACAGTAGTCGACGGCGTCTATAAGGGTTACATCAAACTTTTCCGGGTGCTGTGATAGATGATAGGCTGTTGACATGCTATGTAGGGTACGTTAGTTGGTGTACCAATCCGAAGACATTGAGGGAGTCGTACCCAGCAGCACCGGCGCCTACGACGAGAACTCGTTTACGGCCATCGGTTTCTTTGCCGCCGTTCTGCTCCATGGTTCCAATACTCCCACAATCAATATCACGGGTGTGGGTGTTAGCCATCCAATGACTGGCCCGTATGCTATTTGAGGGACAGAGGTTGATTTTTATATACCTAAGTATATAAATTACAGGCGGGTTTCCCCCTTTTTTACATGTAACACCAAAATACTCTGAGATTATATACACCTCTTCATTCTCAGAAAGAATTGATAATTGATGATGAGCACATGTTAGATCAAGACATCATTGACTCCATTATTGGATATTTCACGCTAATAACTTAGTGAGCGTCTCTACTTTCTATAGTTAGCATTCTTAGAGTCTTTTAGTCAGATCGCCTTCGATCTGATCTGCATATTAGCTTTGTGTTTCTTTGTTGACATCTAGGGAATCGTATAAATCCAACCTCACCTACATATATAGTCACATTTTTATTGTATCAGTAGAATTCGGCAGTCATTACGTAAGTATACCAAGTCTTAGACAGACTTCACTGTTTTCCACGTGGTGTTGAGTCTACCTCTCAAGACGCGTAATTGGTAGTGTACCATCTCTCCTCAGCCACATCTTTACCACTTATTGAAAGACAGTTATTGTTTCATACCTACACAAGATTAAAAATACACATATGAAGGACAATTCCAGCAATGTAATACTGCCATGGATAAGGCCAAACTATACATTGCGTCCATTAGTTAGGAAGATCTAGGGAGTGCAGCGCTAAACGTTCTGTGCCATACTTTATTTTACGTCTTCGAAGGAGAGCATCTTGGTTCGAAGGCTTTTTTTATAAAAATATTGGTAGAAATTGAACAAAAGAATATTCCAGGGTGATGTATTCACTTGTTCTCCCACCACCGCCCCATCTTTAGGTATCTTCCGTAAGCACTATCTTTCATTCAAATTAGCAGGTATCAAATACACACAGGTAGCCACAGCTAATATAAGTCCTGCAGCTAAGAAGGATACTAGTCTCTTATCAGTTTATATCATTAGAGGCTTATGAGAGAAGAGCTACCTCCTAAGTCTCCCCGTGGCCTGTACGAGCTTGAAAGATGAGTAGAAACCATGGAGGTGTGATTGATTATAATATTCATTATATGGGATAGATGACTATAGAAGCATTACCCAAGCTCCACGGAGATCAGAGACTCATACTAGAGACAGAGAGGTAGAATATTCGGGTTACAAAGAGGGGAGCAGGCATATAAATAATTTCCTGTTGAAATATCATAAGTAAGATATGCTGTCTTCACTGCCTGGTAAGAACCGCTGAAGATCTACTATAGAATATCTCGGAGTATGATGAGAGAAGGACCACTGGTTACGCTCTTACCATTTAAACATCCAGGATGGCCAAATAGAAAGTGACATCAGGGGTACTTATTGGACTATGAGGAGGGGGTCGTTTGAGGGGAGGGTCTCATAGTACCTACAGTACCTATTTATGTTACTACATCTATATTGATGCCTTGGGTATCTCCTTTTTCTCCCACCTGGTTGCAAGGAAGGTGCCTTTCATACACATATGCAGAGAGGACACATGCGGTACTTTGAACATAAACAAGACATCACAGCACATCCACACAGCACATCCACACAGCGCCGACAAGCTCCTTCACTTTCAACCAACAACCACCATCATCTCAAGCCTACTACAACAATCATCATCATCGCCGTATTGTCATCTCGGTCATAAGCACCACAAGGCTGTCGTGAACCAGAGACATCCATCTACCCATCAATAATACACCAAAATGACCAAAACAACCACAACCCACTCCCACTCCCAAGACCAAAAAAAATTACCACCACTACACAATGGCGACCCCCACCAAGAAAACCACCACCACCTCCCCCCTCTACCTCACCATCATCATCACCACCATCATGATCCTCCGCCTAACCAACCCCACCACCACCCTCCTACCGACCTATCCGCACAACCTCCTCCACACCCTCACCCTCACCCTCACCACCAACCACAAAGCCGGCACGCCCTGCGAATGCGCCGCCTCGACCCTCCTCTCCACCGCATTCTGGGCGGCCGCGACGCTCCTCCTCCTCCTCCTCCTCCCGGGCACGCGGCCCGGGGGCGCTAGTAGTGGTGGCGCGCGGCGGACACCGGGAACCCGGGGGGACTGCTGCGCGCGGTTCGTTCTACGTCGGCGGGCCGATGACGCTGCTGGTGGGGCTGGCGTGTGCGGTGTTGCACGCGGAGGTTGTGGCGTGGATGCGAGGGGGGGAAGGGGGAGAGGCGTAGGGAGGTAAGATGGGGTGGGGGGGAAGGGGATAATGTTTGGAAAGGGGAATGGAAGGGGAAGGCAGTGTGGAAGGGAAGGAGGGAGGGAGGGAGGGAGGGAGGGGGGTTTGAGAAAAGGGGAAGGGGGTAGGAAAAGAGGAGAGGGATATGAAAATACTATCAGTTCGGAAGATGGAAACTTTACCGGCTTTGCGGGTGGTTGGTAGGTACATGCTGCCTCTTGATTTGGCATATCAGACCGTAGGTAGCTGGTGCCTGGCATAAAAGTCTCGAGAAGATCTGTCGCATACATACATACACACAAGCACAAGTACACAAGGTCACATCAAATTTCACACATGTCATCTTGCTCTATGCTCGTGGATTTGCGTGAGTGATGGCCAAGTGACTAACTATCAGATGCCGTAGAACATCTAAAATGGCTCACTGAGCCGCGTTCCTCTCCCCCCTTTCCCAATTCCTTTCCTACTATTTCATCTGCCGCACGTTCAGGTTAATCCTCTTATTCCGCATCCAGCCCCTCCACTCCTCGAACCTCCCATCCTCGTCCTCGCCCTCATCCTCCCCCGCGGGCCAGTCGGCCAGGAAATCCGGGCACGTGTTCTTGAGGACCTTGGGCACGCCGTGCCAGGCGTAGCGCGACTCCTGGCTCATATAAATCGCGTCTCCGGAGCGCAGGCGCAGGAGCAGATATCCCTTATTTTTCTTCTTCTGCTTCTGCTCTCCCTCCTCCTCCCCCACCACCTCCTCCGTCTCAGCGGCGGCGGCAAAGTCGTTGGGCGCGATCATGAACAGGGCGTCGCACCCGATGCTGAGGCTGACGAGCCCCTTGTCCGTGTGCTCGCTGACGTCGCGGTGCATCATCATGGTGTCGCCGGGAGAGTAGAAGTTGACGATGGCGGCCTGGGCCAGGGTGTCGGGGAACAGGGTCTGCAGGAGGCCGGCGAGGTCCGGGGGGAAGCGCGGGGTGCCGGCCTCCTCCCCTTCGGAGGGGTACTGCCGGTTCGACCAGTCGTACTGCCCGCCCAGGGTCACCCACGAGAGGCGCCGGCCGAGCACCTGCTTGATGGACAGAGGCCTGTGGACGCTGGGGTCCTTGGGGGTGAAGTTGGGGGGCGTGCTGGGGGGGTAGTTGAAGAAGGACTTGGCTTCCGCGTCGGCGCTGCCATTGGTGGTGGCGCTCTCGCTCTCGCCCCCGTCTTCGCGGTACGGGACGTTGAAGTGGAGATGCAGGTTTGTCTGGTGGGCGGGATTGCTGAGGTCCCGGTGGATCATGCGCGAGAGCAGCACCTTCTGGGTGCTGAGGGGTATGAGAGAAGGGAGGATGAGCAGGCCTATCCATGGAAGGTGAGCTGAGGATCGTGCTTTATTTTTTTTTTTTTTTTACCATTACCCCGGTAGACCTGAGCTCATTCAAGTCTTCTGGGGTGAGTTAGACGAACCTGGGAGTAGCGGGTGGAAATAAATAGGGGCATCTTTCAGTTCCCCCGTTGCGTCTTTTGCTGCGACCCCCCCATCTACACCTTCAAATTGCTGGAATGCGCTCCTGAGTTTCTCACTGGGGATCTTCCCAGCCAGCTGGAACTGCCCTCCTTCTTCTGACGGAACCACTTCATCTATATCGGGGTGGTTGGCGAACTCAGTGTGGTCAGTCCTCTGGTAATTCTTCCAGAGGCGCCTCAGTTCATCTGAAGGCTGCTCGTGGGCGTCTAGAGTTGTCAGGTCCAATGTCATCCTAGGTTAATCGCTTGCAGAGATGGCTGGATATATAAGTCAGGAGAAAAAGAAGAAAGTTGTAAAATACTTAAGGTATTATTTTGTATAATGCAGAGATTCAAATTGAATCCAATCACTTGCTGAACCCGCTATTGAAATAAATAATTCAGTGAAACCTTATATGCAGTGACTATATGTACCTACATACCTAGTATACATTTGATTCTTGGCATCCTGCACTTTTATTTCCTTATCTCACACATCAGACTGCAAGTGATTGGATCGATAAGCAGGCGAATACCTCCCTCCCTCCGGCATAGCCGCATATAGTGTACTACGCCACAACGTCCTCCCGCTCTCACCGGTATGAGCTTCTGCCAGCTGCATACAGCTGGGCAATTGAAGGGAACTGACTTGTATATAATACTTCCCCACTATCTACCAGAGAACCAGTACCTCAATTTCTTCTACCTACATCACATGTACGAGCACATTGCCCCTATTATAATATTCTACCTACCGATTTCTCTACCGGCGCTCGTATTCATAAGGTCCAGTAACCCCGGCCTATGAACTCCTCCCAAGTAATTGCCTGACATGTGTCTCACCGAGTGCGCTCATATGGTTCTATTAACCCCTTTTAGCTCCCTATCATGACTGGTCATTTCAGGACTCCCTATGGGAAGCTTATAGCGTATACTCTCCAGAATGGGATGGGTACCTACGTAATTTTAGAATTCCATGTATGTCCTATAAGAAAGCAATATAGGTAGTCTACAACAACTTGTCCTAGCATTGATGGCTCAAGTAAAGTGCGACATAGCTGAAAAAGAAGAGCAAACAGGTGTATGTATGCCCCTATTTTACATCACACCAATATGAATTGAGACAACATAACCAACTGTCCCTTTTCCCTCGTCTATTACTGTATGTCGATGGTTACTTACTGCGAGGATGAAAACTTGGTCTTTAGTAGCGACGGAGACTTAGTCTAGAATCGCGGCGTAAACGGGTTGAATCCTTGAGTGGTTTTCCAAGTCCACTAATACGCCCGGCCAGTCCAGCCCAGTTTACCAAAATCTCACCTGCAGGAGCCGGATCCCTTGACGGCATCGTGATGGTCGCTATTGGACATCACCATCGGGTCAATGGTGCAAGACCCGTCTGCTGGCTGAAGCATACACGAGATTAACCAAAGTAGAATCAGGCGATTCTTGGAAGAAGAAAAGGTTATAAAAAAAACTACATAATGGGATCCGACCTTCCCTGGTGCCCTTTCAACCATTCCTCTGAAAGGTCAGTGTGACTGGGAGCCGATAGTGCCAGCTACAAATCAAGGGAATTATATCACAATGCTCCTGGTGTATACGATCGTCCTCTTCCTCCAGATGGTATCCCTCGCCTCTGGCAAACCCACGCCCGCATCTATGATACGCTCGGAAGCCCGGGATGGCACTCCAGATATCGACAAGCTACAAGCATACGCCCAGGAAGCATACGCGAAGGCACAAGCCGAGGTGACGAGCGCCAGCAATGGAAAGCGCGGAGGCTGCTCCATATCTAACTTCCGGGTTCGCCGGGAATGGTACGTGTTCCCTTCCAAGTTTTACTATCGGTCCGCCACATACCTAGGTAGGCTAGGTAATTCATCGATGACGGTCAATTAAGGGGCTGGCTATGCAGGAACGCCTTATCCGACGGCGAAAAAAGAGCATACATAGACGCCGTCAAGTGCCTGCAGTCCAAGCCGGCACGCACGCCGGCGTCCGCGGCACCGGGGGCCAAGACCCGGTTCGACGACTTCGTCGGCACGCACATCAACCAGACGCAGACGATACACTTTACAGGGAACTTCCTCTCGTGGCACCGGTACTTCATATGGCTGTACGAGGAAGCTCTGAGGGGGGAGTGCGGCTACCAAGGGACTCAGCCGGTACGTTAGAGAAAAATGCCTAGGGGTTACCTTACTTCGGTGGTTTTCTTCCTGGCCTGCCTTCTCCCCACACCCCCTAATATATTAGCAAAGGTTGACCGGTGAACAAAAAAAAAACGACGTCGGCAACGAACAGTACTGGGACTGGCCTCGGACCGCGGTAAGCGGGCTCGCGAACTCGACCATCTTCGACGGCAGCGACCTGTCCATGTCCGGCGACGGGGCGTTCGTGCCCGACCAGGCGGACATCGCGCTAGGGGGAGCAGCGGCCTCCCGCCGATATACCTACCCCCGGGCACGGGCGGCGGGTGCGTGACGTCGGGACCCTTCAAGGACATGGTGGTGAACCTGGGGCCGGCCGCCCTCGACACACCAGGCGGCGTGGTGGTGACGAGCCCCGGCGGTCCGCTGTCGCACAACCCGCGCTGCCTGAAGAGGTCGCTGACCGACTACGCGAACCGGGCGTTCGCCAACGCGTCCTCGGTGCTCTCGAACGTGGCCGGGCCGCAGAACGTGTACGACTTCCAGATGCAGATGCAGGGGGTGCCGGGGTCGGGCGACAGTAAGTCACCTTCTTATTCCTTCCTCTCGCATAGGGCCAAAAAAAAAAAACCGCTGACAACCCCCAAACCACGTCTCCAGTGGGCATCCACGGCGGCGGGCACTACGCGCTGGGCGGGGACCCGGGGCGCGACGTGTACGCGTCGCCGGGCGACCCGGCCTTCTACCTGCACCACGGCATGATCGACCGGGTGTGGTGGATCTGGCAGATGCGGGAGCCGGCGGCGCGGCAGTACGGCGACGTCGCGCTCATGGGCACCAACACGTTCCTGGATAGCCCGCCCAGCGCCAACACGACCTTCGACGACTACGTCGACTACGGGTATGCGGCGGGACCGCCGAGGAAAATCGGGGAGCTCATGTCCACCACGGACGGCCCGTTTTGCTATGCGTATCTGTAGGTTTTGGATGAGAGGAGCCCTATAGGGGGGTAGTAAACCAGAAGATAGACCTACTTAGTATGTATGAAGGTATGCAGAATTGGGTGGAGAAAAGAATTATGTGAAGAAAGAAAGAAAGGGTTCGGTACATTACTACAATAGCCTAAGATTATTATGTAGTTAGGTATAAGTCCAGAGCGACACCTGGCAGCCAGGTGGTGGAATTGTGTCATGATACCTAGGTACGCCACGATGTGCTGTACACTATAAACGCGTTGTTAGGTGTCTAGCCACAAGTCGGGTCCATTAGCGTGTCCAAGCGCGTTTCCACTGTTTACTGAAAAACACCTGCACAGGTGACAACCAACGATAGTGTCGGTACAGTACATACATATATGTATTTACAATACACCAACCAACACAGGTCAAGTGGTGGTATTTTCCATGTCACCAATAGAGATTTATGTGTAGAAAATCACAAATTTGTCCTATTTAGTTTTTTGTTCTTCTTCCCCACAGCTCTCGTACTTTCTGCCCTTATTCCATTCCTTTAAGTACCTGGGTACCTACGTTAGGTGTTTAATTCTAGTACACTATGTACTTAGGTACAGTACCTTATGTACCAATCAATTAAGTAATGCTTTGCTGGAGTTACGATGATAGGTTACGAGCAGAAAAGTCAATACCACTACCACCACCATAACAACAACCCCCACTAATAAAAAAAAAATAGGAAAGTAAACACATACAACACAACACACACATCTACACCACCTTCTCTTAGGTCCGGTCTCTGTTACTGACACATCTCACCACCACCACCACTCCCCCTCCCAATATCCTAGCTGTTGGCAATTCCCTCCCTTTGCAGCTTTGCAGGGCTTGGCTTCGTTTCTCTACACTCCTTCAATTGCCCTATTTTCAACTTGTCTAAGGTCTGCGATCATGGAGAACTACCAGAAGCTTCAGAAGATCGGTGAAGGTATGCATGCAGCATTGATAGATACTATATATGTCCTATTCTCCTCCCCTTCATCAGTTGCTAACCCGAGCCTCCCCCCCTCCCCCTCTCGCAGGAACCTACGGCGTCGTCTACAAGGCCCGCGACCTTGCCAACTCGGGACGCATCGTCGCCCTCAAGAAGATCCGACTGGAGGCCGAGGAGGAGGGTGTTCCTAGTACCGCCATCCGCGAGATCTCCCTGCTCAAGGAGATGCGCGACCCGAACATCGTCCGACTGCTCAACATCGTCCATGCCGACGGACATAAGCTTTACCTCGTCATGGAGTTTTTGGACCTCGACCTGAAGAAGTACATGGAGGCCCTGCCCGTCAGCGACGGCGGCCGCGGCAAGGCCCTGCCCGAGGGCGCCGGCGCCGAGCTGGGCCGCCTCGGGCTCGGCGACGCCATGGTCAAGAAGTTCATGAGCCAGCTGTGCGACGGCGTGCGCTACTGCCACGCCCACCGCGTCCTGCACCGCGACCTGAAGCCCCAGAACCTGCTGATCGACCAGGAGGGCAACCTCAAGCTCGCCGACTTCGGCCTCGCCCGCGCCTTCGGCGTCCCCCTGCGCACCTACACCCACGAGGTCGTCACCCTGTGGTACCGCGCCCCCGAGATCTTGCTGGGAGGTCGCCAGTATTCCACCGGCGTCGACATGTGGTCTGTCGGCTGCATCTTTGCCGAGATGTGCACCCGCAAGCCTCTGTTCCCCGGCGACTCGGAGATCGACCAGATCTTCAAGACTTTCCGGTAAAGTGTTCCTCTGCCCCCTTATCTATATCCCCCGTGGATCATACTATATCTATCGAAAGAAGCTCTACTCACAATGCGAAACCCACAACAGCCTGCTCGGCACGCCCACCGAGGAGATCTGGCCCGGCGTCACCTCGTACCCCGACTTCAAGCCCTCCTTCCCCAAGTGGACCCGCGATCCCTCCAAGCCGCTGTGCATCAACCTCGACGAGAACGGACTCGACCTGCTCGACGCCATGCTCGCCTACGACCCCGCCACCCGCATCTCCGCCAAGCAAGCCTGCTACCACCCCTACTTCAAGGATTTCGCCCGACCCCAAAGTAACTATGGTTCCAACTGATCACGCATGAGCTATGTTTTTTTATACTTACGCCATATCAGAATAAACACGAAGAGGTGTGGGTCGATGGATGGATGGATGGATAATAGACGTATGAATTGCCCGTGAATCTATCTTGTTCTCAGGGCAGGAGAAAAACAGGACCAAGCAAAAAAAAAGACATGCTTATAACTTAAGCATTCCTTTTTTTTTTCTACGCTTCTTTTTTTCTTCTATTTTTCGCCTTTCAGGATAATTTTGCTGGTCGGTCCGGGGTCTTGGCTTGGATTGCGAAAGCAGAAGGAGAAGCAGAAATATATGTGGCATTGGTGGATAGGTGGGTTGCATTCGAGCCGATCAACCTACAAAACTCACGAAACGCATACCATTACGTTGGCTCTTTTTTATCTCTCTTTTTCTCTACGTTCCCCCCGAATCCCCCCTTCCTTTTCGTTTTCTTCTTCGGTGGTGTCTGGCGGATCTATGCGAAGACAAGTGGAATATTAATCCAAACGAATAGTGTATGTGCTTTTTTTGTTTTGTTTGCTTTCGGGGGACTTTGCTTTGCTTGTATGCATGCTTTCTTTTTTCTTGTTTTACAGGAAGAGGGGCGTTAGAGGGAAAAGAAAGGCAAAGGCAAAGGAAAGAATAGGAAAGGGGAAAGGGAAATCCCCGGTCGTCCATTGATTGATGAGGGAATCAGGAGGAAAGGGGCAGGGAGGCAAATATGACGAGACCGAGACCACACTACTATTAATGGCATCGAGGAAGGAGAAATACGACGGCTTCTATTCCTCACCCCTTACCCCTCTTCCCTTGATCTGGTTTGTTGGCGGATTGATATGAAGGCCGGGATCGAGACGGTCCCAGACCCCATCTCTCCCGCCGTATGCGTGCTTTCTGGTCTTGGAGACAACCTGAAAAAAACGTATAGAGATTTTTTTTCCCCTTCTCTCGGTTCGGTGGTCTGATGTTGTGCCTACGACGGGCGCATGACTAGGTAGCATAGAACGTCTGTCTGTCTGTCTCTGCCGCTTCGTGGTCATAGAAAGAAGTGTAATGAACACAAAAGCAAAAGGAAAAAAAAGACCGTTATGAAAAAAAATGTTTTTGGTCTTCTTCGTGACGGTTAATGCAGTTTAACCGGTGATGGTGCTCTTGCATAACCTACCTAACCTAACCTAGGTTACCTGATGTGGTGGCCCTCGTAATGCGGCTCCGCCATTTTCTGAAATATTATAATCGTGTCTGGATCGTGATAAGGAGACTCGGGGGACACACGTAATGTACGTAGCTAAGAAAATTGGGGGGGGAGGGGGGGAGGGAATTAAACTCTGGACATCCTGAGTATGTCTATGAGCTGTTTTCGAAGGGCCGGGGGGGCACGGCACGAGCTCTCCTCCCTCCTTTTCGCCTCCTCCTCCTCCTCTCCCTCTCCCTCTCCCTCTTTCTTTCTATCCTAGAAAGCCTAAAGTTCAGAGACGGGAGGGATAGAGTTTCAGGGGTTGGTTGGTTGGTAGGGCAACGAAAGGCGAGCGGGGAGAATTGAGTTTTCTAACCCAGTGTATTTGTGCTGCGGCTCAGCTCGTTGAGGCTGAAAAAAGCTTTGAGTGGGATGGGGAGTTTAGGCTGGCTGGCATTGCTTGTTAGGTACCTACCGGGAGAGCAGCCCTTGGACTGGACTGGCAAGGGGGGCTGATCTGATCTGTTCTGATTTGATCTGATAATGTTGGCTGGTAGGAATGTAATTTTGGCTTGGCGGGCAATATGGCATTTTTATCTTGTTTAAGTGAAAAACAAAGGGGAGGGGAGGCAGGAGGGAGTTTCCCTTTACTAGCCCCTATCAAGGGGGGGCTAGATATGAGTGAAAGGAGGAAGAATAGTGCGGGACGGGGGGTTGCTTAACCGGGTATTCGAGCAGAGCTTCTCTGGAAATCCGTCGATGGCGTGCGGGAGGGTGAGAGTATGAAACAATAAGTCTGTCTGCTCATCGACTGTACGATTCCCGGTTGATAGACGATGTTAACTTGGCCATAGGTACCTCCTTTCTCCGTCATATACGGGTGAAGTGGAGTGGATTGGGGTAGAGTCGGTGTGTGTGTTTGCCTGGGTTAGACAGCTCTCCGTCCAAGCTTTCCTTGACGGACGGGTAAATACAATATCGATACGTACCTGGGTAGGGAGGTTAGGTATAATACCGACGTCGACGACAGGAAATGCTTATAGTTTGCTTTTAAACCCGCTGTATACGTAACACGCAGGCCCCAAGAAAAGGGAGTGCGAAGGGAGGAAGTTCTTTACTAAGACGAAGGCGCCTCTAGGTATTGCCTTCTTCCAATGCCCATAGGGTTAGGGTAGGGTATATACCTAAGAGATATATCATGACGATAGTCGAATTATTTCCACTTGATATATATACGGTAGGTACACATTCGACGGTACCTTGTATGTATATCTTCCATGCTTTCCACAAAACCACTTTTTCGGGGTTTTACATCACTCACTTACATCGACAGCACCAGGACATATGAAGTCCACCCCCCCACCTCCCCTGATATACGAGCATGTTGCTGCTTCTTGCTTCGAGGCCAAGAGAAAGAATGCTACAATTTGTATTAACCCCTAGCCCCTGCTTGAACAATAAGATCTTCTGGGGAAAGAAAGAGAGAAGAAGAAGAAAAACCACTTCTAACGTGCCCTCGGCCAACAATAAATATGCCTAGATTAGGAAAGGGGGGGTATGTTGTAAAATTTCCCGTTCTCTAGTACCTTGTACCGTTTTTTTTCGCAAGAAATCAGCCCAAGCCCAACTATCGAATATCTCCCCTTTATCCCTTCAGCTCGAGGCAGCTCTACTCAGGAGAGAATAGGGAGAGCTAGTCCTCTAAGATTAGTATTCAGGTTAGAGCAGGTAGGTAGGTAGGTAGGGGGTATGTACCGAGGCAATGTAAGTACACACATGTATAAATCTAACATGAGAAAACACCGAATAGCATTATTGATTTCCTATCTCATCATAATGAATTTTCATTCTTTGTAGGTAGGGAAATAAAGAATTACTCCCCTTCTCTTTTATTCTTCCGGGTATGATGGACCCTTTTTTTCTTTCCGTATTGCATGTTTTTATAGTAATTATATAGTTTCTACCAGCACAAATTCGCCCGGTCCTTTCTCCTTCTTCTACGTTACCCATCTTCCCAGAGTCGAGAGAGTCTAATAAAAGGCACATACCTACCCACCTAGTCTAGTAATCACTGCGGTAAATCCTTACATATAAGCTAACCTACGTGCCCTACCTATGTACCTATACCAGACCTCATCCAGGAACTTCCATTTAATAGGGTACTCCCCCTCTCCGTCTATCCAATCCGTCCTTTTCCACCGGCGACCCAACTAAGAAACCGAAAGAGATGAGCGAGTGATTATAGTGTAGATGCCCGAGTGGGGGGGGGATGGGCAACTTTCCCCCCGATTCCATCCAGTCTT
Source organism: Biscogniauxia mediterranea (assembly GCA_018398605.1). Taxonomy (NCBI): domain Eukaryota; kingdom Fungi; phylum Ascomycota; class Sordariomycetes; order Xylariales; family Xylariaceae; genus Biscogniauxia; species Biscogniauxia mediterranea. The sequence goes on along the minus strand of JAGXTR010000007.1, from coordinate 2,931,760 downwards.
GTCTTTATCTAACCTTAACCCAGCGGGCCTTGCTCTAACCTACCCCATACCTATGTACATACCACGAGCTTACCCTTTCCCAAAGGGAGAGAGAGGTTATCCATCATCCCACTGTACTACACTACATCCATCCATTCATCCATTCACTTACCATCTACCTACCTGCCTACCTGCCTACCTGCCTACCCCCTTGCGGGGGAGGGTGGTGGACCGCAAACAAAAAAAAAACAAACGAACGAACAAAACAGGGCATCCCGTCGTCTTAGCATCTACGAGCCAAAAAAAAACCCCCTCCGCACATGTCCACCACTACCACTACTTACCAACACAACACATATATCAACAACAACAACAAGCCAGACTTGTCTTTTTTAGGAGGAGAAAAGGGGGGGGGGAAGGGGAGGGGGTTGTTTAACGGGCTTCCCCGCATGATCTGACGGGCATGTGTTCTGAGGGCATTGGCTAATCAAAAAACAAACCCAAAACCAAAACAAAACAAAACAAAAAAGTTGCTTGTATAGGTAGGTAAGTACACTAGGTAGGTGTAGGTATATATCACATCTAAGCTAAGCTAAGCTAAACCCGTGGGGCCGGCCCGGCCCTCAAACAGAGTAGTAGGTATGGTTCGCCTCACTTTCGAGTCGCGGGGCCCTACACTACGTATCTACTTATCTATGAGAAAAAGGCATACATAGGTAGACAAACAACATATATTTAATCGTAACGGGAGGGGGAGAGGGGGTTGCTCACGAACGCACGTATAGGTACACTAACTAGTGTAGTATGGGATGGACCTCTCAAACATGAGCAAGCAAGCGAAATTACTCGCCGTCAGAACGCGTTCTCTTGGTTTGGAAAGCTCGCTCGCTTTCTCTCATATGCCCATGTCACGCATTGAACGAAGCCTTACATCTACTTACACTAGTATAGTATCAAGTTTTGCTTTATCCGGAGATCCCCGTTTTCAACCTACTATAGGCCGCCGCCGCATTGTCGTGGCTCGGTACCAACATAAGTGTAGGTATTCGGGATAACCCAGTTTTGACGTTGCCGTGACGACCCGTTGAAGGAATCGAAGCGGGAGAGGAGATATCCGTGACCCTCGCTCGCTGGCTGCTTTCTTCCGATGGAGAAGCTAGGTTAGGTAGGTAGGTAGGTAGGTAGGTAGCGGATACGGTGGAGTCCAGTGACCGGCTTTCTCCTCCTCCCGAAGGCAAGGTCATCCCATATCAGGTATTTTCATGCTTCTTCCACCATTATCGTTGCTTCCTTCCTCTGAGCACGCGCATAGCCGAAATTTGAGTAAGAGGGACCTCTCGGTTCAAAAACAGACAAGCAAATTGGAGGATGGGAAACTGCAAGGTGATGATGAGCTCTCTGTGTGTGTGTGTGTGCAAATTTAGGAACGGAACAAGAGACCCCCGTGCGTGCGGGCTGGGCGCCAAACATCATATCATCCCGGGAAGACCCCTATGCAGGACTTCAATATGTACAGTATAGGGGCGATAGGTGGTAGATGGTGGTGGTGGGGAGGTTTGGCGGTTGGAGTGTTACATTGGGTCCCGAGCCGCGGGAGCGGGTAGCGTAATAACCCGCAAATACATACACTATAAGTAGTGTAGGGAACATGGGCGGTATTCCGTACCGCGATGGCGGCAGTGGTCCAATTGTAAGGGCGGCCAGATGGATATCTTCATGGTACGTTCAAGCCCCCTTCCCCCCTTTTCCACTCGCTGGAGTTTTGTTAAGCGCGCATGGGCTTGGAGTTTCTTAGATACACGCCTCGTAGTTAGAGCGTAAAGCTTACCTCTCTCTTGAAACCTGGGGCTTAGGCTGTACGTAGGCGAGTAGGTAGGGGACCGGCGGTTGCTATTGTTGTTCTTGTTGACGAAGCAAGCTAGAGAAAGAAATGGTACACTAGAATTATAACTTCTTAACCACCTGCAAGTGCGCGTAATGAAACGGGCGGCTCCCGGCAGCAGGACAATGGATAGTACTTGCGCATTTGCGTGATTGTTTACCTACTAGGTAGGTAGTGTAGGCCTTGGGCACTTGCGCCGGGCGATGGAGTAGTATTTCCACTACCAAGCTCTTCGTCGTCAGGTACACAGCACAGCGCAGCACGTCTTGTTTGAGGTTTGAGGTTTGAAGTTTTGGCGTAGCCGCCCAAGCCTCGAAAATGCCGCACACACACACACACACACACACACACATCTCCTTCCAAGGAAGAAGCAAAGAACAGCCAACAATGGCGGCCTCCCACAAGAAGGCAGGAATATACGAAAATGGATGGTGGGTAGGTAGGTTAGCAACTCTATAGTTAGGTAGCGATAATCGTGAGTGGCAGTGAGGTGTTACCTCTAAAAAAAGAGTAAAACTACGTTACAGAATGGTGATAATGATGATGATGATGATGAGAGATTAGACTTGTGCTTGTGATGCCGACGGTAAAATAAGGGAGTGCCGTCATCTGCGAGACATGCATGAGGTAGGTAACCCCCCCGAGCCCCGGGCGAACGCGACGGTCCGGTCAGGCTACCTACCCATTGCCCGTGCTTCATTGGCATGTATAGATAGACTTGATGATCATTATTGCTATTAGTGTACTGGGTGATCTGGTAGGCTGATCGGTGACCCGTGAGCTTCGAGATGTGGGATGGGGGTGATCCTGGGGAAAGCTTAGGTAGGGCACCCTTAATGAACAGGGCAATCCGATAGGTATTCTTTTTTCGGCGATTAGCATCGTGGTGGTGTAAGAGAGATGGAGAGATGGATAGATAGAGGATGGAATAAGCAGCACATGATGAGCTGTGGTGGCTCTTCATCTCCCTTCCCCCCTTCTCAGCCGAGGGAGGCCCTTATGACGTGCAGCGGTTTGTGTACATCCCGGGAGTGGTGCAGCGTAGGAAAAATAAGGCAGTCATGTAACCGTGTAGGTAGTGCAGGTTCGGTCAGAGCGCTCCGTGTAGGGGAGCATCCAGACTGCGACATACAGATGGAGATGCTGCTGCCAAGTTCGTGTTCACCATCACGAAATTTAGTAAGACTGGGGATGAGAGATGGGAGTAGGGAAGAAAAGAGAAATCAAAGATTGCGGGTACCTTAGGTAGGTCCACGGGTAGGTAACCTTCAAAGTGCCCAAGCCACACTCCCATGTATGTATGTACGGATGTAACTGCCCTAACCTAAGCATTTACAACGGTGGGTACCTGTAAGTGGGCTAACCCAGGTACCTAACCTTAGTAGACTACTAGGTAGTCGGTGGAAGTGTGGCTGGTTTATAGTGCAGAACCCCTCCTCATCCCCACCATCTACCTACATACCTACACTTACCCGTACTCAGGCCCCTGTAACCCACCCTGTCGTTTTTACGGGAACACCCACATCACGAACCGACCTACACTACATATTGTATGGTAGTTGATGGGATGAGATGGGTGACCTAGCCGAGGGATAATAGGATAGACAGCATCATCTGATAAACAAAAAACGCCAAATACTAAAACAAACATCAAGAAGTCTTACACACCATCGTATCAATGATGCCAATGGGATGGAATAAAGAGTGAAAAAAGAAAAGATAAAAAGGACTGTCTGTTTATTTTGATGCGTTGTCCGTGCCGTATTATTGAGTCAAGGCTCTCCACGAGGCCTCTCCAATGAGCAGCAGGCCTGCCTAACATACTACCTTACCTATGTACATTTGATACATTCATTACCTACTTACCTTTTTGTTGTAGGTAATTAACCAAATGCATCTCTGGTTGCATGGAGGGTCCATTATATACTACACTACACTATACTACACTAACAGTAGAAGTAGGGATGTGCGGTATGTAGTGTAGAAATCAGCCACGAGGGGGGGGGGGTAAAGAGAGACAAGAGAGATTCCCCGTTCAGTCCCGAGTCATTGGACCGACCCTTCGCGCTCGCGGGTCTGGATGTCTGGTTCACGGAACTCCCCTGACCAATTGTCCTGTGTTGTCCCCCCCCATCCCTGGTGGGCTCCCCAGCGGACCGCCGCCGACCGCATCGGGTATGGCTTCGCTTCCGCCTGCTTCTAATTCCGAGCGGCCGAGTCCGGCGAGGCAACAAATATGGAGCCTGGGGCCCGGCGGTGAAGGCAATCTAGGTACTGGTAAATGGGATTCGGGGGGGGGCGTTCGGGCGTTACATACCTCCCATTTCACCTTTGGATGCCATGGGGATGAGGATTTGCGTGCTTCCTACTCACTCAGTGTAGGTAGTGTGCCCTTTCTTCTTCTTCTTCTCTCTTCACCTCCTTTTCAGTGCTTAGGTTAGGTTAGGTTCTTGCCTCGGAAGTGTAATGTAATATAATGTAATGTAATGTAGGTAAAGAGGACTGGTGACCACTAACCGACCACCACTTATCACCACCAGACCCCCCCTGAATCATGTCTCTTTAGGGACAGCCGTGTGCCTACCTACACAGGCTACAGGAATAAAATTGCCCTGCTTACCTCCCTTGTCTGTGACGTCGCAGCGGGTTCGTTTTCTCGGATGCCTCCAGACACTCGGACGGTGATATTCAGGGGATCAGGGATGAAAGGGGCCCATGCGCCCTGGAGTGGTGCGCCACATGAGTTGACGATACCTGCTTTTTTAACCTAACTAGTTAAGCTAGGTAGATCGCGTGCTAGGGCTGGATAAGACACGGCCGGGGCTGGCTGGGGATGAGATGAAACCCCGCCCAATGAAAATAAAATAAGTGAGTGCCGTGAAGGAAACTGTTTAGGAATGTGTCGACGCAGAAAAACTATACCTATCCTACCTACCACCTGTCCAGACCCAGGTACTACATATGAACGAGGGGTTGTCCCATTCCAGTGGACGACGGATGGATGGATGGATGAATGAATTACTGATACTCACAATACCCCAGTGATGAAGATTTGCCACAAGGGCGGGGAGCTGAAGTAGTTTACCATGCAAAGCTATTGCTACCACGGATCCATTGATTCGCAATCATTTCAACGCAAACCCAGATATACCACTACACTACTACAGAGTCGGGGAATTCTTGAAACGAGCAGCACCGACAATCGCCCGTTCTTCCTAATCGGGGAACCATTCAAACATATTGGAGGATCCCGTCCTCTCGGTTATGTGACACCTTGGGTAGTAGTAACCTAGCTATGTAGTAGTGTTAGTAGTAGTGTACATACTTTGCTGGTGGTAATTGAAGCTCTGATAGGTACATACAGTTAGAGTACATATAGTCGCATGCATCAATGTTGCAGCGGAAAAAAAAAAAGAAAAGAAAATTAAAAACCAAGCAAAGACGAATTTGGCATTGTGGGAGACCCGAGACACCATTGAAAGTTTCCAGTTAAACGCCTGACCGCCAGAGGTTTTTCAATCTACCTAACTAGGTACTACATATGTATGTAAGTCCAACTATGTAGCCAAACTATAGGGGAAGTACGTGCATTGATTCAATTTACATTTTTGTTCCAATTAATACAAAGAAAAAAAAGAAAAAGGAAAAGGAAAAAGAGCAGCTGCAGAATTGGTGGTGCTAGTGGTTCCCGAGTTTTACGACATTGAAGTCTCATTGATTAGTAGGCGTAGAGGGTAGGTAATTAAGCGTTTCGTTCTTCATTGCCCAACGGGCTAAGAAAGTCTAGTATACCCCCCGCTCCCTCCCCTTGGCCCCCTTGCATCGTGGGGTTCAAGTGACGTCGCGCAGGGCATTGGCCAATGTTAGTGTACTCGCGATCCTGGCCAAAGGGATTTGGTGAATGGAGGGAGGGGGGGCTAAGACCTCTTTAACCTTCCCACATGTTGCCTACCTAACATTGATATAGTCGTACACTATACCTAGACCTAGTCCCGAACCTAACCTAGTCAAGTCATGTTACTTCCATTGATACCAGACTTCAATACTACTGCTATAGGTGATAATACCCTCCTAGGGAACAGGAATTTTGATGTGTCTGGTGGTTGTCGTTGTTGTTGCTGTCAATGAGTAAGTACCTAGGGTACATACTAGTAGGATGACGGATGCCGTTAGCAAAAGCAAGACAAACAAGCAAACAGACAGATCACGATATGCCCAGCCCTATCGTGAAAATTAATCGACCTCTGCCTGGCATGTATGTCAATATGTACGTATGTATGTATGCGCAACTAGTAGATAGCTGGGCTAGGTTGGGTAGGTCAGGTACCATAGTAGTTTAAAGGTGTCTTAAAAAGGTCCCGTCAGGCACGAGCGAGTCGCTCATGTCGCGATATTAGGGAGGGGGTGGGCTGGTGTATCAAGCCACTCTTTGGCCCCTCCAGTCCCTCTCCCTCTTCTACAAGGTACCTAGTAAGTTACTAGTAACAACACCCTGTAACCCGGGAATAATGCAGATTGGGGATTGGGGTGACGATCCTATTTGTTTCGCCAGCCCATCTACACTACGACTGTGTACACCCTACCTAGCGTATATCTCTCAGGGTCCCCTGAGCATAATACACTATAGAATCGTCAGTTACATCCATCGTCTTGTCTATTTCGCAATGCAGTGTATGTACGTCGTTTTGTGGACGTATCATCTTGCGTAGACAATGGAATGACTAAGCCTGCGTTTCGTTTCAGCGAGTGATCCCGACAGAAAACCCATGGCGTGCTCGAACGTGACGTTTCTCGATTTTCAGACGACGGCTTTTCTTGGCTGCCACGCCCGACCTACCCGTTCTGTGAGCGTTTCTGTTTGATACATGTATAGTGCTTTGCTTCTATTGTTAGCACCGGTGCGTACGTAGGTACGTGTGTGTTTATGTATAGTAGTAGGTAGTAGTATACGATATTCTCCAAACACCGTCTCGTTTCGTTTTTGCTCTCATCAATAAACAAACTTCATGCAAGATTGATTGAAACGACCAATACATACAATGGTCGTGTATCTACACTATCTAGGTAGGTGTAACGATAAGATGGCACCAGGTTCATTGATATGTAGTAGGTACTTAACGTGGTGAAGCCTGTGTAGATCGGTCTATCGGGTTGGTAACTCGTTATTTGAAGTGGAGTGTACTATATTGGCTGCTTGTGCCTCCTCCATACATTTGATGTGCGCTACATACTAGATTAGGTATCCTCAACTACCTATAAAATAGTGATGTAGCATGAGCTATGTACATTTGATCTATCTCATCTTGGGCAGTTCGATACCTAACTTGACTAATACGTGCGTAGGGTCCAATTGATATACACTAACCTATGTTACTTGTAAGATGTTTAAAGCCATCGAACTCCTTCTATCTAGTGTATCTTGACACGTCTGGTTGAGTCACAGTAGCGGACAGCCCTGAGAGAGACAAGACAACAAAAGACAAACCACTAAAAAAAGAAAAAAAAAGAAAAAAAAAGAAAAAAAAAAGAAAAAAAGAAAACCTTCGTCAGGAACGTAACTTGCCTCTTCGGAAAATTAAATGAATAAAAAAAATTCTCTTTCTTCTCTTTTGCAGCTTCGTTCATGCTTGGTGGTGGTCGTAGTTACATATAGTGGCAGTAGTAAACAGATGTTGTCAACGATTGATTGGCGGAGAGAGGAACAAGTGGTTGTGAGCTAAGATTTCAGAATGTGTAGCTATGGCGGTCAAGCAAGCAAATAACGCGATTGGGTTGGGTGGCTGGCTTTCTTGGCCTGACCCCGGAACTTGTCGCCCCACTTCCTCGCTTGTTTCATCTCTCGACCACCGGCAGCCACTTAGACTCTCTCCTCCATCCTCCTCACAACCTCTATCAATCAAACGGATCATGCGGCGCATAGCTGGCAGCCATGGGTTAGACGGGTAGATGGTCGGTCATTGGTAGCCATTCACATTACAGCAGATCCAGCCTTTTGGGGGGCCTATTGTTGGGATGTGCCGCCATTAATTGGGTCTGATGTGGTTTGAACTACCACACACTTACCACCGCATCGCATCTGGCATCCGCTGGCCCAATTGTCTTAGCTAGGGGGGAGGGGGCTTGAGGTCGCGATTGACATGAGATTGGCGACTGGGCGCGAAAGAAGCTCGTGGAGAAAAGGGAAAGGAAGGAGATATATGAGATCGCTTAACACCTCCTTGAATCTCCCGGAATCCCTTTCTACTAACATCAACTCTTCCCTTTCTATCAGTACTAGACTGTTATCCAACAGCAACATAATCACCACCAACTGAGACCAAGACTATACAATCTATAGTCAAAACCGCCCTTCCCGCTGCCGAACCGCCTGCGTGGAATGAAAGTATTGATAGAGAAAGGACAAATCACCCCTCCTGTGTTCGGCTAATTAACGATTACGACCAAAATCGCCGCCGCCACTCCGCCAACGAAACTAATACGAGCTTTTTCACCTCACGATACGAAACCCACTACCCTAGATAGACTCTGGACAGTCTACCTTGCATTCACACGTTCAATACTGCTGCTGCGACCCCTCAAACTATTCACCAATTAATTACCACACATATCTCTTTTGGTGTCGCCCTGGCTTTGGTTGCCCCTCTTGACCGCATACTATCGCACTCTATCACTCTTCTTGACGAAGAAACAGTCAGTCCCTACTTTTGAGAGATCTACGTCGATCGACCTGTCTAGGAGCAAGGTATATATCGGCAGATTATACTATATAACTTATATCAGGTTGCGTGCTCTCAACAGGTTTTTATTATTATTTTTTATCTTGGGACACAAACACACACCAACCATCCTGGTCACACGAGTCACACAGTTCCCGGCAACAAGTTGCAACCTAATTGAGTCATTCATATCTTTAAGGAGTATCACGAGGTTTTAGTGTGTTGTTTCGCCAATTGCCGCACAGTCGCAGTCGTCGTCGTCGTCTCACGCACACTCTTCCTTATTTGATCACTTGTTTCCCTCTTTTTTGAGATCCCCGTCAAAACCCGGACAGCTGCGCCTTCAGGTTTCCGGAGTCATCGGGTGCCACTTATACACACGCACACACACACCTATAACCAACTCTACCTATCAACACAGCTCAACAGCATCGTCAACTTGAGGCAATTCTTTTTTGCTTGGCAGCTTATTCAGCCTACGCAATCCAAGAACCGACTCGAAGTCCTTCTTTTCACTTGTCAAATCAGCAAATTCCTGGCTTCCGCTGGCTCGGGATCCTATCCGTTCTTTGGTCCTCCCGACAGTCCGAAACCGAAACTGCTCTCGAATAAACTCGTTAAGACGAGAAAAAAGAAAAAGACATTTGTGAAGTATAGCTGACTAGCTGACTCCCATTAATACTTTTTTTTCTTCCAACGCATATTCTGAATAATCTATTTGACATCCCGCCCGTTCGACCGCGTCATCTGCTCACGCATTAATATTGACGAAACGTCCTGTCGGTCTTTTTTCCTACTTATCGCAAGTGGATGCCGTTGCGTAGACTGGCCTCGTTACGGATAAGTCAAGCCACGATTTACGATTTCGAGTGCAGCGAAGCCTCGATTCAGACGTTTTCTTGCACCTTACTTCAGACCTACTAAGACACTTTCGTTTCCTTCTCCGCTGCAACCGCAGTAGCAGTCGCAGTCGCAGTTGTCGCATTCACCCGAACATACAATCGCTATTTTAAGAACTCATTCGGCTTTCAAGAAATTGAAAGCGAAGAAGAGAAAAAGAGAAAAAGGCAGTTCGATCGATTATCCCTGAGGTTGATATTCGAATTTGGACACCGCAGCAGAACAACTTTCCCTATAGTCCCGACCGACAGACGAGCTCAGGTTGGGCAACTGGAGATCCTTTCTGCCGGTCAAAGCCGAGAGGAATACCCAATACATCAACCTAGTTACCTACCTAGGACATAGGTACCTAAGCCAAGCTACCCAAGCCGAAGCTGTTAAGGTAAAACCCCCTGTGGTTTTAGTGGGTTTTTAGCCACCTCCTTGGAAAGACGGTCTTCCCCCCTGTCTCCAGCACAACCCCCTGGCCCCTAGGCTCCTAGGTCCCTAGGCACCCCACTATTATCTCAAAATCCAGCCCAGCCCAGGCATTTCGCGTCAGCCGTCGAACTGTGTCGATCGTGCCAAGCACCACCAGCCCACGCCCACACCCCCCCCCCCCCAGCCAGCCAGCCCAGCAAGCTGCGCTCAGCCTCGACCACCTTCACGTCACACACTTACGCACCCTCTACCGCATTGTGGATCGCCGTGGTGTTTACTAGTTCTGCCACTATCTGCTTCTGATATGATCAGAGACTTCGCCTCGTGATACACCATACTTAACATTGGATATTCCTTATTCCATCCTACCGCCATCCCCTCTGGCCTGTGTGTGTCTCTCACTCTCTGCCTACCCCTAGCACACTCACTAGTTGGTCGATATATTACCAACTTGTCCATCCCTCCCGTGCTCACAACATCCCTTTCCCCGGATTTGTTTCTTTGGCACTTTATATATAGAATAAGGTATCTGTTCTATATATCTACATATATAGCCCGGACTTAGACTTGGACCTCGACATCGACATCCACATCGACTGTCGACGACCTACCTACCTCGACATCTTGTCTTACGTAACAACATCCCACTTACATAAGACATTCACCTACACACACACACACATATACACCATGTCGAGGTTAAGCATGAGTGACCTCAACGCCGCTGCCCTCGAGCAGTTTGTTTACATGCCCGTCAACGGCGCCATGATCTCGCATCTCGCACGGGCCGCCTGCGATGTCATCCAGTGTGATCCCAACATGATGCCACCGCCCACGCAAAACAAGACGCAGTATCCTTCTCCGCCGCGGACACCCTCGCCAAAGGCCGTCCGATGTGACGACAGTGGCCTGCCAACCCTCGAGGAGTTTATCACCCAACTGGTCGTTTCATCGAATGTTCAGGTCCCCACTTTGATGTCGACGCTGGTCTACCTCACACGGCTAAAGTCGCGACTTCAGCCCATGGCCAAGGGCCTCCGGTGCACCACACACCGCATCTTCCTAGCCGCCCTCATCCTATCTGCCAAGTACCTTAACGACAGCTCGCCTAAGAACAAGCACTGGGCTAACTACAGCCACCTTAACTGCGAGAGCTACAGCTTTGGTTTCAGCCGGACAGAGGTCAACCTGATGGAGAAGCAGCTACTTTTCCTGCTAGACTGGGAGCTACGGATAACCGAGCAGGACCTGTACCAAGAGTTGGAGCCGTTCTTGGCGCCTATCCGCAGCGACATCGAGGCCAAGCACGCCCGTCGCATGCAGCGCAAGAAGCAGAAGAAGGAGGAGGAGGAGGCTGCCCAGGCCCGTGCTTGGGCTGCCGAGCAGCGGTTCCCGACTCCACCGGCGTCGCGGGACAGCTCCAGGTCACGGCCGCAGGACCGGTACCCATCGCCCCCCACCGAAACGATCCGCCTGGTGCACGACGTGTCAACCCCACCGGGACTTGCTTACAGCTACAGCTCCTCGGTCAGCAGCAGCAGTTCCTCGTATGCATCGTCGCTCTCGTCTCGTCAGCACTCGCGCTCTTCGACGCCTCTCTCCGACCCGGAGCTCGAGCCCCCCTACCTCGCCTACGGGGACGGTTCGCTGTACGAGTCTCCTGTCGAGGTCACGCTCGACATGCCGCGGCCGCCGCGGCCGCGGCCTCCAAGGGCTATTACCGCAAGGAGGGCAAGCAGCTCCTACCCTACGAGATCAGCGCCGACGAGCTCCGTGAGCTTCAGGACGGCAGCACCAAGGCTAAGCGTGCCCGCATCGCGGGTCGCGGGATGTGGGGTCGCATGTTCGGCAATGTCATGCACTCGTGATTTATTTACTTGTTTTCGCATTGCGAGTTCATTCTTCTTTTTTTGGTCTGATTTGGGAGGGGAAGCATATCATACGTTAGCATCAGCATCGTCGCTAGCATTATCATCAATCGTCATTCTTAGCAAGGAGTTTCGGCGGGGACTTCGTATTCACTTGTTTACGGTCAAGGCAGGGCACCCAGTGAAGGGTATTGTGGCGTAGAAGGGGTGCTTTATCTGTGGGGGGGACCGGCGATCATTTATTGTTTCGGGAACATGACTTTTTTTTCTTCGGAGTAGGGGAGGAAGGAAAGGCAATTTACGAGGGGGTTTCTGGCAAAATGAAGATGAGGATCAAACTCTATTTGTCAATTCTCTCTCGATGACCGAGGCGGGAAAAGCTTATTTTTTCTTCTTCTGTTCTACTTCAATACATCTGGAAAATGAAAAAGGGCATGGCTCCCTCATTCATTTCCTTATTCAACATCATGTCTGTTTTGCCCGAGTCTTCATAGCACTTAGAGGCGGTATCGTTTTATCTCTCTTTTGTTACTTGTCGTACAATACTAATGGTCACTGATAATGGTTTCTGTGACAGAAATGGGTTATGGGATGAAATGGGATTGGATTGACATGAAGGGAATTTTGGGGGACATGGTGGGCACGAAACACAAATCCCCAAGAAAATGATGGATTAGTCATGTCAGGGTATCATGGATTATTCTTTTTTTTACGCATCAGATTAAGAAAAAAAGAGAGACGATAATGATAGAGGACTGACAGCCCCTTCCCCAATGAAGAAGGGAAAAGACGAAGAGAGAAAAAAAGACTTAGGTAGCATTTACACTTACACTAGGAAGAATACACTACACTCGAGAAATGAGTAGATTTTTTTTTTCCAACTACCAGAAATGACTAGAGCTAAACGAAAACGTGAAAAAAAAATCCTTTGCCAAAAGATCGGTGAGAGAGAAAGAATGTATGTTGCAATGCAATGCGATGCGATGCGATGCGGTGCAAACTGTTCGTTTCGGTGTATCAATATGTACAGCTAGCTAGGTTAGGTAATTCTCCACTTGAGAGGCAATATCAATGTAATAATAACAGCGATGGTAGGTCAACTAGGTAGGTAATAATAATAATAATAGTCATGATAATCATCATCATCATCATCATCATCATCAAATTGGATTAGTAGTAAGTAAGTAAGTAATGTGCATTTGATACGAGTTGTTGTTAAGCAGGTAAAGTAGGTAGGTAAGGTAAGTAGGTTGTAAAGTCAGCCAGTAATTGAAATGACCGCTAAGGCGAAATTTGATTGTTGTTCGTGGTTTTTTTTTTTTTTTTTACAAGGACTCTCTCAATTCGACTTCTTACATACATGTATGTATCCATACGACAACAATAATCCCTCTCTCCCCTATGTACCCCGATTTTTTGTTGTTGCTGTTATGTCGTGGCACTTATGTTACTCTATAACCTTAGGCAGGTAACTAACTACCTAGGTACCTACCGAATTATCGACGGGCCTCGTAACATAAAAATCAATTTTCCACTCACTTTATGGTAAAGGGCCTCTCTCCTGGTATATACCGACCTACTAATATCGACATTTCATTTTTTTTTGTTGGACATTAGCGTAGATAGGTAGGTAATACCACTACTACCCCCAGGTAGAAAAAATAAAATAAAAAACCCTGGCGCAGATCTAGGTACAGAGAGATCTTTACACTACACTAAAAAAAAAAAATTGAAGATCTTAATCCATCCATTCTCTCTCTGTGTGCCGTGTGGCCTGTGCTGCAGAAACGGGCCTCCTACGTAAGGTTCTCGCGAACATGGGAACCTCCCGAGTCCGAGGTATACCTAATTAAATCTAGGTTAGGTACATTGATAGGTAGACTCATTTTTCAAATTTGATCGTTTGCCTAACTGAGTTGTAAGTTACACCTTTCTTTCTTTTTTTTTCTTTCTTTCTTTCTTTCTTTCTTTCTTTCTTTCTGAATTGTAGGTACCTATGTATCTAGGTAGGTATATGTATTGAGGTAAGCTTCTCCGGTCAGCAAGCAAATCAGATCGACTTTGCCCTCTTCGACTTTTTCAAGGGGGGAGAGGACAGTAGGTTAGTGTAAATGAGAACGGAAGAAAGAAACCCTTTCCCCCAATAACCGACTAAACGTGAGAATATCATTCGTTCTCTTGCTACTGACTTTACTTTTTCTCTCTCTTACCGATGGCCGGGTTGCATTACACGGATTCTCTTCGCATTCTTTTTTTGGTCACCTTTTCTGTTTGCGTGTTACCTTTTTAGTAGTACTTTTTCTTCTTCTATGCTTCAATTATTGGGTAGATAGATCGACGGGCCACATGAGCCCATGCACTAAGACCAGGTCAGGTCAGGTCAGTTGGTTGGTCCCCCGCGGCTGGTTTGTGCTTAACACGTGTACCAGATCTACTAAGATACATATCCCGAGCCAACAAATAAAAACCTCACCTCACCTCACATGAGGTGTTGACAGACATGCGCTTCTTTTGAATTGTGAAAACACTCCCCTGACCCAACAACAATAACAACACAACAACGATGAACGGCAATAATAGATGGTCGCTCTTGTTCTTACCTCACATACACACAGATGCTTGCACCCCCCGGTGCGGCGTTTTGTTTAGCTTGATTCGAGAGATCGGGGAACTTACGACTAAACTTTCTCCGGTGACCCTTTTAAGTACCAGACATCAACTACCTACGTCTGGTAGTGTACACGATCCTATAACCGTCTGTTGTTCATCTGCTGCAACCCGTCTTAACTAGTTACCTAAGTACCTAGTTATTTTTATTTTATTTTTTATAATTAAACAAACATTACAGACAATACTGCTTACAAGGTAGTATACAAATAAAACCCAGCAAGACAATAGTACGGTAACCAAAAGTAAAAAAGAAGAGTCCCCGTTGAAAATCAAGCGGTAGGTAACGTAGTGTACATATAATCCGTAGCCGTTAACTATCTCCCCCCCTCCACCCCTTTCCAATAATAGATTGATAGTACCAAGAAAAAATTATGCTTTTCTTTTCCGAACCTTAGTACTGGTAATACTATGTAGGTAGGGAGTTGGGGGACTTGGAGAGAGAGGGGGGCGTTCAGCTGCTGCTGACTCATCGCTCATATTTTCTTGTCCACCCTTTACATCAATGTATTGATTACAAATTTAGTGTAGTATAGGTACACTAACCTATATGTTGTAACATTGAGAGTATTGAGGTAACTTATTAGTGTTAAGTGCTGATGTGAACCCTTCAACTCTGGAACGTCTAATCCTCTGCCCCCTTTTGCATCAGCATCAGCATCAGCATCAGCATCATCAATGCTCGCACACACACCCAACCCATCTATCTATCTAGATAATCAGTGTATCTGTGGACTGGGCCTCTTCGTAGTTATTACTGTTCTGGTTATTATTAGACCCCTTTAGGTTCTTACATATTCCCCGACGCACCCCAGAATTAGCACGATAGGATCCCGTACTAGGTAGGGTTACCTATTCTTTTTATATACCTATACTTGGTATATTGATGTGTTGGTTTGTTCTAACATGCACCGCATAGACGAGACTAGACTAACCTAGACTAGACGGTAGTAAGAAATCAATAGTGGTGGTGGTGGTGGTGGTGGTGGTAAAGGAATAGCCCCAATGCGAGTCCGATTTACAACTCCGCGGGAGCCACTCCCGACTCTTCCTACCGCGAAAACACTAAGCAAACTCGAAATAGATAGACAACCCAAAATCCTTTGGTTTTTTTTCCCCCTCCCTTTTCTCTTTTTTATTACTACACAATTTATAGTTTCTTAGAAGAATCTACGCTTACGTGCGTATCAAGCTACGTTTGGGAAAATCCTAATGTCGATATGTAGTAGGTACCTAGGTTAGATGGGGTCGATGGGAGGAGGCATTATACATCGTACATCAGACAACCAATCCACTCCATATCATCGGGCCTTTTCATGGGATTTCGGGTATATCCACCACCATCATCACCACGCACCCTCTACCTTGCATCCCGTACTGGCCGGGAAGGCACAGCTCAGTAAAGGCAAGACTCTGTATAATACTTACTTAGTGTAGGTAGGAATGCCGTTGGATCAAAAAAGGTGTAGCAACGCGTTTCTCAGCCGCAGCAACCTGCCCCGGAGGCACACGTGGCGGCGCTACCTATTTCGTACTTGGAGGCTCTCGGCATCGCTCGTGATGGGGCAGCGCGCTTGTTCTTTCCCACCCTTAACCTGACCTCCCGCCTGGATCAGCTAGCCTGCCTATGTTTATAACACACGCCAAGCTGCCAAGCGTGGCCCCGAACCATTGGGAAGGGCAGGGCTGAGAAGAGGAGGAATTCACTTCGTCTACCTAGGTAGGTAGGTAGGCAAGTAAATACCTAAGATCACGCCTGGGAACGTGCAAACGCACGGGCAGAGACAATTACGGACGGATAGGTAGATAGACAGACAGACAGACAGGGCAGCGGCTCATCGTCGAGCGCGATCCTCCTCCTCCTCCTTACCCCTTCTCGTAAATTCCCTCCCCCGTGTTTCTACGCCGCGAGATCGCAGCTGGACAGAGAACTCGCCTAGCCTAGGGACCTGGAACGAGCAAAGTTTTAGGATCTGGAGGGTTTCTCCCTCCGGTCGACGAGGAGGAAATGGCGCCCAGACAGATCGGCTGTCTGTCTATCTATCCGCGTGGTGGCCGAGCCGGAAGGAAGGAAGCAAGAAAGCAAACGCAAAGCCCCCCTCCGTAGTCGTAATCGTGGTCGCCGCGCTTCCTTCCTTGTTGCTTGAGAGAGAGAGAGAGAGAGAGAGAGAGAGACAGATGGAAGAAAATCCTCTGCGGTCCCGTGAAGGATCTCAAGAAGGAAGAACCCCTGGCTGGCTTGCTTAGTCGGCCTAGAACATTTCGCTGGTCCGGTCCGAAGACCAAGAGGCGTTAAACTTTGGTAACCTGGGCACTGGTCTTTTGCCTTTCTACTGTGCCCGTGACAAGATAAGTAAGGACCTACTTATTGCTGTTTATGATGTATATCCCTTGAACCGAATATAGGGCGTATTTTTTTTCTTCTTCTCTCTATAAGTGAGAGGTGTACTAGGATGAGAGGTATGTCGTTTACAGGGGGGGGGGGGGGGGGGGGGATATTAAACAGCGCCTTGACGCGTCTCTTTCGCTTCTAAGAGAGACAGAGAGAAAGATACCCCGCGAAGGATTCGGATTGGTTGACGAAGCGCACGGTCGGTTGTTCGGGTCTCGGGGGTCGAGAGATACATACGACCCCAACTAAGCAGTATTACCTATCCTGTCTATTCCATTCGTAGGTACTAGTCCATCTTTTCAGCCCTCAGCCGCTTTGCCCGTCCCCCTGCCCAGAAACCAACGAAGCGAAACACATTACATACCTTGACATACATACCTAGCCTAGGCACATAGCTGGGTAACCTGGCATAGGATTGATTAGGTTAGCTAGGATATGGTATACCAAACAAGCCCCCCTCCCCTCCCCCCGCAGTCTAAGTAATCATGTTGTTTTAAGGGAGAATATACACTCCCTCCGGATTGGCTGAAATACGAGAAAAAGGATCGTTTATTTACTTCATGGTATCCTGGGCCTGCTTGGCTCCTCTCTCACTTAACTTCGGTTAGGGTAGTTGAACTCATTGGACGCTTAAGCGCGATGGTGGTGATGGTTTTGCGGGATGGGACTTTGGCGACGCGCGCTTGGACAACCAGATTTAGTAGTGTAGTATGCAGAGCTCTCTTAATAATCTACGAGGTCGGTAACCTACATGGTTTATGGGGGAGTCGAAGGTTATTGAGTCTAAGGTTTCCCATTGTTTTGCTCAACCTGGAGCCGCATGTGGAAATATGCCCAGTTGACAGGTAATGCGCATTGCGTTTCTGAAGTAAGCCGGTGGTGGTACTGCCTAGGTAAGTGCGCAGCCGAGGTTCTTCAGTAGGAGGAAACACTACGCAGAACCGGATATATCATATTCGCATGCTTTTATTATTATTTCCGTGCTCATTCGCTCGCGAATCGAGCTGCGCCAGGGACCATACACATACAAACCTACGCACGCACGTACATTGTTGCTGCGGCGGAGGAGGACGTGGGCAATCTAAGTAGGTAGTAGTAGCCATATCTCTACCCAGCAATGGGATTCGATAGTGTCTTCTATCGTGACTCAATATTGAGCTTGGGGTTAGGAACGCATCCAGGCTATGACCCCTCCCAGCTGCGTGCTGTGATAAGCTTCGCTCCAACGGGCTAGGGGTCGGCGATATTATTCACGATAGAGTCAAACTCGTTTTCGTTTAAGGTTAATATTATTAAAGGTCCGTGGGGGGTGTGGACATAGCCTGGTGGCTGAAGGAAGGCTAGTCAACAAACTCGTTTTCGGGAATAGGTAGGTATCGAAAAGCCCTTGAGGAATAAGCCTTACAATTCGAGATACACCGCGTTATAGTGTCAAGTCGTGTACGAGGTAATTTGTATAAGCCGTTGGATGTTGACTTTCGATCGCCCGGAGTGGCACCGGGGTGGGTCGGGGCGGACCGGGGTGCTGAGAGGCATTGACATTCTGCAGAGTCCGAATATGTGGCTGATATTCGGTAGCTTTAGCTTTGAATAAAGGTCTGGTGTACGTATAGATTTCTTCCTGAGTATCTTTCTATCTATCTCTTTCTCACTTACATGTTTTGCTTCAGAGCCTGACAACTGACTCAGCCACCTCTCCCTCCCCCCTTATCGACCCCTATTATTCGCAAGAAGAAGCTTCTCACGATGCAACAATAATCACATCCATGGTAACGGGTTGAACAGATTACTCAAAAGAAGGCTTCTGAGTGGTCATGCTCTGAACACTGCTCAAATCTGCCTGCATAATCAACCAAAACCGAAAGATGACGATGATTGGGCCTCGGCAACTTGCACTGCCCACCCCAACAGAATACCGACCGAAGATGCCTCGCAAGGTTATTCTGTGTGTGTATTTGATTTCATAGGTATTAGGAATGCTGTTTTTGAGACATTCCCTCTTAGCTGCTTAACCTTGGCCGGAAGACCCTCCCGAAGGAGTTGCAGAAGGCGGCGAAGCCGTAGCCCATGCTACCCCCCCCCTTAATGGCACCTCTTCCATGCAGCTTTCCATCATTTCCCGCTCTCCCACTCTCTCACTTCCAAGTTTCTAGCCTGCCATTCTATTCTCTCCTTCTGTGTTTCCCAAGGCTCCTTAATCCGGGGAATGTGGCTTGCTTCTTTTTTACGTTGCCATGCGTACTACCCCTAACCGCGGCAATGCATGTGAAGTGTGCATTCTTCGGCAGTCCGCGACACGTCTCTTGCAGCTCGTTAGTTGCACTGCATGGTCAGCAGCTACTACTTGTAGTTGCCCTTCTCGTCACCGTTTCAGAGGTTGAGCTCGCCAGGCTAATTTTTTTGCCTGTCAGTCCGTCAACCAGTCGGTCGCCCTAGTCAGACAAGGCCCCGAGCGGATGCTAAATTCGCCTGCAGGAATGACATACATACCACACAAATCCTGTTCGCGGGGAGAGCGATGTTCAGTGTGCTGACTCCCGACGGCGAAAGTGCTCAATCGGGATTACTGAAAGGTCGTGAAGAGACCGGTCGGCTTGCCTAAGGCAGGTTGATTCTTGATCAACCACCTGTTGCCTGCAGCGCCATAGTGCTGCACTAGTTACCTACCTCTCTCTATGGGGGTTGTCTGATCAATGGATAGTCAGCCTGAGGTTTAAACACCCATCAGCGTTCAAAGTGAACGTTACAGATCTACCCTACGGATAGGGTAGTTATACCACGAAAGGGCCGATGGGTTGGCCGAAGATTTGACAGATCTCTCTAAATATAACAACGCAGATCACGGGGCTACTCATGTCTAGGAGTATTCTCTCTCTACCGTCGATTTACTCGTGGAAAATATTCCTACTATACAGACAGTCTGCTCGTCTTGTCACCGACGTCTGCAAACGATGCTCTGAGTTAGGCACAGAACGGTATTTCGCGTGAAACACCAACCCTGAAATAGAACAGGAAGTTTCTTTCCATCATGCCTAACCTACCTGAGGCTGGTTTCGGGCCTTCGATGTCTCATGTATGTATGTATCCTGAGTTATACATAGTATAGGGACATCGACGACGGTGCTAGTTGATAGAAACGTTACGGCAGCCGAGCGCGACCCCGTGGGCCATCGACACAAGATGCCTTGGTGTTTACACAACAACTAGCGAATGTCAATCTATTCTTAGTGTCTCCAAGAATATACGAGATAGAGTCGTTAAGATCGAGTCCTTAGATGGCTTTCGGTCTGTATGGTTCGTATCTACTAGCATGGCGCCGCTCGGCTAGGCTGGCTGACTTTACTGACCGACGTATTACAGTGAATTTACTTGTTCTAAATTCTGACGATGGCGAGAAATTGGCTATGCCATTGCTGTACATGAAGAAAGTGCCTCGTACCCTTAGCAAGGGGGGGGGGATTCTACCCATAATAGGGTAACTTGACGAGGATCAGAATATGGTGTATGACTATACACACACCACCACCGGTTACGTTAGACCCAATATCTCCTTCTTCCAAGTACATTCTAGACTAGGTGTATACGAGTAGAAACAACCTTCTGACTAGTTCGTGTAACCATCTATAGGCCTAGATAATGTTGAAAAATCATATATCTAAAGAGTCATGCTTGAAGGCTAAGAAGACGGGAATATCAAAAGATTTTCAAAACAAAAATGGCAGCGAAGGCCCTGTGTCCTGACATCTAAATTATGTACACATAATATGAATAACTACCTAGGTAGGTACTTAGCATAAATATAAGATCCTCGTGTATTTATATCCCATAATAGCCCCATTAATCACATAATCGCTGGAAATACCCCTTTATAGCCTTGAATCTGTACATAGAAGACATGCTTCAAGATTGGTGTCTTGTTATAATCTGTAACTGTGGGTATTTTCCGATGCGTGTATTCGTCTCCGTCCCATAGTCTCCCACCTACTCTTGCTTTATTAAGCTCTGCCCGCTGAGTCCATATCGATGGGTATGAAGTATCGCCTTTTCATAGGTGCTCGTGGAATTCATAATCCCCGACAGTTCTTTTCAAATAAGAAATAAAGTCGGAGTAGGCCTCCTTGTATTTGCTCTCACTATCAAATATTTTGCTCCCTTCCATTTTACCATAATTGTCATCTTTGAGGGTGCTGGTGCGTAATATTTGCCCCATCCATCTCATGATACTGGGCCACCGGCCCAGCCTGCCAGCCCATACCATGTAGTTCAGATATCGGCTGACCATGGGCCTCATGAGGTGTCTGTGAAGAGTACACACCTTGCCCCTGGAGCTCTGAAGTTCGCGCGTATATATTCTGATTGTGCAGCTCCGAAGCTATCACTGGAGGCGGGGGATGTGAGTTGTGGCCCTGAAGTTCAGAGGTGTAAGGAGAGCTATGCCCAGATACTGGCGATACCTTATCAATCCGAGGGACACCGTGAGCCTGTACAGCGCTCATACTATGGCTGGCACCCAGTGCCTGATTAATTGCCGTGTTGTCTAGCTCAGGTTTGTCAAAGCCGCTGCTTCCAGCCGCCATGTTCGCCTGGTTCTGCCTTTTTGTTTTTTGAGAGCGACGCCAGAAGAAAAATGCCGCGAGAGCAATAAGTATCAGTCCAACCACGACACCGATCACTGCTCCTACTATAGTCCTAACGTTTGATGACTGAATCGAGCTTGATTCTGATACCTCATCGTTAGAGCTGGAGCTGGAACTCCCAGTCTCTGTCGCTATATCACTGCCGCTATTTCCTGTAGCACTCGTTTCACCGACTATGCCTTTAATTAGGATTGATGTATGCAAGGTTAGCTAGAATGCTGGTATTAAGCTTACTAGATTGGGTAACTCCAGAAGGGGTGACTAGTCCTTTAGCAGCGCTACAGTATATATCGTAGACACTCAGAGCCGAAGTAACGTCTTCAGACGCGAGAGCATCACAGTATATCTTCACATCTGAAGTAATGATGCTTGTGATAACTTTGCTCATATCATCCCTCAAACATGCACATGAGGCCAATGCTTGAGGACCTGGAGGGCATAGATCAACAGTTTGCTGTGACAGTGATTGCAATTAGATTCAGTAAGGGCTGGTTCGGGATCCTGACTTACATATAAGACACCGTAGGATACGGCAGTTTGTGCACATGGAGCTAGATAATTGTATTCGGGCAATGCGCTGATGTAGTATGTCACTTAAATGTCTTCGATCAGCATCCGGGCAAACCAATCTTGCTGTCGGGAACACTAACTATCTCCAGGAGGATCTGTCGTCTCTGGAAATGAACTGGTGCCATTGCCTAGCCCACAGTAGCCTGAAAAGAGCGCTTGGGCTGACTCGACATCGATTGTATGAGACGAGCACGCGTATTTCACAGACGAGTTGATTTTTTGGCTGACAAGCAAGGAGTTCTGGTTTCTGCTGCAGACACAGGGCGCAAGCAAGGTTGGTTCCGCCGGACAAAGATCCCATGTCTAGCAAAGAGTTAGGTGAGAATATGAGAAGGCATATGTTATCAGGCGTACCATGCCCCTGAAGAGGAAGTTAGCATGCCCTAGACCATGTCAAGTCAAAGTTGAACTGCTCAAGATATACTTACTGAACAACCTCCGAAAGCCCACTGCGGGCGCAATACGCAAGTTCTCCCCATCCAGGCAGGTCGGTAATATACTGCGTTACCGGAAAGCTGGGTGATGGGAAGGTCGTGGCCAATGCCTTGTTGCAATAAACACTAAACACGCTGGCTGCGCTTGTCTGATCATCCGAAGCAGTCGACCCGCAACTAAAGCTGACAGATGATGAGATCGCTGTCGATATTGAGGCGAAGTTGTTGTTCTTAGTGCAAACGCAAGACTGCAGGTCGGTTACTGCCTCGGGGCAGTTCTCGTCTGTCTGCGACTGGACGTTAAGAGATACAGCAGTCGCCGCGCAAGGAGACTATAGAATGACGTTAGTACGACGAGATTTACATTGGTACTATTCGCGGCGTGTGAAGCTGGCGAGGCGAGACAAAAGCTTCTAATGGACTTGCTGGACTCGTTCATCTATCGCCCGCAAAGGGTGTCTGGTTGAAGCATAATATCAAAGTCATGAGAAAGACCCAGAGTAGAGAGTTCAACTTACCAAGTCGGTGAAAATAGCAAGATCCGTAATGTACACAACTTCTTGAGCCGCAGCAAGCACCGCGCTCCAGCAAGTCCATGCTAGTAAGGATTGTGTGCGAAGCATTTCCGCGACACCAAATACCAGACGGGGAAGCTTTTTCGAAAAGAGGGAATAAGAAACGAAAGTAAGAAAAAGAGAGACACTAACGACGAGATGAAGATTTCACAAGCCGACAGCAGTACGGCCCCAAGAATGAGGTATGGGACGCTTCCCCGGTTTGGGCATGCCATGACTCCTCCTCCGCCGTGGGCACTATCACAACACACCACACAAGCGTGCAAAGACCGCAATCTCTTCGGACGGACGCTACGCAGTTGTATTAAAGATCTTGGCGATCTTGAGGAGAACCAATTGCATTTGACGAGTCTCGCCTACCCTGGTCCGCGAAGCGGCATACCCCATGTCAGCTGAAGACGTGCTGAAGCTGAGAATGCCCTCGCGACCCAGTTCGCGAAAGGAGGGAAAAGGCGCCGCGGCAGCCGCTAGTTCAGAGTTTCATGCAGGGACGGGGAATTTTCATGCCCTCTGCGCTTCTTCACGGAGGGATGGATGCCATCACGCGGGGCTGTCCATGAGTTTTCAAGGCACGGTACTGTTTCCCCTTATTTTGATGGGGGTTGGGCGGAACGAGACGTATGTAGGCATATAGTCCTAGGGATGCTATAACTACGTCGAGGGAAAATCATCTCAGATTCCGGTCGGTACAGCTATCGTCAGAAGTATATACACTACAGCATCATGAGAATTAAAATTTAGGAGTCGCTCGGAAGCCGAAATGCAAGTCCCCCATGCAAACGTTGAGGGTTCTCAGGCGCGCCACTCCCGCTCATTAACGGTAGACGTTAGGGTGACGCTACGTGGGAGCGGTAATATTGATGACCCGAGCGCTATCGTTTATAGGTGTGTTGAAGTTGTCTAACCTAGCCATTCCCAGAGGCTTCGGTAGTTCAAAGCGGTTTGAAGCTATACCTAATTTCACTGGCAGCGTCCCGCTCCGTTTGTGAATTCCGTCCTGTGGCGGAATGAGTTTCCACGCTGTGTAATAGATATTAACCTAACTTGAGATTGAGAACTAAGGGTGAGCCGATGACGTAGGACTCTGAATTCTATAAAAAAATACCAATAAGTACATGATAATGGGACCCGTAACTCATGAAGAGAATGATGGTTTTTAAAATAGTCCCAGGAAGTTAGTTGACAATATTGAAGATATGGCCTATGTAACATTGAAGTGTCATAATGTTTATGTATGTTAGGTATGTCAAGCAAATCTCGATTATAAAGGTTTTGTGTAACTTGGATTTTCCAACCTGACTATTTAAATCGTCAACTCCAACTCCATAGTTGACAACATTGAAGTAAACTATACCTTTACAATTGTCCAGCCTCCTATCTCTCTAGCACATTCGTAATTTAACAGTTATTCATTCCAAGTTAAACAGGGCTTTTGCAAGTAAAACTAGTTGTAATATTGCTGCGAAAAGCAATAATCAACTGAGTAATCGCAGCATAGCAACCAAGGGCGCATACAACTAAGCCTCCAAGAAAGTAAACAACGTTGAACAAATTGAAGAACGGCCGCTTCATGAATGCATGATAATACTTCCGCCATCCGAAGCTAGTTTGGGCGCGACTCGTCTGACCTGGCGGTTGAACCGCCCTTGTTTCAATGGCATCTCGCTGGATCCAGAAGGCCACTGCTGCTAAGGCAGGTAGGATGTAGGTGAGCGCCCCGATGAAGAGCGCGCCGACGAGACTAGAAATAAAGGCGAATTGCGGGATCGCGGCGGCCAGCACGAACGCCAATACCCAATATAGTGGTGCGAGCACGGCCCACCATATCTTACCCCCGGATGACGATAGAGAAGGGAAGTGTAGAACCTTTACAAATATCTCGTTATATGCGATTTTCAGTCCAATGTTCCCTACGGAACGATTAGTTCACCTGAGCGTACAGGGTGAGAGCACCGACCCCCCACTCAAAAAAGGGGGGAGGGAGGGAAGAAAGAGAGGGGGAGAGAGAGACAGAGCATACCGTATATCCCGCAGCCTATGAGACTGATGAATATGTTCATAGCGTTGAGTGCCGTCTGCCAAGCGTAGTTCGAAATGCCTTGATTGATAGGCGTGTACGTAAACTGGCCATGATAATGGTATACAAACGTGCCGTAGACGACGTATATGGTGTACATGAACGCCTCCGCACACAGGAGACTCTTCCAAAAGTCCCAGGGATGTCTCATCTCGGCCAGGAAGAAGATGAAGAGCGATGTACCGCCGAAGCTTGTCACAACCTGGTTTACGCCGTTGATGGTTGCGATGTCTATAATTTCACAGTGTGGTGAGTTATTGTATATCGAGTCGATAGGGATGCCTACTTACTACAGTTCTGTTAGCATAATGATAATCTCAGAGGGGGGGGTCAATGTTGAACTTGACAAGAGAGATCTATGAGAGAGGAATACACACCTTCCTACTCCTCCAGTGGTCATATTGCTCGGTGGCGTGCCAGCGAATGTTACTATAGGAGCCTGTCCCCATTGAGGGCCGAACGAAGCCACAGTTGCTTGGAAGTTTGGTGAATACCGAGTCACAAGAACCATCCTATACCCAACTTAGCGGGTTTAGTCTGATATCCGAGACAGATAACGTGCTTACACCGCGACGACAATTACGAGGTTCAGCCACGCAGCGCAATGCGCCAACCAGCCCAGCCGCCGGAGCGTGCGAATCTGGCTGACCAAGAAGCCCGCGACCACGAATATCAGGAGGCACGCGACGAAGCAGATGCCGCCGCCGGAGGCGCGGCCGGCCCCCTGGGACATCTGCGAGATGGCCTGCCCGTTCATCAGGATGGTGAGCCCGATGATGCAGACCAGCAGCAGCGTCTGCGCCACGTTGACGAACGTCTCCACGCCCGCGCCGAACAGGCGCCCAAAGACGTCCGCGAAGTTCGCCACCGGGTACCGCTCCGAGTCCAGCTGCAGGTAGATGCGCCACATGAGCCAGCCCGAGTACGTCGCCAGCGCGCCGAAAACCGTGTACAGCGCCACGCCCGGGCCGTAGCCCAGCTGCGCGAAGGACCACCTAATGGGGGGGACGGGGGCGCGGTTGAGAGCACGAGTAATAAGCACGAGTGGATTTTTGCAATGGTGGCACGGAAGAGAGGCGGGACTTACGGGCTGCCGGATGGGCCGAGGACTTCGGTGACGATGAGGTACGCCACGTTTCCCCATCCTGAGATTCTCATGACGCGTGCCGCGTTGTCCGTCGCAGACTTCTCGACATGGGAAGTTTCGCGTGCTAGGTTTATGGTGATTAGGATATGAGAAAGAAAAGGGGGCGGGGTCAGTGATGTTGTGAGCCTACTATTAGTGGATTGTTTTGAAAACCAGCCCTTGTTGGTACTTCTGGATGGCTTGCTCCGTTCTAGCCTTCGACGCTCTCTTTCCATCGTGAGCTCATTAGCTCGTGTAATGGAGGCATGATGCAGGTAATCTTCAAGAGAAACGCTGGTGTTGTCAGATGATGCTTCATGATGTGAGATTTGCGATGAGTTCTGTTTTTCAGGGGTGTATGTTTGAGAGGTAGAGCCATCTGACGAGATGGGATCCGTAATGAAAACCATTCTCCTAAACAAGTAGTATAGTAGGTGTGGGATCTAGATATCTTATAGAGAGATGTAGGAGTGGTATCTAATTGTCATTCTGCTAAAATGAGCTCAACAGGTAGATTGAAATACAGCTATATATACAAATTAGATGCGTAGGGCAAACTATAGATGTCTATAGAATGGCACCCACCCACATCATTTCTGAACAGAACATAGCCTCTGTATCTTGGTGACATCCGTCTTAGGGTTAGTAACTGTATATGGCGGATACAATCACGTGGGTGCTTTGATCAGGCTTCTATGAGGCGTTAGATATGTGTGATATTGTGCATGTCGATGCCCAACAAAAGGCCTTGCGATAATGCTCAATACTATGCTTGATCATCAGGACGGGTAGTCCGGTATACCACATTGTGATTTTGTATTGATGTCCTACACATCAAGTAAGGCCTTTTCTCTCCTAGGAGACGTCAGTTTCTCCCCCGCCGGGAAGTGGATCCAGATTCCCGATGGGAAGACCGAGATGTGACATTGTACGGCGCACATATGCAGGAAAACTAGGGTGAGGAACTTCAGCTACTCGGGATAATGAGGCACCTAGCTAGAATTGATGTAGGAATGCCTAGGTAGCCTGCTTGAGGCACCTTACCGAAGATATATAGGCTGCTATGAGTGATCTGACTTAGCGTAACTAGGTTTCATGGTTTGGTCTCCTATAATCGGACCTTTCACAACGTAGGACTTGTACAGGGTAAGGATTCTGAATCAGAAATGATTTTTGCGGTATGTCGTCTATATCTCGCTACTAGTAAAAAGAATTCTATTCGAAGTGGCAGAGTTACTTCCAGGTTATGTTGACTTGTGATAGGTGACAACTGTTTGGGTCTGCTAATGCGGGGATGGATTCAGCTTTGGCCTGCAATAGCTTAGGATAAGAGTCACTTATCGTTGTATATCCCAGTACATTCTATGTTCTTCCTGATAGCTGCAGCTAGGAAGCTGCTGAAAAATCCGCAGACGTTGTTACAACTCATGAGTGAAGTCTTGGGTTTATTAACGAGAACTGTTCTAGTATGGTCTAGAGAGGAGGGCTTATGGCTGGAGGGAATAAATGTGTTCGTTTAAGAGTCCATCTTAAAGCAGCCCCTTCAGTGTTCTATGTGTGGATCCCGCAGAGAGGGGTTAGGTGAGCTGTCAGCATAACCTATCTAAAAAGATAATAGTGTATGTCCAGGGACAAAATGTTCTATGTTGAAACTGGGGGAACTTAAAAATGTAAATGGCAGAACCTCACTAAGTCTTAAAAAGAAGGAATATTGCCTTCGTTGAGGATGGCTCTTGATAGTGTAACAAAGAGATCGCTATAAGTTGAATGACATGAAATACATAACCCATGACGATAAATGTGCAATAAGGAACGTCTTTAAAAAGCTCACTATTACGGTTTCTCATATAGTACTTGACTAGGTTAGATCTATTATTTGGTTCAAGACCAAAACTCATGATACTGCCCACGGCCCCGCAAGTTCTAGTGATGTTTTCGTACGGGGTTGCGTAATGGGTTTGCCTTTCTAGAAGGTAAGTCGCGCACTGACTCAGGTAGGTATCATCGAGGTGAGCAATTTGGACCCTAGCTAGCAAGGGCTTCAACGTTTGTCATTTTCAGGAGAGGCGAACAGCAGTCTCTAGCGAGCTTTTAAACTGGGTTAAATGGGGTAGGTGTTCAGCTTCAGCTGTACTACGTGGCGTGGGGGTCCCAAGTGGTGAGCATGGCAAGTTTATAAGTAAACCCTCATCAGTAACAAGTAAGCTGAAACTCCTCAACCTGAGAAAATGTGCAGGGCATCAAGCATACTTACTCACTGTCCCAAAGACTAGACTTGTTTTATGGAGTGAACTACTAATTGAAGTATAGTAAGGTGGATAAGGGAGGGATGGTTGGCGGGGTTATTATGTGGGTAGATGTAAGCGAGGAAGCTGAGGTTGCCTATCCATACCATCATAGATGACATTGTATGTTAGGTATCTAGATCTGAGAAAGGGTATGGCTATGATGGTGGTCATACAATGAGTGTTGAAGGATACCAACGACTTGGTGATATATGGTGCCCTAGTTCTGAGCCATGAACTCAGTTAGTTTATTTCCAGGCTTACTGACGCCCTTGCCCTTTCCTCTGCCTTTGAATTTCTCGTCTCGAGGTGACGCTTTTCCGACTAATTCGAGTTGGGGGGTATTCGGTAGTTTCGTAAATGGCTGAAGCTGAAAAGGCCAAAAAACGTTCCAGAGAAAAAGGAGAACTAAAAATAGGGGCGTGGGGGTGAGGGATGACTTTCAAAGAAAATCACTCGATTTCAATTTGTATTTGCTTGTGTCGCGGAGAGTACATATATCACGTTTATGCTAGTAAAGCATAAGCGGTATCGCAAAAGCGATAGCTTGTTAGTACCTACCTATGTGCTGAGCAAGAATAGAATTTGATCGGAACACATTAACCGAGAGTGAGCGATGCCGGATTCTATCTTACGAGCCTCCCTAGTTATCTACTCTTTCTAAACCGAGCCTCATGGTGTCTACCTGCATGTGCCGCCTGAAGGGACCGGGGAACGGACGCGATGTTACCGTGACTCTTTAACGACTTTTCTTTAGAATCTTGCATAATGATATGTGACCATGAAGTGATTTTTTTAAACTTAGTTGGTAACTTTACTCATTCGACATCTATAGCGTCGGTTATACCATGAAACCCTGCGAGGGGGGAGAGAAAACTCAGACAGCGACCTAAATTACCGAATAGCTACACCGAGGCAGAAGGGTGGTCAGGCTGATGTCAAAAGGACATGGTGCATATTTCCACCCAACACTGCAGAGAGAGCGGTACGCTAGCCCCCAACCGTCACATCAAGCCCATTTTTCGGGGGAAGAAGTCTACCCCTACTTGTTAAAGCCTGGAGATATCACCTGCATGGCGACCCTCCAACATTTGGAGGTAAAGGGGTCTTCGAGATGGTATGAAGGTTTTATATCGTCTAGAAATGCAAGCCACGGGCGTGATTCTCTTCGCTAAGAGCTTCCGAAACCAAGATTTTAAGATGTCCAGTCGGGTTGTGATGGTTATCAGACCAATGTTCAATACCCTGATACATCGAGTATTCTGCTAGTGCTGATGGGCGACAATATTTTCTAAACCGGTAACTCCTATTAGATGTAAGGAACTAACGAACCTTCCACCTTGCGTAGCCCTAGAGAGAATAAACAAGTATGATGAAATGGAAGATATCAAAGGATACATAGTATGTTATCTCAAGGTAACAGATCGAAAGTTGTGGAGTTAGTAGAAAGGTTTCTGGATCTCATACTGCGAGGACTTGGACAATACAGCAGGTTGTCTCACTGAAAAGATTTTTTTTTTCACATATTATGTACTTCCCCGAGTTTAGGTTCAACATTGGGAAGAAAATATTACCATAACACGAGGTAGATAGTACGGTAACTTTGGCAAATTGACGACTCCAAGAGACGACTGGTATATTATGAAATTTATTGCATAAACCTGGGATAACTAGATACAACTGAAACTAGGTAAGCAGTAATGTTGCAACCGTCACGGCAAGCAAAAGTTTGAAGATAGCTAGATTAGAAAAGCTGATGATCGAAATTGTGCGAGACGAAAGGAGAGGACAATATAAAAGTTATAAGAAACTACCTACATAAATGAGTACCTACCTACCTAAATTGATCTACTAATTACCCTAGTTACGCCTGCCTACAAAACACATAATTCATTAATCAAGCTACATACCTCATTATCTGTACTTACTATTTTGATTTCTTCGTCATCAACGCTGGGTAGATAGTTATAAAATGTTAGCACCATGTATTATCAAATATCATGTGGTGTACTCTCAAAGAACAGGGGAAGCGTTGCTATAGATAGGGGGTATATTAGACACTCATTATACCTCCCTACCCATCACCTTAGGTAAGCAATTATCGGGAATTGGTGTAAAACACGTCCACGTGATTGCGCGTTAGACTGTGCGTACTCACATACGTCATCTAAGGAATTGCGGTCGCATTCTGTCTTTGCCAACTTCCACTCCTTTACAACTATCAAAGCTCAGCGGCATATGTTCAACAATCCCGTCACTTCTAAGTAGCGCATGTACCATTTAAGAATTTATGGCTCTTATGCGACCAACACAAGTACATTCCAGAAGCAGTGTCTAGACGTGAGGTGTTCATTGGTGTTTTGTAGCCCAGAACGCGATTATACCCATCCAACCTTAGGTTAAAAGACTCCAGGAACGGACTCCTCTGGACAACGACAACACGAGCCGGGCTGGTATAATATTTCCACAATGGAACTCCCGATACATTTCGAGATGCTGTCTCGATCTAATTCTAGTTCAGGCATGCCGGGAGTGAAAGTGAGTTGCTTCTTCGGAGGCACAACTTACCGCATCTCGGTGACAACTCCGGTGACTTTGAATAGGGGCTAACTTACTTCTTGGTCGTAGCCTAAAGGATCTGCTTCTCTCGCGGCTGTAATCTCAGCGTTTATCCCAACATGGGTATGCTTTCCCATTATTTGAAAATATTTCTGGCAGGGGGTCCGGGTTAACATCAAGACAATCTAGGTTACGGCTCTTTTGTTTGTTGCGGTATTTGTCCTTATTCGGAACAAGTACAGGAACATCTACGCGCCACGCACATTCATGGGGACCATTCCAGAAAAGTAAGCTGATAACCGTGAATACACTCTGCTGGGCTTCCTAACCGTGCGACAGGCATCGAACTCCCTCAGCAAATCTGGCGTATTTCGACTGGGTCCGCACCATGCGAAAGCTCCCAGACAAGTTTTTCTTATACAACCAGTCTCTGGACACGTTCCTCTATATCCGCTTCCTGCGCACTATCATCTTCATCTGCATGGTAGGATGTTGCCTCACGTGGCCTGTGCTGTTTCCGGTGAATGCTACCGGTGGTGGCTCTTCAACCGAGCTTGACAGGATTGGCATCGGCAACGTCAAGAAGAGAAACCATTTATACGCTCACGCAGTCATGGCCTGGGTATTCCTGGGCTTCGTCATGTTTACCATCGCCCGGGAAAGACTCTGGCTTATAGGGCTGCGCCAAGCTTGGACGCTCTCAAAACCAAATTTTAACCGCCTTTCCTCGCGTACCGTCTTGTTCCTTTCGGCACCAAAAGATGCGCTGGAAGAAAAAAACATGCGTCGTTTCTTTGGCGATGGAGCTGTGCGCATTTGGCCCGTCACGAAGACCGAGGTACTGGAGGTTTTGGTCTCTGAACGGAATGCTATGGTTGAAAAGCTGGAAGTTGCAGAAATGACCCTTATTCGAAAAGCCAACCTGAAAGGAACCCGCAAGACTATTCCATCCCAGAATGGAGACGAACCCAGTTATGCCAACTTGCCGGATGCAGTGAAGAAGTCCATTAGACCCAGACATAAACCTTTAGTCCCCCCTGCGACGAAAGATGTAGATACTATCGAATGGCTTCGGGAGGAGATTCGGAAGAAAGAAGCCAAGATCGAAGAAATGAGACGAGCACACGAAGTCCAGGACCCTCACGGAGCAGCAGCGGTCTTTGTTGAGTTCCGTACGCACGCTGATGCGCAGCGAGCTACCCTGCAGGTTACCACTTCGAACCTGTTGGCCTTGTTTCCCAAGTATAACGGTGTGTCCCCCAATGAAACTATCTGGGATAACCTTACTATTCCGCGCGCGCGCCGGGTTTCAGAAGAAGGTACTGCTATAGCTGTTGTAATCGCTATAATAGTGTTCTGGTCGATCCCGAGCGGTTTCGTTGGTCTTATATCGAATATCAGCTACCTTGCAGAGAACTTCGAATGGCTCAAGTTCTTGAAAAATCTCCCAGCCCCGGTGGTTGGACTTCTCTCGGGTCTTGTCCCGCCCTTGGTGACCAGTCTGCTGACCAAGTTTGTACCAAACCTATTCAGATGTGAGTGTTTGGCGAATTCCTATCAGTTATACAAGTACACCACTCACACATTCCAGACATATTCAAGACCTTTGGCAGTCCGACGACGACTGTGACCGAACTCAAAGTTCAGCAGTGGTACTACGTATTTCAAGTGACTCAAGTGTTCCTCGTCACTGCTGTCTTCTCTGGTGCAGCAACCGTACTTTCACAACTTGTCAAGAGCGTTGAAGATCCGATATCTGTTCCAGAACTACTAGCGAAACAGCTACCTAAATCTTCGAACTATTACTTGACCTATTTCATCATCCAAGGAACCACATCGGCTGCAGATAACCTGCTCAGCTATACGACCGTACTTCAGTATCTTTTCTGCGACTACTTCTTCGACAAGACGCCGCGGCAGAAGTTTACTCGCTATACAAGTATGAGGGGCATTGCTTGGGGAAAAGTGTTTCCTAAGGTAGGACTAGGACTTCGCATCAACCACATAGAAAAGAGAGTTCGCTAACAGTATCTGGATGAAGTTCGCAAATTTCGCGATTATCGGTATGTCTATCACGGAGTCTTCCTGATTGTTCAACTACTGACAGAGTATAGCTATTGCCTACTCATGCATCGCACCTCTAGTCCTTGGATTCGCCGCTGCTGGACTGTCCCTTTACTACTTCTCCTATCGGTATAACCTCCTTTACGTCGTCCAGCCCAAGATTGACACTAAGGGACAGGCCTATACACTCGCTCTGCAGCATCTCCTTACCGGGGTTTACATAGCAGAGCTGGCTCTGATTGGTATCTTCGGGCTGAGCCGGGCCACCGGTCCCTCGGTCCTGGTGATACTGTTATTTGTCGTTACCGTACTTTACAACTCGCTGATGAATAAGTATCTGGAGCCGCTTGAGAAATTTCTTCCCACCGACATAAGCTCAGTAGAGCAGGATGGCGACGAAACGACGCCCCTGCTCTCCGGCGCGGAAGAAGGGCAGGCTCATGTGCCCTCGCACATCCAACGGCTAGGACAGCACGCGCATGTGCCGCCGCCTGTGGCTCGACATGTCGTCGACCCTCTGGCACGTTTCTTCGAGCCGCACATCTTTGCATCGTACGAAGCTATGAAGAAGTGGATCCAAGACTGCGACTTCTACGATCCCGGGGATGATGCTGCGACCTACTCGGAGGAGGACCTGAGAAAGGCATATCTGAACCCGGCGCTCACGTCACCGACCCCGGTGGTCTGGCTGGCGAGCGACCAGATGGGGGCTAGCAGGAACGAAGTCGCGGAGAACGAACACGCCGGGCTGAGGGCGAGCGATCAGGGCGCGTGGTTGGATGAAAAGGGGAGAGTTCAGTGGAGCGTGGAGGACATAGAGAAGGTGCCGATTTGGAAGCCTGGTGTAGAGTATTAAGGGTAGAAAAAAGGGGGAGGAGGGGGTGTGTGGATTAGAGAGAGTAGCTGGATGAAATAGGTTGCTGTGTTTAAGTTGTTGTTTAAGGGGTTAAGAAGAAGAAGAAAAAAAAAGAAAAAGAAAAAGAAGAAGTAATACGTAGGTAGATAGCCGTTATGACCCACCTATGTACTTAACGCCTTATACGTACATTAAACATTACTCACGTGTAACAGACTGTAGTCTTTGTAGCAGTTGAGATAAAACCCCAAGAAGTGTAAGTTCAAGTTACATGGACATTATGAGCGTAGCACGGTACCTAGGTACCTATATGTGGACTAGGTATGTGCTTAGGTAAGTCAAGTAGGTACTAGGTAGTAGTTACCTAGGTACTACATTCTAGGTCAAGTAGCTAGGTACGTAGTAGGTACGGAAGTTATAAAGTCTGGACTTAATAAAGCTTTAACGTTAAGCAATTCGCGATAAATCAATCCACTTAGCTGGTGTAGTTGGTGGTACAGCATTAGCTAATAATGCTGGTTGCTGCAGGTGAGGTAGGAAGGTTGATGACCTTATTGAACAGCACATCGCGGCAGTAGAAAGCGGGACCCGATGCGAAATGCTGGTCCAAGCTTCTTGTCAGGTAGCCAATGTGGTAGGTTAGCTAGTGTACACTACGTACTATGTAGTTAGTTTAGGTACTAGTCTTAGCCAGTTTAGTGAGGCTAGCCTCGTCGCGCCGCCGAAAACAGCACAACAGCACAGCGCCCAGCGCAGCAACCTTTTTTTTTATTTTTTTAATCAAAGAAAAGCAACTTTGAACTCTCACGACCCGCCAACATTTTCTCTTTTCCTTTCTCTTCCCATATTTTTCGTTTGCCGTCCATCCCTCTCTGTCTCTCTCCTCCACCACCCTCCCCAATCCCGCTCTATTACCTTTTCCCTTACCTCAGGCTACGGACTAACTGGTTGTCAATTAATCGAGAATCTTTTTCTTCCTTTTCTTTTCTTTTTTCTTCTTTACCTTTTCTAATCCGGGTTCCATTCCTTCTTTGACCAAATTTTCTTGACTCGTCATTTGCACCGACATTCTCAGGCAGGCCCTTACCATTGACTGGCCTCCATCTGCACCGCGACAACATTCCTCGCGTCAATCGCCTGGTTTCCATTACACCATTACACCGTTTTCTACGTCCCGTACCGCCTTGCTGTCTGCCTGCGATATCTCTCTGCGCCCGAATATACGCCCCATGAATCCCACATCGACTTCACGAGCGCGTACTTGACAGGATGGCTGCTGCGGACGTGGACCTGGGCTACCTGGCCACCCATCTGGGTGTGCCCGAGACGAACCTCGAGACCGTCGCCTCTAATCCGACAGCCGACCTCGTCAACGCTGTACTGTCTGCTGTAGCTGCGAAGGCCCATGAATTTGACCTATTGTTCTCCCAGAAGGTACAGTTGGAGGTGGAATTCGAGACCTCTGTCCGGGGCGCCGAGGCCCAGCGCGATGCGAGCAACGAAACAGCCAAGAAGGCCTTGAAGGACATCGAGGAGATCCGTCAGAAGCTCAAGGAAGAAGGTGGGCAACCTATCCCTTGAACACCCTCAGTGGAAGCAAGCACTTTCTGACCGGTACTTACGTTCAAACAGAGACTACGCGCCAATCCCTGGAGAACGAACTGCAGACCATCAAGTCTTCCAGCTCGACCTCGCAATCCGAAATCGATACCCTCCGAGCCCGCATCGCATCCCTAGAGACGTCGAATCGCGAGTCGCTCGCCATCATCGATACCAAGAACTCTGCCAACGACACGCTCTCCCAGGAACTGCAAGCACAGCACCAGAAGAATATCAAGCTGACCCAGGAGATCTCTGCTCTGCAGCAGTCGGTTCAAAATGCGAACAACGCGGCCAACACTTCCAAGTTCCGGGAGCAGTCTCTCCAGCAGCAGCTTGAGATGGCCCAGCGTAGTGCTGATTTCTTTGAGAACGAACTGAAGACTAAGACTGCCGAGGCTCTTAAATTCCGCAAGGAGAAGGGGGCTCGCATTGCCGAGCTTCAACGCCTCAACGACGATGCCGCCTCTAACATCGAGTCGCTTAAGCGTACAGAGCAGCAACTTCGCCAGCGCCTCGAAGAAGCACAAAAGAAGGCCGACGATGCCCTAACCAAGGTACAGCAGCTGCAGGAAGCTGCAGGCCGCCGAGAAGAAGACTTCCGACAAGAATGTGATGGACTTCGACGATTGATTGACCTGAAAGAGCAACAAACTGTCACCCACAAGAACAGAGTCCAGGAGGTGGAAGCTAGAGAGGAACAGATCAAACGGGAATGCGAGGATCAGGTGCGGCGAATCAACGAGGAGCTGGCCAGAGCCAACATGGACAAGGAAGAACTCACCCAGGCCAACGAGTCCCTGCAAGCCGAGATTGGTCGCCTAGAGGCTATAGTTGCCGGGACTTCTCCTGGCCATCCTGGATCGACTCCTCAGACACCACGGGCAACCAATGGATCCACCTACCGAGCTGGGTCTCCCTTCGCGACTCCGGGTTCTGCACGAAAGACTCTTTCTGCTACTCAGGCATTGGAGGACTTCTACAAGATCAAGGGCCAACTCAACGCCGAGAAGCTGCGTAGCAACAACCTGGCTAAGGAACTGGACGATGTTATTGAGCAACTAGAAGCTAAAGGCCCCGAGCTTGAAGAGCTGCATGCGGAGAATGAACGTCTTCAGCAAGAAATCAAGAACATGTCGCATCTGTCTGACGAGAGCTTCCGCGAACGGGATGCCGCCAAGAAGACAGCTCGCAAGGCTGAAGCTGCCGCCTCGCAAGCCCAGGCACAGCTCAACATTCTCCGTAACCAGATACGTGATCTTAGTGCCCAGGTCCAGATGTTGACTTTCAACACGTATTGTCATGAGAAGGGTCTGGACAAGATCACTGTGGAGGAGACCCTTCACCTCCAGAAGCTCGAAAGGGGCATGGTAGACGGTCAAGAATTGGATGAGCCATCTGATGTTCACAGCATGATACTGCAGCGCCTAGTTGTCTTCAAGGATATCCAAGAGCTCCAAGAGAAGAATGAACAACTGCTTCAAGTGACTCATGAGCTTGGTCAGAAGATGGAAAGTGAAGAGGCAATTGCTGCGAAGAATCAAGCGGTCGAGGATCACAAGGAACGTCTACGCCTGCAACAGGAGTTGGAGATCTTCCAGGATACCCTAAGAGGATTCCAAATCAAGACAGAAAGCATTACGAAGGAGAGGGACATGTTCCGCCGCATGATCGAGTCGAGGGCATCTGCTGAAGAGTTGGCCTCAGCTCTAGGACGCCCGTCCCAGGAAGGTGTTCTCGCCAGCATCGAACAGAATTCCGCCATGAATGACGACACAGGCGACTACACGACCCTACTCCGGGATCTCCAGCAAAACTTCGACCAATACCGGAATGAACAGACTGTTGATCGTAAGACGATGAAGGAGCAGATTGAAAGACTTTCCGCCGAGCGAAACTCTTTGCAAGCCGAGGTTTCTAAGATTGCCA
This sequence comes from Biscogniauxia mediterranea, assembly GCA_018398605.1. NCBI lineage: Eukaryota > Fungi > Ascomycota > Sordariomycetes > Xylariales > Xylariaceae > Biscogniauxia > Biscogniauxia mediterranea. The sequence continues at coordinate 2,894,225 of JAGXTR010000007.1, read as the reverse complement.
GCCAACTATCTCTGGCATCTGAACGATACGAAATGCTTCAGTCCAACTTTGCGGCCCTTCAGAGTGAAAACAGGGAGCTGCAAAAGAGGAACCATACCATTTCCGAGTCTGCCGCGAAGCAGGATATTAGGACACAGCAAGTTGCTGAAGATCTGATAGAGGCACGAGGCCTGGTCGAGAGCATGCGGAGCGAAAACGCAAATCTGAAAGCTGAGAAGAAGTTGTGGAAGGACATCCAGGACCGACTAAGCCAAGATAACGAGAATCTGATACAGGAGAAGTCGCGTCTAAACGGACTCTTGGCTACCCAACAGTCTCTTCAAAATGAACGGGAGCTTAGCGAGTCGGAAGCGAAACGACGTCTTCAGGCCCACATCGATTCACTGGAAGTGGAATTAAATGCTTCCAAGCGGAAGCTGGCAGACGAAGTTGAAGAGGCCAAGAAAGCTCAACTTCGCAAGGAGTTCGATTCTCAGCAGTCTCAGAAGCGAATCGATGAACTCACCTCCAACCTCAGCCAAATCCGGGAGGAGCTGGTAGCTACGAAGACGAGTCGCGATCATCTCCAAAGCAGAGTTGACGAGCTTTCCATCCAACTCCGTAGCGCCGAGGAGCGCGCCGAGCGACTCCAACCTCGACCTACTCCAAGACCTGCTGCTCCTAGCATGAACGGAACCAGCGAGGGCATCGCTCAAGCCGACACAGATGAGCGCATCCAGGAACTAATTCATGAGGTAACGGATCTCAAGCGCGAGCTTGAAATAACGAAGTCCCACCTCGAAAATGCCCAAGGCCAGGCCGAAAGATATAAAGAATTGAGCCAGGCTTCCGAAGAAGAATTGGAGAAATTGATGTCTATACAAGAGCAGTACACCCAACAGATGGATTCCGAGATGGCTGGCAAAGATTCGGCAATCAAGGAACTAGAACAGAGAGTCGAGGACCTTTCTTCCGAGTTGACCAGATCAAACAACGAACTATCCAGCATACGGGATTCCCAGGCCGAGGTAGCGCGCCGTTTTGAGGATGAAAAGGCAATTCTAGAGGAGGAAGTCAAGCGTCTCAAGGATGAGGAGGAGCGATACACAGCATCATCTCAGTTCCATCAGCAAGACCTCAGAGCGCAGGCGGAAATTGCTACTAGCGCCCAACAGGCCTACGAAAGCGAAGTCATGAAACACGGAGAGACTGCTAAAACCCTGTCGAGCATCCGCAGTGAATATAATGAGCTCAAGTCTGCCGCTGCCACATGGAAGGCCGAGGCCGAGTCCGCGAAGGCTACACTATTACAAAACGAAAGCTCCTGGGATGACAGAAGGCAACGATTCGAGCGGGAACTTGAAGAGCTCCGTGCTCGTCGGGATGATGCCAATGCTCAAAACAAGTTACTCCATGAGCAGCTCGAGAATGTGACTTCTCAAATCTCAGCTTTGCAACAGTCTCGAGCGTCGAATGGCGAATCCCTTGATCTGATTTCAGCTCAACCTAGCGGCACTGATGTCGACAAATTCAGAGAGCTGAGTAATTACCTGCGACGGGAAAAGGATATCTTGGAAGTTCAGTACGATCTAAAAGTACAGGAATCACGGCGACTACAGCAACAGTTGCAGTATGCTCAATCTCAACTCGACGAGGCCAGGCTCAAACTTGAGCAGGAACGTCGATCCCACGGCGACAGTGACCGCAGTTCTATGGCTCACAAGGACCTCATGAGTAAACTCGAGGAACTCAATCTCTTCCGCGAGAGTAGTGCGGCCTTGCGCGCTGAAGCCCGTCAAGCACAGGCCCAGTTAACTGAGAAGACTGCTAAAGTGGCGGAGCTCGAAGCCACGATTCAACCATTAGAGGCCCAAATCGAAGAGCTACAGAGCCAGCAGGCCTTCAAGGATGCTGAAATGAAGCAACTTCACGAGGATCGCGACCGCTGGCAAAAGCGAACCGAGGACATCCTGTCAAAGCATGGTCGAACAGACCCAGCAGAAGTCGAGGAGCTGAAACAACAGGTGGCTAGCCTTGAATCGGAACTGAGTACTCTACGAGAAGCCGAGGGCCCTCTAAAGGAACAGCTCCAACAACTCGAGAATTCATACAAAACCGAAAAGGCCCAATGGCTAGAGACTCGCGAGAAACTCATCAACTCAGCCAAGGAACGATCCAAGACGTTGACAATCGCCAAGAACGAGATCATTATTCAAAGGGACCAATTGCAAGCTAGACTCGACGAGGTAACCCGCGAGCTATCGACTACTAAACAGGAATTGGATGCCTCTAAGCAGGAAAGAGTCGCCTTCGAAGAGCAGATCACGAGCTTCAAACGGCAGGTTGAAGCCCTTCGGGAAGAAGCCCAAGCGCGCAAGAATGCCGCCCCGGCGGCTCCCGTTACCACCCCTGCAGAGACAGATAGTACGCAAGCATTGTCTGATTTGCAGAATCAGTTGGCAGAGACACGTAAAGAGCTAGAGAATGTTACGTTACAGAAAGCTAAGGTTGAAGAAGAGCTAGCGAACGTTCGCAGCCAACTTCAATCAGCGATTGCGGAAAGAGACCAAGCCATTGCTAACGCACAGGCACGTGTTACCAACGGCGATTCTTCTATGGAGAATGGAGTAGAGACATCGCAGGCCACTCCTGTGTCTGCACCGTTGTCTGATAGTGAACGCCAAGCTCTAGAGGATAAGATAGCTGCTGCTACCGCTAAGGCAGCTGAATGGGAGGCAAAGGCCAAGGAACTCGACGAGAAACACGATATAATCGTCAAGACTAGGAGTGATAAGATGAAGGAAGCCTTGAACAAGCGCCTAAACGATTACAAGACACAAATGGATCAAGAACGAAGTCAACTGCAGCAAGACAAGGATAAACTGGAGGCAGATTTCAAATTGCGTATGGAGCAAGAGCGAAAGATATGGGAAGTTGAGCATAGCATGAACCCCAGCGAGGCTAAACCTCCTGGCACGCCTACGCAACAACAGCCCAAGGCCGAACCTTCAGTAGGAACCCCTATTACTTCCACACCTGATCTCAGCAACTTGAACGATAAAGACATTCGAGATCTTGTTTCCACGAACGCAACTATTAAGAGTATCGTGCAGAACAATATCAAGACTAAGCTAGCTGTTGAAACGAAGAGGATGCGAGAGGAGCAGGAGAACGCGATGAAAGCAGAGTGGGACCAGAAGCTCAACTCAGCACGCGAATCTGCAACTCAGCTTGCTACATCAAAAATGAACCTCAAACTCAACATGACTGAGAACAGAGCTCGCACTGCCAATGCCAAATTGGAAGTTGTCGAAACTGCTGCGAAGGAAACCCCGCAGCGCCCTGTAGGGGAGGTCTGGGAGATTGCAAAGAACGCGAAGCCCCCGCCACCGGCGCCCAAGCAACCAGCTTCAGCTCCAGCTCCAGCTCCAGCACCCGCATCAGCAGTCACTACCGGAACAACAACTGCAGCTGGTATGTGCAAATTTGTAACTTTATAACCCTAACTAGAATGTATTAGCTAACCTCAGAAACAGCAACTCCGGCCCAGCCGACAAGTACCAGCACAGCTCCACCGGCTCAGGAGACGAAACCGACTCTTCCTAGCGCCCTACCTAAACCGGGTACGATCGCAAGCAATGCTCAGCTCCCAAATAACCCATTTGCGAATCCTCAGCAGGGACAAGCTTCTGCGGCACCTACGAACCCATTTTCGCAATCAGGTCAATCAGCTACCTCTCAGCAACCAGCGCCGTCGAACTTGCCACAACCCCCACAAGCAGGCGCCACGTCTCAAATTCCAATGAAGACGTCTGCTCTTCCCCTCCCTGGGGGGCGTAGAGTGAGTGGGCTTAATCAGCCTCGGGGAGGTGGTCGTGGCGGTGGACCTAACCGTGGAGGTCGTGGCGGTGGCCAGCAAGGACGGGCTAGCCTTAACGCTTCAGCTGAGACCTTCCAACCCGGAAACAAGCGTCCTAGAGGCGACTCGGAAGCGGGCAATGGCCCCAAGCGAGCCAGAGGTGGTGGCGGACCTCAGTGATCATTAATGAACAGCGAGTGAGGGAACGGAAGAAGTGGTTAATTGCAGCTGTGTATCATACATGTAATATGCTGGACGGTGGTAGATGAAGGGGCTCTGTGGCTAATCACGGGAAACGGTCAATGCTCTTTTATTTAGTGAAAAACGGGGAGGGAAATAAAAATGTTGACGAAAGATGTGTCTGACAGTCTTATTATTATTATTTAGTTGGGGTGAGAGGGGAGAGGGTTGAGAGATAGGTATTCACAAATGTTGAAGCCAACTTTACCCGCTACAAAGGAGCATGACAGAAAAAAAAACCCTGGCAATTTTGCTGTGCTGTGGCCCTGGATAATAACCTCTCCTCCTCCTCCTTCACTGCCTGGACGCGAGGTCTGGGAATGAAAAGATACGTAGTATTTTTCTCTGTGCACAATACTCTGCTTTCTGCCTGGTGATATCTATGCCGTGGGTTTCTAGTGTCCGGCTTGGCTCTCTCGCATGTCCTGTTCTCTCCTTAGCGAACATGCTATCAACCAAGCCGTTAAGTTTGGCTGATTTATTTTTCTGTCCTCATCAGTCCAGCACCGTTTCCTGTTGTTCTCTTAAGGGTTGTTCGGTATACCATAACAGGACAATCCTACAACGGATCTTGGGACTAAGGCATGATTAACGATCAAGGTTTGACCACACAACCTGTCAATGCAGAGTTCGAGTCAGAATACAGTACACCGCTAATGAAACCCTCCTGCCAAGAAAACGTGGCAACTTCGTCACTATCCCAGGATCAGAAGAGATAGAAGGAATAGATCGATACTGGGTAAACGCACATAAGGTAACGGATTGTTCTATCCGTTTTCAGGGGCCCGGGGTGGCCACACGTGGAGGGATGGGGAACTGTGAACCATCACCATGCGGCGTTGCCGAGTCCATCTAGTTACGGAGATCTACAGCTACGAAGAAGAAGGTTCACGGCTAAATCTAAGCTCGAGCGTGCTGCTCGAAGCTTGGTTCTGATAGCACCAGACTCGGACAACGGCGTCTAGGTTTGGTGGCTTTACCCATCGTGGTATAAGACTCTCTGCATGGGTCTTTTTGTGCATAGAGTTCAAAACCTTGGGTGAAAAGAAGCAAGTTACTAGAGGACCCAGATTTGAGCAGGCTGGGGTAGGCAAAAACCTCTAGCTCTTGTCAACTTGGACATCTATACTTTTGAGTTTTACCGATCGTCCTGGTGAGGTCAACTATCGGTGCAGTTGGGATCCCGATCCATAGCAACGTTAAGTAGTTGCTCGATCGAGCTCCCCCCCCCAGTCCAAACGCCTAAGTCCGAATCGCGTGTTATTCATAAACGAAACAGCTGGCTCGCGGAATGGCATGATAGTGAGCTGAACGAGCCAAGCCTGTAAGCTTTGTGGGGTTGCGGATTATGAAGTGCTGCTACGTTGGGATCATCACTTGAGCTCCATCCACAAATATTCATTATCACCGTTTCCTATCCGCCACCATTGTATCCTCCTTCTCCACCCTCGTGGGTCTTTGGGGAAACCTGTTCCTACCTATACTCCTTATTCCTTTATCACCACGCCCCCCTTGCCTCCCCGTCCCCCGTGGCGACAAGGCTTGAATTACACTGACAAATAGCCCTAAAGATGGCGGGCTTCCTCGTACCCCCCTGGTTCAAGAAGCAGGAGGTCTCTTTCGAGACCATGAGCATCGCGAGCTTCCTGTCGGGGTTCATGATCGCCTTCGCGCTGTTCACCGCGGGCAAGGCCGCCAGCCAGACCCGGCAGATCTGGCGCAGCCTGCGGCGGGTCACGGCGTACGTGTGCATGATCTGGGGCCACTGGCTCGCGAACGTGCTCCTGGCCGTCCTCAACTGGTGTTTTCTGTGGGACTGCTTCGAGGAGAGGTAAGATTTGCTGTTTCGTATATTCTTACAAAAAAACCCTGAACGTCGATGACGATGATGATGATGAGTTTGCTAACAAAATTGCAGTTTTTGGGTATTGTTCTTCCCACGTGAGTTCCCAAATCCAGACCAGACCAGACCAGACCAGACCGGCTGGGCTGAGACACTTCCTACTTGAGAGAAAGAGAAGTGTCAAAGCAAATCTAACATGAAAATGACGCAAAAGTCATCATCTGGGTGTTCCAGACGCAGCTGATCCTCCAGATCATCATCAACCGGGTGGCGCTGCTGATGACGGACGGGTCGCGGGCGCGGCGCCTGAAGTGGACCGTGTTCGGCGCGCTCCTGGTCGTCAACGCGGCCGTCTTCTGCGTGTGGATCCCGGCCGCGCTCCAGATCTCGCCCCGCTGGATCGAGGCCAACCGCATCTGGGACCGCATCGAGAAGTGCATCTTCCTGCTCATCGACGCCTCCCTGAACCTGTACTTCGTCCACCTCGTGCGCACCGAGCTCGTCGCCAACGGCCTGACCAAGTACACCCGCCTGTACCGCTTCAACCTCGGCATGATCTCCGTGTCGATTTCTATGGATGTGAGTTGTTGCCCCCTTACAGACGGGACCCCCTTTTCCCTTCCCCCCTTTTTTATAGAGAAATATGGATCCCGAACGCAGCCTTACCGCAGAACCTTATTTCGCACATATGCTACCTACCTAGGTACCTAATCTCATAAGTCAACTATAACCCCCCATACTTACACTCCTCCCCGCTCAGTGCATCATGATCGGTCTCATGTCCATGCCCAACATACTACTGTTCATACAGTTCCAGTCCATAGCCTACCTAAGCAAGCTCTACATCGAGATGAAGATGGCCGACCTCATCAAGAAGATCGTCACGAGGGGCTCCGGCGGTGGCAACATCGCCCTGCCCTCCTCGTCCGGCAAGGGCTCGTGCTGCCGCTGCGGAGGCAGAGTGCCCTGGCGCACCGACGGCAACGAGATCGACTTCAACAACAAGTTTTCGGCCAACGGACGCTTCGTGCAGACGATGACCCGTAGCGCGACGGGCACAGATGTGGGCGGTGGCACACATGCTGCTGCCGCGCACGTCGAGATGGCGTGTACTAATGGGGACTATAATCAGCGCCCACAACGCCCTGAATATGACTGTGGTAATGCAGGTTGTGGGTATTGGCAACATAATGAGGAGTATCGACATGGACAATGATGTTATGATGAGTCGTATACCATAGCATACTTGGATGGATTACTATATTTTAAATACATGCAAATGAATATTTCTATAGTTGGTGTTAACAGGGCGAGTAATTTGCGCATTGAAATTTTCATACCATGCATGTGAACGACGACATAGAACTTCCCGCGATGCTATTACCTATCTTAAGGTATAATAGGAAAAGCGTAGGATACGAAAGACTGCACCAGGTTTAGTTCAACAAAAAAAAAAGCAGCCATATTGTGAGAAAAATACCTCGAAAAACATACATATAGAATAACTCACGTAATATTTCAGACAAACTCCTAATACCCAACATCACGATACACCCACGAAGATTGGGTATTTATACTTGGTTATTGTCGCCCCAATGCTTCGCCAATCGATCACCATCTAGGCGATGTTCAGTCTCGAGGCCCCTTGTCATGTCGACGTTTTTCACGAAGAGAAGCGAGAGCACCAAAGCCACGACGGAAACGGCCAGATAGACCGCAAAGACACCCATGAACCCGTACTTGTACGCGTCGATCACGCCCCTCCAAAGGTCGTCGTGTGGCATAGTCCTCAGAACACCGATATAGCTCTCCGCCTGCTTCGCAATCTCGGTGTCGAGGCCGAGCCACTGCAGCTTCAGCGCCATGACGTTCTGGAACGTGCTCGCGCCGACGCCGACGCCGAGGGCCATGCCGAACTGCCGCACAAACGCGTACATGGCCGCGGCCGCGGCCTCGTCGCCCGGCCGGCACATCGCCTGCGACGCGAAGTTCTGCGCGTTCAGGATGATGCCCTGCCCTGAGCCGACGACGATGAGAGTCATGACCCACACTCCCGCACCGTCGTTGGCAGGCCATATGAAAAATAGGCAGGCGCCGATGCTTGCTACACTTCGTTGTTAGCCGGGGCTACAGTGCGACTTGGGATGGTGACGGGACAGTCTTCATACGCACCCACGAACCAGCCGATGCAGATAGGCCAGCGGTAGTTGTTGAAGCGAGACACGACACGTCCGCTCACAATGCCGCCTAGGGTAACGGTGAGAAGCGAAGCTAGTATGGCTACGCCGGCGTCCAGGGCACTGTAGTTCTTCACCGACATGAAGTAGAATGGCGTGCTAGGTGGTAGGTTATGTTAGGATAGGAAATTCAAAGAAAAAGAAAAAAAGGGGGGAAGAGATAGGTTGCAAAGGCGAATCTTACTAATAAAGTAACCCGTACATCTATAAAAGTCCGTGATTAGCTAGCGCCTAGAGAGAGAAGACATGAGAATGCGAAACATACCACGAGACCTTGGATACATCCAGCGACATAGGTGCAAGCTGAAGTCATGTCATGGTATAGACTCCGGCGGAGGAATGGATGCTTTGCGCAGTTACTTTCGTATATCACCGTAGTCAACAAGCCCCCGACCCCGATTACCAAAGGGACAAGGGTCTGGGCGCTGTCCCAGGCGTACTATATTTCGTATGATTTCGCAGATTAGTATTTCTATACAAGACACCTTTTAATAGATGGGATTGGTTTGAAAGAAAAAAAACCCTGACGGGGACGTACTTGCGAGCCACCCCAAGAAATCGCTACGAGGAACGAAGTGGCAGAGCCCGTGAACAAGGCCCCGCCGACCCAGTCGATCCTCGCGAGCTTCTCCCGCGCCGTGGCCGCCCTGGGCCGCAGCGTCAACAGGTACGGGACGGCCACGAGCCCGAACGCGCAGAAGGGGAACATGATGTAGAAGATCCAGCGCCAGGTGCTGTACTGCACCACGGCGCCCCCGATGATCGGACCGATCGACAGCCCAAACGCCCACGCCGCGAGTCTGTTGTTGCGAGGAATTTCCGTAGTTAGTAAACGGGGGGGGCAATGCATATGTAGATCAGGTAACGCGAATGAGAGAGGGGGCGCACTCACGTAACGCCGTACCACTTCGGCCGCCACCGCAGCGGCACGATGTCCGTCTGGGTCACGAGGCCGAGGGAGTGGATCCCCGCCCCGCCGATCCCCTGGATCGACCGACCCGTGAGCATCGCGGCCATGTCCCGCGCCGTCGCGCAGCATATCGTGCCCACCAGGAAGGCGGCCAGAGAGAAGGTGAGGCAGATGGGGCGCCCGAGCACGTCGCTGACGGAGCATATGAACGGCATAGTCACCGCGTTGACGAGCAGATACGACGTCCCGATCCAGAAGGCCTCGGTGGTGGATCCGCCGATGTCGGTCATGATATCCTTGATAATTCATATAAAAACGTCATGTTAGTGATTTGAGGAGAGTTTTTGAAGCCACAGATTACGTAGGTTACCTATGTATTAACGGGGGGGTGTTGGGGAGTGAAGTTAGAATGTCTCTTACACCGAGAGTTGTGACTATGATACTGGCGTCCATCGCCACGACCATGCTTATTATGGCCAGCGTGTATAGGATCGCCTTCTCGTGCCTCGAGGGTATCCATTCTTCGGACTCTATTTTCACTGAGACTTCCGAGGCTCTCTTGGACGCAGACAGCTGATCAACTGACCTGCTCACAGACTCTTCACAGTTCGATAATGGAGTCGCCTCAGGGGATGACATAGTGGAGAGAAGGCTATCTTCCTAATCCAAGAAGAAGATCCACGCGAGGAGGTTCGAGTAGCCGGTGTCTATAGGCAAGAGAGAGATATCGAGGGTTCTTCTTGGATAGCTGGAATGAGGGAGGATATTGATATTCGTGAGTATGGAAGGCTGATGGAGTTCCACCTGTAATATATATATATAGGTAAACCCACCATACACTCGAAAGTATGCCGAAAATATCTAATAATATACAGAGATCAGGGAGACCAAGCGATATCCATGTCACTATCAACAACAATTAAGGAGTACCAGCAACAATTAAGGTGTATCCACAACAGTTAAGGTGTATCGACAACAATTAAGGTATATCAACAACAATTAAGGTGTATCAATAACAATTAAGGTGTATAACGAAAGGCTGAGCCCTGCCGTTGATTGGGGATTAACTCAACGATCACCCTTGCATGGGATAACTGATGGCATATTCTGCAACATGTTTGGTTTGCTGCTTTAGGCCCCCATGGGAGAGCAGACATGAAGTAGGTATGTGGGAAGTGAGACAATGTTATTTTCAGAAGTTTCTATGGATTATGGGACATCTTCTGTCGTCCAGAAGGCGCCGGTGTGTGATGCCGAGAAGTGGTGACCTCCCTTGGGGAAGGCATCACCAGCCAACATGGCATAGCCCCCACGCGTTCTATACATAGTACCAGACATAGTAGACCTACGGCGCAGAGTGCCTCACTGAATCAGCATTACTGATGGCTACCTATTCAGCAAGCATATAGGAAAAGAGACTATATCAATAAAAACGCCAAATATACTGGCCTAGTCTACTAAGCACGAGGGGCGTTCATGTTTGCTTAATCTGTATGACTTACATTAGCTGTTATAATAGTATAAAGTCATTAAGTATTACATATAATGCTATGCCTGTGGCATGTGCAAATTCTATATACCTACCAACTATAAATAGGTCAATATGTTTCTAGCTATGTAGGTCACATAGGCTAAGCATGTGATTGTGAACACACACAGGACTTACACTAACACGTGGATTCGCTACGGTAAGTAGTTGGAACCAACATATTGTTCGGTATACCTACCTACGGAACCTATACAACGTCATATCTGCCCTATAGTCCTTCATGGCTCGGTGTCGTTTCCACGAAACCGACTTACCTTTCACAGACCTGAAAATACAACCTGCCGCAATGCACAGCATATTCTGTGTTTTATATCGAACGTTACTCACGACCAGATCATCGGAACTATTTAACCTGGCTGTTGGGTAGGTAGGTGGTACGGCGTTTCGATCGGTTCCTTCTGTCATGAAGAATGCCACCTGTGTCGCGGAGCCTCATCCATCGGAGTTAGCGCCCCCACCCCCTTTTTGGACCGATGCCGTTATCGCACAGACTTTTTCAATAATGGCAGCCGACAGGACGCGTGCATGTTGTCGCGCGTGGTTGGCCGACTAAGCGCCGAATCATCCCACAGTCTTATCTTACAAGCAGGCTGCGCTGCGCGACAGGAAGATGTCACAAAGCCCCCAATGGCTTTGAAGTTGTTGCGACGTAGGATAGTCACGATGCCATGGCGAGTTTAACCGATTAGCTATATTCAAGCTGAAGGGCGTTAGATTGTAGCAAGAGATGAAGCAAAACCAGTTGTTAAAGGTATTGGGGGCGAGAGACTACATACATGTTCTACCCCTGAAACGCTTATTCACGGACGTGGGGGCCTAAATGTAATCCTTCCTCCTCAGGTCGCCTACCTTGGCATCTGTGTAAATCGTGACCCAAGGCTGAGCCGGATAAAACTAATACCAACCCCCCCCCCCCCCCCTTCATCCCCGTGCGCAAAACAAGAACTTGTCTGCACTTGGTGGTGTTTCGAGCTACCGCTAAGAACACTATATAACAGTGAGCACCTGCATTGATAAGATACGGTAACATTACATTCCTGTGAAAATGTGACGATTATTTAGAATCTAGTGATTGGGGAATAGGGGGTTTAGATAATAGACTCTGTTCGACTGACTGCTGAAAATAACATTATCATCCCAATAGAGCTTTCGCAGTACGACAGTCCAATCTATCACATAGAACGTGACATGGTTCATGCCCGAATCCTACGGAACCTCGTCTTTATTTCTCAACTTTCAGCAATAGAAACCTTACAGAGATAAGTGCTTCATCACGATAATGACTTCACATAAACACTGCGCTGACTTTCCTGGGAGTGGGTCTTGCCCCCTAATCTGCCGTCCCGGGTCTTAGCTCCGATGTTGAACGCGTTCGGCTGGGGACTGTGGCCTTTTCTCGGAAGCTTGTTTTCGAGTTTCGTTAGGACTCATCACATGGAGAGACTGGATTCTCACTTAGAGGCTTTGATACGATTAGGCTGATGATGGAAGTCCGCTTTTGGCTGCGCTGTTTACGAAATGCTTAAAATTTGAGGGGTTGTGGTTCGGTTTGCCCTTCACTGACTGCGGCGGTGCCATGGCAGCTATGACGTTGGTATTAACTTGGCTTCGTATGTGAGACGATTGCCGGTTCTTCCTACTACATTCTGAAGCACACATATCGGTACCTACGCGGTATATGGTGTTTCAAATAGACACATTTATGTATATAGAATACCTAACCCTAACCCTAGCCCCATCCATGTCCACCTTATGTTATCAAGCTTCTCAATGAGCACTAATAAACAGTCAGGTTTCCTTATGATCTCAACTAGTGCTGGTTTACAATTTTCTTGATAGCCTCGCTCATTGAAATAGGTAATTTGATGGAAACTTCAGAATATGTTACTGATCTATGGAAATTGCTGTGGTGATCCCCCCCCCCCCCCCCCCCCTTACTGAGCGCGTACATCTACTTAGGGTATACCAGGAGTACCGCACATTCGACACTCTCTCGCATCTGAGTAACATCGTCAGCTCCATCGAGTTTGAAGGCTGCGTGAGGGCAAACTAATCCTGCGTAAGCTTAACAGCCGTAACATGTGGTTCATTAGCTCGTCACTCACAGGTCGAAACCCTCTCCGCATTGTCGAACCCCTTAAACAGCAACACGTCCTCGGGGCTCTGCTCGCTCACAAAATACCATTTATGCTCTGGGCTGTGGAATACGTTGTAAGTCTCAGAGACCGAATAGGACCAGACGTTGTCTGTTGGTACCAGATCCACGTCTTTGTTGACAGAGGTAGATTCGCAAACCCCGACAGGCCAGTCGAGAACGGGGCCCCGAATAGGCCTCCAAACCCTGATGGGATATTAACAGTGTATAACAAAATATGATATATGAATAACTTATGCATTACTGGATGATTTCTACTCTTCTCTCGTGCCATATCTCATTCGCCTTTTCATCCCCTAAGGCGGTTCGAAGGCTGTTGTAGGCTTGCAGCGGCGTGTAGTCTGTGGGTGATATTAAGAATGCGTCACTCAACAACATCACATTGTCACTTACCACAATGGACGCCTTGAACAGGCTGGTCGGTCTCTGCTTCTCGGTTCCCTCGTGGCTTTTCGGGGAAGCTAGGGTGGCGGCGCCTGATCTGTCATAATGCAGAACATTGTTTATGAGTTCGAACATTTCATCTTAGGATAGCAATACATACAGCTAGATGTAGGGCGTGGGCTTGCTCGGCCCCGGTCATCTCTAGCAAGGCTGTCTTCACATTTTCAAGGTAGACCTCCCTCACCTTGGCCGGGTCTCGGAATTCTTCGTACTCTAGGCTCAAAGGGATCGCCCCCGAAAGCTCGAAACCATTCCGGTCGAGCGTCGGTGCTTCTTCTGCTGCACGAATGTCTTTGATCTGTATGCCAGAATAAGCGAGACAATCCTGGTTTGTCCGCTGACCTGTTGGTACATGCGATAACGGGAGATTGACTACATAGGGCTTCGTAGTCTCATAAAGGGGGAGCCTTTTAAGATACCACAAGGTGCTCGTTACTGTCATGATTACTTGATGTTTTATTCATGTATATATTTTCTATCTGATAGCTATACCTGTGTTGAGCTTACCGAGCGACTTCGGGAGTATAGTAAGTATCTTAACCCCCTCCCTCCTCGGGCTGCAATAGATACGCGGGGATTCAGTTATGTGTTAATGTAACCGCATGCGTCCAACCCAGATACTTTGGGTCACATTTTGAGGCAATATTCCCTCTTGACTATGCATCACTATCAACAAAGGTGCGGGGTCAGGTCGAGTCTACCCTGCCTGCATGATAGCCTCGTCATTATACTCTGGAGGTGGGTGTTAAATTGATCATTCACTCATCGACTGGTCATGTATCTAATCATATGGGTATTCAACGTGCCACGGGGAGGAAAATGATATTCCTAGTCAACACGAGATGAATTGCCTTTATTCCTTGTAGCCTGTTGCTATGTAACTAGAAGTCCAAGGCTTAAGATGCCATAGTGAAAGTCATTCCATGCTTGAGGATGTAGTCAATAACTAGAAGATTTTGCTTCATAGATCGGAATGAGCTCCTGCTCCGCCGCTCGTAGCGATATTGCTATCCAGGAGATTAGAATGCCGTCCGGCTGCTCCGCTGGTGGCAATCCTGCTCCCATTATCGCAAGACGGAAGGTAGTCCTCTTCCTGCATCCAACCTCTCTCCATTGCATTGGCATTGGTACAGCTTTTGTATAAAGTATCGGTCAAAGCGCTTTGGTCGCTCGCAGGTACGAAGGCTTTCCAAGGCTGAGCCTTTGACTCGACAAACTCGGGAACGTTGTACGCCGGCATTGTTTCGGTCTTGTTGTTTTCAGCGAATGCTATTGCCGTTATTCAAAAGTTCATGATTTCTCAAGCCAAATCAGGTCTTACCGATCGTTTCAAGACGGAGTTTCCGGTGCTGAACTCTAACCCTTGTGTCTTCTTGTATAGGACTAGGTATTTACCTTCTTTCGGTTTAAGGGAAGTCTGGTTTACCTCCTTTTATGAAAATCCAGCACCGCACTTTGGGCTCCTTTAGGCTCTGATATCTATACCAACATTGATGCATACTCAGCCTGCAGCTCCCCTGGTCACAGGATGAAGTTCTAAGTGTGGGGGGGATCATATACTATAGGCTGAAGATACGGGTTGTCACTATTCTATTATCTTGGCGTCGTTGAATGGTCGATAAGAGCATCATAGGAGTATTCCTTTCCCTTTTGCACTTTCCAACCTTTCACCTATTTGCGGAGTTACCTACCAAAAGTTCCCAAGCTCCGAAGTGTCCGACCCCAAACATATCCAGCATTGTCCATCGCCCGATCTCTTATCCTTTTTGTTCATCTTTGCGTATACTCTATAAACGCCATGGAGAACTTCTGTCCACATTTGCCTATTGAAAGGACAATACCATTAGCGAGTGGCCTTTGGGGCTCAGTGTCTCGAATAGAACATAGGAAGGTTGTCGTAAAAGTGGCAAAGGATACAGGGAATGGGTTATTTGAGATCGAGAAAAAATGCTTGGAAAGACTTGCGGATAGTGATCATGTGGCTCGTTACCTCGGAGTCACCCAAGTTGTGATGGGCGAGAAACAGAAGCCTGCTCTTCTCCTCGAATACTATCAATTGGGAACTTTGAAGGATTTCATCAATAGCCCCCTATCGCTTCAGATTCGGAATAGTAGGAAACAGCAACTCCGGTGAGTCCCACCAAAGGAGATGATAGACGAGCAATTGCAAGTAACACATATTAGATGGGCTGCCCAGATTCTTGACGCCTTGATTTATATCCACACTCGCAATGTAGTTCACGGCGATTTTGGTATTCACAACGTGCTTGTTAATGATGACCTCGACCTGAAGCTCACGGACTTCGGCGGCTCCAGCATCGACGGAACAGATTTGCAAGTGGAATGTGCCCCTCGGTATCATCGGCATCATTCATGGCGGTTCCCCATTCCAGGTGTTGATGATATCACAGAAAGCTGGAAAACACCTACAAGGAAGACAGATACATTTGCACTTGGCACTGTTCTTTTCGAAATCTTTACAGGCGCGCAGCTATACAAAAACAAAACCTATGATCAAATACGCCAGCATGCTACAAGGAAAGAGTATCCGGACCTCAATATAATAGATATCCCTCTTGTCAGAAATGTCATCGGGAACTGCTGGGGCGAGAAATATGATAATGCCCAGGAAATCCGTGATGACTTGCAGCCCATTTGGGAAGAGTGTTTATAGTTGCATCAGAAGTCATGCTTCTATAATGCGTCAAGGACTAGTTGTGTCGTCAATATCTTGATGTTACGTCTGGTAGTAAGAGAACTTAAAAGGCCATGCTGGTCTGAAAATGTACTGCTCTACTCGAAAGCTGTCATGAAATCAACATGGTGATAATATTCAATATCTCCCTAGGCAGAACAAATCAAGTTCTGCAAAATACTATTCATAAATTGGTTAGTAATACCTATCTAGTTCTTATAATAGCCTCCATACCTGGTAGGGCTCCTGCCCCAACCTATACATTACGTAGAGGTATAGTTCTAAGTTATTTCGGCATATAAATAAAGGATTGTGACATAGATCGGGCATAGTTATCAGCTTTGGAAGGCGGCTTGCCCAGTCTCACCTTTGAAAGACATGTTAAATTGACGCCGCGCACGTCACGCCCGGAGACTGCATGTCTAGCTGGACTAGTAATGGGGAAATTATCTAAAATATTGTGTCAGAATAGTTTTATTTTTATTTTTATGGTATTACGCAACGCCCCTATTCCATGTGTCCTAGTTCCTTGTAGAGCTGCGTTGAACAATAGCCTATTTTTTATGATACCATGTAGTGACACATCTACCCAAGAGTAGGATCTTAGAACAGTCAATGATGTGATTTCAGGAAATCTACGTAGTTGCATAAGGGAAATTCCAATCTGCTCATTCATTCGGTGAAAAGTGCGTACCACCGCGTACTACTTCCTGCGGACCGGGGAGACGTAAGCACGGTACAATAACTCTATATGGAAGACCCCCAAAACACCAAAAGTGAGACGCGAATATTTTAGTTGCTAGTGAAGTATTAGGACGAAGCATGCTTAGTACTGTCCATATTTTTCTTGTGATTATGTAGCGGAGTACCCCCGTCCAAGAGTCGAAGATTGAGGCCGCACTGAAAAGTGCTCACCAACTCCCTTGTCTTAACCAGTCGTAGACTTACTGTAGATTAGAACCATAACCCCTCGATCCTACCGCACATAAACGTAACAATATGCAACGGCCTACAGTGCCAATCTCAAGTTCGGAGACTCTGGTTGACTCTGGCCTGGAGTACTCATCTGTCATCGTCGAAGGACCTGAACCGGAGGATCTATGGAACCAAGCTTTCCAGAAGGCGCTGCGCATACTTCCTGCCAGGGATTCTCGGTGGTTAGCCGACGAGAAAAATCAAAGAGCGTTTACCAGCACACAGATTATCGACGTCATCCGACAATATCAGAAGCAATACAATAATCATCCCGTTCAGAAGTTCCTCGCGCGAATCGATCCTATTGTATCACATGTCCGGTCTTTCGTTAGCGCGATCAATGTCTTTGCCAATGCGAACCCGTCAGGGGTCGGCGTCGTATGGGGCAGTATATACCTCGTGCTGATTGTAATACAAAATAATTGTTCCACAATACGGGTACATACACTTACATGCCTCAGGTCGCCGGCAAGACACAGCAGACTTTGGAGAGAATATTGGACTTTCTTTCGGAGTTGAGCCCTCAGTTAGCGCTCTTTTCCCGTTGGCATCGACTCTTCCCCCAAAGGTCTTTCGCCGAGGTTGGCGATGCAATCAAAGATGCGTACTCTGAGATCATCGAGTTCTGCGCAACGGCTGTTCGACATCTCCGGCGGGGTCCCATAAGTATTATTTTACCTTAACGAAACATCCCGAACTGAATGGTACTAACACCTGGTGAAGAGAACATAGTCCATACGATATTCAACCCCAATATGGAGCGTGATCTCCATAAGCACGAGTCAATGCTTCGTCGTTATACGGCACGCGTCAAGAATGAAGTCGACATAGCCCATATGCAATTTGTCCAAACCCAACTGGCCGCTATTGGCTCACTTGTCCACACTATACCAACTCCAAGGTATTTGGAGCTACCAACCATTCGCATCATTCCTCACTCGCGAAATCGACGGTTCTTCGGTAGACAGGACATTCTTGCTCGAATACGTGAGAAGCTTTTGCCTTCCGGAATGAAGCCTTTCTCATCATACATACAGACGCAGCGGAGATTCGCCCTATCGGGGTTAGGGGGGTCTGGGAAGACACAGATTGCGTTGGAGTATACTTATCAACACCTAGATGATTACAAGGTAGTCATCTGGATTTTGGCAGACAGTCCTGGAAAGATCAATCAGGGGTTCAGAGATGCTGCAGAACTTCTGGGCATGCCTAGAGGAACCCAGAGCAGTACTGAAGTCAGAGCCTTTGTCCTTCAGCGACTATCTGCAACAAGTATGCCGCAATTCTCTGATCCTATGGTTCCGGGGATTGCTAATATTGGACCTAGATGAGCCTTATTTATTATGCTTCGATAACGCCGATGATATGTCGCTCATTGCGGACTGCTTCCCTCGTGATAACCTAGGGTCAATATTAGTTACGAGCAGGGACTCTGTGAGAACAGGCGATACAGTGGGAGATGGATTGATAGTGCCCGAGTTCTCCATACGCGAAGGCTGCGATTTCCTGGGCACATTGCTCCCGAATGTAGACAAGTCTGACTCCAAGAACAGAGCCCTTCTCGAGGAGATCAGCACCACCTTTCACGGATATCCGCTAGCACTTGCACAGGCTGCAGCTTTCATTCGAAACGGTGGCTGTCCGATATCCGAGTTCTTAACTATATTTCAAAATCAAAAGCACTCAAACGCCATTGCATCAATACCTGTCGACGACTACCATGCGACGTTATTCACTGTTTGGGACCTGTCTTTTAGATCTCTAAATGAACGATCGCGCCAGGTCTTAGAGATGCTAGTTTACTTCGACCCCGACGGCGTGCCATATGAGTTGTTACAGAAAGGCTGTATGCCCAAACTTCCCAATACAAATACAATCACAGAACTAAGCTACATGGCCAACCCAATCGACCTCTGGGCTGCACTTCAGGGGCTTCGGAGCCAGTCGCTCATCAGGACAAATTCGGACTTGAGAGCTATCTCAATCCACCGATTTCTACAAGAGCAAGCATTTCAACACCTCTGTAATGATATATCTCGACGATGCGCCGCATTCCAGAGGTCTCTCTTCCTCCTTTCGAACTACCAGCCAGAGTTCCCAAATGTGACGCAGCATTGGTCTCCAAGTCTCTTTCGGGACTCGGAATTGTGCTTGGCGCATATTAAGCGACTGGCTGCACGGTTCTTGGAATCTCCGGACATATTCAGGGGCTTTGAAAATCAGCTGGGGAAACTCATATTTGAATGCGCATCGTAAGTAAATTCCCGGTGAAATATTAATAGAGAGTGCGAACTAAACAAGATTCAAAAGCTATCAGTTTGAGCGTTTCTATCATCAAGCAGCTACCGAGACTTTTGCGCTGGCCCGGAGGGTGATTGAGTTGGCAGCTGTGCCAAATGAGCTGTTTCTCTCAGATTGCTACCGCATGGAAGGGCGGATGTTCAACGAGTCCGGACAGCCCACAGAAGCCGCGGAAAGTAATCGACAGGCTCATAAATATGCATTAGCCGCGATGTCGAAAGGGTATATCCGCAAGGACGACCAGCGCATTCCTCGAATCTTGACGGGCCTAGGCAATTCACTTAGCCAGCTCAAAGAGTTTGACGAGGCACTGGAGGCCCAGCTGGAAGCAAAGAGACTGTGTGGAGATGTGCCGCCAGAACAGTCAGACGCTATAACAATCATTCAGCTCAATCTGGGCTTCCTGCTCTATCGCCGTGGCGACCTGGATAATGCAGAGAAAATCCTCCAAGCAACACTTGAAGCGAATCCTGAAACTCCCCCGGCCATGTACGCACTAGGAAACACGCTTCTAGCAAAAGGTAAGGTGGAAGAAGCTATCGCTGTCCATATGAACGGCTTGGAGATCTACCTCGATATGTTTGGCGATCAGCACGCCCTGGTCGGCCGATGCGCCTACAAAGTGGGGGAGATCTTACTCCTGCACAAGGCGGATCCCAGGAACGCAAGGTTAGTATTCCTCTCTACCAGTATATATGGAGTTAGTGGCTCACTAGATGGCACAGGACATTTATCCTCAAAGCCATGAAGATTTACTTGAAACAAGAATCTCCTTATTATACTGTCAAAGCCTACGCGCGAGCTGCACGGATGTTCGCCAAGGCATATGAGATGGAAGGGCGGCACGATGAGGCGAAGAGGTTTTACAAAGAAGCATGGTCGCTTAGGGAGCGGATCGACGGCGTCCGTGGCTCTCGGGATGACGACGATATGGTTTACACATCTATCATGTTTTACTGGGATCAATGACCTGTTCCAGAGCCTCTGTGCACCGTAATAGAACATTTCCGGGTTAGGGTTAGGGTTGTCGTGGTAACCGTCTTTTCAAGGTAGCAGGACTCAGATCAACATTGGAAGTAAACGAATGTAATTAGACTGAGAATAATAGCTAAGTAAGCTTTCCCCGAGGTCGTCAGGACTTAAACGACCCCTCTACATCTAGTTAAAAATAGGATTGTTCTCTTGCTGTGCTTGTTAACCCCTGAGTTGTCTCGCCTTAGAGCCGTAGCTGCTCTTCGACTCTGCGACAATTCTTACTGAGAGAAAATTCAGAGATATCTATATCCGGAGTCTCGCCATGCATCAACTGACTCATAAGCCGGCCGCTACCCATACCCAGGGTCAACCCATACGAACCATGGCCCCAGCAAATAAATACCCCGCTCGAGCAATTCGCAGACTGGGACTCACCAGCCTCAGTCCCGGTTAGATCTGACGACGGGACCTCTGATATGACGGGAAGCCCGGACTTCGTCGCTGGCCGGAACGCTCTTCCCTTGCCTAGGAGTTGAAAGGTAGTCTTATGCGTTTCAGTACAGCTATATCTCCAATCTATCCATTTCTTAGCATAGCGGCTCAATTCGGCGATCAGGTTTTCGTCGGGCGTATCGATTTGACCCGGGAGAGGTAGGACAGCTCCACGATTCCTTTGTCCACAGGCCCAAATGGTTCCGTCATTGCGGCCGGCGAATTCTAACTTGTTGCCGACGATATCAGCGAAAGAGACGAATGCTGTGCTGTCTTCGTTTCGCGGGCATGGATTTCGAAATCGTATCCAATCGCCGGCATCTGTGGTCCACTGCAGATGAATCGGCGAAGAGGGGAAAAGCGTCCCGTAAACAGCTGGTGTCCACGGGCCGCAAGCTAGGAGTAGTTGCTTGCACCTAATACGTATCGTGGTCCCGTCTTTCGCGAGACAAGTCACGGCTGTCACTTCGTTTTTATCCGACAGGCTTGCGCCAACCACTTTTAAGCCTGTTTGAATTTCTACACCCAGACTTGTGCATTGTTCTGTGAGCCATTTTCCGAGACCGATTGGGTTGCTATGGACTGTCGTGTCACTATTAGGCCACAATGAAAAAAGGGGGTAAATGTTGATAAATAATTACACTGTAGCCGTATGAGCCCCAAGAACACCGGCATTGACGTCCCAGGAGGTATCCTTCTTCACCCAGTCTGGGAGGAGGTTGAGACCATTACCCTTGCCGACACCTACGCCAAAGGAGGACTGGGCTCTGTAGCCAGTAGCCGCTTTGAAGCCAGCGTTCTCAGCCTCAACAGACCATAGGTCATACGAGTACTTGCCAAGAGGCAAGAGGGGTTTGAGTTGAGACTCTGGGAAGCCGTAATGGAAACAGCCTGTGCATGTCGACGACGAGGCTGTAAATGGTTTAGGAAATACTTCAACGACTCGTATCGTGACCGGGGAATCGGACAAGGCCTTGGCGAGGTTGTATGCAGTAGATAGGCCGATAACCCCGCTACCAACGATGATGATAGAGTCATTATCTGGGAGTCTGGACATCCCCTCGTCTATCTACAGGACACAAGGTGTATTTAGCTGTATAGATTTTTATAAGGATAAGATAACTATCTATGCATTGGCAGTTCATAACCAATCCCTATAAGTTAGACAAACTCTTCTACCTAGACGTAAAATCCGGATATAACGATTAGCCACGTAGCTGCTTCGCTCTGTAAGATATTGTGAGCTATATACCTAATTTCTTCTCCCGCCAAATAACAACATCTCTTAGTATCACGACATATTTCTAGTCTAGACTTTTCGAGAATTCCCTATATTGATGTACATAGTGCTCTATGAAAGAGCATATATAGTGGATGTTGTAATGAACCCATTTTGAACGATAATTGCTGCATAAATATTGACTTTCTGAGGGTTTTAGGTAGGTAGGTATCGTTATATCAGCTCTGTACTGTGTTGCGCATATTTAAATATCACGTATATGAAACCAACAAATGCACTTCAAAGAGAAAATTAATTGATATCACTTGTTTTGCGTGGGATTGTAAAGTTCTGATTCAAACAATTTCCCTATTCTCTACTTCAACCCCCTTCGTTTCCGCCACCGTTTTCGTCAGCTCGTTCGCGCCATGGCAGACGTATCCCTTGAATTCCCGTGCTGAAACCCCGTTTTGGAACATTTCCTCTAGCTCGACGTAGTTGCGGCCTTTCATCTCCGGGAGGCAGAAGTAAAGGTAGACGCACATCGGAACCGAGGGTGCAAAGAAGACGAAGCAGATCTTGCCACCCAAGTTGGCTTGGTCCGGATTGATCAGGTACGGCATGGCCTGCAACACAGCACACGAGACTGCCGTGGCAGTCATGATGTTAATCGAATACGTCTTTTGTCTGTGGGTTGGAGAAGGCGTCTCGCCTCCAACAGCGTAGGCCACAGCTCCGAGAGTGCATTGGTACTACATTAATTGTATCTGTTAGTGATCTAGCCTGTATACATAGGCGTTGGTGTGAAAAGCCTTACCAGAAACCCCCAGATTGTCATAAAGGCGACAGTAGCTTTGAGTGATGCAGAATTGTTAAGCGTGCTAATACCGCCTATGATCAATAGACCGGCCGTCATTATTATCATGCCGCCCACGACCATCGGACGGCGGCCGAGGCGGTCAATGAGCGGCCAAGAGCAAATGTTGCCGAGAATCTGGATAGCAAAAGCGGCCTGTGCCACTCCAAGGGCGTTCTGGACGCCGGCAAGCTTGAAGTAGTATGTCAGGTAGCCAGAGATGAAGTTAACGCCGATGAACTGCTGCGCAATGTAGACCATACATATGATCAGGGTACGACGGCCATTATATCCTTTAAGACATTCCAGCCAAGAGGATGATTTACTTTCGCGCGCTATCTCCTGTTCCTTCAATACGGCAGCTGTCATGACAGCCATTGCTGCGTTCACGTCGAACTTGGGTCCGTTGAATTTTCGGAATGCCTTGGCAGCCTCGTCACGTCGGTCTTTAAGAATAAGCCAGGATGGTGACTCCGGCATGATAAACGAACCAGCGAGCAGGATAGCAGGAGGGATGAGCTGGGTGATGACGGGGATCCTCCACTGCATGTCATCACTATGGCTAGCAGAGGCTGAATAGACTACAAGGGAGCTCAACCATTGCCCAATGACGATCATAGTATTCTTTTAGCGGGATGGTTAGAGATATTCATCTTAGAGTAGGCATTTCCCTCCAAGAAACTTACCACTAAAGCCAAACAAACACCACGGAGTTTCACAGGAGCTAACTCCGCTACATATACCGGTCCCAAGGAATGGCCCAGCCCAAAGCCAAATGCCCCAAGTATCTTGCCGCCAAATAGATGGGGGATAGTGGAAGCAAAATACTGAGTCAAAATACCAGCGACGCAAATAAAGCAGGCCGTGACGATAACTCGCTTACGGCCAAACAAGTCGGAAAGCAACCCTGTAGCAAAGGCTGACGTAAAAATTCCAATGGTTGACGCCGCATTGAGGATCTGTTGGTCCCGGGCCGTGATAACTAGGTCGCCCGCTGCCGTTTCGGTGCCAAATCGCGTCAAGAAAGCATCAACGGCGAGGAGTTTCCCAAGCATGCTATTTTCATATCCAAAGTTGACAGGAAGCATAAATATTAGAAGACCTTTAAAAATAATCAGATGTTAGTCTCGGGCCCGTCCATGCCAAGAAATAATAGGTATATGGTCAGTAACAACTCACAGAACGACAAAACTCGTTTGTTGTCATAAAAGTCCTGTGATGTGATTTTCGAGTCGTTTGGCACAGTTATGCCAGTCTCTTCCGTCCCGACATGGTTCGTCCCAGATTCCGCCATATTAGCGGTGTCACTAGCCATCAAACCGAATTTTGGGGGCATATATATATATATAACAGGGATGGGGATAAAGGTCGATATAAAGATGAACGGACGGAGAAGCCAAGCATCGCCATAAGGCCAGGTCGGTGTGGAAGACGGGTCAGTGAGTTATATACTTTCATTTATACTATTTATACTATTTATACTATTTATAATCTCATATGACTATCGACACTGGCTAGCTCTTGAGGGTTATAGACATGCACGCAGCGGTGCTAAGCCCTGTGAAGATGGAGTACTTCAGGGGTTCGCAAATCGTGGGGTAAATCGCGGGGCTCGCGTGGAGTCCCCAGACATCGTCAGTTTCGCTGATGCCGGTTGGTGGAAACTGGGTCCGCTTGTGTGTAGCTGGTGCTTAAATTTTCCTAGTCTAGCCAAGGAGGTGTCATCGCCGGGTAGATGTTGTCTTTGCCAAGAAGGAATATTTGATGTCTAAACCGGGAAACATTAGTATCTTTACAGGTGAAATTTAGATTATACCAGTACATCCATGTCACTCGTGAGATGTCATTTCGCTAACTCCTGTCGTAGACGAGTGTACTGAGTAAAGTCCTAAGTGTAGTATTTGAGGTACTATGTCTAGATTGAACTTATGCAACGATTTGAAGTCCACAGCACTCTGTCCGAAATTATTGAACCCTCCTGCAAAAATCAGCACATTTTAGAGTAGAGTTAAGGAAACCTACCTATATAGGTAGGTAATTTTTATACGAGGAGGACGTTCGCATGGTTGCAAGGAGCTTAAGTTTGGTTGACCAAACTTCAGTCACGGAACTCAACTGCAACTTAGCCTCATGTTCGAAGTTTTCAACAAACTTTCCGGTTATGAAATATTTCGGTTGGATTATCATGTGTTTGCTATTACGGCTAAGTCATGGGACATTTTCTCATTCACTGTGTGCAAATTCCCCTTGCTGGTGAAATGCAGTCACAAGGACAATTCTAACCGGAAACAACCTGATTTTCATTTGTGTTATATATACTATCTCTCTTTCCAGTTTTATTCTTCGCTCTACTTGATAATTACAAAGAGTTAATCTACAAAGACGTTTGAGCCTTAAGGGAGTATCTCCATTCTGATACATCATAATACAGATAAACTTCCCAGGTGTTCTAAACATAACGCGAACTGTGGTTTATAAGCCAATTTCGCCAAAGTACTAGCCAAGGAAATTTTCAATATCGGCAGAAAACTCGTCTACACATGTTGCAGGTGCTTATTCAGGATGTCGGACACTCCCCTATGCACAAAACATACCTCAGAGCTACCTTCCACTAGCCCGCTAGAGCGATTGAGGAACATAGCAAAAGATGCAAGGCTACTCTTCGAATCTGGACAGTTTGCAGATGCGAAAATCATGTTCGAACGCGGCGAAAGTCTGATAAACTCAGCAACGCCGTCCGAACTACCATCAGTTGACAAGCAATGTTTCTCTATTGAAGCTCGCACAATAATCGCTATCATTAACATCTACCACGAAAACGACGCCGACGGGATTGACATGAACAGCATCACAAAAGAATTTGACGTCACTGCTATCACGGACCAATCTGCCCAAACTAGATTGGTGATCCATCTTGCTAGATGGTACGCGGTACTAATTGCACCCCAAGGAAAATACGATAAGGCAGTTCAGGTACTACAGGATGCAATAGAGCTAATCAAGACTACGAATTCAAGCTATACAGATGCTCCCGAAATACAAATACGGAGAGACCTCGCAGTTATATATGGATATGCCGGCAAGAACAATGACGCGAATCGAGAAATCAGCGCTGCATCTGAACTAATAAGGGGCGAAATGTCGCGTTTTAAGATTGCGACAGAGAAAGACACAGTGGAGATACTCAAGACAATGGAGGATACATCGCACACAACTGATGAAAATCACTCTAGGGATGTAAAACAACTGCTGTACAGGAGAGAAACTGTGAACTATGCAAGCGCTGTAATCGATCTTATTTGGGGCATAGACTACCCGACCGCACTACAGAAGACAGAGAAAGTATACCATGGCCTGAGGGCCATTCTAGGACCAAGGCATATTATGACTCTTGAAGCAGCTAGTCGACGGGGTCTATTACTAGCTTATAACAATCGTTTTCACGACGCTATAGTTGAATGCGGTAAAGCCAGGGACTTGTTGATAGAGATCCTCGGTGATTCCCATGCGAAAACGCTAGAATCACAGGGCTATATGGTTGAGATATTCAATCTGCAGTCTAGGTTCTTGGAAGGTCTTGAAACGGCGGAGTCATTATATCAGAAGTCACGGACGTCTCTCACCGGAAATCAGCCCTTACACATGCAACTACGATACGAGTTAGCTAACTCACGCTTATTAAATGGCGATTTTCACCTAGCGATGTCCCATCTACAGGAAGTTGTAGAAGCATCGAGAAAGTGCTACGGTCGAAGTCATCCTGATCTACTGTACTACCAATCCCAACTCTCGCAAGCGTATTTGAAAATGGGAAAACTGGCCAAGGCCAAGTCGCTAGCCCTAGAAGCACTCACAGGACAGATGGAGTTCTACTATATTGCGTCACTAAAAGGGGAAATTCACAGAGGCAGTTCCCTGGAGATAATTTTCAGGGGCATCAAAGACTTCGCCAAGAACCAGAACAAACCGCAAATTCACCCGCGGATACTCTCCACCCTTGAAATCATAGCATCGATAGAGATGGAAACTGGACCATCAAATAATGGTCTCGTACGTGAGATTCTCACGTCAGTGGTAACCCAAAAGATCCACATCTTTGGTTATCGGCATATTTCAACCCTTTCTTCGGCTTACGATCTTGGTATGGCATTTGTATCAGGCACTGGGGAACATATATCGAATAGGTTTGCGCAGTTCTGGTTCACGTACGTGTACAGTCAAAGAGCAGCGCTTCTTGGTGCAGATCACGCTCAAACTATATCAGCCAAACGTCAACTCGCCGCCGTGGACTGTTTATTGAACGAATGGCAAAATTTGGACGCTCAATTCGTGGAACAAGCCCTGGGGATTTTCGAAAACTCATCCTTGGTGATTCAGGTATTGCTTCTTCCGGAATATCGGATGGAAGATATCGATGGTTTGCCTAGGGTCCTGGTGGGAGGGGATCCTATCACGAACGAGAATATGCCAGAAGTGGAAGCCACCTTCAGAGCCATCCTGCATTCACATGAATCGGCGTTAGGCCGACACCAC
Organism: Biscogniauxia mediterranea; assembly: GCA_018398605.1. Classification (NCBI taxonomy): domain Eukaryota; kingdom Fungi; phylum Ascomycota; class Sordariomycetes; order Xylariales; family Xylariaceae; genus Biscogniauxia; species Biscogniauxia mediterranea. Next base: position 2,866,963 of record JAGXTR010000007.1, on the reverse strand, counting down.
CCAGAGACTGTGGAGTCTTTCTTTTCGCTTCTGACTGTCCACTTGGCAGCGCGGGACACTGCTCGCATAGAGGAAACATCGAGGTCACTCCTGCATAGGATACGGCATGGGAATTTACGATCTCAACGCCTGGTCGAGTCTCTCAAGATGGAGACACGCGTTTCAATGATGTACCGAGAACACGGTTATACAGAGAAGGCCGTAGAAATACTACGCGATATCACCACATATGTGAGATTGATAGATGATCGCGATCTGTGCAAAGCTGTCAATGACATGAAGGACTGTCATTCAAAAATGCTTGCGAATTGGGAGTCGGACTTGAAGCGTGGATAAATTCTAGCGCGGGAGACGTATATATGGGAGCGGTTGCAGAACGAATTCGACGCAAATCATAACTTTTCAATAGCTACTCTGGCGGGCTGCGTCGACTTTTCTATTATCCAAGTAACCAGGCGTGCATACCAAGGCTTGATGAAACAAGTCCAAAAAGGGGTCGACAAGATAATAAAGATAATCTAAACATATGAAAGATAGAATAATAGTACATATATCTGACTGGATAATCTATCTGCCTACTGAGTGACCTAGTGCTTCTGTGATTGTATCATACATCTTTCCCGACGCACCTCTAGACCCGCTGTTGGTCAACTGTACAACAACTCGTTTATATGTTATTAGCGGCGGCGTTCCGTCATCCCTGACTTCCAGTATGAAATGGAGAACCTGTCCCTTATCAAGCGCCTTGCCGGTAAGTATGTCCACCGCGCAGGCCTCCGGTGGTGGAAGCTTCACCTTGACCACAACACCTGTTTTCTGAGCATCTGTGGCCTCGAATTCTACATCTGGTACTCGATGCCAGTGGACATGTGAGTGTGACTTGGTAGGCTCTTTATACTGGAACCAGCGAAAAGACAACTTATCCCCGTCGGGATCATAGCTTTTGGACGCATCTAGTACGACCTCGGACCCGGCTTCTGCCTCGATGAAGAGTGGTTCGGGCCCAGGAGTACTCTCGTTCACGACAACCACCGGCGCATGGTTAGCCTTCGACCGATCATCGGTCAACGTCCACTGCATGCGCCCGGCAAAGTCATTCTGGAAGGCGTCTCTCCAGCGCCAAATCGTAGCCTGGTTCGTGACGAATCTCTTGCCGTTCCTTCCCACGACCTCGTCCCTCGTGTCCGAGTAGTGCTTCGCGGCACCGCCAATATCGGCCAGCGCATACCGTCCTCCCCAGCTACCCCAGTGTGGATTCTCCGGCGAGCCCAGTCCGTTCTGGATGAGATAGAGGAACGTTGGCGTGTCGCCTTCCATGATGAAGGAGTAGTCCGGATACACCGCGCCCAGAGGGCCGATTTGGATGTTTTCCTTGAGCCACTGCTTCGTGACCTTGGTGATATCTGGGCCGCCCTCGTCGAGGGGAAAGAGGATATCGCCCGAGATGCCAACCCAGGCGGCCAGTCCGTACTCCTTCCAGGCGTGGACGGAGCATATATAGAAGATATCTGGATAAGTGACGCGAATCCATAAACCCGTGTCATCTTGGTCGCTGATGGTATAGACTCGGAGCTTTGCGCGAACCTGTGCACACTCGGACTCGGGTCTCGTTTGGTGTATATGTTGCAGGGCCTGTGCGATCACGTTGGTGCCCCCCCAAGATAGCACCCAGAGTGGTTTGTCTGATGCATCAAGGCGATCGATAAGTAACGCTGCACCCTCGCTCAGCGGGACCTCTGGTAGCAGGGCATCCTTGCCGTAGCAGGTAGGTCCGGCCTTAACAAGCGAGAGAAGATAGCCGGCACTTGGATATTGGTTATCAGGATGAACATGTGCGTTTAAGTTAGAGACGACTTTTGCGTAGGCCTTTATGATATGTTCCATATCCTCGGGGTGCACCTTGTCTCTCATCCAAGTAGAAGTACAAGCGACGAGACCCTGGATATCGAGTTCGTTGCCATAGAGCAGCAACCTAACAAGAGATTCCGCGTCATCGGGCTCGTTAGAGATATCAGATACTACAAATACTCTATGTTTAACAGTGCATAGTCTCAACTGTGATTGATCTGCCATTTTTGAGGGGTTCGGTTGTTTAACACAGACCATCAATTGCGCGGGATTATATTATATTAACACCACCAGACTGATAGTTGACGATTTTCTAAACAATTGTGCACCATGAGATAAAACACCTCACCTAACTAAATTTAGTATCATTTCTGTGTGAAAGACTTGTACATGTATGGCAACGAAATTAACCACATTACGGCCTGGTGGTAGTAGTTCTACAGTGTCCATATTTGGCATCTGGAACCCCTTATTGAAAATCGAAGCTAACAGCACTCGCTCGAGCTCTCCGAACAGAGTTGTTCTGCCGCTGGCTGACTTTCTCCAGTATAAACCAGACTGGTTTAGACAACCCCAAATTTCCTAAGATAGGGGTGGTCATCCTTGAAAGCATGGCGCGTGACCGCGGTGGTGGTAGGTGTCTTGACCGACGAGGTGCTTAATGTTACCTTTCAGAGAAGTCTGAGAGTATTTTCGGGGGCCATTGATGTAGTCAAATACCATCAAAGATAACCCATATTCAGCCTCTAAGGGAACACCCGAACCCTTCCGTCTCCATACATACATTCGCACTTACGCTCCACATCCTCCGCAACCACAATAGCGTCGACCCCGCGCATTTGCACGGTCGGCATATGGTTATGAACGAAGGATATGATATTTTAAACAGAAAGAGACGGTAGCTGGGTATTAAATAACGGACGTTACTCCATAAATCAGCATCCCTTAGTCGCCTGCGCAGAACTTTGGGTTTACTTCAGCATGTCCAACGATACAACAACTCTTCCAGCGATAAGTAGACACGAATGTGCAATGATTCTGAAAGAAGGTGATCTCCAATATAGGCTCTAACTCAAACAGTGATCGGTCTAACATAATCACTCACATGTTTTTAGAAATTCACGATAATGTAACAGTGCTCACAGTACTGTAAAAAGAAAATGTCAAAGCGTACAGAAGCAAGCTAAGACTCGTCCGGTCTCCCCCTATCCCTGGCCTCTCCAACAGCACCAAGCGGGCAGGAACCGCTTCGAAGTCAAAGTACCAAAACGTCCAGGCGATGACGATGGAAGTTTCGAGACACGCCAGCGGCTTGCTCACGCAGTTTCGCGACCTGATATAAAAGGCGGCAAAGGCATCCAGCATCGGCTTCTTGGACCCCTGGGGGCGTCTCTAAGCCAGCACCAGAAGGCGAGAGCCAGCGCTTGGGCTTAGACGAGAATGGTTCAGGGAAGATACCAGCGATGTGGCTCAGTGTGTAGGCGGTAACACCGAACAGGGTGCCCCTAGGGATAAAGTGGCCGTCTATGGTCAGCAGTTCCTCATCCGTGGCGAGTTGTTGCTGGCGCCACAGATTCGCGGATATAGGCGGAGACATGCGAAGCGACTGGTCACTGCAGGCGGAGGTAGTGGCAGCTCGCCGGCTGCAGCCCGCTCCTGATATCCGTGCCGCTCGAGAACGTGGGGCCGGATCTCGTGGGCTAGGCGCGCGTGGTGGGCCGCGTTCCGGGCGAGGTAGAAGAACACGGATGTCTCATGACCGCCGCGACCGTGTCCCCGCTGGCTACAAGGAAGGCTATGGCTTCTTCCCAGTGGCGCTGTCGCGCGTCTGCGCCGCGTCGCCGGGAGCATGGGATGCGACGAAGGAGAACAGTTCGGGCTTCGCGTGCACATCTATCCAAGACGAGACGGGCCCGCACCATCTTCTCTAGGAGACGGGTGAGCTTCTTTCGCGCCTTATAGAAGATGTAGCCGAACATCTTGTGAGTGCGGGCCTTGGGGAAAGCTGCGAAATGCAGAGAGATGTTGCTGACGTAGAAGCCGACCGTAATCGCTAGCAGTTCTCCTCGCTGGTCTGCGTACTATGGCCGTAGCCCAGGCTGAGCTCCCCAACGACGTCCACGGCTAGATGACTCACCTTCTTCGCCACGGCGCCGATGGAAAGGAGGCCTCCCTCTCGAGCGATTGTGGCGACCACCATCGCATTATTGGAGACCAGCAGGCGCTGGGAAACATCCTATACTCGACTACTGAGACGCTGGTAGACAAAAACAATCATAAGAATCATCAGCATGCAACAGAGTATTAGGTTGATGTAGGTAAGCATCCTAATGTCTACGAAGTACTAGTACATTATGGTATAATTGATAAAGACTAAAGGGTCATTCCATAAGTACCCAAAGGGCGCGATGGTGCGCCTCGGCATCATGCTCGAGGGCGAATCAAGCTCACTCGGGCGAGACCCGAATAATGAAGCAGGGCAATATTACCTAGTATCAATAGCGATAGTGCCCACACCTGAAGCAATGTCGCGGGTAACGGCACCATGCCAGGACGCATGCTCTACGTTCTTGTGGATTCTAGGCCTATAATTACGACAAAAGTCGAGGAACTCGCCGAGCTCAGCTGACCCCCTATTATGAGTGGGATCCATGCAATGGAGTGAACGGTGAGCTGATAATTATATAAAACGTAGGTTAGCATTTTGTATCGAGTTAATTTCCTATAGGGTTCCATTAGAGCAGGCAATAACTCCTTTACCTACACCGCGGCTTACTGCCTAGTAAAAAACCGTATCACATTCTGACAGCAAAATACCATTACGCAGCCGTGAGGAGCGTGCATAATGCATTTCCTATCTAATGCATGTCACCATCGAAAGAAGAATCAGGTGATCTGACCAGGATTCTACCAGCAACAATGAATGGTTGTCCATTTTGAAGTTCAGCTACCGAAACTACTAACACCTACCTATCTAGTTCGACATTGTGGGTGTGTACATAATGGATATCTCTTCTAGTTTCCTAGCACGTAAGGCTCTACTAGTAGAAGTCTGCAGGTACGCCGGAAAAGCAGGTACTATACATGGTGAGGGGTATAGAAACCTTCGAATCCAAGGCCCTGTAACTTAGCTCTTTCTTATCCTTACAACTACTATACTTACCTAGTCAGTCTGTGTAGTGTAAAGCTTTGCCTTCTCCAGCATTCCTTGATCTGACGAAGTTGAAAAGGTTATGGACAGTTTCTAGATGTTCTTATCATTTAAAACCTCGGCGTTAAGGGTTACGATGTGTAAGATTATAGGGAATAGCGTCGTATCCAATGTTCCTCTCCAGGAATAAGACATGTACAGGGAAATACAGGCTAGTTCTAGCCCTCCATGAAGCAACTTGACAGACTTAGGACTTCGCAGGTACCTATGTATGGTACCTAATGTACTTGCATTTTTTGGGGAGCATGGAAATGCAATCTTCTTAGCCGCACACCCCCGCCTTGTCCAGGGGTTGATGGAATCGTGACATATAATTATAATACAGTTGTATAACACGTTAAAAATGATGAGTACTAACAGTTTTTCTTTTATAATAAATGTAAAATACTATCTAACTCGGAATAAATAAATAAGTAAAATAATATAATAATTATAGCTTTATAACTTTAATTACATATTGTGATTATTATGAAAATACAAGTACCTAGGTATATAATAAATTTTACATACCTACCTACCTAGGTAAATGTTAATAAAACGTTATATTTATAAAACTCATGAGGTTAAACTATATAAATATATGCATAATAAGTGTAAATATTATTTTATATATATATAAGGATCTGATTTATGTAGGTAAGTCTATTAGTAGAGGGTAATTATATCGAGAAGCGTGATGATGTATAGGCAAGTAGGGTCGACGCGTAATGATTCAACAAACACGGGCTGCATAGAGATTCAGCCTGTGTCCAACCACACGCTGATTATCGCTACACAGTGCCTGCTTGTCCCTAGGTACACATAGTCTGTTTTTGCTGGTTGAGGGCTTTCTGACAGATCACTCAAATATTCAAACTTGTCTTAGGTTGTTATTCCAGTATCCCGATTGACTGACAGGCTCAAATTATAAGGTTAAGAAGCATTCGAACATACCCTCAGAAACATTGTGGTCTACTGGATATCAAAAGTGAATCTTGTAGTTATTTCCATCAAAACAATATTCGACCAGCTATGGATACGGAATTGAAAAAGTCATCCAACGTAGAAGACTACGACACCGGATTCACTGAGCCAATACAGCAAAGCAAGGATGGGTTCAACTACATTTCCGGTTGGAGACTACATCTAATTACAACAGGGTAAGTCATACCAATGTTTCCACTGTCATAACTGGTCTTTCCCTTGTTCCCATTCTAACAATAACCGAACATACAGGCTTCTCCTTGGTCTCTTCCTCATCAACTTTGAGATCACCATAGTCAGCACGGCAGTCGTATCCATCACAAATGACTTCGGTAACTTCGCTGGGAGTAGCTGGATCATCACCTCATACCTGATTACTTATGTTGGTAAGAACATACCTATCTGCTGATAGACACTACCTTTTCTAGATCATTTATACTCACACTCATTTCTTCTTTAGCTTTCTTGGTAATCTGGGCAAAAGTGAGCGACTTAATTGGACGCAAAGTAGCATGTAACATAGCGGTAATACTATTCACAGCTTTTTCAGCAGGATGCGGAGCAGCCCAAACTATGGACCAGCTGTAAGTAATTACTCGTTGGGTCACCCCCTAGCTAATACGCATTTATACCCCCTACGAAGTTATGTTGACGATGCGATCACAGCATCATCTGCCGCGCATTTCAGGGGCTGGGTGGGGCTGGAATGTATTCAGTCTTCACTGTCATGATATATGAACTAGTACCACCCCCGAAATACCCGCTGTACACTGCCTCAGCAATAGCCTTGATTGCATTAGCAAATGCTATCGGACCCCTATTTGGGGGACTCATCAGCGAGAGGTCGACGTGGAGATGGGTTTTTCTGCTCAAGTACGCTTAATCACTGTCCCCTAGCTTGGTAGGACTGTTGCTGACAAGAGTATACACTCCAGTATTCCAACCGGCATAGTCTCTGGGGGTTTGCTGTTGTTTACAGTACCTGCTGATTTTCCGAATCAAGGTCACGTCGAACCGAAAAAGAAACTTCTCATGAAACAAGTAGACTTTGTCGGAGCATTCCTGATGCTAGCAGCGGTTGCATTGATTATTACTGGGTTAGAACAAGCAGCCTCGACTCTCTCGTGGACAACAGCAGAAGTACTTGGCCCATTGTCTGCCTCGGCTATTGCTTGGCTAGCTTTCTTTGCCTGTCAATACTGGCACGAAAGCCATCCTGAAAGTCCTGTAGAAGCTGTGTTCCCATGGCGGTTCTGCAAGAGCCGGGTCGTCTTGGGCCTAATACTGTATGTTTCTTCCCTGCGAAATTTGACTGAGAGTGTATCTAACATTTTCTCTTTATGTCCTCGTTTATGTCTGGTGCTGTCAGCATCACTTTTATCTTCCAGATTCCCCTTCGATACCAGACCGCTGGAGCTTTAGATCCCTTGCAAGCAGGCATCAGGCTGCTTCCGTTCTCCTTGAGTGGGCCTGTCGGGTCCATTATTTCTGCAGGAATCTCGAAACGACTGCGTGTTCCTCCCCTATACCTCATGTTTCTTGGAAGTATTATGCAAATAATTGGCATTGTATTCACGTCTAGGGGATCCCCTGGTGACTATAACTGGTCTGGTCTATATGGGCTGGAAGTAGTCGTGGGGTTGGGATTTGGATTTTGCTTGGGTGCCTCCACGCTGCTTACGCCCTTCGTTTTGGAAAAGAGGGATCTTGGTAAGTCTAACAAGTACTCGCGTCGTCATAGAGAGTTATCCTAGACTAACAGTCACACTTGCAGCCGTCGGGACAGCAGCCACAGTCCAATTCCGATTTCTCGGGGGCGCTGCTGTGGTCTCTATCGTCACAGCCGTGGGAAATAGCTGGATTAGGGATAGGCTATCCAACTCACTGACACCGCTGCAGATCCAAGCAGTCTTTCAATCAAGTGAGACTATTCGTACACTACCAGCTAATATTCAGGATCTGGTACGGATGACCTTCTCAGAGAATTTCAACTTGCAGATGAGAATAGTGCTTGGCTTTGCTGTTGCTGGAGTAATAACACCTCTGCTTATGTGGCGAAGAGCTCAAGTCCAGGTTGAATAATTGCTACCAGTAGACATCCTACGGAAGAAAAAAGCCTTTGCGATCCCGCACATAATTTAATGGCTAAATTCCATGACTATTACAGGAAGTCATTGCTTTAGATTAGTAGAAGATCTCGCAATATACTCAATGCCTTGTGGTAAAAGCGAAAGCTAATTGCCGCCTGGGAATCAGCTGTTATGTTTATAGTATGCGAGAACATATACGGTCTAAGATATATGTCATAGTCTTCTTTGCACATGGCGTTATGGAATTGGTTCGTGTTAATAAAGTCGTAAATGGCGAGGACCTGTAGGTAAAAAGGTTGGGGGGAGGCAAAGAGGATTTATATACGGATAATCACCGTCTTGGAGGTTCGTTATTTCTAGGTCTTCACGGTAGCAAGTAGAGACTTACTATCTACTTTTAAGAAGTACGCCATGTCAAGTTGGTATATTTTGTCCTCTCAGTTTAGCACTACTCACTTGTTGTATAGATTAAGTGTCAAGGGGAGTGTAAGAAGGGTATGCAATCCCTGGCTAGTTGTTATGGAGCACCCAACTAGTTAAGTATAATAATGAGGTGATATAAAATAGGAGTTGTCACGCGGAGGTCTAAAACTATAGCTACCTAAGCACGATACAGTACATCTGGATATATATATGTTTGTCTTTGTACCACCTGATCTATTTAACCCCTGACACTCGCCATCTCAATCACTCTTCGGATTGTCTGTACGCTTGACTTCACAGCAGCTTTCATTCGCACTCCTGGAACCTCGTGCTTTCCGTCATGCACATAGACCTCAGTTTTATCTGGTGCGCCTAGACCACTAACAGTAACGGCATCAATAGTAGTATCATTGAGACCCCAGATATGAGCGGTGGGGATTTGAATCAACTCGCCGTCCACATCCCTAGTCAATTCTCGAAACTTGCCATTCTTCAGAGCTCGAAAGTCAAATGCTGCAGAGGCAGAGAAGAAGATGGCGCACTTGAAGGGCATGGTCGGGGGCTTTGATTCCGGAGCTGTTTGCATCTTCCACACAAGATACGAGGCACCAATGATTGCCCCCTGTGAAAAGGCAAGAATGCCATCAAAGGGGCCTTCAGCAGCGACATAGGCGTCCAGAAGTTCAAGTGCTTTCAAGCAGCTCCCTATATCTTTGATGTCGGCATAGGAGAAAAACTCGTCCATATTTGAAGTAACCTCCCGCAGGTCTGGGAACATCTCGGAAGGCAGATGCCCTTCAACAAACTCATAAGTATGGCGATCGCCTAACTCAAAACGAATGGCAGCTAAAGAAAGAATCCAATAATCAGTGAGGACATGTTTTGATCAATCTTGGTTGAATATGCACAGGACACCCACCTGTTTGTGTTTCGAAAATCTAGCCTTATGATGAGTGGGTTGCATTCAAAACTATGAGGGGTCTTGTCACTCACTGATGAGTTGGTACCCCAACCATGGAGGCATAGAAACCGCATTTTTTCAAGAGTTATCAACAGCACCACCACAGAATAGAGTCAAGAGGTTGGTTTGATTGCTGCAGCCAGTATAGAACTGTCGAGAAAATACCTACCTAAAACTAAAACCTAGTACGGGGGTTTTAAGGGTAACTGTGATGTGTGTCTAGGTATGTAGCAATATCAGCTCCTCGAGCACATAGCCATTTCTTGTGGATAACAACACATAACACCATCACATGCAGCATATCGAGACATCACGAGACCCCAAGATGCAGGTGGCTCCGTCGTCTAGACTGAGGTCCATTCTCGGCGGTTCCCGAAAATCTGCAGTCAGCATATAGGTAACCTAGATATCTACTGTCAGCATGCCTAGAACTCGAACTCGGCATCATGCCAGAATAGTATAGCCAAGTAACGATCATACACCACCCTAAGCACAAACGAGAAGAAGGTCCGACATAGATAAAGCGGGATGGTGTTATTCACCATATAAGATCTCACAGGTAGTATATGAATGTCAGAAATACTTATGTAGGACTTTAAGAAATACGAAGGTTACCTTCTAAAATGACAGAAAAGGTGGTGGGCAGTCAATACGACGGTCCAAAACGCCGACTCTTGAGGGCGGGCCACGCCTTAAAGCCCACTGCATAGTATTTATCCCGATAAACGAATATCGAGTATAAAAAAGAGTTATTAGGTAGTATTATATCATGTCCATGTTATGAACTTTATTATGATTTATTTTATATTTATCAATAATAGGTACCTATAAAAATATTAAAACTTATAATGAAAATTTAAAGAATTATAAAATAAGCTATTTATTAAGTATAAAAAGTTATTAAAACATTAATTACCTATAACTAGGTAACTTTAATATTTATGTAAAAATCAAAAGGTTTTTGATAATATTACAAAATCTAACACGCACTAAATTGCCACCTATAAACGAAAGCGATGTTGCCCTCAACATCCAGCATACCATGTAGTATATCCAGCACGTATACATTCCACATATCCATTTTCGTCCCTATATAGATTCCCAAGTCAGCTTGGCTCCCGGTTATGTCGGCGGGGAAAAGTGGCTTCTGGTGGTAAGGGATAAGGGAAGGAGTCAGCGCGAGAAGTATCCAATGCGTAGAGTAACAGTAGAAGCAAGGGTTGTCAGCGCAAGAGACGTGATCACCGACAGAGAGAGGGATTGTTGGCAATGAACCAGTTGGTGGTCAGCGAGAGAGAGGTGATCAGTAACTTAGGTGATTATCAGCGACATATATGTTGACAAAAAGAGAGCTTTGGGAATAGTATAGCGTATCGAAAACACTTGGCTATATTCTGGTGGTTTCCCCGCTGATAGGGCTTACTAAAGCCCAGCAAAGTAATGAAAAGGTTGGTTTAGTTTTGAGGTTACACCGTCAGTTGAAACATTCGACATGCTACCGTTTGATGCCAATGTATATGGGTTCGTGATAGAAGGTGAGATGTTATTGGGAAGGATTAGAGAAAGAGTTGGAGGGTCGCTAACTCCTTCAACATACGGAAAACTGCCTACTTGTAACGTGATGTGAAGTATCCCTGGTAACATACATCACTTTTTTAACCAGTTTAAGGCTTGATATACTAAAATAAAACTATAGATCCAGGGAACTTTTATTATTAATAAATACCTACCTAGGTAGGTAGGTATATATGTATTTTTCAGTATTAATACATGCCGATTTTGGTATCATCTAGCGTATTATTTAGAGCCTCGTCATGGTACTTAATATAAATACCTTGAATGTATTGATATACTAACTTCGAATACCAAGCGTCAGCTTCTTGATATTCCGACATCCTTCGGAAATAGGACTATCAAGATGGATCAGACGCAATGAGTAGTGATTCGCTTATCTTCCGCCATCACAGGCCTTGCTATCATATACAGGTTCGACTCGTTGGTTAACTGGATGGAATCCAGCTATATAACTTCGTGCTTAAGTCCTTGTCATCTCCTCATCCCCTCGTTGCTTCCTCCAGGCAAGTCCCAATAATACTTGGTATATCATGGCACCGTACGTTTTTTCGACTGCCTCTGAAGATGGTCCTAGCTTGCCTAGCCTTCCGTCGTCCATTGTGTGTGATGGAAAAGACAGTAATCAAGATATTGCAATTGTTGGATTTTCTTTCCTCTTTCCTGGTGCCGACTCCCCAGATTCCCTCTGGGAACTCATTTCTTCAGGGAAATGCATGGCCACTGAGTTCCCGAAAAGTCGAATATCCACTTCCAGGTACCATGCTGTTGATGATTCTCGCCCTGGGACAGTATGTAACCCTCACTACCCCTATCTTTTCTCTAAAACATAATTTAATCAGTATTAGATTCGGCCCAAGAGAGCCTGCTTCCTTGATCGAGACATCAGCACTTTCGACGCCAAATTATTTGGCATGACGTCTGATGAAGCATCTGGAACAGATCCTCAGCAACGGATAATTCTTGAAACCACATATCGAGCGCTTGAGAATGGTAGGGCTGCCTCGTGTCTTTATGAGTCCTGATGTAACCAGCTCACATGCCCCTATAGCTGGACTACCTTTGCACAAGATCAATGGTTCCGACACGTCTGTTCATACTGGTTGCTTCACCGCCGACTATACTTTGATGTCCGCCAAAGACCTTGAAAATGCACCAAAATATGCCGGTACGGGTATGGCAGCTAGCATGCTTTCAAATCGAATCAGTTCTTTCTTCGATTTGAACGGACCCAGTATTACTATAGACACAGCATGTTCGAGTAGTCTAGTGGCTTTGGATATGGCCTGTCACGGTTTGAGGCAAGGCACCTCCTCCATTGTAAGTAAACACTAGAAGCATTACGCTCGATGAATTATCATTAATCCGGCATTAGGGTATTGTTGCGGGGTGTAACCTGCTGCTGGGCCCCGACTTTTTCATCACCCTTTCCAGTCTTGGCTTTGTGTCTCCTGATGGAGTAAGCCATGCGTTCGACAGTAGGGCGAATGGATACGGCCGTGGTGAAGGCTTCGGCGTACTAGTTATTAAGCCCCTAAAAACCGCTTTAGGCGATGGCGATACTATCCGTGCCGTTATTAGAGCCACACATACGAACCAAAACGGTCGCACTAGTCTTGCACAGCCGAGCAAGGAGCTACAGGCGCGTCTTATCCGAGATACATACTCCAATGCACAGCTAGACATGTCTCTCACTCGTTTTTTCGAGGCTCATGGCACTGGCACAGCTATAGGTGACCCAACAGAGGCCATGGCTATTGGCAAGACGTTCGGACCAGGCAGGGATCCAGATGACCCGGTCATTGTGCAAGTTCCCCTTGCTAGTCCTCTATTATAAAGTCCTGTTATGCTAATTATTCCCTAGCGGTGCCTTGAAAGCGAACATTGGACATCTAGAAGGGGCAGCGGGAATCGCCGGCGTTATAAAGACAATCCTTGTGTTAGAAAAAGGCATCATCCCTCCAATTGCAGATCTCCAGAGTCTGAACAGCGAAATTGATGCCGAATTTTACAATTTGAAGGTAAGTTCCACATATGGTTGAGCAATCAGATCGTATTCAGCTTCTGACAAACTGACCAGTTCCCAACAACATCGATGCCGTGGCCAAGGGAAGGGCTACGCCGTGCTTCGGTTAACAGCTTTGGATTTGGTGGTACCAATGCGCACGTCGTTATGGAGTAAGTACTTCAAGAGTTTATGTTCTCCCTCTCCGACCTATCTCGTGAGCTATGAGCTCCTTAGCAGGTTTATTTGCGAGTAAACCATGTGTCCACTTATATACTAGAGAAAGGTCTTCTTAACTCACACTTATAACCAGCGATGCATTCCACTATCTCAGCTCCCGCGGTCTAAAAGGACACCATTGTACGAAAGTGACGCCTTCGGATCATGCCTTGAATCTTCCTACACAGCTACTCGTCAATGGCTTGGAAATCTCGAGACCGAGGCTTTTCATTTGGTCTGCACATGATAGGAACACCATCACTGAAATGCAGGACATGTATCGAACGTATCTCGAGCGACTCGATGCGGAGGAAATGCCAAACAGTCCTAAGTTCCTTGAGGCTCTAGCTCATACCCTCGCACAAAGACGCAGCGTTGATAACTGGCGGATATTTGCGGTCGCTGATTCTTTGAATGGCCTCATTGAACATCTGCGAACTCGACTAATCCTAGATCAACCACGGTCTGATCCCAGGGCCGGATTTGTTTTCACTGGTCAGGGAGCACAGTGGGCCGGTATGGGAAAGGAGCTGGCTTTGTTTTTCCCAGTATTCCGGGAAAGTATACTTTCTGCGGATACGTTTCTTGAGAGTATCGGCTGCTCTTGGAAAGCCTCAGGTATGTGTTTCCAACAGGATACTAATAGTAGAGTCTTGACTTATCGATTCCCAGAGATCTTACTTGGTGATAAGTTCCAAGAGAGAATCAACGAGCCTCGTTTCTCACAGCCTCTGTGTACCATATTGCAGATTGCGCTTGTTGAGCTCCTAAGGTCATTCAACGTACATCCGTCAACAGTCGTCGGCCATTCTAGCGGGGAGATCGCTGCCGCGTATGCTGTAGGGGCCATTTCACGACAATCAGCTTGGAAAGTTGCTTACTTCCGGGGAAGTCTTTGCAGTGAGCTTGCAGAAACTTCCAAGGAAGCTCTGAACGGCGCTATGATGGCCGTTGGGTTGTCGGAATCTTCGATAAAGCCCTATATTGATGAGATCCTCGACGGTTCGCCAATGGGGAGTGTTTTGATCGCTGCCTGCATCAATAGTCCCAAGAACACCACTGTGTCTGGCGATAAAGAGCTTGTAGAGGAGCTGAAGTCCGTGCTGGAGCGAAAAAATATCTTTGCGAGAATTCTTAATGTTCCCGTGGCCTATCATAGCCCCCACATGCTACACATCGCGGGATATTATGAGGAAGCAATCGGTATACTTGACCCTGGAACCTTGCCGCCGCTTTTCGCGACCATGGTGTCGTCAGTAACCGGAGGCATCATACAACGCAAAGAGCTTATGCAAAGTCAGTATTGGGTGAGAAACATGGTTTCACCTGTCCGTTTTGTTGATGCTATCAACCTGGTTTGTAGCCATTCTGCCAAAAAGATTAGGAAGAAATTCGACTTAAGCCATCGAAATCACGCTTCAGTTTCTGACCTAGTTGAGATTGGACCTCACAGTACACTCCAAGGACCGATACGCGAGATAATTGAAGCTAACTCTTCCTCGGGGGGGAGCGCATTGTCTTATACCCATACTTTAATCAGGCACAGGCCGGCTATCAGTACATTGCTAGAGACAATGGGGAAACTTCATTGCCTTGGATTTCCTATTGATATCGAAAACATCAACGGAGGTTCATCAGCATACAATAATGCGGTTATGACGTTACCAGGGTTGCCAGAGTACCCGTTTGATCATTCCTGCACGTATTGGCACGAATCCCGCATCAGCAAGAACACGAGGTTAAACCCCCAGCCCTACAACAAGTTCTTGGGACTACCGGTGCCTGACTGGAATTCCCTGGAACCTCGCTGGCGGAATAGCATCAAAACGACAACGCACCCCTGGATAGAAGATCATAAGGTAGTGTTAGACTGCAAAATCTAAGCATATTACATCTACTAAACGTTTTGGCTAGGTAAATGGAGAAATCCTATTCCCGGCTGCCGGTATAATGGTAATGGCAATGGAGGCTATGACCCAAATATCTGCCGGGCAAAACATTACTGGGTTCGAATTCAGAGATACCGCATTTCTCACTGCGTTCACGATCCCCCCGGATGGTGAAGGCGTCGAAACCCAGTTCCAGCTCAGACCTTCGCCCGACTCATCAACTAGGACCAACTCTTGGGCGTCATTTTCTCTGTATTCCTGCCGTAATGATGATTTCGTCGAAATCTCTCGAGGATCAATCAAGGCCATTTCCAGTTCACCCAATCAACCAGATTTTGAGCGGCAAGACAACATTCACATTCGTGATCTAATATCTCGGGGCAGTTCGTCATACAGTTCAGAGGCGAAGTGTCCAGAGCTATATGCGCAACTAGAGACTCACGGATACCAGTACGGTCCTGCCTTCCAAGGCATTGAAACCGCGTACCGGAACAATCGTGGACAAGCAGTTGGTCAAGTATCTACCAACAAATTCTCAATTGGAGATGTTTCTCCCCCTGAATCTTTGCCGTCGATCCATCCTTGTGTCCTGGATGCAATGCTGCAAGTCTGTATTCCAGCCGTAGTCTGGGGGGATGATACCAAGGCGGGGACTTGGGTGCCAACATTTATCAAGAAGGGATGGCTAGCAAATTCTGGATTTGCACCATCTAGTCCAAACGAGTATGTATATGCACACTCATCAATCCAGAAGAGAGGGACGAGGTTGAATGAGGCAGATCTTCACGCTGTGGGCCAAACCGGTAATAGTTTACTGGGCCTGGCAGAGGGTATCGAAATGACCTTGGTCACAGACGAGATCCAGGTCCAAGGATCGTCACCTAAGTCTGAAGCTAGAAGGTTATGTTGGGATATGATTTACAAGCCAGATTTCACCTTCCTCGACAGCAAGCAGTTGTCACGGTATGTGCTGGAGACTCTGAAGTCCGAGACTGGCCCAACCGAGTTCATCAGCACCCTGAATTTGTACATCTTGGCAACCATCCAACGCGCGGCAAATCATATTCTAGAGTCAGACATTCCACCGGAGCATACACATTTGCTAAAACAGTACGAGTGGATCAGATGGATGATTGATACAGTCGAAAAGCAGCCTTCTCCGTATGTACCTGCTACTTGGAGAGATTATACCGAAGATGCTCAGTACACCAGTCTTTGCGATCGCGTCAACGAAATAGGCGGTCGACTAGGAGATATCTATGTCCATTTCGGACATTATCTTGTCGACATGCTTAAGGGGAAAACGGATGCTTTGAACGTCCTCGTGCCAGACGATAGACTCAAGGACTACTACAAGCTGTCTAATAACTTAGGACAGTACCTTCTACCCATGCAACGCTGTGTCGACATCCTTGCGCACAAGAAACCCGGCATGAAAGTACTAGAAGTTGGTGCGGGAACTGGATCTACTACAAGGATCATGTTGGAAACCCTAACCACGCAGACGCCGACTGGGTCGTATGCTCGATTCTCGCAATATGATTTCACTGACATCACGGGCTCATTTCTTGAGAGCGCTGAGACTGAGTTTGGCGAGTTGCCAAAAATGCAGTTCGGTTTGTTCGATGTTGAGAAAGACCCCGCGGGACAGGGTTACGAAGAGCATAGCTACGACCTGATCGTGGCCGCGAATGTCAGTTCTCCATCCCATAATGCATTGGTATTCATACACTGATGATTTAAATGCAAAAGGTGCTACACGCGACAAAATCATTGCAGCATTCCTTAGCCAATATTCGCAAGCTGCTACGAGAGTAAGTTACCTATAAAATGGTTACTTGCAAAGGTATATCAGTCTGACTTGGCTGAACATCAACAGTACAGGCAAACTTATTCTGTTGGAGATCACTGCAACTACAGCATATCCACTGACGCAGTTTCTTTTTGGATTTTTACCTGGATGGTGGCTAAGTTAGTAACTCCATACCCCTTGATTTCGTTCTCAAGAGAAAGCCCAACTAATGAAGAAATATCTTAGGTGAGGAACCCTGGCGACAGAATGGACCTTGTGTGTCTATAGCGAGATGGTCCGAAGAACTGAAAGCAAGTGGTTTCACAGGGGTTGATTTCACACTGGACGACTTCAAAGTGGAAAGCAATCACGTAACCAGTCTGATCATCTCATCAGCCGTACCATTACCAAGCGAAGACATTGGAAAAGACAACATTATGGAGAACAAGAGCGCCTTAGTGGTGACCGGCTGGAACCAACCGTTCTCTACGTCTCCGTTGGCAGGGAGAGTCATTTCGCAGCTAAAACGAGTCGGAATTGAAGACAACCAGCCGAGCAGTTTCATGGATGTCGCCGCGATCAAGCCTATGGACATTGGAGACAAGCTTGTTATCATAATTCAGGACCGCTCCTGGCTATCTCTTGCGCAGTTTACCCCCGAACAGTACTCCCTATTCAACGCGACTCTGTCACAAGCAAGCAATGTTCTATGGGTATCAGAGGCGTCCCAACCTGCCGTAGAGGCAGAGGTCTCGCAAATTGGTCCGGTCACCGGAGTCGCTAGAGCACTGCGATCCGAGAAACCAAACATTGTTTTCGCCACTGTTGTACTGGATGTCACTTCCGACGAGGCCACACTGTCGTCCAGCATCGCAAAATCATTGCGCAACTTCTTGCAGGGCGTGAATTCGCGAACCTACGAGCGGGAGGTTGTCCAAGCCGGCAACTTGCTTTGCATACCACGTATGTACGAGAATAGCAACCTGAATCAAATGGTTCATGAAGCCACATCCTCCACCTCGATTAGACGCCAGCAGCGATTCGGAGACCAGAACCTGAAGCTCCGAGTGCAACGGCCGGGTCTTTTAGACTCGTTATACTTTGAAGAGGTCCCAAGTGGGGGCCCCTTAAGTCCGAATGAGATCGAAGTTGAGGTCAAGGCCATTGGCGTTAACTTCCGCGATTGCCTCATTGCCCTCGGACGCGTCGACCAGGACCAATTCGGAACAGAATGTGCTGGGGTGGTGCTCAAGGCTGGGCCGGCGTGCCAGCTCAAGCCCGGAGACCATGTCATGATAGCTAATGTGGACACATTCCAGGGAGTGATTCGGTGCGAAGAGATGCTGGCTGCGAAGATACCAGACGGCATGTCCTTTACTGATGCTGCTTCTATTCCGACAAACTTCATCACTGTGTACCGGGCGTTTGTTCAGGTTGCCCAGCTCCGTCGTGGAGAGTCCGTGCTGATCCATTCAGGGGCAGGAGGAACAGGGCAGGCCGCCATCCAAGTGGCACAATTCTGCGGAGCTGAGATCTATACGACCGTCGGTTCGCCTGGCAAAAGAGACTTACTGTCAAAACTATACGGCATTCCGCCCGAACGCATTTTCAACAGCAGAGACCTTTCCTTTGCCGACGGAATCAAGCGACTTACTAATAACAGAGGCGTTGATGTTGTACTAAACTCGTTAGCGGGCGATGCGTTATTTGCTTCGTGGGATTGCATCGCCCCTTTTGGCCGTTTCATCGAAATTGGGAAAAAAGACATCTTCTCTCACAATAAACTGCCTATGTTTCAATTTGGACGAAACGTGTCTTTCAGCGCCATTGATCTTGCTACCATGGCGCAAGAGAGGCCCGACCTCATCCACAGTGGGCTGAGAGGTGTGATCGATCTCTTCGAGCGCAGAATCCTCCGTCTGCCAACGCCGATAAAGACGTTCCCCATTTCAGACATTGAGGGTGCTTTTAGATACCTGCAGAGCGGTGCAAATTCCGGAAAGGTGGCCCTTGATGTAGACCCTGACGCAATTGTTTCTGTAAGTAGGCCAAGCATACTGAAAGCTCTATCCCATGACTTGCTTCTAACACTTACATTCAAAGGCTGTTATTACACCAAAGTCGGATTGGGCTTTCAGCCCGACAGAGACATTCGTCATCTCCGGCGGACTAGGAGCCCAGGGCCAGGTCATTGCCGAGTGGATGATTTCCAAAGGAGCTCGAAATTTAGTCCTTCTCTCTCGGCGTGGTGCAAAGAACAACAAGAAGTTGGAATCGTTTGTTCAGGGGTTACGGAGCAGTGGCGCCACCGTGTACTGTCCGGCGTGCGATGTTGCTGACGCCGAATCCCTCGCCAAGGTGTTGGAATACTGCAGAGCTCATATGCCGCCGATCAAGGGATGTATTCAAGCCGCAATGGTACTCAGGGTAAGTGCAACTATCAAACCCCAAAAAGGAGAGGCCCTAAGAAACGAGAAATTGAGGCTGATGATTCATTTGACAGGATGCCGTATTCGAAAACATTGATTATGAGTCTTGGTCTGCCTGTCTACGACCTAAAATTCACGGATCATGGAACCTGCACGAGCAGCTCCCTCGTGATTTGGATTTCTTCGTCCTGCTCTCGTCTATCGCGGGCGTGGTTGGCTCACAGGGCCAGGCTAACTACGCAGGAGGGAACACGTTCCAGGATGAACTTGCCAAGCACAGACTCAGCTGCGGTGAGAAGGCGATATCCCTGGATTTCAGCATGATCGCGGATCATGGTTATGCGCTGGAGAATAAAGAAGCTGCGAGAAGATTCGCCAAAAGCCGCTTCGTTTTGGAGATGACGCAGCCTGAAGTGCTCGCGTTGCTGGAACGCTACTGCGATAAGCGCCTACGCCTCGACCCGGCGTATTCACAAGTTGCCACTGGTCTTGAAGTTCCCAAAGACATCAGCAATCGTGGTATGGACTTGATGGGCTGGATGCATGAACCTATCTTCTCTATACTCCACCAAATGGGTTCGTCTGCGGGTGACGACGGCGGCGGTACAGGCAACACGAAGGGCAAAAGCCCGGACCTCATCAAGCAGCTTGAGGGAGTTGAGTCACTGGCCGATGCTGCAGAAATCGTAGCCACCGGCATCTCAAATAAGCTATGTCGAGTTCTTTCATTGTCTGCAGATTCGTTCGATGCAACCCAGCCTCTACACGTATACGGGGTAGACTCTCTTATCGCCGTTGAGATGCGAAATTGGTTCATGCAGACACTCAAAGTCGATATTGCTGTATTTGAGATACTCGGGGGTGCTACTGCTCAGTCGCTGGGACGGGTGGTGGCCGAGAAGATGCGGGCTAAGACGTAGGACTGCAATATTCTACAATACTTCGTGTTCGATAGAAGTCTGGTGGCGAGTTAATTGCCTCGGAGATTTCAAGCAGTTAGCTACATACAGCCTCTTTACTAGCCCATTCGAAACCGAGGCTTTCATGTCAACGAGACTTTTTACTTTAGTAATAGTTGCTAAATTGGCGGATATTTGGTTTGTTCAATATAAAACCGGTGTTAGTGGACTCACAAAGATCAGCGTGGAATCAACCACACTGCCATATAGGGGCTAGCCCCGCGACGGAGACGTACATTTTGTGACGAGTGACTGTATTACTTTTCCGTAGATCCAGGTTTCCTGATCCGAAAGTATTCGAGATGTAGGTGCCTTTGTAAATATTCTCGAAGTGTCAATAGCTGACTAGCGAGAACAGACCGGCACCACCAGACTGTCATAATCCAACCATCGCTTAACGTGGTAATAAATAATCGTGAGAACTGGTCGCCATAAACGGGAGTGGTGGGATCCAGCTATCCACAGCCATAACTCACCACAATCAATATGTATGTTTGATAGCGTTGCGCTGCAACGCTTCATTGCTTTTTCTGCAAACCCACCACACTGCACTGCAGCACACACGCTTGTCTCGCTTACGTTCGATATCAGTTACAGTCACGATGAGGACAAACCGTCGACCCCACGCCAAGGCTGGAGTTGATAAGCATAAGTAAATCCCTCAAAATGGCAGCATTCCTCTCGTGGGCACTGAGGCAAATGCGCCGTGGATACATGATGCTGCCCAGAGACGACAACGCGTCTAACGACTATTTGCGATCCTCCCCGGACGTAAATGCCAGCGACCGCGCGAGCGATGAGCCGGGTCATATGTTCGGCCGCCATCGAAACACCTATCCCGGCGTGCTCATCATTAACATTGCCGCCTTTATCCTGCCGGCTCTCTATAGCACCCTTAGTAAGCTATGGGTAGCCAACATCGACTCCTCGCTTGTCGTCACCACAGACGTGTACACTTACATCGGCGTCGTGGTCGAGGTTCTCAATGAGGGTCTCCCCCGCGCCGCCTGGGTCATCATAGGGGACAAGGCGTCGCGCTCCCCGGCGCAGCGCCTCGGCCTCACGCACACGCTCATTTTCTTCCAATCTGTCCTTGGGCTGATCATGAGCGTCGCTTTCGTCGCCGCGGCAGCCACATTCGCCCGGGCCTTTGTACCGATCGAAGTCCGCGCCGCCAGCCTGACATACGTCCGGATCAGCGCGTTCTCGGCACTGAGCTCCGCCATTGAATCGGCCGTGGCCGCGGCGACAAGGGCGCTCGACAAGCCGGATGTCCCACTGGTCATCAGCACGGCCAAGTTCGCCGTGAACATAGTCCTGGATATGCTCATAATCTCCAAGTTTCACGTCGGACGCCACCAACCGGGTATCAACATGCAAGCTGGCATCCAACTCACGTGCAATATGACGGCTGCGCTCATAGGGCTTGGCTACTTTGTTTGGATGACCAAGTTACACCGCAGCCGCCATCACGGGAGGGAACCTAGAATGGGCGACGATGGAAGGGGTCAAACCCGTCCTAGCTTGGGTGCTTTGGTCGTATTGCTGCGACCCGGGATCCTCACCCTGGCCGAGTCCGCAATTCGAAATGCTCTATACCTCTGGCTGGTTAGTACAATTGTCGCCCTGGGCTCGACGTACGCGACCGCCTGGGGCATATTCAATACCATCCGCTGGGGGCTGGTGATGGTTCCTGTTCAATCATTGGAGGCGACGAGCCTTGCGTTCGTGGGTCACCTCTGGGGGTCGTGGCGCTGCGACATCGGGAAAACGACACGCAGGCCGGGCCGCGTCACTGTTGGAACCATTCTCCATATCGTCAAACCAGCTCTGGTTTCTCTCGTTATCGCCTTAGTCGTGGAGATCCCGCTCGCTATTTTCCTCTCCATCTGGGGTACCAGGCCCTTCGCCTACTTCCTAAGCGAGTCGGATGATGTCGCGGATGTGACAGCGTATATGTGGCGAACTATCGATTGGTGTTACATGTTCTATGCTGTGTCTACCCAGCTGGCCACGATACTGCTAGCCACGCGGCCAAAATGGTACCTCTATCAGAGCCTGGCTAGCAATCTCCTCTACGTGCTTCCATGGGCCGTTGTTTGTCAGGTGAAAAACCTAGATCAGAACAACGCATGGACGTACCATAGCCTTGTTTTCGGTGGGAGCTTAGTATTTAGCTTTATCACTATACTTGTTGTTGATGTATTATGGGCTTGGTCATTAGTAACAGGAAGGGCGAGGCTCGAGGCTTTTAGAGAGAATCGATAGGAATCAGATCGAATAAGCTGAAATCGATGAATAGAATAACTCGGGACTAGGTTGCATGCCATACATTTACTTATTGTCAATATTCCAACGAGGACGTGTTCATATCGAAATGTGTCGAAGACTAGGGTTATGGAGGCCAACCCCTGAACTATTAAGGCTTAGACTCAACAACAGGGCAGATAACGCGGAAATCACAATGGTTTTAAATATCCAGGTCACACCATTCATACTGTGACATCGAAGAACCTGAATCAACGATCAAATGATAGCTGAATAGCAAATGCTTTAAGCATCATGCCGCAGCATTCCTGACCCCTTATCCATAACTCACCCAGGTTTTGGTGGAAGCCATAATGTCTAAGCACACTACTAGCCATCCACATGTAATTTTCTATATGTTTATTCGTATCCCTTCTATTTTACTCAGGGCGATTAGATAACTAGATCATTAATACACTAGGTGTTATTACTAAGGTTAGAAAAGGGAACGAGCTGTTCCGAAGCATTTGAATGGGGTGATCGAGCTTTCTCATACAAACAGCAAGGTTGACTGTCAATATCGCCTACAACTATCATTTATATCATATTTACTTAACCTAGGTAGTTTAGCTGTTGTTATAGCTAACCCTTACGTGGTGGCTTATGTCCTGTCAATCATAGAGCCCGCTTCTTCGTATTGATACGAGGTTTGCCTTCTCCGTTTTAGACCGACTTACCTCGGCAGGTAATCTAGCCATATTCTACCCGAAGCGTATATGTTCCCATAAAAGTCAATGTGTATTGGAAACGTATTATGTATTTAGCCATGTTACGGTCTGGCATTGAATAGTTATGCTGAGTGTATAGTATGATATTTACATTAGACCCTTGTATGTGTCTTGTTAACAACGTATTAAAAATATTCGCTCTATGCGTAGAATGTGCATCATCAAGCGTATTCCTGTCTGTAGTGTTGCATTTCGATTCGAACGTATTTCTGAAAACATGCAATCTATATCTGCCCTACCAACCGTCCATACTCTTATGGGGTGCTGCCACGGCTTCATGTTCAATACTCCTGCTCTCAATGTCTACACTGGTCTCGCAGATGATTGCATTTGCTGGTGTCTTGTTGACACCCTCGCTCTTGATCAAGCTGTCTTCATCTTGGAGACGGCTCCATCTGCCCTGATCGCTCAATCTACCCTTTTGACTTGGATGAGCTCCCTGGGGCTGCAGAACTCCAAGTTGCGTGCCTTTCGAGTTTTCGTATCGTAGATCGGAAGGACCTGATGTGGATCGGAACATCGAATATACATCTTTTATTAGTCGTCGGAGTGGAGGCAGCGAGCATGCGACAATTCCTAGCCCAACCTCAAGCTCCGAGGTGAGCACAATAACCCCAGTGTGATCTGCGGTAGGTTAGTTAAGGGGTTTACCCTAGCCCAGATGTTTGAACTTACATAGGTAGTTCTCTGGGTGAGCTGTCTTATCCCAGTACTTATAAAACAACATTCGTACGAATGCAGCAATACTAGCCATGATACCCAAGCCAAGAATGCAAATCAAAGCGATCTTCGAACGTCGAGGCATTTGTAAATTGGAGATGACGAAAAAAGGTAGCAGTGCGCTCACCCAACTATAAGTTCATAGGTTAGAATCTAGTCCGATATTCATTTTGGTATATATCTTATGTGAAAGGTTTCGTCTTAATTTAAGACTTGAAAGCCTAGTTAAGATAGAATGTGACTCGAGTATCGAAAGGCAAAAACAGACAACTTACTCGCTTAGCATTTGGAAGGTAGACCCGACCAAGCTGACAACTTCAAGACTACCGAGGCCTTTTGATCCGAATGTGCATACGCCTCTATAATGAAGGGATTAGTTCATCGCACGGAGGGTCTGATAGGATGACGAATAGGAGCCACTAACAAATCGGGATTCCAATACACAAAAAGTGGACGACAATTAGTCAAGACGAATACACCAGCTATCCCAGCGGCTGTGATCATCATGACAGCATTACCGATGGCGATCCATCGGTACAAACTCGGCCTGGGACATATTCGTAGGACGGTAAGTGTAATAGACACTTTGGTGGTGGATGATGCGGCAAAGTATAGAATCTCATAGTCTAGTATATGTCAGTATCCAAACTCCGAATCTAGAAAATGCGCTTTCGGTAACAAGGTGTAGTTGGTATAATACAACCCCTAGATCTCTAACTAGGTAGAGACAACGAAAATAAAGGGGGGATACTGCACATACTATTTGGAAGTTAGTTAGTATTAGAGAGGCAAGCTGGGGGCTTTTTTTTTTTTTTAAAAAAAAAAAAAAAAAAAAAAAGGAAAATATTTTTTCAAGATACTCATTGAGGATGATTAGTACATACCACATGAAATATTCGATGGCACGAATCTCGAGCAGCTGCAGCTTCGCAGGATCCAGTGAAGAATCCAAAGACCCAAGTCCAAAATACGTAGACATTACACCTAGTACATTAGAGGGGACGAATGTGAGCTGGAGAATAGATCAGCAGATCTGAGAACAGAGCCTTCACACGTAGAGGTATTTTCCAGCTGGCGGAAACGAAGACATGAACTTACATATCCACCAATTGCCAGAATATCATCCCAACCCCATCGTTGCCCTGGACCGAAGCGCACCCACGCACGTAGACCAATGATTATCGTAGCAGCGGCCGAAAAGAAGTAGATGAGCCCGTTTATCGGAGGTCCAAGGTCGGCCGGTTGGACATGAGGCGTCGCATAGGCTTCTGCTTGCAGCCGCTGTCCCTGTGCGAGGTTCGCTGCCATTTCTGCTGGTGTCTAATCGGCGTTCGGGTGCTCGTCAGGATTCGAGAAACCTTCGGGTGGGAAGAAAAAAAAATGGGCGAAGCCGAGTTATACTAAACTGAGGTGCCTGGCATTATAACAGAGAGTATGTAAAGCAACATTTGGAAGTCTTGGTGGGGACCAAAACGGCTGCCCCATTCTCTACGGAGGAGACTCCGTACGATTGTCATTTCAATGTTTGCAAGCACAGGCATGAATGAGTCTTACTCCCCTGTCCCTATGCACAACACTATACCTAGTCTGCACAGAAAACGTGCAAATTACCTGGGAGCGCTCTTATGTACAATTGCGACTTGAACGATAGATAATCCGGAGGCTGCGCCGCGTCATTTCCCTATAGCAGGGATATCTTCTGCAATGCCTCAGTTACCTAAGTGTAGGTATATGCATAATATATACTATATACCAATCATCCAGCCCAGCCATGCATTAGGAACATGCATTTTGGGAGGTATAGTTATGATATCCTATAAGGAGTTATCTAGTGTCGATCTCTTCTTAACCCCCTAAAGTACGTCGTTTGGAAGTTAGTCTCAATGAATCAGACCAACAGACAACTGATTCGGTCGTACTCCCCGGAGCCAGGATAGATCTAGTGTAGGCAGAATTCAACAACACCCTTGATCCGTGTACAGTCCAAGCTATTTGAATCTGCGCGAAAGAGGAGGAGACGGGGGTATGATTCCGGGGACGCTACTATTAAGGGGTTTTCATACAATAAAACAAGGGTCTGGGATATTATACACTTGATTTACACAAGTCCAACCAATGAGCATCAACCTTACCCAATTTGTCTAACCTACCTAGGTAAACTGCTTCCTATCATAGTGTCTGGTATGTAGGGCAGCACATGCTCCATCGGACAGTTGTGAATGTCCGTAGGTTGGCCATTGTAGATATTAAGAAATTCGAGCACTCAACTTATTTTTTTTTCTATGCCAACCTACGAATACTAACCCCTCCTCGTCTTTACCACTTCGGTCATAGAACTCTCTCCTCTCCATCGCCTTGGCTTGTTTCAAAGGACAGGCTCCCAGCATCAACGTCATATTAACGAAAGGGAAATGTTCAAGAAGATGTTTGGCCGTGAGGGGCCAGCCCTTGTACCGACCGATACAGTTGCGCCAATACGCTTCTGGGACGACACAATGGTGCTCAAGTCACTTGTGGTGCACTCTCTGGCCAGATACGACACGGCCCTTGATCCGAAGAAGTTACACGACAGTCTAGAGCGGCTTGCATCTCTCAAGGGATGGCGTAAGCTGGGAGCACGGCTACGAAAGAATGTACGAAAAGACCATATTCCTCCCGCCCTTCTCACAACAAACAACATGCATGCTAAAACTGGTGTTAGGACAAAGGCGAGATCGAGTATCACGTCCCCGCGGAATTCACTGCGGAGCGACCCGCCGTATCGTTCTCGCACGTGGACTATGTCATGCCCATCAGCGAGCACCCGCTCGCCTCCAGGCTCCCTCAACCCAGCAGCACACGGCCTGCCGTGGTGGGAGACCCGGGCGAGTTCACGTCTCTGGTCCAGTCCGAGCAGACGCCGACGAGCATAGATGATTACCTGACCCAGGACCGGGGCCAGCTTGGTCTACACGTGGTTTCCTTTACCGATGCCACGCTGGTGGTTCTGTACTACAACCACACGTCCTTCGATCTCCTGGGATGGGGTGCACTGATGACGGCCTGGACCCACGTGCTGCACGGCCGCGAGAGCCTAGTCGCTACGCCGGTGGGCGGTGATCCCGGCTCAGATGACTTTGATTCATTACGCGACTTAGGCACGAATCCCACCGAGCGGCACGTACTGGCCGATCGCCACATGCCCTTATCTAGTCTAGTTGGGTATGGATTTCGCAATGTGGTCGACATGGCTGTTCGGGCCAAGGAGAATCGCATCGTGTGCGTGCCCGGAACCTTTGTCCAGAAGTTACGGGCCGAGGCGCTGGCCGAACTGGAGGCCGCTGCTGGTCCGGGTGAGAAGCCCTTCGTCTCTGAGGCCGATGTACTAGCAGCCTGGTGGGCGCGTATAGCGGTCACGTCGCTCATGTCTCCCGAGTCGAAGCGTACCGTCAGCATTCAGTACGCTGCCAGCGCGCGAAAAGCCCTCGGCCTCTCGTCCGATCCTGCGAAGGACCCGTACTTCAGTAACATGTTTACTATACTATACAGTCTCCTCCCAGCTCACGACATTATCAACAAGCCGGTTAGCTACCTCGCAAGCGAGATTCGCCGGTCCATCGTCGAACAGGGTACAAGAGAGCAAGTCGAAGCGTATTTCGCTCTCCAGCGGCAGTCTCCCGGAAGGATGTTTCCATCTTTTGGCGATGCTGGCATGCACATGATGACGCTTTCGAATTGGGGCAAAG
Organism: Biscogniauxia mediterranea; assembly: GCA_018398605.1. NCBI lineage: Eukaryota > Fungi > Ascomycota > Sordariomycetes > Xylariales > Xylariaceae > Biscogniauxia > Biscogniauxia mediterranea. The sequence continues at coordinate 2,839,122 of JAGXTR010000007.1, read as the reverse complement.
CTGACTTGTACGGGCACGACTTTGGACCAGCTGCCCTGTCCAAAGAAGAGGGGGCAAAGGGACAATTCCCGAGCTACATACAGACAACCCAACTCCCCTTCAGTTTTCCCGAGGGCTTTTGCACAATCGGAAAGGATGGCAAGGGCAACTGGTGGCTCTACGGATTCAGAGTTGCCGGGTTTTGGGCTAAGATTGAAAAGGTTCTCGCTGAAATAGAGGTGTAGTATTGGACAGAGACAACACTACATCTTCCACGAAAGTCGGTAATCCCGTGTATAGGATACGATCCATTTCTAATGCTCGATAGTTACCTAAGTACCTAGGTAGTCATACTGTATTTAGTTTCTAATTCATAATTCATAAGTATGCATAATCGATGAACAACTAGTGTAGTTTTCTGATCCTCTATTATCTAACTGCTTTTTTAATATTGAGGGACCCATTGATGCATGCACTTACATTGTGCCACGACTCGAACATTTTAGTTATCTGGTTCGATGTTTATCCTGCTTCGAAGCCATACCCAATATAACCAAGCACTTGAACTACTCCAAAGTTACCTGGATTTTCCAGACATCCCTGTCCTAGTATAACAAGCACCTTGCCTGCCAAGAAGAAACCGTCTCCTTTCCCACCACTGCTTGACCTGGTAATGGGGTGAAAAGTGAACGGCACTAATAGATAGTCGTTGACCCACATGAACTTGGGCATTAGTGTATACACTACAACTACAGACTAGTATATCGACGATATGGCTAATAGGTAGCCATAACTGTTTAAAAATTGGCAATTATAATTCTTTTAAAGTTGAATGATTAACTAGGTAGTTGTGTAGCTAGACATTGCTCCAGTCGACACAGAAATTTCGACCATGATGCTGATGCTGCCACAATCCGTCCAGTCGGAGGCCTAACAACATTAAGAGCTGGCCTGGGAATTACGAGAAGCCGGGGTTCAGGCCACAAAAAACGTCAACATCAGCAAAGTGGGAACTTCATGACTTATGTCCCTGGCCCTGATGGAGTGGAACTGAGTCAGGAAGATGGCGATCGTTTTTCCTAACTGGGTCCTAGGGCCAATTCTGGGGAGGGGGCCGTCCCGAACGAAGGCATTCGCCATGAGATCCCCTACACTAGACCACCAGGGTCGGCCCCTGTACCACAAGTTCGTATTTAGCATTGATAATTTCGAGGCCGATGGGCTGAATACCTTCTACTAAGTAATCGTAAGATCTCACGAGGCTGCAGCAGCCCTGTTACCAGGTTAGTCTTTTATGGTACAAATGTGTAGATAGGTACGTAGTATAGGTGGCTTGATATCCGGAAGTGCACGATACCAAATAGAGAAGTTAGTCTCTACATATTACACCATCCGTTCTCTCCCAAGGTACCCAAAACAGGCCAGAACCAGACACACCGCATGATATTTCACTCTGTAACAGACGATCATGTAGGTAGGTAGGTAAATGCTCATTTTGATTTCTAGCCTTTAACCACTCATGGTTAAGACCTGCAACGAGCACCCCTGAACAACTAATCGGTAAGGACAGAAGATACAAGACTCGCGTGCATATTGACCATTTCTAGAATTTCCTCTTGCTGGGTTATGGATAGATACCGCGCCGCATACCGTGTGCACTAGGTAGTCTGAAAATTGCTACTTTGAGAAACATTGGCCCTAATAGGGGGGGGCCTAGTTTGATGTACGACTAATAACGAGCGTGGTTGTAAGAGAAAGAAGGAATGAAAAAAACACTACCCAGGTATACGGGAGGAAATCTCACCGGCTACTTATTACCCTAGTTACTAATTATTCCACTTTTCAACGTATCCGCATGTAGACAGGCTTGGGCGACTCGCTGATCAAACTTGGTGGCTTGGAAAGACTCTGGCAATCCAGCGTTAGGTTTCTACACAGGCTGGGCTTAGAACCTGGCCCACCTGAGCCCAACAGCGATCGCAATGACTGGCAATACGCTGACAAGCTCGCCCAGTCCAGCGAACTCGGGCGGGATCCTGACGCTGTCGCCGCTTCTGGCGGTGACGAGAGCGCCGGAGGCGAGCAGGACGGCGAGGATGTTGTAGACAAAGGACCAGCCGAAATTGAAGGCTATGCGCAAGACGGCGGCGCGCGAAATGTCGATCATGGTCCCAATACCCCTAAGGGAAGGACGCATGAGCACCACGTCAGCCGCGCTTTTCGCAATGTCTGTCCCTGAGTTCATGTGCACGCCAATGGTAGCCTGAGCCAGAGCGACCGCGTCGTTAGTCCCGTCGCCGACAAAGACGACGACTCGTTTCTTGTCTCCAGGGGGGGCAGATAAGAGTTGCTGGATGTATAACTGTTTGTCTCCAGGGCTGCAGCGAGATCTCACGTTTTCGGGATCGAGTTCCAGCTTTCTGGCAACCTCTTGCACTGCACCCTCATCATCGCCACTTAGCAGGGAGACGTGCACGCCTTTCTTCTTCAGTTCAGAAACGGTCTCAATAGCATCGGAACGGACCGTGTCGGAGAGGCCAAAAACGGCATGGAGCTTAGAATCAATAGTCACGCAGAATACGGTGTTTCCTTTAGCTAGTACTGCCGCTACTCGCGGGTCATGTCCGGCGTCCAGCCAACGATCGTTGCCGCCGCTAATGACCACACCATCCAGCGTCGCCGTGAGTCCTTTGCCAGGAACTACCTTCACGTCCTCAACCGGGCTGAGAATAGTACCTTGCTCTTGTAGATGAGTAGCCACAGCAGCCGATACAGGGTGCTTGCTGTTAGCGACCAAACCAAGAACCTTAGATCGTATTACAGAGGCATCATCGCATGCTTCGTCGTAGACTTCGTGGACCACCTTGAGATTGCCTTCTGTTAGTGTCCCCGTCTTGTCGAAGACTACATGAGTGGTCCGAAATGCCATTTCAATAGCCTCGGCGGATTTGAAGATGATACCACGGTCTGCCGCCACGCCGCCAGCAATAACGACGACCATCGGAACGGCCAGCCCAATAGCGCAAGGACAGGAGACAATCAGCACAGTAATCGCAAACGTAATGGCTTGGACGCAAGCTTCGGACCCGGACTGTTGTCGGACTCCGACACCAATGCCCACCCAGGTGACAAGGGTCAAGATGGTGAGAGCCACTACCACGGGGACGAAGTACGAAGCAACGCGATCTGCGACGTTCTGGATCTGAGGTTTGCTGAGTTTGGCGTCATCCACCATGCCCGCGATCGTGCTGATGGTGTTCTCGCCCGGGAGATGCGTCAGTTTTACCACAAGCTTCCCGGAGCCGTTAATAGAGCCTGCGATGACTCGATCGTGAACGTTTTTCTCGAGCGGCCGCGATTCTCCCGTGAGCATTGACTCGTCCACCTCGGAGACACCTCCGATGACTATACCGTCCGTCGGGATTTTAGTCTCGGGGAGGACCGTGAAGATATCGCCATACTGTAGTAGCCTTGCATCAATTTCACGAATGATTGTACCGTCCTCCGTAGCCAACTGTGCAGTGGGGGACTGTAGAGACTGCATCGAGATCGATTCGACGGCTTTCTGGCGCGCCAGGGCCGCGACCCATCGGCCGACCATGATGAGAGAAACTAGCAGAGTACTAGTCTCGAAGAACTCCCCAGTGGATAACGGCCGGCCCCTAACCAGGTAGCCGAATGATACGACCGAGAAGATGTATGCCGCAGACGTGCTGAGGACAATGAGCAGGTCCATCTCGATCACTCGAGAGAAGACGAGAGCCTTCAGAGCCTTGGGGTAAAACGGGCCGGCCACGACGACCTGGATAATGGTAGCGAGCGCAAGGGAGGCGGCGCCATACTCGATATCGTGCCTGGGAATCGGCGCCCACGCAAGAACAAGGACGGGTATGGTCAATATACAGGACAGGAGGGTCATGAAGCCGACAGAGCGAACATGCTTGCTTCCTGCTGCCAGCCCCGGGTCACCACTTGGAGGCGCCAACTTGCATTCCTGCTGGAAGGCTTTCTCCACGAGATCTCTGGCACCGATAGCCCGCGGGTCAAAGTTAATACGAACCGTGTGCTTGTCTACGAGCTGGAAACCGTCCACGCCGAGAGGCAGTGGCTGGTCGAGGAACGCCTGGATATCCCCCGAGGGCAAGACCTCGATGCTAGATCCCTTAGTGATGATTCTCTCGAATTTGAACTCGGTGGTCTTCTCCAGGTGTTTCACTATGCTCTCCACCGAGGTGTTGGCCAGGTCCAGGTTGAACTCGGTTCGGGACATGACCAGGCTCGTCTTGAGGTTACTGACGGCAGGGACAGCTCCCAAGATCCGCCGTAGCTTGGTCTCGCATCCGGTGCAAGTCATCCCGCTGATGCTTAGAACTACGTGTTCCTCGCCTGACAGTCCCCTCTCGGGGTCCGCAATGTCCTTCGAGCCTTCATAAGCAGGAGGGGCAGGCTTCCCGCTGCTGCTGCCACTTTTCGCAACTGTAACCTCCGCGGAGGCGCGTTTGCCATTTCCGCAACAGCCTCGTTGGCACCCTGGCTTTGGGGCTTGATAAGAACACGGTTGCGTCTTGACCGGAGTTGCGGGACGTGCGCAACATGAGGCCTGCGAAGGCCCTGATGAGCAGCAGCTGGAGACCTTGTTCTTACCGCGGCGTCTCTCGGTGGAGGTTGGCTCTTTCAGCGCACAGCAGGATTCTTGTCCCAGTGCGATGAGAGCTCGACAGATGCAGCCCAAAGCAGCGAGCTTCTCTGTATATCGCTGGCGACACTTAGCCCGCTTGTTCTGAAGAGACGAAGCACCGTCCCCGGCCTCGTCGATGCTGGGGTGCTCACGAGAGACGATACGCTCGATGCATGTCGCTAGAGGATGTTAGAGGCTACGTGACTGGTTTACGTTCGTATCCGAAACTTACTATCACAGCATGGCTTCTTCTTGCCCTCGCAGCAAGGCGGGGCAGGTTCTTCCTCTTGAGGTGAACAGCATTTGTCCACGCACTTGTCCTTGGGGACGACTAGTTCGACAGGTTCGGCCTTCTTGCTAGAACAGCACCCTTTCTGGCATGGTTCAGAGGAGGCCACAGGCTTTTTCTCTTCCTTGCGAGGCTTGTCGGAACAGCATCCAGCCTGGCATGACTGCGCGACAGCAGCAGGAGGCTTGTCCTCGCACGAAGGTTTGCTTCCTCCGCAGCATCCTTTGTTAGATTGCTCACTTTTTGTCTTGGTGTCACAGCAAGAATCAGTCTCGACTTTTCCACATTCATCAGCAGGAGTCTCAACAGGCACGGTAGGCGATGGACCACAACAACCACCAGCACACCGTTTTTTCTCGGTGGCCTCTTCTTTCGGTCCACAGCAGGAGGTCCCCATTATCGATGGGAGTAGTTGTATGTCTTGGCACAGTTGCTATCTATCTGTCTTTGATTGTTTGTTACTGTTATGTAGTCGAGGTCTCATATGAGGGGAGCGAAGAGGGGGAAGAAGTGATGGAGACTGAGAGACAGTTGTCACGCCATAAATATGCTAGATAAAGCATAGGTATTCTCCACGCAGCGTGTGACCTCTCACTCAACAGCATTTCCCTGCGATAAGTAGCTTCTTTACATCAATACTACTACCTACATGAAGCCTACAGTTACCGGGATGGCACAGACCATGCTACAGCTAAGTTCACCCAGTTAATGGAGCATGCAACACTATAGCTACCTATGAGTGAGAGGCTGTTGACGACAGATTGAAAAAGATAGATATCAATATAGGTAGGCATATATGGAAATAGGTGAGTTATATCTCACTTTACAATTATAAAGTTCAAATTAGTTCAACTCTTCTATTTTAATCATGCCCAGCTCAACTCAAATAGTTCAATATGTTATGAGCATTAACCTCTTGCTGGAACCTGAGCGAACTAAGATTAATTCCCCCAGCTGTATCCCACGCTCCCTACGATTCTAAATCATCTACCTATCTATCAAACAAACCAAAACTATCTCCATGTCCCCCCTTTCAGGATTATCCAACCAATGTACTTCTAGCAACTTCCTGACCACATCTCTCCCAGACATCCATGCTTGTAAGTATCGTGGTGATAAACATAGCCACGCCCACCGTGCCCGTGTCTACCTGAACCCAGCCGACAACACTTCCAGGCAAGGTAATATCGAGCGCATTAGCGATCACACCCCGACCCAGCTTATGGATATTCTGCCTGATCTCGCGCCTCCAAGCGACGCGACCCTGTTTTCTCCCCTTGACGATACTGCGCAGACGTTCCTGCTCCTTCCTGAGATCCCAAGCTTCCTGACTTTCTTTTTCGCCCTGCGCTAGTGGTTTCTCGGGCTCAGGCTGAGCAGTATCGCCCTCCTGTTTCCCGTTCAAGCTGCCTTCCACTACGGTCGGCACGGGGGTGTATGCCAAGACTTTGAGCATCTTCACGGTCCCGGATATCACGCCGCACACGAGAGAGAACAGCCAGAACCGCTGGCCCTCGACCGTGATGCGTTGTTCCCACTCCGGTGTCCAGATCGCGAGGCCGTCTATCTTCAATGCATCGACCATTGTGGATGCTTCCAGGAGGAGATACATGCCGTTGAACGTGCGGCCGAAAATGTCAAGCCATACGTCGCTCTGCACCCATGCTGGCTTAGCCGACCCCGCCCTCGGGCCTTGGGTAGCGGATACGGTAGCGTAAAGCTTCTGCGCCCCGTTGAAGGATTCTAGGAAGCGGAAGAGACGGAAGAACCTGCGTGCGAGAGCCAATCGCTGGCGAAGCGCGAGAAGAATGATCCGTGCAGCAGCGGGCGACGGCGGCCCATATGCTGTCAGGCCTACTGCATAGATCAAGAGATCAAATGGGAGGGCGAAAGACGAAAGGATCTGAGCAATGGCTTGGAAGAGACGGAATGTCCGTTCAAGCCCGACTATAGACGGTGTATTAGAGATGTAGACACAGGTCGAATGGTTTATCAAAGTAGCGTCATATGAAAAGCCTCGAGTGTTTAGTTAAGAGCATGGATAAGTGCGCGCCACGTAAACTACCGCGTAGGTAGGCATGTGTTGGGGAGGATTAGTCCTAGAGGAGGGGCCTAGAGGAGGGGCTTTGGTAGGTCATGGGAATTTGAGTATACGGGGCTCGGGCATGGACCATACCTGAGTCGGTCGTGAAGCGAATGAATTGCTCAAAAGTATAAGACATGGTGGTTGTAACGCGACAATGGCGAAGGGCATGCGACACGATATCCCTTCGGCAATTGACTTTTATGTGATGAATGCAGACGCCGCCCAATCTAGACATATAAAAGATAGGTACAAGAACGAAACAATAAGTGAAAATGAGGGAAATCTAGTAACAATCCATGCGCTGTGACGTCCGAAAGGACCCGGACCAGACAAAAGACAAGTAAGGGGGGGAACAAGACATTGAAGTCGGCATAAGCTCACACGTTTCGGTCTCGGAATGGCGGCGATAACTCAACCAGTGGGTCTTTTTTCTCCTTCTCCGAGGTTCGGATACGATTCGTTGTTAAGAGGCTAGCTAATAAGCTGATCAAACGCACCGGGTAAGAGTGTCAGCCTGAGACCAACAGGGGGGGGGCAATATATTAGCCGTCCATTTCCTGAAAGCGGAGCATATGCCGTCTACCTACTTGCCTACACAAATATTCATAGACTATTTCCCTATGATTGAAGTACAGGGAGCATTCGAACAGGAGGGAAATGTTATATGGATGAGGAAAATTAGTCACCTACATTTCCTCCCTGACTCAAGCCATATAATGTAAAACAACAGGTTTTGATTCAATATTTCACCGAAAGCTGGAACGAAATACAGCTCATAATCAATTGACGATTTGTAATATTCCGGTTAATAGCATCGCGAGACAACATCGTCTTGTGCATGTCAGAATTACCATTTCTCTTTCAAATGAAAAGGCATCAATATTCGAAGTGGTTAGAGATGCTGCGACCTATTAATTGGCTTTACTTGGGTTATACCTAGTTAACCCCTTTCAGGATCCTTTTGGTGGGGGGAAAAAGGGGGGGAGGGGGGTGGAAAAGGAGGGGATTTACTGCAGCACCTAGCGCCGTCACCTATCGCGACAGCGATTCACTCACCAAAAATAAAATAAAAAAATTTAGAGAGTAGAACTACCGGAGTATCACATTGATGATTGTTATATTCAATTCATTGTCAGAGTATTTACGTGTGCTGTCGTATATTTGTCATGGGTACCTAGTAGGTAGGTATATATATATTGCACCAAAGAACAATGTAGGCAATGTGCTCAGATGGCTTGAAACCTGATGCCTTCCCTCCTCCCACTTCTCTTCTCCCACTCGTACCAACATCTTGAACGGACGCATAGATGACAATGAAAGAAACGGTACTCTTTTGACTGTCAGCGACAAGTGCATTCTATCATGTCAACAGCTTCCCTAAGCCCTGCTCGCCGTACTCCTCGAGCTAAGCCGCCTCATCTGAGTCCTTTTCAGGCGTTTTGGTATGATCTGGTCTCCCACGAGCCCAGCATTGCGGGCCGCACTGAATGGCGTTCTGCCGTCGCTATCCTAAATCCAAGGGTTGGCGTGGTGATAAAGCAGAAGCTCCACAATGGCGGCCTTCTTCGATCTCGTGCTGTCTGTCGTCCGTCGCGACGGCGTCGATAGCCATCCTGAGCGGCGTCCGTCCCCAAGGACCCTGTAAGTTCGGCTGCGCGTTCTTTCCAAGCAGGAACTTGACCATCTTTACGTTTCTCTTCTCGCAGGCCGTATATAGCGCTGTTTTCTTTAGGTGATCATAGTCGTCGATGATCTCCGGACATCGACTCAGTATCTGCTCCGAGACATTGGCGCCGCCCTTGCTAGACTGGCACAGATGCAAGGGGGACATCCCGTTACGGTCCTTCACATTGACTTTGGCGTTATTGTTCAGAAGCAACTTACAGATGTGTTTGTTTAGTGTAGCTGCCGCCAAGGGTAGAGGTGTTGAGCCTGTCTTAAGATCCCTTTTCTCAGTATCCGGTATAAGTGATAGCATTTGACATAAAACTTCCAGATTCTGATCTTGTATGGCCAGATGTATCAGGTACATGCCTGATGTTAGGTCGCATATATCGAATTAGAAGTTGAGATTATCCACGTCCAGACCTTGCTCCTTGCACCACCAGAACGTTAGCCACACCTTCTGTAACGTTCCAGTGTTACCAGTCAGTTGAGACAATACATCACTTAACTCCTGTAGAGAGTCTCGGCAGGATTGCAGAACTCGAGATATATCGGCATGCTTGACTTCGTTCGAGTGCTAATAGTGGCCAATTCCACTTCCCAAAGACCTCGCTAATGCCGTCGACCGCAAGTTCTAGATCGCATACTTCAACACATACTTCCTGAATAGATTTCGGAATAGTCTTGGTCTCCCCAATGAACCGTTTTATGCCTTGAGCTAGATCTTTGACAAAGAGAGCCAGTTGGAATGCACTTGCAGTAGCAGATAGTAGATCCATAGTAAAAAGTTCAAGGCCATTTTAAACGCCAACTTAGGTTGTATTCGATGACCACACGATGAGCTGGGGCTAAGTTGGCCATCTAAAACATACAAGATTAATCTAGGATCCAGATGTGGCCTTATGGGGGGAAATAAAGAAAAGGATGTTAAAAAAGCTCTACATAAGCCTCGGAATGAGTAAATGAAAACCAGGTTAGGAAGTGTTGCATCAACCGTCACCGTTTGGCTCCTGTCGGTGACTGGATTCAACTACCTCCCTTCTACTCTACACTACGCTCAAACGATCGACTTCCCTCGTTGATGCCCTAGCATATATCACATCTATACATTTACCTGACCAGAGTCACCCACACAATTGTGGCTGATCATTACGTTGACTGGTGCCTGGCGTTATTCCTCCGCATATCCTTCATGGATGGCTATTTGAAAATAGTAATGTGAAAAGACTGCCCGCTTAAAATAGTCAAGTAAGCAACCTGTATTATGCTGTGGCAACCACCAGGCGAGTCCATTGACTAGTTGCGGGAGTATCTACCACGGTTTCCCGTCATCTTGGACATATCGTGGGGTCGGTGTGCATGATGGTCCGTCAGAATGTCAAATGTCTTGCAATTAACCTAAGCGGCTACATCCCACGAGGAGTGATGAAACTCTGAAAGAACCCGAGTTGGAAGAATGCATATTATTTCGAATCCACGTAAAACACATAATTCAGTTCTATGTAGTACCTAAACAGAAAGGGGGTTTTGCACCTAGACCCAGTTATCCATGAAAGAGGGAAACCAAGAATGTCCTTTTTCTCTCCTCGGATCTGGAGCTAAGTGCCACTGGCGTCCTCTCCTCCAATTTTCATATAAATGAAGCTTGTGGTGAAGGCTGAGGGGTAAACCCTCAAGGCTGTCTGTTTCACCAAACCCGTCTGAACTAACCTCGAGCTACTCGGGTTGTAACTACATTTTACAAATTCTTAAAATATCTATGGTTGAGACATTACACACTGGTTTTCTGTGTTGTATTACCTATTACGAGTGATCTCATGGCTATGGATTCTTTCAGTGGCATATTTACGTTGCCCTTGTAGTTACAACACCTCTTTAGAACAGAGTTGAGCCAATGAGCGAAGCGGCCGTCATCTTAAGATACTGATGTGAATGGCCACTTCATCACGTACCACATGTAACACACGCCGAGATGAACCTATGGACTACCTATTCAAAATGTTATAGACGTACAGTACACACAATGGTCCAGGTCAGGTTCATAGAGTTGGAATTATAATATGCCAAGGGCTGGTATCCATATATCTAATATAATTATTAAGCTATCTACATATTGTTCTGAGGATAGGGAAAATCAACCAATAACTGCTCCTGATGCATGAGGCTATACGCTTTAAGTTCCCTGCTACGTGAAAATGGTTCGTGTGCCTAGAGTTGACGCACGCGGTGTCACTCATGTATAGCCATATGCAGTTTGCATCACTTGTGCAATGTGCCTAACTGTTCCCAACGGGCTTGAGAACCGCCCATATCCATATATATCGTGGAGAGTTAAATACATTGGGAATTAGTCATGTCGGGCCTTCCTGGAGACCGAGCTGCCTCTCCATCGGAGACTTATATGGATGAATAATGGCTAGGTAGGTGAGGAGCGGGAGGGCCGTGCTTTAGTGTATACCAAGTCTGATACCCTGTCGAGCAGTGTACCTATGTAGGTGCTATCGTGTACTAACTCAAGACAGCCCTTGGGCCCTTGGCATCTGTTCATATGGGTATCCAGTAAATACTATGAACAGCATATGCTTCGGCAGTTCAGACAATACCACGTAGAGACGGGGTGACAGACAGACATGAATTTGTAATCCGGCGACATGAATATTGGGTCCACCAGGAGAGGTATCGTGATACAGAATATAAAATAGGTATATAAGTTCCAAGCCTCTCCGAAAGGAAGAGTAATACTTTAACCTAAACCCGAATTACACACTAGCATTTCTATAATATAGTTACAACAATGTCTTCTGGGAATAAAATCCTCCTTACTGGGGCTACCGGCTATATCGGCGGCACGGTTCTCGACCATCTGATGCGGAGCGAAGCGCCCAGCATCAAGGGGTTGACCTTCGATCTTACCGTCCGCAGCCAATACGCGGTCGACAAGCTTCGGGAGGCCTACGGCAGCCGTGTGAACCCTATTCTATGGGAAGGCTTCTCGGATACTGCTGCTGTTTCTGATCTCGCCGCGAACTACGACATCATCATCAATACGGGAACCGCTCTTATCCCGAGCGGAGGCAAGGCTCTCGTGAACGGCCTGGCGCGCCGCGTGAAGCCAGGACACCCGGTCCCCTGGATGCTGCACGTCTCTGGCTGTTCCAACTTGGCCGATCTGCCGTTGACGCGGACCGCCCACCCCGAGCGAAAATTGGATGACGCCGACGATAAGGCAGTGCTCGAATATCTGAGGAGCGAAGAGGAGCATACCCAGTACCCTCAGAGGACCACGGAAGTCGGCGTGCTTACGACCGCCGCCAAGACGGGAGTGCAAGCAGTCAGCGTGAATTCGCCGTGCATCATAGGCGCTGGCACGGGCCTTTTCAAGCAGGAAAGCTTTCTCATCTACATCATCATGCAATATGTGCTCCGCCATGGATACGGGTTCAAGCTCAATGAGACCGCCAACTTCGACTGGGTGCACGTAGAAGACATTGCTGACATCTACGTGCTGCTGTTGCGCACCATCCTCGAGCGCGAGGACCGCGGCGTAGGTTACATCCCCTCCGGCGAAAACGGCATGATGTCCAGCGGCGTCCAGAATGTTCTACTTTCCGACATTATGAAGCTGTGCCTGGACACGCTCTTCGACGCCGGCCTTTTGCCTCGAGCGGACACGCCAAAGGAGAAAGAGATCCGTCTAGTTCCACTTCAAGAGCTCGCGGAGGAGACTCTGTGGGGTGCTGTGGACATGGCTGAGCGGAGCTGGGCCGGCCACAAAACGATGAAGGCAACAAAGGCTAGGAAGCTGCTGGGGTGGAATCCGTCGAGGCTGGAGGAGGCATGGAGACACGAATTCGTATATGTGCTCGACAGGCTAAGGGAAGGGAAGGAGGGTTACGTCGCGGAAATCCCAATAGCTAAGTCGTACGAGACTCAAAACTGAGGCCTCATCTCAAACTACGGGAAACAGGGCTTCCGTGCGTTGCGCGGTTCGACTCTACCGGAATCGAAGTTGATGGTATAGGGGGGAGAATGGACTTACGGGTAACCTCATACTGCATGTTTTTAGTTAGATATAAGAATAAAGAAACACTCAATATGCAGGCTATGCGTCTGATCTTCTTGATATGACTACACGCCCGGCACCGCTTTACCCAACCGTGAGCTTCTCGTCAGCACTAAGTATTCGTTGATATGCAGCTCAAGGCTGTGGCTGGTACATGTACAAGATGATATTCTTTGTGCATTTTCCTCTCATCGTGCTAGATAGGAGGCGCCTACCAGCCACCAGTCTCATGGGTGTCTGTCTATATGAATGGCCATAGCGGCCTGTTTGATCATTGCCAGTTCCCTGGTGAAAAGACTGGTATCAGCTATTTGGTGTCCGGACAATCAATGGTATCGGTAAGTCCAGTAAGTCTGTAGCTAAATGCGACTTACTAAGTCTATCCCTCGAGCCTCTGTATGCTATTAGAAGCTAATGATGCCGTGTCAGGTATGGGTGTCAAGGCCGTAAGCACCCCCTATCTTAGCTTCAGAAACAGCAGTTGGTTTCTGGAGAGGTACCTCTATCCTGGCTTGGCATAACACCACTCCCATCAATCCTGTATATAGTATTGATAGCCTAAGGGTCGCTTTTGGAATCATGATGGGTTTGGCGTTTAACCTCATTTTCTATGCCGCTTATCCACATGATGATGGCATGGCTGTCAAAGTTATTTTGGGAGCGCCTCTTGTGCCTTCTATCTTCCTCTTAGCTGGCCTCTACTTCTGCCCAGAGAGCCCGCGCTATTATATGAGACGACAAAGTCCTAACTTTAACCCCCCTGAAAGCATATAATATATTACTAAGGCTTCGAAAGATCCAGTTTGTAATTTGCCCATCTTGTCTAACCTAGGACATATGAGCTCGAGTAACGCCAATACGTGCCTACAATCGACAGCTCCAAGCGCTCAGAGATATATATTTAGTATACAAGGCCGTCCAACAGGAAGAAGACGTAAAAGAGTACGATGCCAAGGGCCAGGTTAACCACGTCCCCCGGGGGTTCTCCGCCCACATGAAAAGTTACGCGACACAACACAGACAATTATTTACGAGAAGGCGTCGTCTTAGAAACGCTCTTATTAGTAGCTCTGTTGTCGCTTTAGGCCAGCAACTCTGTGGTAAGTAGTAAGTTACCATGCACATGGGCTCCGCCCCCACATACCCCTTTTTCCTCACCCTCTCTTCGACTAACCTAGTATGTACCAGGACGCTAAAAGGTTTCTTTTCTTAATATTCAATATCCTGGCCTTCTACTCGAGCACCTAAGCAACCTAAAATGCTGTCAACCGAAATCTCCATGCTTACACAGGTGGTGGGAAGCCGTCGCTGTAAGTACCTGGACCTTATATCCGGGACCGGAACCGGAATCGCGGGTGAGAGTGGGCGGCCCAAGCCTTGGTACAAGGGTGTGCGACCCGAGGAAAGATCGGGGGTAGGTCATGGCCTAGGACTAGAGCAAGATGGTGTCAATAGATCACAGGATTCGGTTGAGTCTACGTGGGCGATCCATGTGAACTAACCTACACTAAATGAACAACCCGAAGCTGGATCAAAATGTGTGAAAATGAATCTGAATCATTCCGTCTATCTGTGCGCGCTACTTAAGAAAACATGCAGCTCTGTGTCTGCACTTTCTAATCTACCAAGTCTTATGCCCTACTCCCATAACATGCATCTGCTGTATCTTGCAAAATAGTATGTGTGTATCCTTCACGAACTTGACCTAGGTAGAAATGACGGTAAGGCAGCGGTTCCGTGTCCGCTGGCCCCAAATAAAAAAATGTCTATGCAAAATTCGAATCGATTCCATCAACCACGGACAATGTATATCGAGACGACATTAAAAATCTAAATATTTCTTTGTACAATCCACATCTCGTTCATCACCGCAATTGGATGAACGTACTTCATCTCTTCATTATGTCATCTCTTATATCTTCCCCACCCAGCATACATGCACCGCTAAATTATCGTCGGTTAAAGTTGAGGAATCGACCCTAAAGGTAAGGTATTAGTAACTGTTTGCGATGATATGGAATTCTGATCTACTGTGAAAATTATACAAGGGAAACTTACAGCTGCAAATAGGATAATCAAGTTACTTCCTACGAAAGCGATGAAGATACCGAGGTCCCTCCAGCGGTTGCTGTAGACAAAACCGAAAGGCTCGTAGAACTCGTTACCGATAGCGTAGGCGCAGTACTGGCAGTTGCTGGTATCATTGTTCACGATATAACCAGCTCCGCCGGCGTCAAAGAAGGGCTGCATGTACGAACCGCACGTCTCGCCAGGGGGCGCTGTGAACGAGTTCAGTTCGCCAGATTTGCAGCGAACGGCCAAGCCCTCCAAAGCCGTAGTGACTGTGCCACCGATGAGACGTGTAAACGGGTCCAGCTGGTATAGCCAAGCCCGCCAAAAGCCGGGCATCTGAGGCGCCGGGATAGTGACACCACAAAACAATGCGAATGTAATGACGATAAAGGGGTCGAACTGGCTCGATACAAATGCCGATGGCGAGATGGAGGCGAGAACCTGACCCAGGGTGATGGCGAAGAGTTCCGTGATCAGGACCATGAAGAATTGATAACCAGCGCGCGTGGATTCTGACTGAAAGCCGGGAATGTAGTACAGAGGCAGGAAAAAGCAGACAGCAGACAAGATTGAGTAAGGAAGTTCAGCGACAACCATGCTCAGGGTGAATGTGAAAGTACTGTACATCTTACTCAACTGCTCGCGGAAGAAGATCGCACGCTTGATAACAAACATAACTTCGACCTGTGGCATGAGAAGAGCGGGGAGAACAGTAATCTGGAACATGACGAAGACCTTGTACTGCAAAGAAGCCCGAGAATCGTCAAGTTGAAGGTATGTTAAGCCGGTCAGGATTCCGATCGCAATGTGGTTGAAGATACGAGTGAACAGATAATTAGGTGATCTCCAGAAGGCAATATTGGTGCGGCGAATCACTACCTTGATCTGGTGCAACAACGGAGAGGCATACTCGCGCTCCATTGAGGGGTCGACACGTGAAGCCGCCTCCTTACGCGCCTCCTTAAACTGAGATATCGTATCCTTGACATTAGCAAGTTCGGGGCTGTCGCTCCAGATATCGCCCCAATCTTTATCGCCAACACGTGGAGCACTTCCGGCGCCAACAGCCTCGAGCATGTACTCAGCGATGTTGTCAGATGGTCCAGCAACAGCACCATGGCGGGCGAGGTAGTCCCGAAGGACATGCGCATCCTTGCCGATGTCACCGAAGTAGACACAGCGGCCACCCCTCTGCAACAAAAGGAGCCTGTCAAAATTCTCAAACAGGGCAGCATTTGGTTGATGGATCGTGCACAGAATAGCTTGTCCAGCGGCAGCAAGTTTCTTTAGGAAGCGAACGATGTTGAACGCACTTTGGCTGTCAAGACCAGAAGTAGGCTCGTCCAAAAATAGCAGAAGCTGAGGCTTGGCTGCCAGTTCCACACCAATCGTCACGCGCTTACGCTGTTCAACCGTAAGGCCGGCTTCCGGAGTACCGATGATGCAATCCGCGATGCTCTCCATTTCCAACAAGGCGATGATCTCTTCCACATAAGAATACTTCTCAGATTGGGGCGTCGTAAAAGGCTGCCGCAAATCGGCCGAGAATCGAAGGGCTTCGCGAACGGTCTGGGTAGGGTCGTGCATGTCAAGCTGTTCAGCATACGAAGTGGATCGTTGAAATTCCTTGCCGGGCTTCACCCCATCGACGAGTATATCACCGTGAATGACGCCGATATTCTTCCGCGCAGCCAACACATCCAGTAGTGTAGTCTTTCCAGCACCTGATGCACCCATAAGGGCAGTCAACTGACCTGGCTTGCAGTAACCATACACGTTGTTGAGGAGCCGTCGAGTGCCACCAGGAACAGGCACGTCATAATTCAGATCTTCCCAGGTCAGGATGCTTTCAGATTCGATTTTGAGGGTTGAGCCCTCTTCCTTGGTCTTTGATGTCTGTCGCTGAAGTCGCTTATTGTTCAGAGCCTCGTTGAGCGCCTTTCTCTCGGCGTTGGGCTTTGCGAACACCTTGGCAGTGTTACCACCCATTCCATGCTTCACAAATTCACCCAACACGACATTCATGATGAGGAAGAAGATGATTATAGCCATAATGATACCAAAGTTCCGCCACAGGTCCGAAGGACGGTACGAGAATCCCTGGGTGATATACTCGCCACCACTGACAATCAAGCTCCCAGGAGTCGAGCCTGGTAGTGTGCAAACTTGGTGGTTAACGTCGGTGTAGTTGAGGCCTGACGGGACCAGAGACTCGGCCGAGCACGTCAACTCGTTGCGACCAAATTCATTTGCCATCATACTAGAAAATGCTAGACCAAGAGCATTGATCCAGAAAATCCAGCGTAGCCAAACCTGCTGGGACTGATACTGGATCAGGTAACCCGAAGTCAGGATGAACAGAGTGACAGTAACGACGGCAAACTTTATAGCGTAATCGAAGTCAGGACTCAAGCAACCAATGATACGGAAATAGAGCGTCATGGCGATATTGCCCACTAGAATCAGCAGGTAAAATGTAAAGAAGGCGCCTGGTGTTCGTGTAAGACCACTCATGAAGTAAACAATGATGGAGAATACCAAGATCTGGACAGCTGAGAATGCAGTATCCACGAAAATCTGCCCTATCCACAGGGCTGAAGGTCGGTGGAACGCATATGCCTTATGTTTGTTGACTATAGGTCTTCCAGTCATGGTTGAGCCGAGTTCCGAGAAAGCCTGGAAAGCGTTGAACAGGAGAGAAATGAAGAGAAGACCACCTTTACTGAAAGCACTGGCGGAAGTCTGCTGCAGATTCAAGTATAGGGTACCCAGAACGATAGCGACAACAATGCTTCGAAGCCATGAGAGAGAGAGTCCAAGTTTGTCTTGCATCTTCAACGCGAACTGGCGCTTCATCAACGCCCAGACCTGTAAATGGAATCCAACACTGTAGACGGAATGTTTTGCGCCACTTCTCTTACTCTCGCGGACTGCTACTTTGAAATCATCGTGCTTAGCAGTTTCCTTGTCCAGTCGAGCCTTGTAATCAGCCATTTCCATCTTCATACGCTCGGCCAAGGGAGATTTCTCGAAGGCAGCAGCCAGTGTCTCCGGGCTATGGGGAGCATTTTGAGGTGAGTACCCTTCAGAGTACTCACGTTCGAATTCGTCAGTGCAACCGGTGACATAATCCGGGGTAGTCTGTCGCGGACGCGGCAGAAAACCAAGCCCTTCGAAATAAGCTCGGGCTTCGGACGCAGGGCCGAAATACACTTGTTTCCCAGAATCAATAACCAAAACTTTGTCAAATAGCTTGTAGATGTTCTCGGAAGCTTGGTAAAGGGATACGAAGGTCGAGGTCTTGTAGAGGTCGGTTTGAATTCTCAGAGACTTCGCGAAATCGAGAGCCGTACTGGCATCGAGACCTCGAGTACTGTTGTCCCACGACAGGACACAGGCGTTCGTGATCATCATCTCCGCAATGGAGACACGCTTCCTCTCGCCGCCAGACACACCACGTACCAATGCGTCGCCCACAACTGTCTTCCTGGTATGCTCAATATTGAACATCCTAAGCAGAAGAGTAATAACATCATTCTTGAACTTCGACTTGCTGGTACCGGCCGGCAGCTTCTTAGGAATCTTGGTGTCGAGAGCAAAACCAAGTGTCTGCTCAACAGTAAGAGTCGCATGGTGAATGTCGTCTTCCTGGTTGTAGACGGCTTCACCTCGGTAACCATCGAATTCCTTGGCGGTGAAGGGGCCATACAAAACATCGCCCGTCACACTAGTGTAGCCCCATCGTTGGTTGGCAATTGACTTCAAGAAAGTCGTACAGCCCGAACCTGGCCTTCCCAGCACAAGAACCATCTCACCGGGATTAACAACTCCCTTGAAGTTATCCAGCAAGGTGGCCTCAACACCCTTGTTGCTCAAACCAAGAGCGTTTTTCAAGGGTGTCCAGTAGTCGACGAAGTCCACGAAAGCGTCGGGGAAAGTTTTCACAAAATTGGTCAAACCACCCATTCCCTTGACGGTTAGTCCATCCCAATACACACCGATGTGCTTTGGCCTGATTCCAGCCTCTTGTTCGGCGTCAAGGCCACCTCTGAGAGCAGTCTCTAGGTCGAAAAGGTCACCCGAATCCACAGATTCGGGGGTGTCCGTGCTCACATTGACGCCTTTCTCCGGGTCGTCGGACTTGTGACTACGGACACGGCTGGCCCGTGATAAGCCAGACAATTCCCTCTGGAGCTCGGCGAAGTCAGCCTCAGCCTGCTCGACTGATACACCGGTATTGATGCGAGAAAAGCCATTCGGGTTGCTCTGCCGGACGTTCTCGCGCTGTTCCTCGGATGGGTCTGTGCTGTTGGTCTTGGTCGAAGACGACGAAATGCTCTCAGAAGACTGCATGTTCTCGTATTGGGTAGCCGGCTCTGTGTGCTCCCCAGCAGTCGATAAAGGCACCTCTTGCCTTTCTAAATCCTTCTCCGCCATATTTCTAGCCAGGGCACACGAAAGAAGCTCGTGGCCTGTATCTAGATATACTCGGCAACTGACTACTTAGCAAAATGCGTACTCGCGTGCTAGATGAATCAAGACTGTCTTAGACCGCAGGGGTTGGAATGACAAATAGGAATCGAGTTCGTCGCCAAGAACGGAGCGTCTAAGATGTATTTGCTGCTCCCGGTGGTATGAGTGTTGATTACGGCCGTTGTAAGTTGGATAGCGTGGGAATGAGGGTTTATGAAGAGATATAGCCAGTCCAAGCAACCTCCACGACTGACTAATCAAGTCTCCTGGGCAGGAAGCTATTCACCGGTGAAGGCGAACGAGACGGTGAGAGGGAAAAATGGAGAGGGTTGCTTGAGGCTTGAGCTTAGAAGAGGGGCTACCAAGCAAACAAGCAAAGCGATATACTCAAAGAGGGAGAAAAAAATAAAGAGGCGACGAAAAGGAAAATAAGGGAAGAGAAGGGAAGTGTGAGGTGCAGGTGCCCTCTAATAGAAAATGCGAGATCGGGAATGTGCAATGGTAACGATTCTTGCCTTATGGAGTAAAAAATTACCCCGAGCCCTTCCTTTTGTCACTTTCCCGCCTTCATGTGTGTGCCTAGACTTGCCTGTCTTCCTTCCTTCCTTCTTTCCTCCCTTGTCGGGGATAGCTGGGTTTACCTAAAGTTAATTCCTTTGCTTTTCTTTTTTCTTCTTCATTTTCTTTTTTTTGCTCTCTTTCCATGTTCTCCCGTTCAGCAGGGGACCCATTGCCTTGTCTCGAATCTTAACCCCACTGGGCAAGCCACTAATGCATCTACCATCCCGGGCAACCCTACCTGGAACCCACATGCCTGCGGCAACAGAGACGAATTAGGTGGGAAACTTTCCCGGATCGTGGTTGATCCTGTCCTACTGAATCTGAATCATTATGATGCCGTGAAATCAATATTTATTAGCGTGTACATACCGCCGCCGCTGCCAGCTCTCCAGGTTTAGTGTTTAGTTGATAGCGGCATGGAAGCAGCGCTGACATGGCGAGTCGTCTTGATGAAGAGTCATACGCCGTGGCACGTTTCAACTACAACTAGTGCTATCATGACTGCGATTTCAATCCTGTATCATGTTCCTACATGTTCTTACACATCCGTAATCCGTACTTAGTACGACTATATTTGCAATAGAACCTGTCCCCGCTTATTCAGCGGGTTTTTTTGCAAGTGCAGGTATCCACTCCTCTCTATATTGTCTGTTCCTCTGCCCCGTCAGGCTTGAGTGTTTGAGTGTAATCTATACTGTAGGTCGGACCTAGGTAGGTATTCGCTTGTCCGCGGGCCCCGTTGCCACGTTCCTATCTCTACATTAGGTACTTCATCTTATCTATTGACGCTATACACGACAACTACTATATACCGCCTACCTACATGTGCTTACACCGACAGAAAACCAAAACAATACCTAGCTGCCAGCCCACATAGTACTGCAAGAAGAAAACAACAAAACAGAGAATATAAAAAAATATAAAAAATATCCAAAGGTAGCGGAGTCTATCTTATGATGCCGGTGCATATACTGAATATGTAAATATCTTCCTACACACATACGTCATGTAGTAGGTAGTAAAGCAGCGATGAGTATGTAGAACCTACCTACCTATCTGCATACCAGCATACGATGTTTTCGGAGCTCATGAACCTTGTAAGGACTTTGCAGTGTGCACGGTACCGATGATAAGGTGAGATGTGGGTTTCCGACGGGGATGTTAACTTAGGTAGGCAAGGGTCATGCGTGAGCCTTTCAACATTTTGAGAAGATCAATTGATGAATTGACATGCAGGGTCGTTGGTATCGTCCTGGCCCGTCCTGGCACCAGAGGAACCCAAAGGAGATATTGATAGGTTGATCAGAAAGTCTATACGTTCTTCTAGGCCTTCTAATTGGAACTCTCTAAGAAGCACAGCAGGAGCCAAAATGCAGGCGTGGGGTGGATATCACATCCGAATATCTCCCCATTGGTGTATAGGTCATTCGTACTCAGGTACCTTTTTTTGTCAAATACTTAGGCACCTAAAGCAGCCTTACCAGTACTTTTCTCCCAATATAGAATTGGCGGATAGATTTGAGTCCGAACCGACTGGGGGGCTGACAAATCCGACTATTTAGTACTTAGCAATTAAGTACTAAGTACTACTTACATTACCTACATACTTACCTACACATGCAATCAGTTGATTAGTACCTATGATGCTCTGATACATGTTGCACACTGCGGACTACGGGACAATCAAATCGTCCACATGCAGTGCTCATTGATTAGATTATACGAAGTGTTTCGACTGGCAGCTCCCCAACCACGAGAGTTTACCGAAACATCAACTTGGGAACCGATATCCAGGGATCTCTGTAACACACACACACATACATACATATTGACACACACCATCACAACCGCCATCGCGGCGAGGTCGATGCGTGATGTGTGTATACGTAGTATCTACCTGTAGTGTATTTTTGGGATGTGAGTGGGAACATTTCCACCATAAGCAGATGGAAGGTTTTCGTGGACGATCAACCGCTAAGTACCTAAGTTACTAACTATCCATATGCGGTGAGATCGAGAGCCGCAACCCGCTTCTATCTATAAACTAAAGCGAGTACCTAACTTATTCAAGGTAACAGTTATCAAATCGAAGTTGCCGCCTCGACAGGTAGCATTTGAAGTCCAGAAAGTCTGCGCGAAATAGCGAATAGTACCTAAGTGGTATAGAAGTCGAAAATAGAGACAAGTCATCGTATGTAAGGGAGAGAACTTGTATGCACATCTATTGGTGCGACATCAATATGCACTATGATGATATACACTATCTAGGTAACTTAGTGAATTGCATACATCTACATGAGATGAGGCGTCGCCTACATACATATCATGCAGCCACTGCGCCATTAGTTCATGGATTGCCATGTTCTTTTCTCTTCCTTTTTTTTCCTTTCAGCTGTCGCAGTCAATCAGATAACGTAGTAACCGGAGAGGATCCGAGCACAAGAACCAGAAGAGAACCTTTTTGTCTGTCTCAAGTCAGGAATATCTAACGTAGATAAACACCATCAAACTGCCTACTACTTACATATTCTTTCCTCTGTCTCCCCCATCGAGAACTACTATTATAGTAGTATCTCATATCAGGTCATGTCATGATCTACGCCACACTAGGATGAACCTTCGAACCGGCGACCCCTAGTGACGTAGAATTGGACGAACTTTGGGGCAACCCGCTTTGGGGAAAGACGGGGCCGGAAATATGGAAAGTTTACACTAGTTGGCGCAAACTGCATTAGGTGCCCAGGCAGAATGTCGGATGGTTAAAAATAAAGAATCTCGAAACAAATCCTATCGAAAAAGAGAGAGTCCACCTCTTCGCTTCCAGCAAATGGGAGTTGGGGTAGATAACATTCCTTTCATCCTTCCTTTCTATGTATATACACCCACCGCTTCTAGTGTACGTAGCTAGTGTACTAACCTAACCTAGTGCAATACAGTACGTTAGTAGTGTGAACGGTCTGGAGATAATAATCATAATCTCCGTTTGAAGGCTACAATCCCTGTGGGGTCTGAGCTGAGTTTTATTGCTGAGCCTTGGGACTATACCCATATTAAATGTTTCAAATTCCGAATCTCGGGATACAAAATTTTCCCGACAACCCGTTTAACTACCTAGTACAGCGAGGCCTAATTCGAACTAAGCCCAACAATTGATGTACCTGCCGTATCTACCAAATATTACCTACCAACCTACCTAAAGACCCTATCCACTCTTCTTTTTAGTATACTAAAATGCATCGCCGCAAATAGATATTGCTACTACTGGGAACAGAGTTGTTGAACCCGGCATCCACACAGCCCATCATTTCTTCAATAGGCCAAAGATGTCCTATTACTAGTGTACCTTCATGGTTTCTTTTCCAACAACCAACATCACGGACCAAGGATCCCTTCCAAGGTCAAGAGTGACTTGGACATTTTCACCAGGATTAAAAAGACGTCTCGGCGAGTTTAACCCAGTACTTTCGATCTACCTTCCGATAAAGTGGTATTTAAATATCATTTAAAAAGACGCCGAGTTGATTTCATCCCATTCTGCAGCGAAGGGCTACTTACTATCAGATTTCAGGAGAAACGGCTATCTAATGAACCCCGAGAGTCCTCGGCCTTGTGATTCTTGAGAAGAATACTACGTACTCGCAACGAGTATTTCGAAGGGCTAAGCAATCCGTCAAGGTCAAGCGAGGTCACTTAGGGAATTGATAGTCCTTGGGATGACATGTATTTGAAATAGAGCATAAGCACAAGAAAATCACCAAGCGGCACGGGGATCTACAAACGAGTATAGGCATTATTTGATATTTCCATATAAGCTGTAGCACTCTAATTTTGAGTCTCGCGCCAGTTACAACACCGTCCTATCGCGCTTATAGCGGTAGGAAATACTGTATTATACTACCTCATATAGTGTAGTTAAGTCGGGAAATAGTCAACTCACTGGTCTTCGTACCAAAGCCATCAACTCTGTATGCTCGTGCCCGGAACTCCGAGATCATCGGCAAAAACAACTTTCTTACTACCATGCCTTGTTTCACTTTCAGCCGTCTATTTAGTGGAGACATCAGCGACATGTACGTGTTCCCACATCCTACTTATCCACCCATACGTCCTTGTTCCTCCGGCTTGTACAGGTTTCTCTATGGCTGCTTTACTAGTTAGCGATATAGGCATGGCAAACCCATGGTCAATGTTACCAGACTGCCAGACGACCATATGCAGCGAGGACTTATCGAATAGAAATACCTGCCTCGGTAGTATAACGACTATTCATAGGCCTACCGGATTCTACGGGCGTGGCGTTCACATATGCAGGAATTACGTATAAGTACGCACGTAGATGCTGGAGATCCCAGCTCAGCACCTAAATCTAGATGAGAATTACGTGATATACGATCACAACAACTGTCAATCCCATTCCCCAACATAGGTAGGTGTCCGTGTGATGTACACACACATACGCACTTCCTTGGGGCTCATCCCCCTATCTAGGCTATTACCACGTATACAATTCGAATCCATCGTCAGAATTAAATCTGCAATCGCCCACCACGGCTGTCTCTTTCACCACAGCCAACCCGGGACCATCTCGGCCAGACTAGGCGTTAAGCTACCTAACACAGAAAATAAAGAAAAATCTAAGATTGGTAATCCTATATCTCCCCCTCATGCTTAGAAATGTGCTCTCGGAAGTTGCACCGAGTCTCTTGGCGGCGCGCGAGTGCGCCTAACACGCAAGCGAATGGTAATTGCAAGATGGACGGCTTTGATAGGTTAGGTCCGTTGAGGGAGGCTTCGCTGGCCAATTCGTCTAAATGAACCTCAGCTCCCCCAACTCAGCCTGAAACCCAAAGGCACGGCGTCGCCGCCGCCGCGTGCCTCGCACGTGCAGGGAGAGAAAGTCCTACCGGGGTTTATGTCTTGATTCCTGCAGATTTTGATGCCTCCATGCGGAGAGGAAGAACATGGTATAATATTAGGACGGCTTTTGTTGAGTAATTCCGCAGATTAGCAATGATGTTTAAACTCCTTGCAAGCACGATTTCCATGTGGGTATAGACAAGAGCTAAACGCTATAACATCTACCGAAGCTTTAAAGTTATATATACAAGGTAAGCTACATAAGGTTAATATTAGGTTATAAGCCAAACAAAATCGTGGCATAGACAATAGTTCCGCTGCCAAACTACGGAATTCCCGAAAAAGGGCGGTCGTTAGAGACTATTAAGAGGAAAAGTGAAGACAAAGAAAAAAAAGGAAATTTACACATAATGAGTGAGGGTCTAGCTAACACATACCTGAACTTGCTTATTTAACAATTCTCCATAGCTCCCTTATTACCTATCTCAAGGGAATCAATGCCACCAACTCTCCGCATTAATGAGCTATACGTACCTATCTTCTTCCAAATGACCCCTGACCGAGGTGTCTGTGGCTGCCACGCCCCGGAAATGAGTAAGACCTATCTCTACATCTAGACGGGGCTTATTCGGGCAATATATCAAAAAGTACCTACCTAAGCTAGATACATTCCCTTGCCCCAACGATCTGGTAAGACTCGCGTGCCTCCTTGACTTACTTACACACATACACAACGTGCGTGGGTGAAACAACTCCAGTTCACATTCCCGGTTCGCAGATGCTCTGGCTCAGCGAGGTTTCGCATTACCTCATCATTCCTGGAAATCTCGTCGTTGCATTCCCAATGCTTGCGGCCTGGTCAAATATCGTGTAGTTCGTTGATATAGCCTAGGTAGCTTACCTAGGCGCTCCAGCTAGAATAAAGGGGTATGCAGCCTACCCCCCTCCCCCTGAGATCAGGCGGTCAAAAAAATATGCCAAGCGCATTGCACGCATATAGGCAGCTCGCGAGGCTATGGCGGGGCATATCCTCCATGGTATTAACCCCCCGGGGATCTTGTACTAGACATATAGCGGTGCGAACGAACGACCTGTAGGAGAGCGAAGTCAGGACCCAGGTCCCCTTTTTTCTAGGACGATGTTAATGCCGCTACTTCCTACGATTCCCACGAAAAGAAAAGGAGGAATGTGTATAGGGGTACGCAAATAAAAACTAGACATGTGATGTCCAATAAATCCTTTTTGTTTAATTCACAGTTGGGTGGGTGGGCGCCGTTTTGGGCCTCCGGCTACACCACTCAGCGACAGCTTGCACAAGAAGCTCTCGAAAAGGGCGATAAGGAAACAAGGAGGTGTGTTTGACGACACAAAATAGAAAGGAAAGCAACACGCACCACTCGACTGTGCAGATGGTCCTTGTACGGGAGTGCTGACATTTGTCCAACGCCCGGCGATACCCGTCCTGAGACAAACGTCATCCTTCTTTCTCGGAGGCCCGGCTGCGACACCATGAATAGGTAGAAAAGCTAAATTCGTATCCGAATAGAGAAGAGCCTTCTCTCACAAATACACAGAGCAAAGCTACAAGCATGAAAATGTGTTTAACTTGTCCCATCGACGTGTGGGCCATTCGTAGATATCATGAAGCACCAAGGTAGCACCTATAAGCTCGGGTAAATAACGCGGTTGCTGCATAGTGAAGTAGAACCAGAGATTCAGTTACCTACCTAAGATTCCTCGACTTATCCCTCTTTCTGTTCCCCAGAGAAACTAACTCCTTATCCCTTCTTGTGCCCTCGTGGTCTCCCATAGCCCGGCTCTTCCTCCCTTAACATCAGACCAGACCTAGAGGCGCATAGAGACAGTCGTGGCATACACGGGGACCTTAAATCGCTGATAATGTTTTCTTTCCTAGAGGTCCGTATAGGAAGCCTTCCACAGGAAGAAGGGAAAATGTATTTAAGATCAGTGAGCGTCGTGCCCATATCAATACAGGCTCTGCGTGTTGCATATCCTAAAACTGAAAGCCAGGTATAAAATAGGAGGGAAACGTTATCAAGCACCCTTTTCTTTCAGAATCCCTCAATATCTCGAGTCTATACGACCGTTCCCCAGCTCCCCCCCCCCCTTACTATCCCACGTTATCGTAAACACGAACGTCAAGACCGCGCACCCCCTCTCTCTTCTAAACCGTCCCAGAAGCTTTCCAGGTGCCAGATTAGCCGTTTGTTCCCCCAGTCACAAATCCCAGAAGCTCCAGCGCGTTTTCCAACTCATTACTAACCAGGAAACCACGGCAAAGGGGGGAAAGGGGGTGGATGGGTCGATCGTATACGCTTTCAGTAGCTAACATCCGGTATCCTATCCGCTAGACGCCACGACCTCGAAGCCAGAGAGATAGAGAGATAGAGAGAAAGAGGCATCGTCTACACGGCTATATCGAAAAAAAAACCCCCCATGCACCCTTTTCTTTTCTTTTCTTCCCTACTCCCAGCTCCCCGCGCAAGAACACATTCACATCCAGCCAATAGCGCTTTCTTTCTTTCTCTCGCGGCTGTGACAAGGCCTAGGTAAGCCGTGGCTGGCCGTCTCGCACATCTATGTATCTTCAGCCTCCCGATTGTCCTTTCCCTAGGACCAATCAATGACTCTCCCCATCTAATCCCAAACCCCTATATCTTCTCCTACGCTATGTACAGAGTTCAAGAGACTTCTCTCCTCTCCTCTCGGGATTCAACCTGCAAAAAAAAAAAAAAAAAAAAAAAAAAAGACGTAGCAGACACAGACACAGACAGACACAGGTAAATATAACGTAGCCGTAGGCATCAAGGCCCTCGCCTATCCATATAGCAAGATTGTAAAAGGGAGAGGGACGGGATCAATACCGGCTTCAGGGGTAAGTCACCCCCGCACGTGATAAAAACCACTTACAATACCTAGTTAAGCCAGAAGATACCTATGATTCACAGTGCCAGCACATAGATGGATAACCTGCTTGATTTTCTTTATCTCTCTCCCTCTCTCTCTCTCTCTCTCTCTCTTATATCTATATAAACCTCTCTCCCTTGATTTTTGCTACCAGATAGGCCAATAAAGTACTCCATCGCATTGGCGACAGTTTTCACAAGCCGAAGGCATCCCCAAGGGCCCATGTAAATCACCAACCGCCGTAGAAACCATATCGTTCATTCGCGCATAGCATACACCGATAACACAGCATGTCACGCGGAGAAATTGTGTATTACGGCGCATGGCTACTTAACGGTCTATGAAGGGGTAGGGGAGAGCCTGAACGCCACGAGCTTGGAATGTGTGTGTATTGGAGCGTGAAAAACAAATCTTTGCCGCCGTCATCGCCCGTCGCCTGCCTGCCGCCCGGTTTTTTTTCCCCATCGTATTCAACAACAGTCCCTCCTTTACCCGATTGCCATCATATGTGTTCCTATCACATATACCCACTCCCCTTGGTTTTTCCCACCTGATGCCAACCGGGATAGAGAAAAAAAAAACCACGCCAATTCCGCCCAGGGGACAGGATGTCAAAAAAACAAATAAAGACGTTTAATAATATCAACGCCGACCATGCGAGATGAAAAGCGGTGAAATTTTGAAGGTCATCGCCTTCTTTATATCTGCCTGGTTCATTTTGCTACCTCGACCCGCCTCTTGTACTAACTCACTTGTATGAGTGAAGAGACTCGGAATTCCTTTGTTTTATTCTTTTTTGTTTGTTTCAAGGTATTAGGCGGTCTACTTTGGGGTCGTCCTGATGGCTATGGAAGTGGAAACGGAAGGCTGGTGATCGATTGGTGCGGATGCTTCTTTTACTAAAGGATTGGGAGATCGAGAAGGTGCTCTACCCGTGTCTTTTACCTAGAGCTCCGATTCGGCACCATTGGTCTCCATAGGGGCGGGGCTTCCTCCTTGACCGTGACGTCTTCGCTGCTGTCGCAGTCTTCGAACGGGCCGCCCGTGTAGGTTCATGCTCTCATCGTCATCGTCACTGTCTGGGTTGTCCTCGGCAAAGCGACGCGCTTCGTCTAGTTCGGAAAGGTCATCGGGCTTGTCTCGGAGCCACTGCATTCGCGGGCCAGAGCGGGCCAGCTCGGAAACACGGAATCCATAAATGCGCGGTTCGTAGATCTTATTGCTGCCCAGTCCTGGGGCGATGTTACAAGTGTACATGCCATTGAGCATCTCCTTATCATCCTCGGAAATCCTAGCGCCTGCGAGAACATCGGCGCCTCGCTTCGTGAGATCATATTCGGGGAAGGTGAGCAGGAAGAGGGCGCCGAAGGTCCTACCGAAGAAAGCGCCATCGACGGTTTGGAAACGACTGTTGGGAGGTACGTAGACATCGAGGCACGAGGGGCAGAATAGCTTGACCGTTTCCTCACCCGGTATATCGGACAGGCCGACGGGGAGGGTCCGGGCTTGCTCGCAGTGATTGCGCGGGCATACACCAAAGTGGCCCAACTCGTACTTCTCGGACATTTGTTGGATGCCGGCTCGGGAGCAGATGAAGCGCTGGTGTATCAGACCGTACAGCATCTCGGCGGACGACTCGATCACGGATAGGTCGCTGGCAATGCGGGAATGGTTTCGCCGTTCGCCGTGCCTCATCCTATCAGCACCCTCGATGGATTCGTCCTCTTCCTCCTCGTCGTCTTCATCTTCGTCCTCGTCCTCTTCAGGCTCAACATCGAGTATCATCTAGTAGGGCGTTGTCAGCCAGTGTACGTAGATAGTAATGTAAGCAAAGAGAGGATGAGGAGGGAGGAGAGGGAAGGGAAGGCTACCTACCTCCAAGGCTTCCTTATACATAGCAACTTGGGTTTGCAGACCAGTGAGGTTGAAGTCATCCTCAATAAATTCTTCCGATACCTCGGCAAAGTATTCGTGGCCGAGGAGGGAACAGAAAGATGAGATCCAGGACTCGGGAGTCCCTGAGGACGACGACATCATGTCATAGATAGGGTGGATGCGCGAGGATGGGAGAGAAGGGGGTGCGGGGGTTCTTTCCGACGACTTTCCAGGTGGGTAGTATGGAGAGCGTTGAAGGTGAAGGCGAAGGTGGTGATAATGGTGATAGTATGTGTGTGTGTGGCTTTGGTTGGGGTTTAGCTATGGCGCGTGCATGACGCGCAGCAGAAACGGAGATCTCCCAAGTATAAGTGGGTTAGATTAGATGGTTCGCGACAATGGCCGGAGGGGAAGTAGAAATAGAGAGAGGGAGACAGAGAGTCAGAGAGGTAGGCGAATGGTCAGTCGCAGCGAGAAAAGCTGCTGTTGTTGATGTTCATGGTTGAAAGAACTGCAGCCGCCGGAATTGGGGGATTGGTTTATCAAAAAAGGGTGGGTAAATTTATGTAATCCAGCCCCACCCCAGCCCAACCAGAGATTGTCTATCTCCAGTTGCCAGCGTGGCCCGTGCATTTTTAAACCTTAGATATGTTAGTACTTATCTCCGACCCGGACCCCGGATCAATCTACACTAGGTTACAAAAGTGGATCCCGCCTCAGGTCGGGTCTAGTAGTAGTATTCAACTTGAAGTCTTCTACTTTGTTACTACTACTTACATACTTCAAGTTCGTATCAGACCAGACACCAGACACCTACCAATCCAATGCCATTCCATACTAGTAACCCGAATCTAAGCTATCGAAACCTGCCGTTTCAATTTCAACAAGCACTTGCACAATATCATACCTACCTAACCTACTACTACACTAGGTATTGGACAGCCTGGAATCTCCATCCTATTGAGCCCTAACTAGTGTAGGTAGCTATGCATCCAAGGACCTGACCACTTACACCAGACTTGTACTGCAACTGTGACTTATATAGCTAACATTGGGTAGGTAGGTATTTCCCCAGTCAGGGACCCAAGCTATAAAATAGAAACCTACCTAATACCCTTTTGTTTAAGATTGTCTCAGCCTCCATTACTACGGGCCGTATCAGCTCGCACTTTTCCCGTTGGCCCCCCTTGAACCTGATCACATGAAAATAACATGAGCCGGCTGTTGAGAAACACCTCTCGAGGCTGGCGGCATGGTGTCAACTCTCTCAAAACCAAGCCGCAAGCACAACCTGCAACTCGAGGCTATCAAAGCGTTGCCAGTGTAAAGGCAACTTCAGGAGAACCGGACTTGGAAGCCTTCCGCAGAGACTTTTGGCTTCCCGAGCTTCCACTCCTTCTTACTTCTTCCCACCATTTCCCGGCGTCGAGGACATGGTTTAACCATGAGCCAAGTAGTTCCCATGTGTCGTTTCGTGACCGTATGGAAGAGCACCATAATCTCATCCTGCCATACGAGTTTATCATATCATCAGCCCGCCCGGAAACCGACGCCAATTCAGATCTACCTACAAAGAACCTACAGGACTTCCGAGAATGGCTTCTAAGCTCGTCTCCAGATGGGAACCACGGCAATGCCCAGCTTCTCGAGATTTTAGAAAACATCATTCAGCTCGGTTTCAATAGTGACCGTTCACGTTTTTACCAGTTTCCCGCACTTCTAGGCCTGCTCCTGCGTGGCTGCCAGTTCAATCGCATTAGAAGCCATCATTCCGAGCGAATAAAAAGACTCTATATTGCACAATGCGGTATCGATCGACTCCCCGAGACCCTATCCAAGGACATACCTGTGCCTAGAATTGTCAAAGAGACCGGCAGGGGTGACATCTATGATTCGAGCATATGGCTAGGCCTAGAGCCGACTTATACGCCTCTGCACCGCGATCCAAACCCCAACTTGTTCTGCCAGCTCGTCGGGTCCAAGACCATACGTCTGATGCCGCCGGGGCCTGGAGTGGCGTTGTTTACTCGTGTACGCCAGCAGCTTGGTTCCACGGGCAATTCTCGTTTTCGGACTACGGAAATGATGGATGGGCCTGAGCGTGAACTACTTCATCATGCTGTGTGGGTAGACGAGAGCCGTTCCAGGGACATGGTGCAAGCATCTCTCGGTCCGGGAGACGCATTGTTCATCCCCAAGGGCTGGTGGCATAGTGTCGTCAGTGCTGGCGACGACGAAGGAAACCTCAACGCTTCGGTTAATTGGTGGTTTAGATGACGAATATGGAATTTCAATTTCTTATAATTCCCATGCACTGTCCTCCGAATGCTCATCGAGTCCTTTAGCAACCGGATGATCGCGGAATTACCGCCCACATCCCCAGCAATGCTCAACGAGCAGCCATGATCAAGTATGGGATACTTTGAAGGTCCCAGTCGATACCGGTATTTCAAGAGAAAAATGCATTGGGTAGAGCACATGCGCCGTACAAGGCTAATGAGAAGCTACTAACAAAAGCGGCCCCTGAATTTGGATATCTGCATGCACGTTGATTTTCGAAACATATTGCGAACCGTTATCCATCATCATGCTCGGGAGAACAAAAGCCCATCACTTCCTCATGTGATTCGAAGCATGATGGCCAGTTGTTTAGAAGGAAAACAGGCTGACAGGGCCACGAGGCTTTAGAAAGGCTGCTATTTATCGTGAGACCATACACAACATAGCGAGTGTGGAATCTTCTGCAGTGTCACTTTTTCACAACATGAAAGGGCATACTAATGTCTTATGTTCATTTTTTGGAATACGAACATAAATGACTAGGTGCGGTAAAAGAAAAAAAAGATCCACTAGGTAATCAACGAAATATATTTTTGTTTCCCCTACCCTCAGCAATTACTCCGGATTCTAGCGCTGGCGACTGCTGTCTGGTATCTGTCTCGGAGTCTCACCTTCGATGTCTGGTCCGCATCTCAGCCTCGAGGTCGCGGATGCGCTGTATACTCGGATCAGTCGTGGTGTAATCATGTTGATATGGGTGTCCGCGTCTGCGGGTCTCTCCGCGCCGGTAGACGACCACCACCTCCCGGTCGATTAGCGCGGACGCCGCGACCACAGCATCGCCCTTGATAAACGAGCAATCGCCGTGGCTGCACACAGCTCCCGGCCGAACTTGGTACAGGACCACGACGGGGCCGAAGATCCACCAGGCGATCGGCCAGAAGGACAGCACCCACCCGGCTATGACAGAGAACACAACGCCCGGGATCGGACCACAGGCCGATGAAGAGCACGGATGTTAGGCTTACGGCGAAGGACTAGAGGACGATGCGCTAGTGTGGCTGGACGTAGGGTTAGGCGAAGAGAGTACCTTGCGGGGTGAGGCATATCAGGGCCCATACGAGGGTGAAGTTTATAAATTATCAAGGGAGTAGCTTCAGTCATGTTTGCTTCCTTCATTATTTACTTCTCTCAATTTACTATTGTGCATAAGGAAGGGGGGGGGATCCCTGATACCCTCTGCCTATAGGTAGCTACCTATACTCCAATTGCTACGACCTCAACCCACCTTGACTAATACCAGTACTTGCACGCAGGACACGCTGGTGTTCTAACAAAGCAAAGCGTGTGTACGTGTCTTGTCGTGGCTATAGGTCCACGTGGCCCGCCGAAAGGTGCGCCATCCTGGCCTCCTCTCTATTCGTGACATCCATCGTATACCAAAACCTCTGTAAGGCACGCTTCTTGCCGTAAATGTGCATGTTAAACTATCCCTATTTATATGTAATCGCTAAAACATCCATATCGTCCACCCTAGGAATTTAGGACCCGGGGAGGAGGGGGGGGTTTCGTGCGAGGTATCCTGTTTGGACAGATAAAAGGGACGCTATCGTTATTCTCTCCCTCAGTAGCCCCCTATTTGCAACTTGGTAAAGGGGGAGAGGGAGGTTGTCGATCATAGCAATTTACACTAGGTACATAACAAGGACCGGTAAGTGACTTATCTGCATTGATTGAGATGATAGGTAAGTAGTATCATGTTCGAGAAGGCGTCAGTACATCACCCACTTGAAGATTCGCTCATTTCCAACCCCTTCGGATGTCGCGTTCATCATATTTTAAGGTAGCTAACCTTTATTTTATTTTAATAACGTGTAAAACAGCATGCTCGTGCATGGCCAGGGTTTTTACTCAGAGGTAGTCAGTCCTCTTCACCGCTTTAGACTTGTTGGAGCAAGTGCTGCACTTTTTTCTTTTTCTTTTCATTCATTTGCCTGTTAATTAATCGGCAGGAAATGCTTACAGCCCCCCGAAACCCGCAGCCCTGGGTGGGACTCGACTAGGTATCTTTTGCCGCCTCTGTCGTCAATATTGACGTTTGGTAGCTGAGTCTCGGGCATGGACCAACCTGCCGAAATGCGTGGTCACGGCCCGGGCTTAAGGTAAACCACAACTTCCTGGCGCGTGCTTCACGTTGTGTAGGGAGTTCTAACAGAGCGTCTGTTGACCACTGATATCATGGGATGGTGATATTTACCTTACCATGTGAACTTGGAGCATTAGGTACTAGACGATGAAAACCTATGCCAGGGATGCCACACACCCCTTATACGGTGTCGGGGTGATTCGCTCCAGTAACCCAAGACCAAGGAGCAAAATATCGAGTACCAGATTACATGCTCCAGGGCGACTATCCAATATGTGAGCTCTCAGGTAAATAAATGCAACGGCTTTCTCACGAAATGCATAGCATCTCAGCCGCAGCGCATCACTAAGGTTAGTAGGTCCGGGGTCCGCAGGGTATGGAAACCGACCGGATGGTAACGTGGGAGCCTCTCATTTACCACCTACCTACTAAAACATATGCGAGAGCTTATCTGGCCTCGCTGCTCTTAAAATGGCTAGTGGCAGCCGCAGAGCCTCGCTGTTCGAGGGCACATGAGCGAGTTGGGGGGGCGCCTGGAAATCATCCAATTGCATATTGTATGCAAGGCGGGCGGGATCTCAATCCCCCCCTGCCTATTCTAGATACCTACAGTAAACTCCCTCTATAACGATACCTCAAATCACGGAAAATCTATCGTTATAGCAAGAGTATCGTTATTGAAATTTCTTGGCAAAATGGATCCACATATTTTTTTTTTACGGAAAATGACAGAATATATGTAAAAAAAAAAAAAAAAGGAAATAAGGGTAAAGGAGGGGGCCCCCGGGGGGGGGCGGGGGCTAGCCAGAAAAGAGAATGTTTTTTATACACTAAAATTACTCTTAATATAACGATATATATAAGCAAAGTCGGAAAAATTTAACGATATATAGGTCTATCGAGGATTATCGTTATAGCCATATAAATTTCGCAGTGTCCTGCGAAAAGTATCGTTATGCCAAGGTATCGTTATGTGATGTGATCGTTATAGAGGGAGTTTACTGTATATACTCCGGGTGTTACTAGACTCCTCTCAGAAAGTGACATGTAGATTCTCATAAGGCGTCCTGAGGTGAATATAACGATAGGGACGTATGGTTCTTATCGGAAGAACCCAAACGCAGTGCCAAAGCGTTTGTGCAGGGTGCTCATACCGAGTCCCTGGTTCATAGTTTTTAACGATCGCTGCTTGTTTTAACGCGTGCGCATACATGGACCTGAACCCTGGGATGGCCTAAAGAT
The DNA here is from genome assembly GCA_018398605.1 of Biscogniauxia mediterranea. Lineage (NCBI taxonomy): Eukaryota > Fungi > Ascomycota > Sordariomycetes > Xylariales > Xylariaceae > Biscogniauxia > Biscogniauxia mediterranea. Next base: position 2,803,927 of record JAGXTR010000007.1, on the reverse strand, counting down.
CTTGGGGTTCTACCTACGAATGCTTGATTCATTGGCTCAATGAACTTAGTTATCATCCTGCAAAAGAAAGGGGGGTGGTGGTGATGAAGCTATCACTCAAATTGGGTGTTTCTAAGAGCTGGGGGGACTTTGAATAGCAATATTTCTTTTTCTGTAACCGTATGAATGTTGGAACAATGCTTCGTTTCTGATATGAGCTATCATCTTTGAGATGTCTTTATCTTCTCACCGTCTAGTTGCTTACTCCACTGCTCTACGTCGATGTTAGAAACCCCCCGCCGTGAATCAGTGATCTACTGAAGTAAGACTGGCTCGATGAGTCATATTATTAGGAGTATATGTTGGATAGCATGCTGCTATTCCCTGGTTGAAGAGACCGTCGTAACTATCATCTACACAAGTTGTATCCCGTTCTGGTGGTTAACGTAACGCTGGCTTGTGTTCGACCATGATTCGACTGCTAGATATGGAAGTGATGGACTTTGGTGTAGACGCAGAATCATATATTTCAAAGATATAATACGAACGACTTGATGTTTCATGCGAATAGCTTTCATAGTGTGTATACGCTAACTGCTGTCTGTTCACTATACCCATGTTCTTTAATTCCATGATCTAAGACTGAAGCTTTTTGGCTTCGTAGGTCTAGACCATGATCGTAGGACGAGCGTTCGACATTATTCCGGGTTTTTATACCTTACCTTTTCCTTTTTGGCTCCTTTGCACACAACCTTTCTGCTCTTAGCACTGACGTTTCCGTCTGGCTACCGTTTGATATCCCTGGGGCCGGGTAAAGATCGACGCGATCCCAAGGGTTATTTCACGCAAGATAGGGCTTTACCGACGGGGCAAACGGGTAGCCTTAGCCGGTTGGGTCGTTGACGCGTGAACGCTTATTGAAGGTGAAGCTGGCGAGTATGATATATCACATATTTAGGAAGAGAATTCCTAGTGTATTTGTTGGAATCAAGGCGCTAAAGTACTCAGGGAAGCTCCGCATCCATAATATATCCTAGCCTGGGGAGTTAGAACTGACTTGGGTAGTCATTGATATACCTAGCGCATCTCATAATACCTAGCCCGGGCCTGTGTGGCACTGGTTGCACCGGTTGACTGGTATCTAATCAACAGAAAATCATACCTAATGTTGACAAGCAATTTCAGATCGGGCAATACGCATCTTGGATCATCAGCTGAATCTAAGACATATTCTGGGAGGCTATCGGACTTCCTAGATCCGCGAATATCAGAAACCAGCGTTACTTTTTGGGAAGTTGTTAATCAGCCCCAGAATATCTCTCTAGACATTTGAGATGGACTATTGGCCATGCCACTAAATAGACAAGTACTGCTCAAATTGATCTGGGCCTACTCGTATATTCGGAGTCAATACTGAAATGGGTTGGCGAATATCCGAGTACGAGAGAGTAAATAAGTAGTGTAATAGGGCGTGTGGCGCTTAGCTGGGTGCTCAGACCTGAAGGCGGAGATGGAGAGAAACTTGCTCGTCTAATTACCCCGGATCTCGGTCATTGTTACACGGGAAATAGAAACTACCTAGTATACGGTATAACGTATACATATAGTTATTTATCTAGCCTGACAAGCCCCTGACAAAATAATTTGCACACTTTGCCGCCAGACATACTGACAAAGTGTATTAATTTCGTTTTCTCCTTGTCAGAAGCTTGCCTGAAAATATATATGACAATAGTAGATACGTAGATAGTACCGTACCTAGCTCTCTTCCCCGACCCCTGTTGCGTTTTGGTCACATCATTACTTGTACGCATTTGGAAACAAAACGTACGAATCGAGGCGGCCCAGCACAGGCCGACGTGTAGCCAGGGCACGCGGAGGAACCCGAGTTGACGTATGCACCGGCAGCAGATCTACTTACACTACCGTTCGGACTGTTTTCTTCTCTGTGCTAGTGTATATGCCATTGTCGGACGAGTTCCGCTAGCTGCCGTCTGACAGGTCTTTTCCCCTCCGCCGGGCCACGGAGGTCAAGTAAGGCATGGCGTAGTGTGGTAGTGAAGTGTTAGGTAAGATAGTTCCGAGAAATATGCTACCAAGCTGCTTAAACAATCGCTCTCGAGAGGGGGGGGGGGAAGGGGGTAGATCACCCTGTACGTAAAGATCTTGGAGGCTTCTAGCAGATCTTAAACAGGTGAATAATGGTGATGCGCAGACACACGTTCTGGGCCCGTGGGTGAGGAGCAAACCATAGCCCAGAGCTCGGTAGAAGACGGGGACTAATATTATAGTATGAAATGAGCCGAGTCCACCTTACCCCTTAAAAATCGTCAAGGGGCCCCTGAGAATCATTGTTTCTCGGTGTTTGGGCCTCTACCGTTTGATAAGAGAGACTTGGAACTGACCTTCATAGCCCCCACAGTGCGGAGCGAACCGTCGTATGCGGGAGGTCCATCCCGGTAGCCCGGGACAGGAATGAGACATAGAGGAGACAGTTCCGCAGGACTCCAATTTTGAAACGAACGATCAGCCTTGTAGAATTCAAGCATATTGACACTAGTACTCCGAGTTGTGCTCTAACTTAGTAGAAGTTGCTTCCAGTGGGATGATAATGCTTAATGTAGAATACCTCCATTGACCAGGATGTCGCCTTCTAGCCCGGATCTCGTAGATGGTCATATCCATTTTACTCTCCGCTCTTTTCTTTCCTCCTTCGCTCGCTCTCTAGTACACTACTATACAGAATTTCGTCCCAAGACACACGCCAACGCCATGTCGAAAAGTGAAATTGCTAAAAATACAATTCATTAAATCGAATGCTTTTGATGTTAGATCATACTACAGATGTAGAAAAAAAACACATCTTCTGGGGTATAAACAAAATCATGTAACAAGTAATGTGACACGCCTAAACAATAAGAAAAAAAAAAGAAGAAAAAAGCAAATCAATGTAACCCTTCCCGTTTTGTTTTCTTCTTCTGTTGCTCATGTGGACTCCACTACCGTTTCCGTAACGGTCACCGTCACTGCTGAGTTGATGTCGGCTATGCAACTCCACGGATTCTCGCTATCCTGGACGAACCAGGCCATCTCGATCTTGCCGCAACATGTCACGTAGATTTGGGGTTCGCCTCCATTTTCCCGCACTGCGACACCCGTTGGGCAGTCTAGGTTGGCTGTCACCACTTCTGTGTAGCCCGCGCGCTCCTTGTCGTCAATCGTTATCCGGTTCAGGAGCCCTTCTATGTAGCTCGCCGTGTAAACTGTGGACTCGTCCTTCGTAACCGCCAATCCGTCGCAATGAGGTATGCTGTCTGTGAGCACCTCTACCGGACCCGTGGCGCGAATACCAACATCCGCCTCGACGCCGTCTTTGGTGATGGGTATGCGGCATAATGTTCCGGCGCTGGTATTCGTATACCAGAGATACCGGTCGGCGATGGCTATCCTGTTGAGGCCGAAGTGGCCCTCTTCCGGCACAACCTTCATCGAGTCGTGCTCCATAAATTTCGAGGTCTTGCCCGTGTGGGTGTCCATGGTGATGATGCACGAATCCTGTGCGTCTGCAATAAGCAGTATGCGATCCGTTGCGGCTTCGATGGTGGTCAAGAAGCCAAAGTTGGTGATGGGGTGGAGCTTCTTGAATACAGGGGCGGTGCTGTCGTCGGGGCTGAGCGTCATATACCATACGCAGTAGCTGTCGCAGGTAACTTTCTCGAGGTCCATATCGCCTGTCAACACAAAGTACTCTTCATGATGGTTAGGCACCGGGCATATGTTGAAGACTGATACGCATTCTGAAAGGGTCGCTATTAGGGTCGGTGCTGTCTCCGTGTCCTCGGGAACAAATGTGTAGATTTCTGGCTTGTCGAGGCGGGTCGCTAGTATTTTGCCATTAGGACGTAGGCAAAGTCCCTCAAACCAGGAATCCGAGGGAAGCTGGGTAACGAGGCATACGTTTTGGTCAGGCATGATGAAGGTCAATAGCGGCTTTTACGTATTGTGTATGAGTGTATATGTAAGTGTGCGTAAGCGTGTTTAGTATGAGAGAGAGAGTATATGGGATGTTATAGGATGGTATAGGATGGTTTAGTAGGAGTAAGTAGGTAGAAGATCGTATCTAAGGTGAACTTGGTGAAAGACTGAAGGAGGGGAAGAAACGAAAACTAAGATAGAGACATGGATCGCCTTGGATAATAAGTAGTTAGACCAAAGCCGCGTATTTCCATGCGACTTAGCATAGGAACCAGGATGACATGGGACATAATCACGTGAATTGGGGGGGAAATTTCAAGGATCTGAACTGGGTGATGATTTTATGTAATGTGCTTCTTTGGCCTCACAATTTAAATCCGGGTTCTGCTGGGGGGTCTGGGTAATGTAGTATCCCACATGACGAAACTAAACGAAGTGGTTTGGAACTTGGTTTGGAAGCAGATACCTCTGTTTTATCATCTCGATTCAACACTCGGTTACTGCTTGGGTTGCAACGAAGTTTTTGGCCCGTCCGTCCATACATCCCACGTTAAACTAGGTATCTACACCAACACTAGACTTACACTACCTACACTATGCTACTACCTACATACATGCTGTTCGGAGTTGATCATTACTCGCTGGCCGACCGGGCGACCGCCGACCGATGGAATAGCTAGAAAGAGGCTAAGCCTCGTATCAAGGCGAACATATGTAACGTCAAAGAAAGACGAAGAAGAAAACAGACAAGTCGGGGAACGTCTAGTGAATACCCGGAATAAGCTAAAACGAACATCTGGTTACGGCAGACACCCGAGCTTATGGTTCATGTACTAAGTAACACGCCATTGGACGAGATGGCAGATGGGATAGCCACGATCAACATCAAACTTACATGGCGAACGGACACGAGGTAAAAAGAAAATACGTACAGTGCCTAGGGAGGCAATACATCTACGGAATAGCGAAGACAAGCGCGTTGGCACACGGGTCAAACCCCCTCCCTGGAAGAGAAAGTTCCCGAGCACTGGCCTAATATACAACATATAGGTAGGTAGGTGTACATACTTCGTGCTGTATTAATAGGTAATTGCCTAGGTACTTACACTAGTACGCGGCGTACGATATAGGCTAGGGGCCAAGATATAGGTTTTGGGTATGGTATAAGATGGCAGCCCGCACTAGGAGGACCGTCCGAACCACTCAGGACCATGAAAGCTGACCAGGGTTGCGCAGACCTCGGGAGGGCCTGAGCCGCTGATTACAAGCTGCGGGGCCCTCATAACTTGAAGCTCACAATGTCAAGTCCTGTCAAGTCATGTCAAGTCAAGTCAATATGCATAGAAATTCCAGTAGAAACTACTTACAGTAGCGCCCTGCGCGAAAACAGCCGGGGCTGCTGCAAGAGTTCTCTCGACCAATCAGAGACTAAGAACTATCCTTATTTTGGTTGTCTCCATTGCATAAACTTAACTAAATGCATACCATTTAGTCCATGCATACACTATAAACTACCTAGTGTAGCTTTAAAGGTTGGCTGTATGCATGGATCTACATGCATCGAGATGTGCATAGCATAGCCAACATAAGACACATAAAACCGCCCGGGATGTGAGAATGTCAGAACGGGGACTAGGCGTTCTAGGTAGTGTAGTCAATAGGGTTAGGTGACTACCTAGTCTTGGGGGGGGGGGGGGGGTGGTTATGGTCTGATGTATTTCCTCTGCTCATTTGACCTTCATACTGTAAGCAAAGTCCAGGATTTGGCGGCATTTCATCGGCATCTCGACCTTCCAGGTTCAATGCCCAAGCACCTAACCTTAGGTAACATCAGGGTTTATGTGTTGTTGTAAAGTCACTCACTTATCACACCACCATGGACGACTGTTTACTTCTTACACTAAGTACAACCCAACCGCCTCTTTGTTATGTATTTCCCCTCCGCTGTGCCTCTACCTCTCTCTTCGTACACACATTACATACACTAGGTTAAAAGGTTTGGAAACGAGAGGGTTTCGTAACATCCATCCTACACTACAAGGTCCAGGGTTAACCAAGCTTTGGCTCAAAATTCCTCTCGACGCTGATCGAAGAGGGGGTTTCACAACGCTCAAGCAACATCGCATCCGCATCATGTGATTTTTACAGTGCAAGAAACCTCAATGTTGGAGGTTGTCTGTTCGATCTAGGTTAGGTAGATCTCCCCAAAGCTCGGGGCAGATACCTGTTTAGATCCCTAACTTGGTTCAAAGCTTCACATATTTCCAATTTACTATACGGGGTTTCTAGGTAGCGTGTGTGTATGTGTACAATAGGGACCACCATGTCTGATTTTCGTGGGTCGACGTAGGTAGGTAGATGTGCCCGCACTCCTACCTACACTAGTAATACAACCTCGGCTGTATATAGTTGGTCAAACCAACTACTCTATGTACAACATGCCATCAATATAACTTTGGCTGAGAACGTAAAGGATTTGTGAGAAGTCCAGCTTCCTATCCGATATTTTTCTTTCCCTTTTCTTCTTTTTTTTTTCTTCTTCTCGTCCTCGGTAGTTCTCTGAATGCCTACTAACTTTTAACATGCTAGGACCCAACCGGGGGACCAAGACAGGATCAGTAGTCGCTCCAAGCTCGACTTGGCCTTAGCATTGATGAAGCAATATATTTAAAATATTTCAGTCCCAGCCATCTCTCCGCCGAACCATTTTCGCCCAGCGTCCGTATCCCTCATCGCAGCGGAAAGGCTCGTTTTTTCGAAACCCTCTCACGCTGGCGAAATGTCCAGGCCGACGCCAGATCCCGGACGGCACTTGAATCCAGGAGCAATTGGCTGCGGTCCTGTTAGCTGTCCTCCCGTGCATGTGGCGAAATGCGTGGCGTCCTCAAGGCAGGTAAGGTGGCCTTCGACGCAGGATTGACCGTCGCTACCAGACGTCGGTGCCGGAGTCAGATCAGACGAAGCAGCTGGGACACTGCTAAAAGTTGGAGAAGAAGCCGAGGTCTCCGAGGGGGCCGAGGGCACTGTCTCGACTGGTGCGGTGGTGCTAGTCGCTGGTGTGGCAGCCTCTGTGGTAGAAGGTGTGTCTCCTGATGTAGTCGAGCTCGTGCCATCCGTGGCGCCAGCGCCAGCCCCGGGCTTCGCTCGGGGGTTGCCATCGCACGATTGCTGGAACAAGTTGTCGCCCTCGGGACGTTCCACTGAGGGGCCTGGGTTCGGGTAGGCAATCGGCACCTGCTGCGTCAGAGCGTCCTCAGTAGTGCACCCTCCGCTCACGGCCCCCATGTTCGCCATGAACAAGTCCGGGAAATCAGCCCGCTTCGCTACTGACGTCCGGCGGTCGGCGATGCTCGCACGCTTGTTTTTCGCGGGTGTCACGGTGATGGGCGCGCAGTTCATATAGAACTCCGGCTGGCCGCCGATTCGAGCTTGCCAAGTCCAGGCAAATGTATACGACCCAGGAGCGATCCCTTCTGGTATCTGGAACGTGTAGATATCTTTGTTGGGCCCATCGAGGTTCCCTTTCTGGTTGCGCGCTGGACAGCCGCCTTCAATAGAGTGGATGACCTGCCACTTGGAGTCCTTGGTCGGATTTTCTTCCGTCAAACTGAGCTGACAGGAACCGCCACCATCTACACATTATTAAAGTTAGCAATAATTCTCAAAAAGGGACCAGGGATCTGTGAGTAAAGGTGTTGAATGATTCGGGGCACATCTCGCTATCGTGATGCCCCAGGTTGGTGAAAGGGATTAAAGGGGGGGAGTTAGGGGAATCAGGGAAATATGAGGTTTACTTACGAACAGCTTTGCCAATAAATGACAGGGTCTGGTCCTCACCAATAGCCATTACAGTAGGACTGCCGTCAATTTGGTATTGGCCACCCGGCGGGATTTTGCAGGGGAAATCCGAGCCACTCGGCTCGATCGGATTAGATGGTCCATACGCGACGAATTTGTATGGCTTAGGGCTCTCGAGGATAACATGTGCGGTTGAGAGCGAAGCAAGGAGTGCTGCAGACAGCAAGGGTCTCTGGTTGAGATGCATTTTCAACGCGGCTAGGAGGTATACAGAAAAAATTATCGTGATGTTGCTTTTATTCGGATTTGGAGTTTGTGATTTGCAGTTTGTCGGTCTTCGAGGTATGAATGATATTTGGTCGTCGAGAAAGTGGCCAGCCTTTCTAAATATAAACTAATACAGAACCTGCCAAAGAAACTTATGATTGTTTGGCTCATTGATATAGGGACCGAATCTTCATATATACGCCCAAACATCTTCTATCAACCTGGTGTTCCTGTACAACAAACTTTACCCCTTTGTTTAAATTTTCAAACGATCATTGTCAGCTTGGCCTCAGGGGACCTGAACCGGTCAAAAGAAAACAACATTTTCGAGTTCAGAGTCATAATCCCCTTTCATTCGCCAATCACAAATAAATGGCGTTGTTGGTTCGAAGTGGTTGGCCCTATTCTTTGTACGGAGCCTTTAATGATTGGCTCACATGATGTCTCATCTTGGACGAAGCTTAGGCGCCTGTCCCGGCCAAGGCAGGGAGAATTACACAAACCTCAAATCTACGTTTCATATAAGGATAACGTCTAGTATAGCAAGGGAGGCTTTACAATCGCGTCCTTCTGGTTTGTCTCCTTGATTGACTTGCTTATAAAAAAGGGGGTAGAAAAGGGGTAGAAAGTTAAGGTCAAGTGTGGGTTTTTTTGGGGGTTTTTTCTTCTCTTCTCTTTGACATAGACGTAACCTAGGATTGAAAATACACCCTATAGGATATGTGCGGAAGTTCTATAATCGTTCTCAACTCGACTCGTGATTAACGGTGACTATTATCACATGAACTGACTGGAATGCAACTTGTCAAGGACTGTTGTGAAACAATCTCCATTGAGCGATAAAATTGCCTTATCAATATGTGCGCGATTTTTTAACTGGATTATATTGATTATTTTCCTCATTTGGATTCCGCTTGCTTTAGTACGTTGGTCCTATAAATAATACCTACTGATATAATGGTATCCTCCATGCCAATTACACCCCGTATAATGGGCTTCTTGACAAACAACTGTATCAGCAGGTACCAGCTGGCATATGTCGACAAAGATATCCTCAGGCTGCATTGTAATCATTAGGGACGTGATGGTAGGTATGTTAGTATAAGCGTAACAAAACGACAAAGAATATATTTACATCTTAGAAATGAGGTATTAGGGTACTTTTAAACCAGATAATCTAATATCTAGAGTAAAATACTACTAATTCAATACCAGTGTAACCTGCTGATACAGATGGCTGTGCCCTCTTTTGAGGTATCTTCAATAGATATATCTAAAGTTGAGATTCTCGCGATCCGTCAAGTCGGCGAAAGCAGTAGCGTCTAGGTCTCGACCTTCAAGCCCACCTTCCATTGCGGCTTGCTTCTGATCACGTCGCCGATTCTCGCAACTCAGTAAAATCCAAAGGATGACGATGATACATACTTCGATAAGATGCGCAACTATCATCGACCATATTCCCAGTTCATAGTAAGGAGCTTGGTCGCTCAGGTAAAAAAAGGGGCCGATGATCTACGGAAATCAGTTAGTGGGATGACCAAATACTAGGTATATACTATGGCAGTGCTCATGAAATCGTATGGCAAATTAGCAATATTGATTTGCCTATGAGTTAAGGAATACAATGCCGCTCTTCGAAAATTCGGTCTTCGCTTATGACTTAGAAATATTAAACATACTACAGGCCCGTTAGTACATTGATATCCGATGACACGGGGGTTTGATTGAACGAGGAAGCATTATATGGAGCATATCAGTATGCCAGAGCAACTAACAACTAAACATACCATTACCGGTGCAATATCCAAGAAACAGAACAGCATTCGTGACCACCTTCTTCGTATGGCCAGATGTATTTGCGGTTTGCAGGGAAAGGATCATGACGAAAGCAGCATTGTACGGGCCTGTGAGATAGTAGCATATAAGTCGTCCGACTTGCTGGTCCGTATCGACAAAGCGCAAGCCGAAGGCTCCTGCAATATTGGGGCACATAAACAGGAGAATGAATGCACAACGGCGATTCTCAAACCGGTCGTTGCAGTAAACGCATATAAGTATACTGATCGCAATCAGTACTCCGTAAGGAATCTGCATCAAGGTGGTGACCAAGGTGCCGAATCCGAATCCTTGGATGATCAGGGTACCAAAGTTCGAAATCCCTCCGTTTGGAACGTTGCAGACCATGCCTAGGACGAAGAAGAGGTATAGCTTAATATCGAGGAACGCCTCTTTCACTTGGTACGCCTTGAGGTGCTTATTCTCGATGCCGGTCTGGTTTTCACGCAAGCGCTGGACGGCTAGCCGTTTCTCGGCACGGGACAATCCTTTGGCTGTCACTGGCGAATCTGGCAGGAGGATAAACATGACGATACCCCATGCGCTGCAGAGTGCTCCAATGATGATAAACTCGTACTTCCACGATGGCAGGGCGCCTCTGATATTGCCGATTGCTGCTGTCGCTATTAGTTTATATACAATCTTTAAGGAGCCGGTACAGACCATAGCCTAGTAGTCCACCGAGAGCGATCCCGATCCCATTAGCCGTATACCAAAGACCCATGCGGACAGGCTGCTGTTTTCTTGTATACTTCAGACAGTCGATGATCAGTTATATAGCTCTCTTTGCAACATTACTTCAGCAGAAGCCTATCGCTTACCCACATGCTCGTTATGAGCATAAACGAAGGGTCTGCGCAAGCCTCTGCGGCTCCTGCGAAGAATCGAAGGACGAGCAACTGCGCAAAGCTCTTGGCAGCAGCTTGAAGCATCAAGAAGAAACCTATGGACAATTTAGATATGGAGTAGGTCAGGAGTAGAAGCGCATTTACCCCAGAGAAAAATGTTGACGCCCAAGTATTTCCCTTCACGATCATCAGTGACTATCTAGTGTTTGAAGAATGGCATGACACTTTACCTATCGGGAACTTCTGCATCATGAAGTTTGTTGGGAACGCCCAAAAGAGGAAACCGAAGTAGAACATCGAGCTCAGCCAGCTGTAGTCAGATCCCTGCAAGTTGAGGTCTTGACGAATTCCGAAAATAGCTGGCACATTGTCAGCAAGCTGTGTGCAGTGAAGGGGTCGTTGGAATCTCACCGGCATATGAGAGCGTAGTCTTATCAATGTAGAAGAATGCGTAGCAGACAGAAAGGTACGGGAGAATCCTATCACAAGGTAAGTGTTTAAATTCGAACTTAATGTTATTTCCTCCCAGTCCTTCCGTGACTCCTGCTTAAATCTAGAATAAGAGTAGCCAAGGAGATCGTTTAGCCCTACTACGAGATCGTCAACATTAATCTGTTATGCACAGAACTTGTACATGGTTTAGATCATAACCTTGCAAGTGTGTCATAGAAAGCAAGTGTTTAGGTATCTTACCATGAAGTCTATTTTTCGCACAAGCTTCCGCTCCTCGATGGGATCTCGTGGTTCGTGTATCTGCTCTGGAGATTCGAACAAGGCCATAGCGACGTCTAGATCACGAGGTGGAAGACCCTGTGATTTGAGTGAGGCATCTCCATCTTCACGATGTTCAACAGGCGATGGCTCCATCTCTACATCTTTCGACATCTGAGGCTCCATCGACGCTACAGGCAAGGACTTAGAGCTTGAAGGAGACATGGTGATGAATGACGGACCTGGATCATGTAGTTAGTTTAGGAAAATGTGAAGTTTGGAGAATGAGAAAGACGATGTAGGATTATAACGAACACGAGGTTGCTATAAGAGCGGAGGCTCGGTAGGTTTTTCGGTAGTCGTAAAGAGTTACATCAAGCATCTACAATCCTATATTCCGAATCTTTTCCTTGTATACTCATCGCGGGGTAGATCGGCAAAAGCTTGTTCAACTTACATAGGCGGAAAATAATATGATGATACTCTGTCAAGGGTATCCCCTCATTCTACTGTGACTCCCCAAACGCGGGGGACCTTGATCGTCAGTACTAGTATAGGCATGCGGGGTCAACAATCCTGGCCCATGGCCTCCAAAGATGATGAACGCAACTTTTCTTGTTCAACTTCCCGTCTAGACCGAGCCTTGAGATGACCGCGGTGGCTGTCCCCGGTGGCTGTCCCTGAGAATAAGGAGGCGCTCATCTCGGGGACCCCATCTACTAAGAACCTTTAGGATATACATAGAAATGCATCTATGAGTTGATTCAGTATCATAACCATACTCATAGAGAAAACACAGTAACAAGAAAGGCTCCGCTTCTTAGAATCGAAAAAGATGCGAGGCTTCCGTTCACCCTGTAGCTAGTCCCTGAGCGATAAGCCACACCACATATAATAGAATTGCGTATATAATTAGAGATGCCATATATTAGGTGATCATACTCTCGTTAGTATGATGGAAAGACTATTACGGTCCTGGCCGAGACATAATGAGGTACATTTATTTCGTTATTTTCCCGTCCTCTTATGGGTATAGTGATGTCCAAACTGCAGTGCGCCGTATCAATGAGTACAAATATAAAATGTTGCAAAAAGGAGTTGTTTTAACACTCAAACTGCGTTCCCAGGTCGTGCATGATCAAGCTCGAATTCTTCTGGAGTCGGAGAGGGTCTTCCAGATGAACGTCCAGCATATGTACTCTCAGGGACGATCTGCGTTTGTGACGCTGAGTTCTCAGTACCCTTCTTCGAGAACCCCGACGGCTCGCTGCTGTAGCTATAGCTGGCGGGCTTGCTTATCCCCAGCAGCCGAAGGGGGGAGAACAGCGGCTTTAGCGCGGGTGCACAGGCGCAGATAATACCTATATTTATTTCCACCATCGACCAAATATTGACCTGGTAATATAGTCAGGGGGTCTGAAATAGGAAGTAAAGAATTTTTGGGCAGGGGGAGGGGCGGGTAAGGAGGAGGGATCGTGCATACCAGTGGGGCATCGTGAAAGGGGTCCTTGGACTGGGTATATGCTTTGATTGAATACAACCTCACGCAAGACATGGCGGTGGCAACGCCAGCAACACCAAATACACCGAATAATACGTATCGCTGGTTCTGTGATATTTGTAGCTTCTTCAGGGTGCGAATCGGCAGTACCAAAATCCAGATATCGGTGACAATATTGAAGGAGGAAGTGACTAGGTGCCGTCATGTAAGTATGATACAAGACATTCAGGGGGGGGGGGGGGGAGGCTTTGCTGCCTACAGTAGAAGAAGGCTGTCGAGTTGAAGCAAACGCCTTCGACCATGCCAGTGGCATCCCAAGCTTTATGAACTGGGATGCATTGAGAAGCCGTCGACGCAACGCAGATGACGAACCACACCCATAGAAGGACATTCGTAGCGACACATAAACGCATGAAACCCATCGAGATAGCTGTATTTCCATGTTAACACCTTTCGAAACCAGACTAGCCTCCTTTGCTTTGGAATGCTCTTACCGAATCGATTGTACATGAAGACGATGGAGGATTTGATAGATGTAACGCATGCGTAGTATAGGATCTCGATTGCATACACGCCCTTATTTCATCGTCAGATAAACATAGTTCGAAGGATGAAAGTGTCCTTGCTCGCAGGTATAGACTATTTACCTTCAGAAGGTCGGTCATGTCCTCAAGTGTCAAGCTTGTCATAGGCATTCCCATTCCGTTAGCCTGCGCTATGAATTCGGTGGCGAGATACCCCATAGTGAATATCTTGTAGCTGTTAGAACTCGCGTTACTCTCTGGATAAGGGGGCCAAGTCTACTAACTATGGCGCAAATGATCATATAATCGTCCATTCCGGGGTCGCGAATAAGGATAAATCGTATAATGAACCGTATTATTATAAGCAGGACTGTTGTAAGAATAGTTAGTGACTTATGTACGGAATGATCTATCTATCTCCTTAGTTGTAGTACATACGAGAGAATCCTGTCATCACCGTTGATAATATTATGAGAAGAGTGGCTTGACTGCTGGTATTGTGGACAGTTCTGCCCATCAGCGAAGCTTCTGCCGCCATATTGACGACGAGTTTTCAAGTATAACCAAAAGTTTGTTTGCGTCCAAAGAATAATAAAATATCCTGTATGTAGAAGTAGTCGCTTCGGTAGTTGTTGAGCTTTTCGTGAAGCTTTAAGTTTAGCCGTACTTGGAGATGGAATACCATCGTGGCAGCCAAGCAATAAATATCAAAGTCGAGGGAAACATTTCAGTTTTGATAGACACTATATTGACTTACGGTACTGACGTTAGACGTCTGTTCGCAACTTCTCAAATCGACCTAGAACTCACAAAACATGCCATGACCAAGGGATAGGGCTGTTGGGGAAAACTGGGTTGTTTTGCTAAGCTCGTCGTCTCCGTGCCATATTCATGCGCATCTGGATTAGTTCAACGTCCACATCCTGGTGGATTCAGGGCTTAGCGCCTTTCTGTACACACAGTTCCAAGAGTACATCAAAGGCTGATCAGATATTGTCATCTTACTTGGGGAAATTCCCTACTCCATGGGAGCTCTAGTAAGTGACCGCACACGTTCGAGATTAGATCGAGACTCCTTATTTGATGTACCGTACTTGGAAGTCAAGGCTGTTACAAAATTGGGCCGGACAAAAGTTCAGCACCCGAGCAACAAATACTATAACCTGTAGTACATGCATGAAGTGCTAAGACTGCCGGCAGGCATAATGGGCAAGATGGAGCATTGGCTACCATTAACTACGGAGCTTGCCGTTCGGGTATTACATGTAAAGTCTGTGCTGGTAACGGAGAATACATTACTCTGTAGATCCCAGGCTTTGCCTACTACCTTGGTTCGCCATTGAAGGAACCTTTTCTGATTTCTGTGGGTTGATGAAACCTACCTACCTATATACAGTTCTAGACAGACTATTTATCAACACTGCCCAGCTATCATCATGCCTATACGTCCCCCTTACAAATCGTGTGTATGAGCGTTTGCTCATGACCATTCTCAAAGTTCACTGGGCCAACTCGATAATTCCTATACTGGAAGGCGACAAACCAAGATCAACGGACCACGAGGTGATTCGTCAACATAACAATGTCATTGCGGGTGGCCGAGTCCTTGGTCACAGGTTGGTCAAGTCAAAGCGCACCCTTGTTTCACTTAGCTTGAGTTGGGAAATGCGTAGACTTACACACTGCCCAAAGAAGTACTTGGGACATGACCACATCCGATGGAACTTTCTGAGTGGGTGATAAGCAAGTTGCGGCACCTTGAATTTTGATAGGAGCCACCTTCACGAATATTGGTTCAACGTATATAGTCGTGATCATCGACGAACTGCCTATAAAGCTTGGTCTATAGATCCGGTCACACGGGATCCCCCACTTGCCAAATAGATGAGCGTGAGTAGCGCATATCACAACCTGTGGCTGGCCTCCGATTGGCGGTGTAGCGGAGAGAAAGATGATGTGCGAAAATGGCCTGTTTTATTCTCCTTGAAGCTTATACGTTTTGATGTTCGACAAAGGTTTGCTGACAATGTTGATGATGATAGGCCTTGGAATAGATTATCTGAAATAACTCTTTGACACGATAGCTTTCCGTATAAAGTTTTTTTTTTTTTTTTTTTTACATAATCCTTTTACTGAGATTTCCAAGCTGTTTCACATAATATAGATACCATAGATTAAGAGAGGTCTTTCAATGGGAGATGCGTGTGCCACTAGCCTTAGATAAAATGCTAGATCTCTGAAAAAATCATCTGACAGTTGTCAAGTCAAAAACAATACCTACATAGGTAGGTATGCTCTAGAAATTCCTTATTAAGAGCTACACTAAAGTAGTCACTTGTAACTACAATAATACTTGTACTTAGACACTAGGTTAGGTAATTCGTATAGCTTTGCGGAGAGAATATCTCATTATGTAAACTCTCATATGTATTGGCCATATACATTATGAGATTTCCAAGTAGATCATCGTAATAACTCGTCAATCAACTGACTACCTACGTAGGTAGATGTCCTCAAGAGGAAAGCAGCTGGACAAACACAGCGATTTCTTCAGGTCTCTCACGGCTTGTCATTACAGCACAGACTACTTGACTCCACAAAAACTGCCAGAGGCAGGGTGAACAGATCGCATGTTGGAGTTGAGGTCGGCGATCATTCGATAGAACAATGGGACGCTGAGGCTCAGATAACACACCTAACGTCTTGGCACCCAGACACTCCCAATAGCTTCCCAGTTTCCCAGTTTCCCACAAGGACATCGCGATCCGGTTATACCTATGTTTCGTAGCTCATAAGAAACGGCCCAAATCACCCAGGCCTAACGATTGGCAGTATCAAAAACTCTGTCAAGAGAGCCATCCACCAAAGTCTCGAATGCCTAGGAGCAACGTCACTGGGATTATGAAAGTCATATTATGAGACATATAACCTTACCCACATAGCCCCTTTTATTAACAAGTCGAGCAAATATGCAATGGAATTCCAAGTGACCTCCTTCGTATATGTATGTGTGACTCCAACACGTCTGAGAAGGACGTGACAATCTACCTACCTACCTACCTACCTAACCTAGTACATACCTACATACGGGAACCGCGGGGCCGCGATCCAGACCACCGCAGCACCGTTCTTGGCTGGGTGTCAATGCGTGTAGGTACTTTTTGCTAGGCACACTAGAGTGAGTTCTTTGGTAGCCGGGGAAAGGCCAGGATATCCTGGGCTGGCCCCAGTGTATACGAACGGAAGCACGGCTTTTTTGACAAGCGAAGCTCACGGTCGGGCCGCTATCAGACGAAAGAGCAGACATGGAGTGTATCGTCAAGTTCCTAATGAGAAAATATGCGTATCGATACACCAATCACGTAGGGAATACCGTATCCACTGAAAGACCTTACATACCAACATGACCATTCTGGCTACCCAGCTTGCCTAGGTACTCCATCTACAATAGAGATTACTAACTAGCAGTCAAACTCGATGTTGATCAATAGAAAACAATTGAGTTGCTGTCGACGCACGTGGCGCTTGGAGATATTAGGTGAGCCTGTCGTTAACCTCCTGAGTGGATATAGGCTCGCTGTCGTATGGGCCGATATAGCCAGCATACCGATAAGTCCGTATGTCTTGATATAAAGACTTGCAATGTCTAATAATGATATTAGTAATTATTCAGTACTGGCGGCGAGCTTCTCCTTTTCCCCCTGGGCGGTTTTGGGATATGTGCATATTGTCACGATGCAAAGCCTACCTATATAATGGGATGTTCTAAGAGCAACAATTGGATAGAACCACAAATAAGTAGGTAAAGCGTCGTTGTGGTCCATGAGTACGTATAAACAGGCCCGTTGTTTCCCGGGTATCCCTGTACCCTAAGGTCTGGCCTTCAAACACTCTCACATATATTAGCCTAGATATAGTGTATAAATATACCTACCCCTATATGGTGTCGCACCAAGTTGCAATGAGCTGGTACTGCTGATTCTACTCTGAACCATTGAAGGGGATGTACTGAGATGACGACCATGTGTTGTAAACTATTGGTATATTACGCAATCCAAGCTGTTCGCATCATGCCAGATTCAAAGCGCAGAAGAGTCATGTCGCCTCGAATTGAAGATACCTTGAGAAGACAAATTTGGCCCCCTTCGTAAGAGACTTTGGTCAAAGGACAATATATAACCCAACCGACCTCGCTTGATCGCTACCTTCCCGGCGGCGTCCCCTGGGCGCGATGCTCTAACTAATGCAGAAATACAGTCTTCTGACGCTTTTCCACTAGCACGGCGAGAAGCACGCATCAAACCGGTCTTTTCGCTAATGTGGTGGTGGTGGTGGTGGTGGTGGTGGTGGTGGTGCGATTCATACCTCAGGCTGCAGATGTCAATATCACGCGGCATCGGAGCATAAATCCCCCTCCGTGAGAAGGCCTTTCACCGAGTGGCAATCGCTTGTCCGCGCTCCCGGACCTCGTCGGCTCCTTCGGAGAGGGGGCACGTTGATAGTATTGGGCAGGAGTTTGTCGCCAGAGCCGAATCGGGGAGTTGAAGACTGCATGTTATGGCATAACCTCGCGGTTCGGTGCTCCCTAATTTTAACCTCGTTTGGGAACAAGCTTCTTTTTTTAAATACTGCAAGCTAGTGGTCAGCCATTTGCATGTCTAGACCATCGATGTAACGTGTGAAGGTGGTGTGTTATGTAGGGGCATTAGTAGGCACATAGGGGTTTAGATCCTATCAAGATTCTTCGTTGTGTCAATGGCAACAACAGATTGCAAGTTGATGTATCGATAGACTGATATGATCAATGTAAAAAGGCAAAAGTTTCTACTAAACTTCTGGTTTCATGTCATCTCAATTATGGGAGACTAGAATACATTGATCTACTATAGGGGTTTGAGGGTTCGCGTCCGCGTGGTGAATTAACAGAGAATCTTAAACCAAATCTCCCTTTCGGCAGATGATCCCATTGGACCATCATAGCATTTCTTGGTATGTTCAAAGACATCGTGCGCTAATGTGACCTTGTCCAGGTATATCAATGCAGGAACACGATCGACTCATATTAACTTGTAATAATAAACTCCAAACCCGACCTATCCCGCAAAGCACCTAGAAAGGATAGCTAGTTAGGATGTCAAAAAAAAGAAAAGAAAAAAGAAAAAAAAGAAAAACAGAGGATTGGTATGAATCCTTGGGGCGCATACACTAAAGCACGGCAATATACGCAGACCATACCGAATCGAATGAGAAGCCAGCAGTGTATGTGCGTGAACCCACCGGGATCCCGGGCCATCCTGCCATCCTACTCAATGCAAGGCGGCATTCCTACTTCCACCGGTCAGAATAGGCATGTGATGGCTTGGCGCGCGGAATACCAGGGGATTAGGGAAATTGGGGGTTTGGAATTGCTCCGTTGAGCAGAACATATATATATCCGCGAGATGTAGGCAGGCGATACATTGAAGGGGGCAATACTCGCCAATTCGCGGTGTTCTACACGACTCAACGACTTCGATTGAAAGAAGAGAACTGTAAGACGACGGAGGCAATGGCTCGCAAGAACAACAACCTAGCACTCGGCTTCGCCCTCCTAGGGCTTGCCGCAGCCCAGAAGCCTGGAGCAACCCCGGATACGCATCCCCAGTTGACGACCTACCGCTGCACTGTGGCTGACGGCTGCACGGAGGCTACCAACTACATAGTGCTCGACTCGACCGCACACGGCGTCCACCAGATCAACGACAGCAGTCTCGGATGCGGCGACTGGGGAAGCGGCCCAGATCCGACTGCGTGTCCGACAGTAGAGGCATGTGCCGAGAACTGTGTAATGGAGGGGGTGACCGACTATAGCACCGTCGGGGTCACGACGGACGGTACCTCCCTTCGGCTCCTCCAGATCGTCGATGGCGTCGTGAAGTCCCCTCGGATATACCTGCTGGATGAGAAGAAGGAACAATACGAGATGGTGAAGTTCACCGGGGGGGAATTCACTTTCGACATCGACGCCACACATCTGCCCTGCGGCATGAACAGCGCTCTCTACCTTTCGGAGATGTTACCCGATGGTGGGCAGAGCGAGCTGAATCCTGGCGGCGCTGCTTGGGGCACCGGATACTGTGATGCGCAGTGCTATGTCACCCCCTGGGTCAACGGTATTGTGAGTACTATATCATATGATTGACCTGGTTGTCGATGACCGCCGGCTAACGGAACTTCCTAACCTAGGGCAACGTCGAAGCCAAGGGCGTTTGCTGCAACGAGATGGACATCTGGGAGGCGAATGCTCGGGCTACCCAGATTGCCCCTCACACATGCAACCAAACCGCGGTATACCTCTGCGAAGGCGCAGAATGCGAGCGCGACGGCGTCTGCGATAAGAGCGGATGTGGGTGGAATCCGTACCGCCTCGACCAGCCAAACTACTACGGAGAAGGTGCCGACTTTTCTGTCGACACCACGAAGCCCTTCACCGTCGTGACCCAGTTCCCTGCCGACGAGAGTGGCAACTTGATTGAAATCCACCGCATCTACGTGCAAGGGGGCAAGGTCATCGCGGCCGAAACCGTCCAGAAGGAGGGCTTGCCCCAGGTTGCTTTTGAGAACGACGAGTACTGCGCGGCGACCGGTGCGACGAAGTTCATGAGCCAGGGTGCCATGAAAGGAATGGGCGATGCGATGACCAGAGGCATGGTGTTGGCCTTTAGTCTGTGGTGGGACGAGGGCAGTAACATGTCGTGGCTCGACGGCGCGGCCGAGGGTGCCGGTCCTTGCAATGCGACCGAAGGCAACCCGGAGTCGATTCAGGTCATTGAGCCATCTCCTGAGGTGACTTTCAGCAACCTCAAGTGGGGAGAGATTGGGTCGACATTTTCCGCTACCGTATAATTAGTTAAATGACGTGTATAGACTCAATAAAAGTTGTTGTCTAGGTATGCAATGGTTAATCAATGTGCTGTTAGGATCGAGAGCCTAGGTAATGCATCAGAGGGCATATAATAGGGGCGAAAGAAACCCCGTGGTGAGGTATCTACCAATTGGGTGTAAACTTGTTAGCAAAGTGTAGGCTATCGGGATATATGATCGAAGCCCAGGATAATGGAATTTCCTGAACCATTCTGGCGGTATGTCATGCATGAACCTGTATCGGTGTATTATTTATATCTACACTACGATATTCGTCGATCCTCGTGCGGAATATGCGGCAGGCAGTACAAGAAACCAAATCCTGGTCCGACATAAACAGGAGAGTGCTGGACATCCTCGACCGCTAGATTGCCCGTGTTCTCTTGGAGAATCTCACACGCATGACTACCGCGCAAGCGACCAAACAAGCGGTGTCGATCATGTTGCATAATGCCGTTCGCCAGCCAGGTAACTCTTCGTGGAAGGTGACATAAGCAAGAGATGCAGGATGTGGGCGAATAGTCGTCTATGTTCTCTGGCTTGTGGGATGACAGAGTCCTATTATTACGGTCCGCAATATTCCCATTGGCAAGTATATCTCCCCATGTCAGCGCTAGCCCCCAACATAACTGACCATAACATCGTGCCTTTAGATAATTGCCCGTAGCTGAAATTGAGGCTGCTCGTTTTTGATGGAGACTTCTTGGTATATAAAAGGTCGACCTCAACACGCACCAATATACCAATAGACTATACAGACACATTGATCAGTCGAGTGTTCATCGAAGCGGTCCCGAAATAAACAACTCTTTTCTCTCCCCTCTCTATCTTCTTAGACGGGTTGCCCAAGACCATCTTAAATATGCATCTCACACAGTTCATTGGCGGTGGCAAGGAGGAAAACATCCGTGGACGGCCGAAAGGCTCGCATCAATAAAGGTTAGCAAGACCACATCATCTAAAATTTGATAAGGGTGATGACCAAACGAGAAGGATCATAAACTGATAGAAATAGGACTAGCACTTCACAAGAACGGTCTCATCCACTGTGGGCTACTGTGTGGTATAAACGCTGTTTATTCCCAACATTATCGTTGAACGCATCCTTTTCTCTACGAAACCTTGCTTAGTCGAGGAACTACTATACGTTACGAAGAGTTGCCTTGGAGAAATGCCATGTCGGGGAGACTAGACGGGTTCATGAGAAATTGAGCCTATGAATAGAGGAACCTGGATAATATCGAAGGGGAGGTCGAAGAGTCAAGGAACGATAAAAAGAGATTAACTTGGGGCTATCGGTAGCTAGGGAGGTTGTTAACTCGCTCTGGTTATTTTCATATTGATGACATTCACGATTTACGAGTTCAACGAGGAACGCCATCCATTCGTTATAGCAGGGTAGCTTTTTAGTTGACTGGGACGTGGGGGAAGCCTGGCTCTAGTTTGTCCACGTAATACATAGGGGGCTATATCAGTCCGTAGTGTATAATAAGGGTGGTTCTGCATAATATAGTTCCAGGTGGATTTAGGTAAAATGCTTCTCTAAATTCTATCAAAATGGGTAGCCTACCCCACTGTAGGATTCTATATGGCCTCCCACTTACACCGGCACTGACGTTGGACTATCAATATATCAGGATTTCCGCCTATCTACTAATAGACTTCATATTCATCTGGTCGTATTAGTACACTTCATCTGGTTTTCCCCACATTAGTGTCATCTGAATTAAGTACTAGAATCAAGTATGTAGAGTGATGTGGCTAAAGAATCCACATGAGGCAGCTTTCTGTCTCGTCTGGGGATATTGTTGATGTGATGCTATGGTTAGATCGGAATCCTCATGAATATCTAGGTAAGCAAACTACATATGAGCTATCGTTCATACCCATTCTATATTCTATACTCTATGGTCCCAATTATTGTATGATCTATTTATAAGCACCTCGTAGGTGTTTTATGATATCTTCACGGCTAGCAGTGGCCTCGTGTCCTATCGGGGTTATATGCCAGCTAATATCTGTCTTCACCTTGTCAGTGCCCGACCCTCTCGAGACAGTCCGCTCACTATCAATCTGACTGAATCTATCCAGCGCATAGTCAGTCGAAATGAAACGGTTGTATTGAGTGGTCGTTGTCTTTTGACCTTTCTCTCCGAAGCCACGAAATACAAGAAAGGAGAGGTCGTTATCTGAACTACCGGCCAATTTGACGGCGGGGAGTCGACTCGTGAACTTAGGCATGATATGTCTAAAGAATCGAGCAAGTGATGGAAATGTGGCACAGATAACTAGCATATTGGCCTCGATGATTCTGGATGGAAGTATTAGTAGAGTGGTTAACTCGTGCTAAATACGTCGATAGCCTTACAGCCAATATAGCTTCCCCGCCGATACCCAGGTAATATCTGCTTCGTTTTTCATACCAACATCCACGTACAAGTGGACAGTAGCAACGATGATAGTTCTGAGTACCAGAATGAATATATCAGCATAGCACATACGAGTCATCCTAAACAAACGGAAATTTTCCAAGAAATATCACATACCCAAGTCCAATAGCGAACATTGTGGCCAACCCGGCCTTCTGCTTCCAATGCATACTGGTATGCATCACCATGGTGATTGGGATGACCAGCAACACTAAATCGACAACGAGACCTATGATGTCCGAGGCTACTGCGATTGAAGGTTGATCAATGCACTGGTAATTACTAATCGTAACATCCCAGGCTCTCGCAATTGGTCGACAGGAGAATATAGTGGCGAGGATAATCCCAACGGAAGATCCAACTACCTATTACAAGAGCAAACCATATTAGTATGCCTAGTAGACCACCACTCAATATCGGTGAAGATGGAGACTAACAACGACCATCGTGAAACTATTAGCCAAGCAGTACCACGATCGCGGCATGAGACGCACGTAGTATATCAAAAGAGCCATCTTCGCAAAGAGAGTGCAGAGCATGTAGAGGATCGACAATGGATAGCTCTGCTTAAAGAACGTCGCGAAGGTATCGAATGGGATCTCCCAGCTATGAGTGCCTAGAGCACCGATGGCGGCTGTGTCTGCGCGTCGATGCATGAGTATTATATATCTAGAAGCACTCGAGACAGTTATAGTAAAGGTGTGCTTACGGATGGTGACGGCGGTTATCGTTAACAGGAGCACCTGGTATTCCGTATGTAAACTCAGCATTTCCTTGAATAGGGTCGCTGGACGCTTCGTACCCACGCGATGAATAGGAAACCTTGACGTGTTGTTAGCTTTGGAGAAGAAGATACATAGGAGATGGTGTGTCCGCTTGCCATCATCCAAAGAGACTCGTTTCTCTACAGCGAAGGAGACATAGAGCCTCTGGCACACAAATAACAGAGTGACGATACTGATAGCACCGGATGTCCAACTTAAAGCGTCAACGAACTGTCTCTGCGGGTTTTCGAAATCGACAATATAGCCATCGGGTGGTGGAAGTGCTGTTACGGTACCGTCGGGATACGTATAAAGAGCCATAGTGGGCGAAGACACTTGGGAGCAAGAATATTCATTTGGGAAGACCAAGGTGAGCAACGTGCGGTGAAGTATCTTACAACTTGACAACTGGGCTATCCACACGCCTTATAGCTATGAAGTTTGGCTCCCGAATATTCATATTCACTTCTCCCGCATAGAAAAAGTGCTATATGTAGTGGTTGGTATATTATTCCGGGGTGCAAAGAAAATGCAGGCAGGCTAATGCAAGGGGGGAGCGCACGCTCGAGCCGGTTGCAACCACTTCCGGGTTGAATTCGATCATGATCACGACAAGCAAGTGGGAGGCGGCAGCCAATGACGTCCCCGGCGCGGGAGATTCCACGATGAAATTTCCACCGGGGCGCGGTAACAACGCGTGTGAGCACCTGGTATACCGCATCTTGGTGTGGTCCAGAGACGCGGTACATAGTTGCTTCTATAAGGCAGCCTTACTCAGGGCAACCTGCGGGCCGACATGGATGACACCCGTACCACCGCCCTGTCGAACCGGATCTACTCTTAAGCCTTCCAAATACAGTCGTCTCTTGAGCTTTTTCACCACCAGCCCGGTGTGATGCCAAGCATGTTTCTATGTGGAGTTCCCCCCGGTCTTCGCACCCATCCTTACGCCCTTGGCGATGCTTAGATTGGTCGGCATTCATGCGGGAAATCCATCTCATATCGCATCAGCAGTCCTAAAATTAACGGTGACCCTGGGACATTGGAGTCCCTAACGCCATGTTAAAATTTGTGGCACCAAATACTCGTCTCTCCCTCGTAGGTAGGGTTGTGATTATGATTACGATCACACTACCTTCAATGCATTACTAACGTCCGTCTGACCGGAAAGTAAACCGGAGTTATATATCTGAGGATGTTGCTGTCAAGACATACTCGATCGAGGAATGTGATGGCTTTGGGGGTGGCCAGTGTCATCCCTGGATTCATCACAACTGCCTTGTTTAAACCCCGCAACGCATGTTTCATGCATTGTGTATCAATGACAATGATGTTAGTATATACATCTTGAAGTCATCAACCCGACATTGGCCCAAACGGCATACAAACAGCCTCACGTAAACAATGTCTAACTAGGGGTTTGAATGCGACCCTCGCTTCTCTGAATCATTTCCTTGGGTGTTACACCACATATTATTGAGCAGAGAAGGCTTTGGAGAGTATTTATGCGGTATATCTTGGAAACAAAAAAAAAAAGAAGAAAAGGCAAGATTGCTGGAGTGATGGAATACCGGAGGGGCCAGCATATCACGACCGCAGACGCATTCTTGTAACCCTTGTTTTGGTAACTAATTAATATCTGTGGTGATACTCGGAGGGAAAGCATCAGCGTGTTGGTTGAAACATAGGACAGCAACCCGAAGATGTTTTTTAAATGTCCGAGTCGCAAAGGCTCCGGCAGTCGCTCGCTTACTTGCAGTACCGTTAAATGAGACTTATTGGAGTTGGAGCTGAAGTCCAATATTGATACTGCAGCCGACATTCTCTAGCTACTTGAGAGGGTAGTATGGAGAGTCGATCAAATGTTGCCTACGGAACATATGAAGTAGAGCGATACGAAAACCGAAATAACATAATGAACCAGCCCTTCGGACGAACTGCATCCCTCACAACGCGGTTTGTTACTGCATGTCAGAGGGGAATAGGGTACTTACAGGAGATAGGTTGGAGTGTACATACATGGTTGTGGTGTACAAGGTCATTGTATATTTTCGAGGTAACAAGAGGCTATCATCACGTATAAGACAAGGTATCTCGGGCAGCTGCAGTTCGGGTTCACTGAGCATCAACTCTGTTATTACGCAAGTCTATGTCTGTGTACCGGGACGGGTAGGAACAAGAGATATCTCATCCCTTAACTCAACTCGACACGTGAAGTATAGAACGAGTCGGTGTTTGAAACGGATGCCGCATCGCCCCCACGTGTAAGCCATTGATCTGAGCGTTTGTCTCACGGAGCCTGCGAAATATACCTAATATTTCTTTTGGCGGTTCGTTCACATACCAAGACCCTATGCGGCGCAAGGGCTGCTGGGCCTGCCAAGTACTTGTGTTTCAAAGTTTCCCTTTCCAGCATCGAGGCCAATCTCTTTATTTGACCAGGCCATGTGCATATGCCCAGAACTTCTGATGGTCGCTTTTCGGTATTTGGCTATACGGGGGTATGGCTAGGGATAATAAGAAACTGGTCGGTTCTTTGATATGTATACTTTGTCATCTTGGTTCCATAACTTCAAAATCAGCAAAAGACTCGCCAAGATAGAAGAACGCGATTTCTATCATTACAATGTACCTAATCACAGAAGGAATAATATTTTATCCCTTAGGAGACTCAAAATCCAAAACAGCTATCACGAAATCCCAATACACTTCTCATTCTTTGGGTATGTACATTGTGATGAGGCATTTCGGTAATCCAATTACTACTGTTGTTGCGCAGGAGGCTTAGAACTACAACTACCCGCAATACGTCATATTATAGTCGGAGACGGCGTCTTTGTTCCCCAAGAGGTATGTATTACTGTCGTGTAGGTACTCTTGGTCTTACCTACCATATCTCCTATCGGATATTGGGAGAGTTGTGCAAAAATAAATATATAATACCGGCAATTGTTAGGAGTCACAAAAATACTGGATATCTACCCACGTATTTGTATATATATATATACACTCTCTAGGTATATAAACAAGCCTATGGGTTATCCGGCTATTCTCAAGGTGATGCCAATAAGCTATCTACTCCCTCCTAGAAGACATCAGAAACTTCGAACCCTTTATGGGATAGTAAACAAGATTTAAGTAGTCTTGGCAGCTCCATGGAGATGCTTGAGGGGTAAGATCTCGATTGGGTTGGCTGAGTTCTAAGCGAATTAATTCTATACTCACACATGTATCGAGAGCATGTATGAACTCCAAGTCTACGCTTCATTCACGGAGCAACACTTTATTGCATCGCCCGAAATGGGCTACCGGCAAGATAATCCGTAAGTGGTCGTACATTTTCTTCAGCGATTTGGATTACCAAGAAGGGATCGTGAATGCAGTGGGGCGCCTGGTTATGTTCAGAGTAGGCGATTGGTGGCTCTGCTATTTATCCGCCTATTCATCCATATGAAAGCGTGTCATGAGGGCATCCTGGGATGGCGTACAAGTTGGGGAGAGCCACGATGCCCCCCTTATATACTCAGCTCTCGGAGTTAGCTGAGCTCTGACTCTAGCTAGCCAATTGCAGAGCCATTGGATCATGCCCAGCTCACCCAAGATGCTACGTCCCTCAGATGACGGCGCTCGATATGAGCTTGCCAGCCCAACGGCCTTGCCAAAGGCTGGCGGCTTCTTATGGAACCAGAAGATGATGATACAGATAACCTGCCGCGGCTATGCGACAGCACAGTTCATGCAACCGGAGCCTGCCAAGTACGCCCATGCCCCGAACCTGGAAGCGAAGACATTCATGCAGCCGGAACAAAACTACTATGCGCACCACCCGGGGCGTTTCGTCTATATCAAAGATGAGGAAACAAACCAGCTATTCTCGGCACCGTACGAGCCGGTGCGCGCATCTCTAGACCACTTTGTGTTTTCCGTCGGAAAGAGTGACGTTCAATGGACTATAGAGCACCTAGGCATACGTGTGGAAATGACCCTAGGTGTCCCTACGCACGATGTAGTTGAACTATGGACGATCAAGGTGACCAACCTATCCGGACGCCCGCGCAAGATCAGCATCTACCCCTATTTCCCGTTTGGCTACATGTCGTGGATGAATCAATCAGCTGAATGGCGTCCCGATCTCCTTGGTGTGGTGGCTAGCAGCATCACCCCTTACCAGAAGGCGGCCGACTACTTCAAGAATAAGCTGCTCAAGGACAAATCCTATTTCCTGTGCGAGACCCCACCGACGTCATGGGAGGCCATGCAGCAGGCTTTCGAAGGAGAAGGAGGACTCACTGCGCCGTCTTCAATCCTCCAACCAGACCTCACCCGTAGCGACGCGCGCTACGAAACCCCCACAGCGGCCGTGCAGTACCGCGAGGAGCTGAAGGCAGACGAGAAGAAAGAGTACCGCTTTCTCTTCGGACCTGCGCTCGACGACGCGGAGATCAAGAGCATCCGGGAGAAGTACCTGAGCCAGGAGGGGTTCGCGCAGTGCGCGCGCGACTACGCCGCGTACATCGCCAAAGGCGCCGGGTGTCTGCGGATCGAGACGCCGGACAAGGGGCTGGACAACTTCGTGAACCACTGGCTGCCGCGGCAGTGCTACTACCACGGCGACGTGAACCGGCTGACGACGGACCCGCAGACGCGCAACTACCTCCAGGACAACATGGGCATGACGTACATCAAGCCGTCGGTGGCGCGCCAGGCCTTCCTGACGGCCCTGTCGCAGCAGGAGCCCAACGGCGCCATGCCCGACGGCATCCTGCTGGCCGAGGGCGCGGAGCTCAAGTACATCAACCAGATCCCGCACACGGACCACTGCATCTGGCTCCCGGTCGCGCTGGACGCGTATCTGGGGGAGACGGCGGACTACGGGCTGCTCGACGAGGAGGTGCGGGGCGCGCGCGGGGACACGTACACGGTGTTCGAGCGGTTCGGGCGCGCGATGGACTGGCTGCTGGCGGCGCGCGACGCGCGCGGGCTCAGCTACATCGCGCAGGGCGACTGGTGCGACCCGATGAACATGGTGGGGTACAAGGGCCGAGGGGTGTCGGGGTGGCTCACGGTGGCGACGGCGTACGCGCTGGGGCTGTGGGCGCGGGTGTGCGAGGCGCGGGGGCGGGCCGACCTGGCGGCGCGGTACCGCGGCGGCGCGCGCGCCGTCAACGACGCGGCCAACGCGCACCTGTGGGACGGGGACTGGTTCGCGCGGGGCATCACGGACGACGGGGTGGTGTTCGGGACGCGGGCGGACGCGCAGGGCCGCGTGTGGCTCAACCCGCAGGCGTGGGCGATGCTGGGCGGCGCGGCGGCGGGCGCGGCGCAGACGCGCCGCATGCTGGCCGCGGTGGACGAGCACCTGGGGACGCCGTACGGGGTGGCCATGTTCGCGCCGGCGTACGCGGGCATGCGCGAGGACGTGGGCCGCGTCACGCAGAAGTACCCCGGGACGGCGGAGAACGGGTCGGTGTACAACCACGCAGGGGCGTTCTACGCGCACGCGCTGTACGCCGTCGGCGGCGAGGCCGACCGGGCCTACCGCGTGCTGCGGCAGATGATCCCCGGGCCGGGCCGGGACGACTACGTGCAGCGCGGCCAGCTGCCCGTGTACATCCCCAACTACTACCGCGGGGCCTGGAAGGAGTACCCGCGCACCGCCGGCCGCTCCAGCCAGCTGTTCAACACGGGCACCGTGTCTTGGGTCTACCGCAGCTTCATCGAGGGCCTGTGCGGGCTGCAGGGCGATGCTGAGGGCCTGCGGATCCAGCCGCAGCTGCCGTCGGACTGGGACGGCATCAAGGTGACGCGCTTGTTCCGAGGGGCGACATTCAAGGTGGATATCCGACGGGCCGATGTGGATAAGGTCCTAGTAAAGCACGGGGGAGACGTGCTGCCGGAGCCTCGGGTGAAGAACATCCAGCCCGGGAACACCTATGAGCTGTCCGTGGAGATTCCAAAGTAGATTGGCTACGGCGACGAAAGGCAGGTAATGGCGCTTGTGTTGGGGTGATGAAGCAATGGTCATACGTATGGCAGAATGCATAAAGAAAAGAAAAAAGGGGGGGAGGGAGTAGGTTTCCCCTTACAGTGCTTGGTTCAAAACAAATTTCTTTTGAAGATATAAAGACATTCCTTAGCCTACATACCATCCATCCTTTACATAGACAAATACGTTTCCCCCTTTTCGAAGCCCCCTAATCTGTCCCGGTATAAACACCTGTGCTGTGTATATCGCTAACCGCTTATACGAAAACCCGTCACATCCAAGTTAAAAAAAAATAAAAAATTTATTCCCCCGAAAGGTAGGCTAAGCAATTATTCGCCCGTCGGCTACTCAATCCACTCACTCCCCTTTGTCCACAGTCCATCGTCCGGACCATCATGCCTTCTGTGCCGGCGGCGGCGGGGGCAAGGTATAGCTCCCGCCGGCATCCTCCAGCCAGGCGAGGCTATTGAACTCGACATCGATGCCCTTGATCAGCCAGCCGGCGTCGGGGCCGGCGGGGGCGGGGGTGGTGGTCAGGAGGGTGATGCCGCGGGCGGACTTGGCGGGGGGGCCGAAGGCGGCGGTCCAGACGACGGCGACGCGGTCGCAGGAGGCGAGGGGCGCGCCGCCGCCGCCGCCGCCGACGACGAGCGGCGACGGCGGGATCCGCTTCTGGCTGGCCATGAAGGCCTGCTTGCCGGAGACGAGGGGCTGGCCGGTGGGCCGGCCGGCCAGCGTGCTGATGCTGTCGCTGAAGTCGTACAGGTCCGGCGCGCAGAACCGCTCGCACAGCGCGTCGCTGTAGTTCGCGATCAGCTGCTGGTACGCCCACACGATGGTCTGGACGTCCGGCGGCCGCATGCACGGCCCGAAGGGCGGGTGCGGCAGGTGCGGCGGCGGCCCTTGGCCGCGGGAGGGCAGGCCGAGCGCGGAGACGTGGAGGGCGGCGCTGGCGAGGACGGCGAGGCGGGTGAGGGAAACCATTTTTAAAGTGAGATGAGAGGAATACTTGGGACGGGGTGGGTATGAAGAAGGTGTGCTTGCGACTTGCTTGTTCTAACGACGAACCCCACTCCCCCTTTATATATATCCCTTGACTTACCGTTGCTTGTTGTATAGGTATGTTCTGCGAATCATACGCTTGGTAATCTTAGACCCCATGGTAGCTCTCATCGTGAAGCAACGTTGGTGTATAGACAACTACCTGGGTTAGGCGTGTGGGTGGAAATGAGGACCTAGTCTCGCTTTTACCTGCCATACATATACGGTGGTCTTGGCTACTATTCACTGTTATTGGATGAGTTATCGCTAACTAGCGACATGCAGTCTCAGAAAATCCTTATAAATGCCCAAGGCATGTCTTTCCTATCGAGAGCCCTGTCTCAAACTGAGGGTCACGTATTGCCTAATGGTCTGCCTTGAGAAGGTTGCGAGACAAGCCCGACGAACTCCCATCTGAATGATAACGCTTCTACCTTCACAAAGGGAAGGGAGCCATGGCCATGGGAGGTAGTAGAAAAGTGGCTTTCTTGACTTTCCCAGGAGCGCCATCAACTCCACGATGGCTTGCGCCCAACTAGCTAACCTTACCCAGTTCTCATACGATACAATAGAGTTAACTTTGAATTACGCAACGCAACGGCTGGCGGCACAGTGGAAGGAAACTACCGAGTGGTGTTTGACCTGGAGCGTTCGAGAAACCCGACAGATGAATTAAACATATCGATCGGCCCGAAAACTAAGTTTGTCGTCCCACGATAGCCGGCTTATGAACTCTCTCGTATCCTCGTGATGCGCAAGAAAGGGGTACGTGTTGTCATCCACAGCCTGTTAACCTAGGTTATTCTACGAGCTTTAACACGAGCATATGTTTTATTCGTAGAACGTATGAGAGCCAGACGGGGTATTCTTAAACGAGAGATGTACTCAGCATATGTAAACCTACAAGAACATGATGTTAGTAAGTACTAAACCCCCCTCCTTTTGTGAGTCGTCGAAAGCAGGAAAACATGTGTAATAAACTTTATCCTTTCACAACTCTCTAGGTTCTGCAGAGCACCATGGTAATGCGAGGCAAACCGGTCACAATCATCTAACCTAGGTTAATCTATCCAAGTTGCCAGGGCTAGATCGATCTGAAAAGAGGCAAGTTGAAACGCCAAGAAGTGCGCACACGCTCTCGCGACCTACGGGGGATGCGTCCTCGCATCTTGGCGCCGTCTCAAGTCGTCGAATTCACGTCGCATCCTACTGAACATGAATGTCCTCAAAAATTACACTCTTTCCTTTGGTAATAATATCTTCCCCTCGTTTTTTTCTTCTTCTTTCCATCGATAGAGATTACTTACCATGAGACTCGCAGCCATAACACTACTCGGCGTCGGCGCGTCGTGCGTACTAGGGCAGGCCGTCCGAGTGGAGGAGCTGTCGTCGACCGAAGATCAGATAGTCCGCGTGGACGAGCCCTCATCCGAGACAATCGACGTGGACGGAGCGACAGTAGCCAGCGGGGGAGTCGAGGTGCCCGAGGAGAGCGAGATCGCACTACCGGGCGTGAAGAGCACGACCGCCGCGCAGCTCCCCAGCCAGCCCTCTCCACCTCCGCAGCCAGAAGCCGAGCCGGTCGTGCCCATCTCGGCGATCCTGTTCTCGGGGGCGCCGGGCCCCAAGGACTGCCGCGGCAGCGCGCTGATGCGGGTCTCGCTCGCGAAGCCGGGCGCGCAGCACGCGCAGCCGCGGTGCTACAACGTGCCGGCGGGCTCGGTGGCGCAGTGCGCGCTGTTCACGGCGAACCAGGACGACGGGTGCCAGGCGCGGCTGTTCGCCGAGCCCGACTGCCTGACGTTCGCGAACCTGGCCGTGTTCACGCCCGAGAAGAAGCCCATGGGCGGGGTGGTGCGCAGCGTCGAGATCCGGTGCGGCGTCGTGAGCGAGGCGCCGCCGCCGCTGAAGCTGCCGGGCATGATACTGCCGCCGGGGGGGGGGGCGCAGCAGGCTTTTGGAAAGGTGGGTGGTGTCTTTTTTGTGTGTGTAATCAACTTACTGATGACTGGATCGTAGTGAATGAAGCACGGACGACTTGAAAGTTTGCTGAGTCGATACCTACTTACCTACCTACCTACCTGCTTATCTACCCATGCCGAATTCTCTTTCTGGTGGTCAGCTACCCCGGGATATTTCATAGGGAACGCCAGCCGTCTCGATGTGATGGAGGGATAGGTACATGCAGCCTCGCCCTCGGAGTCAGTACATGGGTAGTCTAGGTTAACTTAGAGGATATTATCCAACAAAGCCCCCCCAAACTAGGTAGACTTGGACTTTGGTTGTCGTCCGCAGTTGGGCGTCCATCTTTGGATACCTTAGTATCTGCCTTATATCGCAACCTGACACAACAGGATACGATGCAGCTCGTCACAGGCGGGTCATATGTCGGAACCAGAGACGAGGCATGTTGCTGGAGACACGTAGTTGAGCAGAGATCAAATGGGGATGTTTTGGTCATATTTGGGTACCGGGGTGGTTAGTTACCTAATGTAAGTTAATATACGAACCTCAATGCCCAAACCAGCAATCTTGGTGTTTTCAATGTTGGTTGTATCCTCGAATGTGTTTGTTTGCCGGGGTGTTTGACATAATACCTTGAAGTGGTAATCGAGTTCACCTTGGGTATTTGTAGGTTATCTAATGCCAGGCATTCCCTAAAGTCTCCGAAGGTCGGTCTACCTACGTACATTGATGTATTGACTAGGTACCTACATAGTACTATAGTACTAAGTCAGTTTGGAATATTCAAGGGGGAGGGAGGGGTTGATGGTGTCACTTACACTATTTACGAGATTATCGATAACAAGTACTGGCCAGGGGGAATGTGGCACCTATAAATTGGTAGCGTTTGCTGTACTAGAGACTTAGCTCTGCATCATTCTTACAACCTCTAAATAAGTATACCCCTACTATTCCTCCATTGATCAGCACCCCTTGGCATTGTTTGTTTTTAACGTAGTACCTAATGCCCAGCTTATCGGTACTAGTGTAGACTGTATGTAGTACTACCTACACTACCCGGGGCTACCCTACTTGGTATGTGAACTTGGTGGGGGGGAAGGTACAATAACTTATCGGAGCATCCCGCCATTTGCCAGGCGTCATTGTGGGTGCTCTTGTGACTGACTGACCGGGACTAACAACTTTGTGGTGTACATGTGGGTTGGTTGGCCGATTCGCCGGGTCTGAATCTCCTCTTCTATTCCTTCCCCTTCTTCTTCGCTCCTTTCCTTTGACAACAACAACTGCTTGCCTTCCCGCCTTCTGTACTAAATTACTACCTACGTTCCTACATCGCACAATACAAAACGCCTTCCCTGCTTTTTCCTCTTATTATTGCACCATTCCCTATGATCGTATTCTCTTTCCCGCAATTACATGTGAATATACATATCTGACCAACTCCCCATTCACGTACCCCGTTCCGTTTTGCAGCCTACAAAAGCATCCTGTAACCCGACTCGTGTCCTTTCTTTGGAGAGTATCCATTTGAGACAAGCCCGTCTACACCACCTACAGAAAGAAACGAAAAGAACAGAACCCACAAACCCTCGACCTGTCTTTGTCACCGCAATTTACGAAAACGAGATACCCAAGCCTCAGCTTTTGAGAAGCCTTACCTCACTGCATACCTCGCGAACATTCCGGCATTGGACGAGACCACCGACCGACTAGGGACGAACGAAGCCACTGCCGATACCTCGCTTGCACAATATCGGACGGACAAACAGAGATCGCCTGCAAAGAAGAAAAGCTATAAGGGGTTTCCAGTATCAGCCATCAACATGAGTAGCCCACGACGTCGCATTGAGACGGATGTAAGCCCATGCCCCCCTTCCCCCCCATATGTGCCCCTCATGTCAACAAGCTCGGACTAATAGGATATCCCAGGTCATGAAGTACTACCTCCCATACACCAACCTATGACTTTGGAACTATTACTAACAGCTGCATAGGATGTAGGCACACGTTTGGTAATCATTGCGCTTATTCGCCTAGATAACTAACATAAATTAGGTTGATGAGCGACTATGAGGTAACTCTAGTTAATGACAACAGTATTATCCCCTCTCCCCTCTCCCCTCCCTATACTCCCCCTCTCATGCTACTTATCAGTTGCTGACAAGATCCTTTTAGTGTAAGAGCCCATCGCATTTCCCGCCCAAAGTCTTTTGGTCTTTTGACGTTCTCACATATTGCGATAGGCAAGAGTTCTACGTCCGGTTTAAAGGCCCAGCCGAAAGTTAGTAACCATCTTCCGACCCGAACCCGAACCTGAAAACTCTGTTGTTGCGCCTCTAACCTTACAAAACCGGCATAGCGCCCTTTGAGAACGGTGTCTGGAAGGTTCACGTCGAGTTACCTGACCAATACCCCTACAAGTCTCCGAGCATCGGCTTTGTCAACCGCATCTTCCACCCTAACATCGACGAACTGTAAGTTTGGCGGCTTTTTCTGCAGACAGCTGCCGAAATATAGCCTTCGTCTGTTGGCCTGCTTTATCTGTCAAGCAAACCGGGTTTGGTGACGGTGTCATGGCTAATGATTTTTTGCTATTCCAAACAACAGATCGGGCTCTGTTTGCCTTGACGTTATCAACCAGACATGGTCCCCGATGTTCGATATGATCAACATCTTCGAGGTCTTCCTCCCCCAGCTTCTCCGATACCCGAACCCAGCCGACCCTCTAAATGGCGAGGCCGCTGCCCTGCTCATGCGGGAGCCCAAGAGCTACGATGCCAAAGTCAAGGGTAAAGTCCTGCTTGAACAATACCGTGGTATGCATCGCGGCGATATATTCTAACTTCTTGTAATGATAGAGTACGTACAAAAATACGCCAGCAAGGAAGCTGCAGACGATGCGGGCGCCGAGAGCGAAGACGACGATGACATGTCATCCGTGGCCAGCTTTGGCGACGAGGAAGATGAGCCTGCAGGTCAGATGGATGATGTGTAGGGTTCTCGTTGCGGCTGGCTCAGCGAGATTCATTTAACTTGAAAAAGAAGAAAACGAAAAAGAATCCAGGAGACAAGGAGGAAGAGAGAAAAGCCTGCATACGACTGACTACTGCCCGTTACAGCATATTTGCGTTTGCGTTGATTACCTAGGATGGCTGGAGTTTTTACACGGAATTCATCCACCCCCTTTACACAGTTGGTACATGGCATTTGTTTTGGGCCGGCAGGCCTCACTTGCCTTTTTTTTTCTGTTGTGTGGATGTGCATGGATGAGGAAAAGGGAGAGATAGAGCGTGATGCGTTGGTTTTGGGGGGTTTGTATATGAGAATCTGACAGAGTACGGGATTGGCCCCCTATCCCGCCCCCCTAACCTTCCAGGAAGGGGGCTTTGGCATTGAGTTTTCTGTTCGCCCCCTCCCCCTTCTTTTTACCATGTTCGGGTAACATGCATGACTAAGCTAAGCTCCTATCCCCTATTACCTACCTGTCTACTACTCCTTTGACCATCCTAGATACGAAAGGAAGTCCAGGTTGTACCGTGGTAGAGGATTGGCGGTGGAATATCTTCTTTTAGGAGGAAGGGGTTAAAAAGACATGAAAACATTGTACTCCTCCTTGGAATCAACCGTACTCCAACAGGCTGTGTGTGTGTGTGGCTGTGTTCTTTGGCACTATGAAATAGTGGGAAAAGAGGGGGATCGATTTATTGTCGATAAGATACAGAAAAGAAAAAAAGGGTGAAAAAAAGGGAAAAAAAGAGAGAAATTCTAATAAAGCGAATACATTAAAAACTTTTTTCTGCTGCCCGGAAAAAAAAGAGGTTTTTCTTTTCACTTGAAAAGATTCCACCTTCGTGATTGCTTATATTCGTCGTTTTTATCGTGCCCTAATGGAAAGACTATTTATTATTTCTTTATATATGAACACCTAGGTACCTACGTATACCAAAAAAAAATAAGAAGAAGAAATGAAATAGGTCTAAGGTTAGGTTAGGTAGTCATTGATCAATTTTTAGTGTAAATTTTGAGAAAACCTAAGCACTGGAAGGTCGGATTCCGGGTTCCATGTCGTTGGGGGGAGGGGGGGGGGGGGGTGGTATCTATCTATCTCATCTCCGTTTATCAAAAGTTCTAGTGTATAATGGAATGGCGATGCGATGCGATGCGATGCGATGTAGGTTAGGTTATATTAGATTATATGGTATGTAGGTACCTAATGCGTATATATATATCTATGTATGTATGTAGTGTAGTGTACGCGTCGCCGAAGGGGCGCCCTCCCCTCCTTCCATCCATGTATGCCACGGAGGGGTGGTTTTTTTTTCTTTTTTTTCTTAGATTTAAGATAACCATCTCGTGTTACCTATCGTACCCGTGTGTTCGTATCTGTGCGGCGGCTGTCGGTTGTCTTGTCAATCCGAGTCGTACTCTACCAATAACGCCGTATTAGATGACGACGACGACGACGACACTGATGATGAAGGCGCTGCTTCCCGTGCTAAAGAGGGTAATGATGGTGGTGGTGGTAGTGCGCCTATCCCCGCGGTGCGTTTAGGCGGAGGTATCGTCGTTTCCGGCTCTTCTTTCGCAGCTGCTCTCTTTCCCGGTTCCATATCCATATCCATATCCTTTTCCTTTTCCATTCCCTTTTCTCCAACACCTCCTCCTTCTCTTTCTTGTCCTCGTCCTTGCCCTTGTCCTCCCTCTGCCGCAGTTTTTACGGGTACGTAGCCCTCCTCCTCCTCCTTTCTCTTCCGCTTGATCCCCGGTATGCGGACCGTGGATGCGGCAGTAGTAGTAGTTGTAGTAGTAGTAGCGGTAGCAGCAGAACTAGTTTTCAATAACGAAGACGGCGACGATGACGATGACGCTGGCGGTGGCGGTGACGAGAAGGCCAGGAACGGGTCCTGCGCGGCGCGCGCGTTGCCCACGAGCACCGAGACGAGGTTCTCGCGCGTCCGGGCGGCGGCGATTTCGGACTTGAGGCGCTTGTTCTTGCCGCTCCCACCGCCACTCGTGGCATTACCATCCCCGGTCTTGGTCTTGGTCTGAGTTTTGAGTTTATCCACATCCCCGCCTCTCCTGCTGGAGGGAAGCGCCTCTTTTGGGTCGTCTCGCCCCGGCAGCCCCCGCTCCTGCGGTTTCCTCCGTTCCGCGGGCCCGAACTGCAGCGGCTTCACCAGCGCGCTGTCCACCACCTCCCCGGCCCCTCGCGCGCGCCGAAATCCACCAGCGCCGCCCGCCGCGCGTCCTCCTCCGTCCCTGGCAGGATCTCGAAGCCGAGCCCCATGCGCTCGGCCAGCTCCTCGGCGCCCCGCGCCTCGCCCTCGCGGCGCTTGCGCCCGGCACGGAAGGCGTCGCGCAGGCGGCGGTTGCGCGCGTAGGGGTCCTCCCAGCGGCGCGCGCTCGCCTCCTCGAGGGCGTGGATGCGGTCCCGGGCGCCCTCGACGGCGGCGCGGTCCGCGATCGTCTTCTCGAGGCGGGCGAAGGCCGAGGCGCGGAGGGACGCGTGCTCGGCGTCGGTGCGGATGGTGTGGTCCGGGACGGCGCTCACGTCGTCGTCGTCATCCTGGCCCGTGTCGCGGCGCCTGCCGCCCTCGACGACCACGTACGCCGTGTTGGCCGGGTCGGTGCGGATCTCGATGGTGCCGCCGCAGTCGGGGTGGCGCAGGCGGAAGCTGAACACGGGCGTGCTGTGGTAGTGCCCCACGCGGCGCTTCTCGGCGTTAAAGCGCACGCCCTGCGCGATGAGCGTGGGCGCCGCGCAGGTCCCGCACCACACGCCGAACGGCATCTCGAAGCGCACCGTGAGGGCGCCGTGGGTACGCAGCTTGGAGGCACGCGCCCCGAGCGCGTGCTTCCCGTGCAGCTTGTTCCCGCTCGTGGTGCCTTCGACGTCCGGGGGACGTACCGCCCCATGTTGAAGCCTTGCATTTTCGGGGAGGCGAGGGGGAGGAGGGGTGGAAAGGGGAGGGAACGATGGGTTGGTTGGTTGATTCTTCGGTTCGACTATGGAGATATATGGGTAGGCAGGTTGGTCAGATTCATTTACGGCTCTCAAGGGGGTGTCGGACCGGTGATGGATGTTATCGTTGGATATTGCTTCGGTTCGGTGGTTGAGATAATGATGGCGGGAACGAAATGTGGTTGTTGTAATTGTGAAGGCAGCAGGCGACCCGACTTCCGCCAAAACTTAAGTGACAAGGCTTATTTCACTGACGTGACAAAGTTATAGTGCGGCGCCCCTTCCCTCCCCCACTAACTCAATAAGGTGGGGTTGGTTTCCCGCGGCGTGGCCTTGTCCTGCAGGGAAGAAGCCACAGACCCACTACTAGGTAGGTAGTAGGTAACCTTACTGACGCCTCAATTAATAACCGGTAAGGTACCTAGCTATGTACCTACCAGACATACCTCATCTGTATATGGTCTCATTTACAATTAACATGAGCTAACAGTATGTACCTACTACATAGGTAGTTCGTCTATTTTGTAATTCTGAAGTATAGTGTATTTATTTTATGAATAGGTGCTTTTCTCTTCCTATCGAGCTCATGACCATGAATCAAGCATATACACTTCATATCTCGTCGGACAAGGTCTTATTTTTAGGGTACCTGACTAACCTAGAAATTAAACGGTTATCAACTTGCCTAGGTTTAGGTAGGTACATATGTAGGTAATTATGAACGTCTCTAACAAACTCCAACTCGATTAATTTTTTGAGACGAAATTGACATTACCAATTAGTATCCCACTACCTTCCATTTGTCCATCCGATCATCACAGTCCGCCCATCATCCGGGGTATTTATCTTGTGTTTTGTGTCTTTTCATCCGAACCCTATTCTAGCGCATACAACTGTCTCGGCTTGCCCCCTACGCAAGAGCTGAACTTCCACCACCGCGAGTGGTACGCACCACCGATATTCGTCAGGCCCCATTTGATCGGCGCTGGGATGGGTGGCCAGTTCGCCCACATGCCATCCTCCGTCGTGCCGTCCAAGTTCATCAGGAAGAAGGGTACCACGTCGAGGATGCCCGCCTTGGTCACGGTGCTCTTGCCCCAGGTCTTGAACGTCAGCGATGCGGTGGCCTCCTCTTCCGACCCGACCTTCGGTGCCTTGGGATGATCCGCCATGGCGGCGATCGTCGCTATCTCCGAGCGGAAGTGCGTTTCGAACGGCTCCTGGAAGCTCGTCATGATGCGGATGAGTTCGGTGCCAGAGAAGTCGGCCGGCGACGTGAGCGATGAAAGGTATTTCTCGAACTCGAACAGACCGTCGAGGAATGCCTCTGCAGAGAAGAACACGGATCTTGTTAGTATGGGGAACAGGGAGACAGGGCGGTGAGCCACAGGTAGGTGGGTTTACGTACCATGCTCCTTATGTGTCTGTTCCCATATGGTCTTGTCATCCAGCACCTCCTCAACCTTGGGGAACAGATTTTCCTCCTCATCGTCATGGTGTGACTTGACAAACTTGAACCAGGTCAAGCAGTATCCCACAAAGTCGGCGGCATCGGTTGGCTTCACGTAGGGGGCTTGTTGGTAAATCGAGTTGTAGCCACGGAAGATGGCATTGTGTAATAGGGCCATATGGGTGGCGCCGGTGGTGAACATATCGGTCTACAGACAACTAGCGGTTAGGATGGTGGCTTGGAGCAGGTGGTGTCGTATTAATCACCAGCTTACCTTCTTAGTCTCGTATTGGGGTGTGGTGATCAGCTTCAATGGGGCATCTGCCCATGGCTTGCCTTCGGTGGGTGCGACGGCCGACATGAAGAAGGGTGATTGACTGACGAACAATCCGATAATGATGGGTATGGCAATGAGGATAGGCCTATCCAGCATTCTCCGCTGTGCTTCCAACATGGTGGACGGGTAAGACGATGTTAAGAGTTTTGGAGGGGGTGGGAGGTGCTGGGTTAAATCCAAGTCCTGGTCCTATTCCTAGTTGGGGTGGTTTTTTCTTATCTGAAGGAGGGAGAGCTGTCGGGATGTAGCGTCAGCTGGAGGTTGCATGGATTAGGTTCCCTTCTAATCGGTCGCTGCCTACTACTAAAATTCCGGACTCCGACACCTCAAACAATTGCTAAGTCCGATTAAGAAGGGAAAAAAAAAGGAAACAGCTGTCCACCGTACCTAGGTCATACGAGTTACGTAGAGGGAAACATACCATTAAATCCAGGGTCTGCCAGCCAGTGGAGTTGCGCCATCGCTCAGCTCGATACATGATCACTAAGCCGAAACGCTCATTGGTCATTCGGCAT
Organism: Biscogniauxia mediterranea; assembly: GCA_018398605.1. NCBI lineage: Eukaryota > Fungi > Ascomycota > Sordariomycetes > Xylariales > Xylariaceae > Biscogniauxia > Biscogniauxia mediterranea. The sequence continues at coordinate 2,763,136 of JAGXTR010000007.1, read as the reverse complement.
TTTTCACTACCTAGACGGTGTGCTAGGGTCCTTGGCAGACCCGTTCGTTCTCTTACACAACAACTCTGCTTTATTGCATGCATAGGTACCTACTTAACCTTAGAACTACCTAGAGTGTTCTTTTCTACTATCGAAACTTCAATGTTATAGTTGTCGCTTTTATGCTTAGCTTGAGGCAGTTACTAGTAGTCTAACCTAATAACCTGTCAATACGACTTGTAACATTAATAGTTACGGCAACGGAAGAATATCTATAGATCATATTATAGGCACTTGACTATATCAATATAAAGTAAGTTATGTATATAAAGTTACATGCTTTCCTTGTTCTATTATCACAGCTAGCCCATTAACATCAACTATACTATGCGTCTATTCATAGCATTTGGCTTTGAATGAGGGCCGCGGGTTCTGCTTTACCAGTATACGGCAGTTCTGAACCCATGTATCTAGGCTTTTGCGCACATGTTATCAATATCACAGCAGTCGGTATATGTCTGGTGCGAAGGAACCAGTTACCCATCCCAGCGTACATAGGAGTAGGTAAGGTGTCCCCGTCTCTGACAGAAATTGTGCTACTGCAAGTCTGCACACTTGGTAGAAGCCAATTCTTGTTTTTCTCTATGGGTCCGTACACATGCGTCGAACATGATTGCTGAGTTCTCTTTTTCGTCGTTGCGAAATGGATATTCTTCAGTGGTCCTTTCCAGCCACTTTTAAATCGCCCCGGCATCAACTGGTTTCGGTTGACCAAAATCTTCAGCGAGCGACTTATCGTCAGCCGGGGTGGGACAGACTCCGTGGTATGAGAGGATATCTGTGCGGTAGGCTAGTGCCGTTATCTTCGTCTGCTGGATACTGCTTGCAGCAGTTACGAGAGAAACGCCAGATATTAGCTCTTAAGACCATCCTGCTGCCGTCTAAGTACGGCTCGTCACGTCTGTCAAAATCGATGAACGACTGCGCAATACCAGTCTAGACAGGGATCTCGCTGGATACCGTAGAGAACCACCAACCGTACTTCAGGGTCACGGGGAGCATATATCTCGAAACGGAAAGCGTTATGCCGAGACACAGGGGTACCGACGTCGCGCTGGAGGAGACCTTTTCTAGCACTTTTGTAGTCTTTTGACTCTATAGCTTGGCTAATAGCCGCATAGGTGGCTTGAAGCATCGCTCCGGCGAGATTAAACGTCATGCTCGGCCTCCCACAATACACTTTCCAAGCAGGTCGCCAATGTATTGTAAGAAAGGCTGAGCGACATGAAATAAATTACGGCGCCGAAATGCGACAGACGATGATCATGGTGATCACAAGGCTTAGATAGTTCGACGGATGGGGGTAATGAGAGGGCCGGTAGACATATGTTAGCTCTAACCCAACAGAGGTTATTAAGCACGTGTAGTGATACTGAGAGCTCCGGCAAATGCTGCAGGACACTGTCCTCACGGGTCGTACACAGCTCACAGCCGAGACAGGTAGGTCGCTGGTTCTACGGCGTTAGGCACTTACATATAATTAGAACCCGAATCCACCCTTCCTGACTAGTAGTTCGAGACCATGTGTCGTCAAGAAAGACCAAGGGGGGACGAAGCGTTTCCCTTGACCATAAGAACACTCCGTGCTGCAACGAGCCTCCACCAGGTTGCTTCTTTCTCTGCCGCGTACTCCAAATTGACCCTAGGTTATTGACCAGGACGCCCGCCGGCTACACAGCGGTCGCAGAACGGGGCGATCGGTATCGCGGCCGGAGCCTTTACCTCTCTACCAGACTCACATTCAACATATATGCCCAGGCTAGGACGGGCCATGCGCCATTGCTAGGCGATGTCCCGCAGAGTCCAAAGCGTCCCTCTGTCTCACGAGGCAGAGAACACTCGTCGTCTCGGAGCGCCCATAAGTCAAGAGTGTAGGGCATACCCACGAATTGTCTCGACTCGCAAGGAGTGCTCGCCGGCTCCTCCATTGACATACATTGAGAAACCCCCGATAGACTCGACATCCTGAGTGATGCGCCCTGGCGAGGCCGGTATACATACGGAGCGGAGCAAGCAGGCTTCTAGGCCAAATGTTGTGGGAGAGAGGTGACCGGGGGCCATGGCCTTTGCAGTTTCGAGGATCGCAGGCTAGCGTCTATACTTCCTAAAGAAGACATCCTCCCCCCTCGGATCATCGAAGGCGTCTTCTGGCGTTTCGTACACGGGCTCTGCTGACTCCATGTTTATATGCTCCTATACCAACAGAGGAACATAAGGAGGAGACCGGCCATTGATGGTATATTTGAAAAGTGCTATCTCAGTCTCGGAACTCGTTCATGTTAGGTCCAGGTAAGGCAGCATAGCTGTAGTTCCACTCCCGACTCTTTCCCTTCGTCTAACCAGCCGAAACTAGGGGCTTCATCAAAGCTCACAACAGATCACCACAATTGGCCTAACCTGTATCCTATACTATCTTCTTGGGACCTTTTTAGACATGATATGAATATACTTCAGGCTCTTGGGGGCTGATATGTTCGGAAGGTTTCCGGTGATTCCTACCAAGTTTTCATTGAAGATCTGGGAAGAAGTTAAAGTGACATGGCTCGGGGGTACGTTCAAGGTCCCTCCCGCAAATCTCGGCAACAACAGCGAGTTATTCTTTCTACGTACACTAGGAACAGGAACCGGGGACGAGCAGCATGGCATATGTTTAAGACGAACTTTGTGGTGTTTGATGTTATTTCCGGTTAGGCAAATGCTACACCGAGCCGCTCAATGTCCTCAAAGGGGTTGACGAAAAAGTACTTGAATTCAAAAACGGTCCTAGCGCATGCAACTCTACGATGGAAGGGATAGCTGAATTGACTATTCCTGCGCATTTGGAAATATTGTCATATTAGTCGATGGTAACTTGATACAAAAGGAAGTGGAAGACTTCCTCTTTTGATGCCTAGGCCAACTTGCCCAGGTTCAGTACTGACGCTTTGGTAGGTAATAGTGAAGGCATACGATGCATCAAGATATATCATATCTCATATCCCTTGGCAATATGTAATACTTTAACTACCTACGTATGTCAACTAGGTACATACCAATTATTATGTAAGGGGTCGATTTATACCCCTCAACCAATATGTGCTAGGTTAATTGATTACCCACGAGAAAGCACCGCTATAAATAATTCTGGGAATGCGAAGTGTTCTTGATGCTACGCTATCAATTTTAATTTGTTACCTGGCCACGTGTCTGACGTGCGCAAGCTTCCAGAGGAAAGCCATGGCAAAGATCAAACGCCTCTTTCGTGCATTAAGCCTAGATCAAAATCATCCTAATGCAATAACTTGTATCAATGCCAATGCAAGTGTTGTGGTTCAATTTAGATTCTCACTAGGTACCTAGTCATTCGCATCCACTTACATATGTTAGTAGGTTTTCGTTGAACATTACGTGTATTTGATTCTCGGAATCATACTCCAGGTAAGTACTTTATAACCTGGAGTAGATGCGGACCTCAACAACGTTCCAATTTGTTGCCTATCATGACGTGCTCATATGACGAATCCAACCCTCTGTTTGTCGCTTGTTCAATGTAACCACCTGGGCAGCTACATACCTAAACCCCGCAACGTCCTATCGCGTACGAAGCCTGCTAAAGAGTTTCAACACATTTCCCTAGAGATTATTGTTGACTGAGGTCACCATATTAAAAAGATCAACCAACGCACCCGAGTTGCAGCATTTAGTGCTTAGATAATAGGCAGTCAGTACTGCTTAGCTATAGCACGCTAATGGCGGTTTATATTGTATTGTGGTTAGAAACTGATTAGCTACCTCCTGCAATAGTGTCAGCGACAACCAGGTAACTTTCTATCATTCCCGTCTGGTATGCTAAGACCAATCCAGATCAAATTTTCCGGGGCGATGTGCTGTTTTACTCATCCGCATCTCTAGCGACCTGCAGTTAATCACTACATTCTAAAAAACATATTTAATTGAAGGAGGCAAATAATTGGCATATTAGAGAACCCTTTAAATGATGTTTTTCATTCTACTTTAAACTATCATCGCTATATGCCTCCATATATATTACGTAAGATCATTGGTACTCTTACAAAGAACCAATATCTTTTGTTATATAACATAAGTCTCAGTAAGCCTTTGTTAAGGACGCCCTTCTATTGACCTGACCTTGACAACAATCCTGTTCCCTAACCTCGGTCGTTTCTCCGAGGCAGGAAGACTGATCACCACATGTCCAATCCGCAACGGTCTACTAGGCGATAAATACAGATTGTCTAGTAGTTAGTAGTCTAGGTTATTACATTTATATAGGTAATTTTCTGATACCTATCAATGACATGTATATAAAATTCGCTAAAGATTGGATGTCCGTGCCATGACGATCCGCTTATCAGCTCGAGTTAGACCAGGTAGGTGGGAGGGCTTGACGTCAGTGATAGTGAAAGCCAGTTTCATTAATAAGTTACCGCATTCACTACTTTAGTGGTAGTTAAGTAGTATCGTAGTTACATGACACACCCATCTTCCGGTAGGTAGTAAGGTACCATGTCCGCCAATGATCCTCTTAACTTGACCCTTTTTTTTACAAGGTTCAACCACACATTATGTCTGGTACACTACGTACCACATAGCCATCCGTCTGTTGTTTGTTCTGGAATTCAACCTTTTAGCGCAACGCAATCCCCTCCCGGCGCGGCCAACTGGGCGGGACCTCCACGCTTCTTCCGCCGACAAATCACGTCACGCCAAGGTTCCAACTTCGATGGCCTGGTCCGACTGAAGTTCCAACCGGCAGGATCGGGGGTGACCTGTCAATCTGTCAATCTGCACCCATAATGGGAGGTTCCGATAAATTTGGATCAGCTCGCACCAGCTTCAGGTCTGACACGGAGGGCGTAGTAGTGTACAGAAACTTGACATGTTTCCTTTTGCGGGGGGATGTGCTTCAACACTAAGCTGACACAAGCTGCGTTAACATGATCTTTCGAGAAAAAAAAGTAAAACTACCTAGAATGACTCAACTACTGAGTGATCAACGGGGAAAGCTGAAAATGCCGCGCGTGCCCCACCTACATGTACTAAGTAACTACATGCGCGGTATGTGACTTTGGGTGACTTTCGGCACGAATCTCAAATCACCATGGGCGCGGGACCTCAGGATTAGGGGGGAGGGGAGAGGGACGTAATGATGATTAAACAAATGAATACCTACCTAGTACTAGATAATTAGGTAGATACCTAGGTATGAATGATGCCAAGGTCCGTGGGTCCGTGAGGGATAAGGAAGCATCTATATAAAGAGGTGGAGACGCCGCGCCGACGTCCTTTGATGGGAAGGAGACAGTATCTCTCTCACTTTACACCTAACCATCGTACGAATTCTGGAGCTGAACTGGTAATCGCAACGCGCCTCCACTACCCAATTGAGGTCAAACCCGTTTCCAAACTTATAAAACAGTCTAAACCGATCAACCAAGAAAACCCCCCGTTGGACCATGCCTACAGGGAGCTGCTTGTGCGGCAATATCCGCATTTCCTACGAGGGGCAGCCGAGCCTCAGAGTGCGTACTATCTATCCACAGCCCTACCCTCGAGTTACGCGAGCTAACCAGCAACCCTTCCTCCCGATCATCATTCATCATCATTAGGCGCTATGCTACTGCACCGACTGCCGAAAGGTGTCGGGCTCGATGTACAGCACCAACCTGATCGTGGCGGACTCGGACTTCCGCGTGACCGCGGGCACGCCGAAGCGCTTCGCCAAGGTGGCCGACTCGGGGAACGAGATCACCTCGTTCTTCTGCCCGGACTGCGGCACCACCCTGTGGCGCGAGGCCGTGCCCTTCCCCGGGTCCAAGATCGTCAAGGCCGGCACCCTGGACGACGCCGACGCCATCGCCAAGGAGGTGCCCGCGGTCGAGCTGTGGGCCTGCAGGCGCCCGGCGTGGGTCCCAGGGCTGACGGGCACGACGCAGCTGCAGGAGCAGACATGATGATGTGGAGGAGCTGGCGTGGGGGGGGGGGGGGGGGGAGTGTGTATACTAGAAGGGGAACAGGGCTTGAAGAGAGAGGGAGGGAAAGCGTGAGAAACTGATAATGAACGTATATACCAAAGGGCTAAGCCAGAGACCAGAATGAAACGGGTTGACAAGATCGCCTAGCCACCTCTCGTGATTGCTGGTTTCCCAGCTACATAGCTACCAAAAGCCATTGATCGGGAAGAAATCGCCCAAACAGGCTCCTGACCTACCTAGTACAACCTGGGTAGTATACGAAGTTATCATCCCTATCTATTGTACGGGGATCAGTTAACGAAAGACTCATATAACCTAGTCGAATAACAGATTGTTCAAGCCATAATCATATCTTAGGTACATTAAAACCTCGGTTAGTTACAAGGCGTTATATCGGGAAAATTGGGATCATATGATGTTATCCAGCTCACGGGATTAGCGGTCCTCCTTATGTGAGATGGGTGTAATACTAAGGGCATTTCTACATATTTATATCAATGTACATCAATATGTATTAGCCGATGTTACCAACATGGCGCATTCGGGATGTGGTAGCTATGTGTTTCTGTATAAGCCATGGCGCAGTAGTAAAATACTACTAGCTGGAACAAGTTCAAACCCGTTAACGACTTTCTGGATCAATATTAGCTGCGTATTAACATCAACGTAATTTAATGCTAGACTATGTGCTAGCTTCGACGTTGTACAATATCCGAGAATGATGATGCCAAGGCCTAAGTCGCAGTTGTAATATCGCTACGTAAGCTTATAGCTAGAGCCTCGTGACAAATGAGATGACTAGACATAGTGATCTAGAAACGCCCCTAGGCATATGAAAGTAATATGACAACCCAATAAGTGAAGTGTGGAGGGGGGCTTTTCAGCGCTTTAAATGTTCTATCTTCGGTACCCTTATTGTCAATCCTGGCTTTAGATGTATGATGGAACCTGAGGATATGTGGTAAGTACGTGTCACACCTCCTAGTTGACATTGGGATATACCTAAGCAAAAACATATTTGAACATCGGCCTACGCCTAACTCTCATTACCTATAGTCTGGGTTATTGCAACATACGCCGAGTCTCTCGGGATAGTACGTATAGCAGGTTAACTTCAAAATGAGAATACTACAGGCCTAGGTTTAGTGCGAACATCCTGGTGACCACATATCGGAATGCGTGAGAATGTGGCGCTGAAAATCGTATTCGACTACCTACAGAATGGTAAAGCGAGTCGACGCCTAATCTACGGGTCTGGGGAGCCGAATGGTCAAGTAAGTAGTCTAGATTAGGCGATCATTGGAAACCCCGGGTACCGGAGCTTACCTCGCCAACTTCTTTTTGCAGACCTCGTGTCGATTCAGTCATGTGTTGCTCACTTTTTTTTCTTTCTTGCAACCTAAGCTTACCTACCCCCCTTTCCCGAATTTACCTACCTGGTGGGACGTTCGTAGGCATTTACCAGAAAATAAATCAAGCTGAGCTAGGTGGATTATACGTCTGATAACTTATGCTGCTTGATACCAATAGAAGAAAGATGGGTTGATTCAACGCATCCATATAAGTGCGTATGTTCGGAGCGTGGTGTGTTGTCATTTGCCAAGATTGAGGCTCAAATATCAGACTTGACATTTATGGGCGGCGTAAGCACCTTATCATTTAATAATGACAAACACCAATCTACTGCTCCACAAATGATATCGGGGTTATTTTTTTGGAGTTCCAATAAGAAATGAAGAAGTATGTGAGCCTATATTTAAATTTCACGAGCGTAGTTGCTTTTCAGCTGGAAAATAAACTACTATGACAATGAGCATCATTTCCCTTGCGACGATATATGTTCGTAGGATAGGTTGAGCCAGCATAAGGCGATGAATTCAACGGCACAGTATGATTATTCCTTGTTTATTGAGTAATATGCAACACGTCTCATGAGCGTGCAAGAAGCGGAAAAGGGTTACTCCGAGGATTAAGTGCTCCAGGCGCACGTCGGGGGCTATGCCGTTGCTTGCCAGATCTGTAGGTAACCCCTATTCTCGAGAGAGAATCATCTTTCCTACCTTGTAAGGAGACCTACCTGGGATTGTGCTACGTCTGGGCTGTATAGAAAGTACTTGTGCCTGATTGGGTTCGTGCTCGTGTTCCCTTCTCCCAAGTCTTGCGTGTCACCTTAAACTGCGTTGTCAAGTCAGATTAGAAGACGGCGATACGTAGGGCACGCTGAGAAGCGCTTAGGACGGGATTAGATGATATCTGTAGATCACTCCAGCTAGCTATTCTATCTACGCATTATTGCCACTCTAAAGCCTCACTTAGCCCGCATAATGATCCATTAGACAGGGAACCATTGCATAATGTCTCTCCTATTCTTCCTGGTAAATAGAAATGCTGCGGTCTACTACTATAATATATTTAATCCTGTGTTAACTTTGTTCTACTCTACAGTTACGAATCCATCTTGGAAATCTAATACTCAGATCAGATGTAATATTGAAAATATCATTTAGGTACGTAACTTGTTCACTATAAATCTCATATGAGGATTTGATGATTAATTCCCATAATAGGTCTAGTAAAGTGATATTTTGTAGTTTTAAACTAGAGGTGATGTTGCAATGGTATAAAGAGCTAAGCTGAAAATAATATGAGGTATAATTGATACTAGTACCGACAGGTCGTCTAAAGAGGAAAAGGAAATATTTACGCTTAACGCATTTGCATGATTTCGAGCGAGAAACTGTAGGTCTAGTTTCTCGCAGAACAATGCTGAAAGCTTTACTCTAAGTCAGCATGGTCCGGCAAGAGAATTCCTGCTGAAGCAATACCAGCACCCACATCTATCATTCCAAACTATGTCGAATAGGTGTGACCGAGTATATGTTTAAAAAAAAAACCCTCAGAACTATTAACACCTGTTCGTAGTGTAGTCCCGAGATTCCCAAATTACTAGATTACCAACTACGCTCGTTCACCTATATCCACATTCCAACTAAGAAGCCCGAGGGACATAGCCACAGCACTATGTATGGCGAGGCGAGGCTCACTGTTGAAGTGGGCGCGAATAAGATTAAATAGGGCGATATTATGACATACCACCGATGGCCCTTCGCCTCTTGTTTCTGTGTTCGCCGTGCATGCAGAGTTCCTGCAGGAAAGCCAGGTCGAGAACAATAATTTCCGATGAACCTGCCATGGGTGTTTTTTTTTTTTTTGTTTTCTTTTGCCCGCTTACGCCTTACCTAGTAGATCGAGACCCAGGTAGGTAGGTCAACTACCTATGCCCATGTCCGAAATTTGGGGGTTGTTCGAGTCTAGAAAACCATTCGGGCTTCCATTCGTTATCCCCTTTTTGCATGGCCAATCGTCTATGCGTGTCCGGTTAAGTCCCCCCTCCCCCCTTTCCCTGGCCACGAGCTAGTACTATGGAACTTAGTGTACATACACACATACTACACTACATATTTGCGGTCTTGACCCCCTTTTCTCCAACGATCCGGTCGCATTCATACTATTTGCTCTTTGCGCGTAGACGGGAACACAGCCTACAATTACATCACTGTATCGTAATATATACTTCATACAGTACCAATCACCGAATTCGTTTTTTTTAAAATCCTGCCACATACACTAACAAGTTAATATCTTCTGATCGAACCCGGCTTTTCGCCTTAACTTAAAGGTACGTCGGGTACGCGTAAGTGGCAGGCAAGCAGATAGATACCTCTGCACATATGTAAGTACAGACCGCCGTTCATCTTCCGGGGCAAGGAAGGTAGGTAGGTAGGTAGGTAGGTAGGTAGTAGTGTAGTAGTGTAGTAGTGTAGTGTAGTAGTATAGTTAAAAGCTCGGATAACATCCGGGGGGAGGGGGGTCCATTTTCCCATGCTGAAAATCAAAAGAATGGACATAGCGTGGTGCATGGAAGCCCGGGTGGGGGGAAGGGAACGCGGCCGTGGGTCTTCTGGTTCGATAGCGTTGGGTCTGCTTACGTCGTACTTCTCTAGAATATCACTTGGGAGCAGGGCAGGGCACGTAGCAAGCACGCGATTAATTTGGTAATTTTATTTGGTTCGCTTTAGTTAATGCGATATTCCCTGACAGGGCAACATCTCGTATGCAGTTGATGTCAATGTGTATGTACTAATAAGTGTGGTGTATGTGCGGTTTTTTTTCTCTTCTTTTCTTTCTGTTCTTTTCGCGTACTATCTTCAAGTGGCAGTGAACAACATATATAATTACACCAGACAACCCCTAACTGGGTATTGATATGTTTCTTATGTTAAGTTAGCGTTGCTAATCAGTGGATATCGAAGTAGCGAAACCACTCTTCAACTTGCCTTGGTTGTCTAGTACAACTAACTCGGCTGCTTGGGTACATTGATATCCAGGATCGCATCGCTCTCACTGAACACGAGGGACACTTTTCGTGATCACAGTACTGTAGTTGATGCATACAACTCGGCAATCAAGTTTGGTGTTGACTGGTTCGCATATTGTATTTGCACTACTTTAAACCACAATAAGCATATAAGTAAGTATTACTAGATGAGATATGTAAATAATTCTAAACTACATATACCAGTTGGAGTTTCATTTGTTTTATTCCACTTTATCGATGTTTATGTCAACAAAGTAATACATAGTTAGGTCAAGTAGGTTGGACCTTTTTGTGGAACATAATCGCGATCCGGTAACTCTTGTCGCTGTCTTGCTTTCCACGTGTGGTTATGTTCTTTTTACGGCTTTGAGGAAAGTCGCACATACGACCAAGACAAAGTTGGGTTCCATAGCAATGGTAAGATAAATTTTTTTTTTAATGATGACAACATTTGAATGATCGAAGATCGAAACTCGAAACTCGTGGGCCATCGACAATACATCATACCTCTGGAGATCAGATCGATACAACGAAGTGCTGTGAATGGCTGGTAGCGACTGGTTAGTGCTGAGTAGCCTGACAGCCAAGCAATGTTAAGCTTTTTTTCAACGGGTGATTGCTCAGTCTACCTGAAATCCACTAAGCCCGACTCGGTGGGGCTAACGGAAACGGTAGTTGGTAGTTTCGGGTGGTCGCTGGGATCGTCAGCCAATCGGTGCCAAGATTCCAGGGTCCCGTTGACCCTTCTGGCCCCTTTGGACCCATTTAGAGCACTCCTGTTAGCCCCGCCAGGCCACATCAGCAGCGACAAAGCAGCGAACACTTCAGTGGGAGGAGGTATCTACGGCTGTGTGTACATACTGGAATGGCGGCGCCTGGCTTGCTTCAGGACCTGTTTGGGAAGGTCGTGTCGGAGAGGATGGTCTAACCCTCCAGAGACATGATATGCAGCGCAGCCACCTTCTCCTGTTTCGTATCGGATTCTGTTTGGTACCTAGTACTGATCCATCCATCGTATCGACTCATCGTACTATTCGATTTTTATTTTATTTTTCTTCAGTGACTTTTTTCTTTTCTTCTATTTGCGCCTGTCCTCATAATAAGCCACCTGCCTGCTTTCTTTGTGTCAGTTCAATAAATCACACCTGCATCTACATACAAAACCATAACTCAAACCCGCCTATTTGTTTCATTTCTTCTTCACACCTTGTTGTGCTGGTTTTCCCTTTATTATTATACCCAGGTTAGGTGTTATATAAGTCTGGTGTGTGTGGCTCTTATTATATATAAATTGGTATTTACACTAGGTACACCGGCTACGTACGTACTAACAATAATAAACCGAAGCACCACCAATAGTCTGCCATTTTAGTACGAATTCCAAATCCAGTAATATGTAAGTTGGAGGCAGCACTAGTAGCCCAGTACCTAGTACCTGGTACCTGACGACTAATAGTAGCGACAGTTTGGGGACGAGTATCTCTATACTTGCGTGTAGTGCAGGAGTGAGGCGGAGCAGGTACGTACATGACTAAGTTACCTTAATAGGTACTTGCAGGCGCTTGCGTACTCTACCAGAGGTTTAATTTCTTTTCTTAGCTCATTCATTTTGCCGCTGCTCTTTTTACTGTCGTAAGCCAACCCGTTTTCTTTTTCTTGGCTTTCTCTTTCACTACACCTTCCAACCATCATCCCACCATCATCATCATCATCACCATCACCACCACCACAATCGACAATCGTTTTTTCCCCTTTCCTTTTCTTCTTCTTCAACACTTGTCGCCGACTGTCTCTCGTTATCAATCGGCATTAACACATAATCCAACAGGGCCGTTTCTGCGTTCCGATAATCAACTTTCTCACGACTTGATTCGCTACTAGTCGTCTCCTGCAACACTTTCGCTTCTGCATCGCAACACGTTCACATTCTTCATCATGAGGGCCTCCTCAGCAATTTCGAGACTTGCTCTCGGGGCTGCTACCCTATCTGGGACTGCACTGGCTGCAAGTTACGACGACATCCCAACGATTGAGGCCTATGGCCAGCATTTCTTCTATTCCAACAACGGTTCTCAATTGTATGTCTTCCCTCCGACCCAACGGTGCCAGTCGTATCATGTTGCGTCGTTATCTTTCCAGATGCCCGCTAACCCTTCACTACAGCTATCTCAAGGGTGTTGCCTACCAAGAGAATTACAACGCTAATGACACCTCTTCTTCCGTTCAATATACTGACCCCTTAGTCGATGCTTCCAAGTGCTCTCGTGATATCCCCTACATGAAGCAGATTTTCACCAACGTCATTCGTGTCTATGCTGTCGATCCCACACAAGACCACGATGACTGCATGGAGCAGTTGGCTTCTGCCGACATCTACGTCGTTGCCGATCTTAGTGAGCCCAACCTCTCCATTGATAGCAACGACCCCTCCTGGAACACAGAACTCTACACTCGCTACACGGCTGTCGTCGATGCGTTCAGCAAGTACAACAATGTCATCGGGTTCTTTGCCGGTAATGAGGTTATCAGTGCCAGCAACCAGACTGCTGCTGCTGCCTATGTCAAGGCTGCCGTCCGAGACACCAAGTCTTACATCAAGGAGATGAACTACCGTAGCTCTCTTGGGGTTGGTTATGCTACTGCTGATGTGCCTAGCCGTGACGAGCTTGCCTATTACTTTGCTTGCGAGCCTACCTCCGAGGGAAATGGTACTTCCATCGACTTCTGGGGCTACAACGTTTACTCGTGGTGCGGTGACAGCAACTACCAGGAATCGTCCTACGGCGAGCGTGTCGAGTTCTTCAGGGACTACCCAGTGCCTGTTTTCTTTGCCGAATACGGTTGTATTGAAGGAATCACTGGTGGCGCAACTCACCGTCCTTTCACTGAAGTTGCGGTCCTGTACGGCAACATGACATCGGTCTTCTCGGGTGGTATCGTGTACCAGTGGTTCATGTCGGAGAACGACTACGGTCTGGTCGAGGTTTCTGGCTCCTCTGTTTCCCCATACCCTGATTTTACCTCTCTCAGCTCGCAACTGGCCAAGGTCACCCCGACGAGTACCGCCTCGAGTGCTTACACTCCTTCGAACTCTGCTCCCGCGTGCCCCACTACTGGTACATCGTGGGCCCCTGTTGCTTCGCCTCTGCCCCAGGTCGTGAACCCTCAGCTTTGCTCGTGCGAGATGTCCAGCTTGGAATGCACGATCACATCTGACGACGAGACCAAGTACGGCGATGAGTTCGATTACCTGTGTGGCTTGGAAGATGGCAAATACTGTGTCGGAATTGCCAATAATGCCACCACTGGTGACTACGGTGCTCTCTCGGGCTGCTCCCCGAAGGTACAACTTGCTTGGGTCGCCAATCAATACTACGAGGCCCAGGACAGCAGCAACAAGGCTAGCGCCTGTGACTTCAGCGGTCTTGCCACTACTCAGAGCCCAACCACCACTGGAAGCTGTTCCAGCTTGATTGCTGCTGTCGGCGCGGAAGGCACTGGTACCGTTCCAGCCGCCACTGGGCAACAGGGAACTGCTGCTAGTAGCTCCTCCAAGGGCGCTGCTGCCAGCGCTATGATGACTCCTAGCTTCTTCAACTACGGCAAGGCCTTCTTTGTTGCTTACATCGTCACAGCCGTGGTTTCGGGTGTTGGCATCATTGTCCTGTAAAGGAGTTTTTTTATTTCCATTCGTGCGGGTGCTCGGGTTGGATGTTCATATATAGGAAACAAAGTTGGTCAGGGGAGACTTTGGGGGCGGCTTGTGGTTAAATGATGAAGATTATTCCTTAGACTTTTTGACGCATGAGTTTAAGTGGAATCGCGTTAGGACCTTGTTTCCCGTGGGTTGTGACTTTTTCTGTTTTGGAGAAGAGATAACTCGATGCATTGATTGCATGCACATAAAAAGGATATTGGTTCTGCCGTAGTGTAGATGGATAGTACCTACTACTTCAAACTAATTGGACCCCCATTTAAACTTAAATTCTGCCATGCTACCTGAGTGGAAGAAGCCATGGTATGTGCCGCAAGCGAGGTGATACGACGACGCGAGGTGTTTTGATAGGTCAGACACAGGAGCCGGCCTTCATGACTGCTTTGAACACTTCAATTTACCATTCGTTTGGGGGAGCTGGGGGAGTGGCGATAGCTGAAATACGGCACGTGATTTGTTTGACGTCGCATAGTAGCTGTGCGAGCTTAAGATTGGATGAAAGATGGGTTGAGAATTCGTTAAACTGATGGACTCATTATTAACGTGAGGTTTTGTTTCGTTTACTTGGTAGAAGTGAGGAAGGGTTGGTTGGTTGGTTGCGTGCATGTAAGAATAGGTACTTGGGTCCGTTAGGGATCGTGTACTAATGCATGGTGTGTGTGTATCGACTGTTATTAATTGGGTATTTATAATTCGTTTTATCATAACGTTAAAAAGCTGAAATATTGGCAAATACACTGTAGGTAGATATCAGCGATTTGATTGATTGTGGTCTTGCGCACACGATTTGAATTAGAAATGGAAGGGATAATGCTCCCCCGTCATGACTTATAACGGGGAGGGGAGTCAAAAACATTTACTTGGATAAACAATGGTCGTTCCTCTTCCTCCAGGTTATTGCTTTGCAGTAACCTACCTATGCACCTACTACCCCCCTAAGAATTTAGTGCCCGCAGTATACTACAGTAACCTAACCTACTACTAGTAGCGTTTAAGACATGGATTGGAGGGGGGTGCTGCCGCTGGTCCAATGAGCGCGGGCGCAGCGGACAGAACGGGAAAGGCCCAAGAAAATGCCCGACAAGGATTGGTAGGGTAGGTATGTACATGGTAACTTTAGCTAAGTGCTTTGATTGCTTTCGACTGCAGTATTTCATTGATATGTACATAGGTACTTACACAAGCACATCTGCGGGCCAGACCCAGACCCAGAGACTCGGGTCTTGGGTCGAGATCATGGGTTATCAATATAAATGGGCGTTATACATAGTACTATAAAAAAAGGAAGGGAAAGAAATTAGAAAGTAGGTGACCACTATGAAAAACAACTTGGCGTTTTGGCACAGAATGTTATGCCTATTATTATCTCGTCACTTTTTTACTTTGGGGGAACTTGTTCATGTTTGTTCTGTATTTCCCATTTCTCCTCTCCTTCCTACTACATAGACTGTTGATAAACGCTGCTGCTTGTTATCAAATGAAAGTTGATCAGAATCCGAAAAAGTTCGTTTTTCACCCCTATCTCTCTTCCCTCCCTCCCTTCCTCCCTCCCTCCTCCTCCCCTGGCCCCAGAGAGAGAAAACTAACTCGTAAGAAAATTGGGCTAGTAGTAGTAGTAACCTAGTAGACTAACCTATTTCCTCTTCCCCCATCTTTTCACCTCCTTATCTATCTATCTAGCGGGAGGAGGACTGCTGCGACCCGCCGCCGCCGCTGCTCCCGGAAGCAGCAGCAGCTTGCCACTGGGCGTCCCACTGCTGCTGCTGCCGCGCCGCGTCGTCCTGCTGATACGTCGGGATGCCGATGGCGATCTGCTCGTGCCGCTGCGCGTCTCGCACGTAGTAGTCGAGCTGGTTGTAGTAGTAGGTGGCCTCCGCCTGGCCCTGGCCCTGGCCCTGGCCCTGGACCGAGGAGTTGTCCGCGTTGCTCCGCTGCTGCTTTCCCCCGTCTCGCTTGCCGGCCCCTTTCTTCTCCGAGGAGGCGTGGGACTCGCTGCTGTGGTCGCGCCGAGGCGGGTCAGTGAAAAGTCCTTGGGCAGGGGTGTGGTGTTCTGTACGTGGTGGGAGAGTTGGGATTGGGGTTGGGGGACTGTTGGGGGGGGGGGGGCGGGGGTTTACCTTGTTCGTGGCATTTTGGGGGTTGGTTGATGGAAAACTTGAGTTTTTTTGGGGGGGGTTTTTGTTGTACTTTTTTTCTTGTAAAGAACCTTGGGTTTGGCTTAAAGTTGGGGATGCGCTGTTCAGATGCGAGACCGACGAGACGGGGGGAGAACGATGCTCTTATGTCAATTCACGATTCCGAGAAATCCTGTCCGCGGGTTGCTACCTACACTTCACATAATCGCTCACAATGGTGTATAGTGCGTTCCTGCTGCCATATTCAATGGTAAACGTACCCTTCCAGGGCATGGAACCATGACGCGGCAACTCTGCGAAATTCCCTTTTAGTCGTGGTTGGGAGAAGAAAAGAAAAGAGGTCTCTGAAGAGCCTCAAAAGTGCCCTTTCCTCCCAAGAAGAGAAAGACCGGGGGGTTTAACACTCGTGTAATGTGACCCGTGCAACGCACCGGTATGGCCCTCCTTGAGAGGCAACGAGGGAGTCATGTCAGATGATCGGGGGTGTGCGTAGAGACCTAATATAATGCTTTATAGTGTGTAAGGCAGATTTGATAGGTCATAAAAGGCCCTTAAGCATGGTATCCTGTCTAGTAGCTCATCGTTTGTCCTTTGGGTACCTAGTGACTTATTTGCCGTCGAACTCTGATAGCAACTCCCTGGATGGCGCGGGGCATACGTATGCTCAAAGGGATATAGGGGCTGTCGCGTTTTGTTGATAGAGGTTGAGGCATTTTTCTTGATCTATGTACGCCTTTCAGATGATACCATGGAGTTATTGCATTCTATGATGTCTGAACTACAGAGTACGGATAATAAACACGAAGAGGAAATGCTGCATGAACCACAATTTACACTATGATCTATTGGTTAGGGGTGCTGGCCCAAACAGCCCAGATTGTTGCGTGGTGGGTTTTAGATGATGCAATGGGAAAGAGGATATAAACAAGTTCTTTACTTTTACGAGTCATTTCAAGTATCACCATGTGAGACTAGAAAATACTAAATAATCATGACTTTGTGATATATTGAAGTGGAACACGTATTACGGTCATAAGGACGTTATGGTAAGAATATCGTATTCGTTAGGAGAGACATAAGAAATCCAGCTCTTCAGCCCCTATCGAGGTCTTCCTAGACCTTGTCAGATAGTTGCAAAGCAGAAGAGACGAGGCCATCAAGACGTCCTTATCATTATATCCGACTCTAACAAAAGAGACAGCCTACAAACAGGTAATAGCACTCCACAATGTGCCCCCCCAAAGAATCTACGTAGCAGAGCTCCTCTTCCTCTTCGGGGGTATAATCTCAAGGCTCGCGGAACTGCGCTTCCGTTTCCTGTCAGATGGGATGGGCGAGATTTGGAAGTCCGGGTGAAAGACCCGAATATGATGCGTGCGGTTGTCTTGTCGCGTAAACGGCGTCTCGCAGCACGGGCACGGCAGCGGAATCAGGTCCTCGTGGGTCTTCAGATGCTTGCGCAGATAGGCCCTCAAGTGCTTCTCTTTGCCACTGGGCACGAAGGGGCAGTGCTCGCACTTCAATTGGGCGTCACGAGTCGGTGACTCCGTATCAGGAGACATGTTGGAACCCGACTCCTCCTCCTCCTCCTCCTCATCTACCGGCTTCGAACGAGGTGAGTAGTCGGGCTCGTCAGAGTCTCGCGTATCGGAGGGCGCCTTCTCTTCCGCGATACCGGAGTATGGAAAGTTCTCGGTGTTGTATATCTGAGTCGTCATGTCGAGCGGCGGCTGTTGGAACCAGGCATTTATGCTGCTGATAGAATCGCAAGCGCCGGTATCGCACTTGAATGAATCGCGATCATACACAGGTATGTGAAAATTGGGTACCAAGTTTCCTGTCTCAATGCTTAATAAAGGGGGGACTCTGGTATTCTGGAATCCGGCCTGACTGATGAACGTGGCGGATAAGACATTGGATGTGTCGTTGATCTTCAAATTCTCAAGTTCAGTGTTGTATTCAGGTACCGTTGCAGAAGGTTGAGGACTGGGTGTAGGCCACAGATCTGGATATTCGCTTTCAATATGACCAATCTCTTGCTGAATACTCTGATTACTGATTAGGCCTTGGTGGGTAGTGAGGTCAATAATTCCGAGATCCGAACCACCGGTAGGCGTAGACTGAGCTGTCGTTGTTCCAGATGTTGGTGAGATATCACTTAAACATTTCCCATGCGACTTTGACGATGCTGAAGACGGTTGACTAGGGGATATCTGAGAGACCAAGTCGTGAGAGAACTCCGTGGGTAGATTGTGTGGATTGTAATCAAAGAACTGTGAAGAGTCTAGCTCTGGGACATTGAATGGCGAGTCCTGTGGCTGTGGACCCTCTAGCTCGACAGGGGCGTTATTGCTCCATTCTGGTTTTGAAGGGGTTGTCCATGGGTGAAATCTCAGACAATCATCGTTCAGCTCATAAATGGACTTGGAGGATTCAAGCTTGCTGGCCTTGGGTGAATTGAATTCTTCGATTCCTCTCTGGTTAACCTCTAGACCAGGGGCAGAGAGATTAGGGGCAGAGTTCCTCCTCATCATATCCTTGATCAATGTCATAGGACTTTTCAAGGTCTTTCGGATTTTCGAGCCGAAGCTCACTTTGTTCCGAGAGCATCTTCTTCCTGAAGTTCGAAAGGTTGAGATTCTATTGCAAGCAGGGCAAAGGTATTTTCCTCCAGGGAAGAGTTCGCATTGTTTGAGATGCAGCAGCATTTCTCGAGGACCCTTGAAATCATTATATGAACAGTTGAGCATGAGACAAGGGTAGGTATTGTTGGGAAGAAAGCTCTTTTGTTCTAGAAAGTAGAACTCGAGTGCTCTTGTCCAGAAATGATTCATGCAACATTTATCTGGCACGTTGTGTAGAAATCTTTAACCGAGTTAGCTCTATATAGTATCAATCATGACAGGATAGGCAAGACTAACTTGCATGATTGGGCGGCATTGATGGGCCTTTCCTCATACCTAGAGCTAGGTGTGCACGTGTATTTATCCTCATTACTCCCGTAATTTTGATTCAACAGGCTCATCCAGTCGTTGGTCTCTTCCGGAGTACTTGGGATATTGCCAAAGGTATGGTAGCTGGGGGGGTATCCAGCACCCGAGCTCATTATAGACTCCAACTCTTCCATGTTGTTTAAATGGTTAAAGTAGCCGACTTGTTTCTACCCAGAATAGATTTGCCAACGGGGTAGAGTGATAAAAAGAAGGCCAGTCTTTCCGGGACTTAACCTCAAGATATTGGAAACCATGAGGCTCGTCCGATGAGAATCAAGTGAATCAAAAGGGACCTACCACATGGAACTTAGC
The DNA here is from genome assembly GCA_018398605.1 of Biscogniauxia mediterranea. Lineage (NCBI taxonomy): Eukaryota > Fungi > Ascomycota > Sordariomycetes > Xylariales > Xylariaceae > Biscogniauxia > Biscogniauxia mediterranea. The sequence continues at coordinate 2,743,589 of JAGXTR010000007.1, read as the reverse complement.
AGAATAACTTTTGTATGACCAGGGACTTGTTTCCCCAAAGGAAACGATATCCAAGCAATATGGTTCCCGCATATAGTTCCCTTTCTTTTACCATATCACATGATGCACACAATGCCCTTCTATAGCTCAGTAGCCTTTCAATATTCCCACCCCTCGAGGGATTATTACGATAGCATCTAGTCGGGGTCGCCATGAGTAAAGGGCATCGATTTCGTATTGATTTGGGGAGGTTGGATAACTAGATGAGCCTTTCAGGCCGCAGGTCATAAATGTAAAAAGGCAACCAAGGCATGCATGAACACTACCATATACTCAGTCGCCTCACTTTCGCGCGACCCATCTGGGGCGTATAGTAGACACTAAAGGCCCGAGTACATCACGAAAGGGCCATCCTTGCTTGTCCTTGTTGTTTAGGTCAACGACCTTCTCGGGAGTGTCGGGGGTATCCATTGGCCACCGATTAACGACGCGCGTTGTTTTCTTTGAAGGGATATTGAGAAGAAATCGATTCGATTTTGCCTTGTTTGGAAGAGGGAGACTTTATGATATGCGGTGTGGGGTGGTATGGGAAGGCTGCCATAAAAGTGCAACATTCGGGAAAGGAGGACGATGAGGGGGGTTTCGTAATGCAAGAAGGAACTTTTCCAGAACTGTACGTTTGTTAGACCGTTAAAAAGGAATTCAGAACAAGAATGTAATAGAAATATATCTTCTGCGGCTATCGCTTGTTTATATCTTTGGTAGTGGCAGTAAAGCCCTAGAAATAAGCAACTTTGGGGGTTTATTGGGGTCCGTAGACGAACCTCAGCTCTTGTACAATTATAGAATTTCTTTTACGGCTTTGAGGCTATGTATTCTAGATTTAGACTGAAGCATACCACACTGCGAGGCTGTACGTGAAGACTACCTCGATAACTACCTAGGTGTGGTATGAATGATGCATTGTTGTCAGTTATCGAAGGATAAACCCTGGGGAAACCATCACTGCTCTACACACGACTTCGGAGACAACTGGATTGTGGATCGACAGCCTATAACTAACTTGGAGAATAGGTTTGATCAATGAGCCATAGAACTCCCGGCAACAGTTACATTGTTACAGTAGGAATCACCTAGTTGGATTCACGAGGCACAATGGTGCGTTGCGCCTGCAAGCACCCCCTCATTCCATATTTCCAAGCTATTGGATAAACTGCTACATGCATATTAGTAGGTGAGGGGGGATGGCGACTAAATCTGCAGTCATGATAAAGAAGGGAATCTAGCGATGGTCATCAGCAATGCAGAGTAATGTGTCCCATATAATTTGCTTATTCTTTGCTTATGTTTGATCTTGGCAAGCTATATCACGCCCAAGTTCAGTAGACGAGGGTTCTCACAAAAAATTCTCACCGAGATAGATTATGGCCACGCTAAATAATAACATATAACTGGAATGCTCGGTAATACATATGTGTTTCCTTAACTTACCACCTAGCCTTATCGCTAACATAATAGCCGAGTTGTTTCTCAGGGATTGGTGTTGTATAAGGCAAATACATAACGTCAATAGAATGTGTAACTTTATAGTAAATACCTATGTACACTAACCTTTTCAGCGGGGGAGGGGGCCCCCTATAGTGAGGGCCGAATAGTTACACACTATTAAAGTGCTTAGGTTAAGAAGTCCACCGTCTCCAGATGTACCAGCTAGAAACTACCTACCTAGTTAACCGAGTGAGCTTTTGCGGTAGGCTGGCGCCAATGGGATATTGATACCCTGTCAAGGTAACGTGCTCTGCATATCAGGTATTAGAAGTCTGCAGCAATCACACGCCCGGGACAAGGTACACAGGTAAGGACTATCAGACAAGGATATGGCATGCGTAACATGACGCCGCATCGCCACATTACCTATGTGCTGAACACATAATCATATATGTTGGTGACTCCATGAAATCCGGTTGTTTAGTCGATAAGGTTAGTTACCTAGCTATAACCGATGCTATATACTTGGCTAGGACAAAATTGAAGTTTCTGATACTGATTATTGTACCGAAGGGCTATATAGGTGACAGATTACACCTCAAAACCTGGCACTCTTCACATTCGATACTATAAATACCTACCTTAGCTTCATAAATAATAGGACATAATCTAGTAGGTTGAGATTATAGATGCCCTCACGATAGATGATTGGTATAAATCCTTCCTATCACTATGGTTGAGAAGCGATGAAATTCTAATGACAACCTTGTGATTCAACTGCAACAAGTAGGTAGAAGCACGATAGAGGTTGGCATTAGTGGAGCAAAAAAGAATATCAACTATAACCTTAGAAAAGTCATTGGCTATGTCAATCTCAAATCAATAGATGGATTTACCACACACTCGGATTGAGTTTTAAAGTTGACGGGATCGATTTAGTCTTGCATGTCAGTATGTACCTATGTACATCGTATTTCGTACATTTGATGTACAACTAACATGTGGATCTTCCCAGCTGTTGGACACTGTCATTGTGGAACCACGTTAAAGGTTATTACATAATACCTCTGCAATTTGTGCACCGTGTATTTCGTACGTATTACATACCCAACCTTAAGTCTTTGGACGGTATGGTTAAAGTCATGTTGGTCAAAGCTTTATTTTATTTTCGAATGGAACAAATCCGTTGCCAATTCATTACAACTACTACAACCAACCCTTAATTAAACATTTCATCACCGCGTCGAAGTCCATCTTTCGGTACCGAAACATAAAGCATTTTCAGGTTCATTTTGTTTTCTACAGGAGAATTCGTACTCTGTTGATAAGATGGCCGACATTGCATCCATCGAGGAGGACATCAAGCAGTACCAAGAGCAGGTGAGTGATGATGATGATGATGCGCCCGCTCTCTGCCGCCACCAGATGCCCTACTTCAATCCAAGCTGACCTTATCCGATTCCCTAGCTCGACGTCGTCAACGCCGGCCTGAAAGATGATGCCGGTAACGCAGAGCTTCTCGCTCTCAAGTCTGAGTTAGATGATGCGCTTGCGCTTCTGAGCGAAACCCTTGCTGAACTGAAGCCGACCAAGGCACCTCCGAAGCCGAAAGCCCCGTCGCCACCTCCCGTCCAAGAGAAATGGTCACGAGAAAACCACCCCGCCTTCAAGAAGGCCGCCCCCGCCGAGGAGAAGGAGCTTGATGCTGGCCCCGTATCCTACAAGGTGAACGACAACGTCATGGCGAAGTGGCTCTCGGGCGACAAAGCCTTTTACCCGGCTCGGATCACCTCCATTACCGGCTCCTCTACCGCCCCCATTTATGTCGTCAAGTTCAAGAGCTACGATACAACAGAGCAGCTGCGAGCGAAGGACATCCGACCGGTTGCGCAGAAGCGGAAGGCTGACGGTACACCCGCCAACACCACCACCCCGTTTTCTGCCCCGCCTCAGCCCCCCGCCCCTTCAGTATCGTCTAACCCAGGCGTCATCTCTGCTGCCGCTAGCATAAACCCAGAGCTGGCCCAGAAGAGCAAGGAAGAGGCCCTCAAAAATGCCGGGGAGGCAAAACCCAAGGCTAAGAAGATCAAGGCAACGAAGGAGCTGGAGGCTGGTAAGAGCAAGTGGCAGGAGTTCAACACCAAATCGAAGTTCGCCAAAGGGCAGAAGGCCAAGAAGGACAGTATGTTCCGCACACCAGAGGGTGTGAACGGTAGAGGTTGGTCGCTACGATACCTGCCCACTAGCTTGACTATTTACTAACCCATTTGCAATGCAGTTGGCTTTACAGGCTCGGGACAAGCGATGCGGAAGGACCCTACTAGAACCCGTCATATCTATCAAGCCAACGACGATCTGGACTAATATCACCTGCAGATAGGTTCCGCATATATAGCCAGTCGGTTGCATGGGATACGGATCATTGGATGGCGTCTCGGTGTTTGGATGGAGTCTTAGGCTTTGATTCCCTCTCCCTTCTGTTCAGATGCGATGGATGCTAACGTAGTAGTCTGCGAACAAGCCTTGCCTTGTCAGCGCTTGGGGCTATCTCCTCCGGCTGAGCTCTGAACCAATACAAAGTCTGCTTTGCATGGAGAGTTGTTCATTATCCTCATAGTCCCAGTACTGAAGGATTGATTCGCTAAATTCTGGTCATGTACAGGAATCGTGACGTCTCAGCGTCCGCTGGCCCTACGATTTTGGCTGATACGATAGTATCGATTCTAAGCCTAATGAGTCCTTTCACGTACGCTAGAGCTATTATAGCCCATGTTCGCGGGAAAATATACCAGCAAGAATGAATATGCAGGAGTCCCTTTCTAGTGATGTATATGTTTTGCATGGTTGGCTTCCAGATCAACCTGACTTTACAATCCAATTTTTGATGCCACTTGCCGGGCAATAGACGTGAATGCTTCGGCTCTCTCGCTTTCGGGCTCGGACACCACAGTCGGCTTACCTCGCTGTCCATCGTCGCCCACATTCTGGTGCAAAGGAATATCTCCGAGCAACTCGATCGATTGCTCATGACAGATTTCCTTTATCCGTTCTCCAGAGCCGAACACGGCTGTATCGTGATGGCAGTGGGGGCAGTTGAAAAGTGACATGTTCTGGACAAGTCCTAGCAGTGGCACATTGACCTTTTTGAACATGTTAATGCCCTTGACTGCATCTTTGACTGCTAGAGTGTGAGGAGTGGTTACGATGATGGAGCCTGTCAGCAGCGTATTAGTTGCACTGCCCATTTCGTCGGGGCACAGCCTTTACTTGCCGTCAAGCACAATTTGTTGCGTGATGGTTAGCTGCGTATCGCCGGTGCCTGGGGGCAGGTCCAAGACTAGGACATCTAGACCACCCCAGTCAACATCGTGCAGCAGCTGCTGGAGCGCTTTCATGACCATCAAACCACGCCATACAACAGGTGCGTCTTCGCCTACTAGATAACCCATAGACATGGTCTTGACTCCGTAGTTCGATAAAGGTAGGAGCTGGTTGTCTACGTTCCTAGTGAGTCAGGCTTGCCTGCGGAGTGTAGTCATACAGAACCGTAGATGGAGGAGAGAGAGAGAGAGAGGGATGAGAGCGGGCGGACTAACTTGGGGAAAGTCTCGGCTCCTCGGACAAGTCAAACAAAGTAGGGATTGAGGGTCCGAAGATATCTGTATCGAGGATTCCTGCGCGGTAACCCATCCTTGCGAAGGCGAGAGACAGGTTTGCTAGCAGCAGCAGCAGCACCACCACCACCACCAACCGGGGGAGGGGGGAGGGGGTGGAGGGTTGATGTCAATTATACCGAATCAAAATCCTTCGTTTACATGATGGCATAGCTCACAAACTAACCGGCTACTGTGCTCTTCCCGACCCCCCCTTTCGCCGACGACACGGCCACCACTTTCGAGACATCTCTGATCTTGCGCCGCTCCGGAAGACCCCGCTGCATGCGCGGGATCGAGCCAGTCCGCGGGAGACCCTGCAGCAAAGCAAAATGGCAATGCCAATGCGCGCGTGTGTAAGTCGGGGGAATGAAACTGAAGATGGGTTGTGCGCGGGGATGATGTGCGCTGGAAGAAGAAAAAAGAAAAAAAAAAAACTAACCAGAGGATTCTCGTGCTGCAGAGCGCGGACGACTTGGAAGAATCGGGAGGTCGTCGGTCTCATGGTGATATGAGAGAGAGAGGTTGGCTAAGTTAAGTAGGTAGGTAGGTAGGTATTTGGGGAATTAATTAATTAACCTAGGGATGTAGAAATAAATCAATCATGCATACTGATGTGTATGTACCTAATAAGTAGTGAGCGCCGACCTCGTCCCCTATTCTAGTATACCTATAAAATCCGAGTGATTTTCATATGTGGCAGGCGAATGGATTAAGGTTATTTGATTTCATACTTTGGTAGTGGTAGCGTAAGAATCTGATATTGCAATGTCGGGGGTCTGATGGTCCAGGTACCAGGGTATGAGCACTATGTACCTAATGATGATGGATATGTGGATCCCAATACTACTAGGTAGGTAATGTATAGTGAGGTCCCCACTAAATGCGATACTGCCAGTTCCTACCGCTAAAATTTTCCAATTGGTCTCCACTTTGCGAACAAAAATCTGAAGTTGTAAAGCTGCTTCTTCATTTGCCCTCCTTTTTTTTAATACTACAAAGTCATTCTCGTATTGCGCTTTTAGAGATGGGGAAGCCAAAGGGCCATGCGCGGCAGTTCGCCGACTGGGAAGAACGCCCTGCAAAAGGTAACATTTTAATTCATTTTTTATTTCCCTCTCTTTCCTTACCTCCGCCAGTGGATTAAAACTTGGTATTCGCAGACTACGACCCAGAAGCCGAAGTGCCGGATGAAAGCGATTCAAGCGCCAGTGCCAGCGAAGACGAGAAGGCCGGCACTGAACACTATGTACAAGTGAGGTATGTTTTAAACACACGCTAACTTACCAGAGGAGTAAGCTGACGAATTCCCTTCAGCAAGAGTAAACTACGTCGGAAGGGCCAAGGCGCCCCAAGTCTGTATCCGGGCACGCGAATCACTCGCGCTGCTCTTGAAGCTCAATCCGACGAGGACACGAGTGAGGAAGAAGAAGAGGAAGAAGAGGAGGAAGAAGAGGGAGAAGATGGCGAGGAGCAGATATCTTCCGACGATGAGGATGCCCAAGAGGATTTTGACGATCCCGAAACTGCGGACCTCGAACTTGATCAGAAAAACCAAAGCGATGCCGAGATCGACAGCGACAATGCATTTGACGAGAATGACGAGAAGAAATTTAAGGACTTTGTCTTCAGGGGGAGCTCGAAGTCGAAGACAAAGACGGGAAAGCGTGCGAAACGGGCTACTGCTGCGGATTGGATGGCCTCCGACGATGAAGATGCGGAAAGCGGTGATGGCGCTCAGCTTGACGATGATGAAGACTCGGCCGAAGTGGATCTTTCGGAGGATGATGAGGTCAATGAGTTTATTGATGACGAAGCAGAAGAGTCAGACGAAGAAGAAGGGGATGAGGATGAGGATGATGATGAGGATGAGGGCGAGGAGGGAAAAGAGAGCGGATCTGACGATGAAGATGAAGACGAGGAAGATGACGACGAAGACATGGAGCAGCCTTCTGGTATCAACGGATCGGATCGGGCTACTATGAAAGAAATGATGAACGCTGGACAGCGGAGTGTGGTTAACTCATTATCAACTGCCTTGCAGAAAGACGTTGCGAAGGGGAGGGCTGTACGACGACAACGCAAAGCATTTGACGCCCTGCTTAATGTTCGCATACGGCTACAAAAATCACTAGTTGCTGTCAACTCCTTCAGTACCGTGGAAGAGTCCCAGGACCAGCTAGAGCCCTATGAAGCTGCAGAAGCCGCCGCTATCAAGCTTTGGAATGCGATTGACAACTTCCGCACTACCATCCAGACTGAACCCGTGAAGGCAGGGCAGAAAAGGAAACGTGTCGCCAGCAGCGATACTCCAAGTCAAGACATATGGGACAGTATGGAAGTTGTTGAGCAGCGGGCTATTACACGTCGAAAGGCAGTACTTCAAAAGTGGTCTCACAGTGCCAGGAACATGAGAACCGTGGATAGGTCCTCTCGCAGGTTTGCTGCTAGCTCCGAGAAACCTCTGACCACCATGTTGGATGAGGAGCTCGATGCGCCAGACCGACTTATCAAGCGCACGCGGACCCCGCGAAGCTGTGCTCCAGCTCAGGTCGCCAAGAAGGTCAACGAGGACCCAAATATCTTCGACGATGCCGACTTTTACCAACTGTTACTCAAAGAGCTGGTTGACCAGCGAACAGGAGATTCGTCGGGTGCGGGTGCACAAGCTGCCACTATCCGTTACACGGCAGCCAAGGAGGCAAAGGCCAAACGGCATGTGGACACTAAGGCTAGCAAAGGAAGGAAGATGCGCTTCAATGTTCACGAGAAACTCCAAAATTTCATGGCGCCCGAGGATCGTAGGTCATGGGAGCAGAGCGCCATCGATCGTTTCTTTGGCGCCCTGTTCGGTCAGAAGATGGTACTTCATGAAGACGAGGATGTGTCTGATGAGGAGATGGGTGGCGTACCTATCGAGGATGATGGCCTTCGGCTTTTTAGAAACTAGAGCAATAAGACTATTACCTAGTTATCGAAAACTACTAAGGTATCTAACACCAATCCCGATATAGACTATTCCACGCAGGCGCTGTTTATCCAGGAAACAACATTGCCAGTTTAGCGCCATTCCACGAGGATTTTAATATTTACAAGTTCACAACATAAGACTTCCATCTACAGCCTTTGATTACTGCTATTGAATCGAACCCACGAGAGTCACCGCATTAACCGCTGATATAAGGACTAGGAGTATGATAATTCTAGTATTGGCTTACTATATCCAATATCCCCCGGAAGTAAAAGACCGCATCTCGTCATCTTTGCTCCAATACAACAAGGAGGCCTTTTCGATATTCGAATAATCTATTCAACACTGCTGCTTCTCACACGGGGAAACATTCCAAATATCTCAGCAGTCTGGCCTGGAAATCGTAGGATTTTCCGTCTGCACCGACTAAGGCCTCAACTTGAGTTTTTGGGATTGTCGGCGTAAGGGAAGGCATACCATGTAGCATGCAGGAAATCAAAAAAAGAAACATCGAAAAGGAGGGATTTCGATCGGGTTCCTTTTGCCCCCTGAATACACCGAAGCATCCTGACCATGGTTAATTCGTCTAGTGGAGATACCACGATGTCGCAGGATCAACTCAATCTTGCTTTCTAAATCCTTCGAATGATACCTAAGCTTTGAAATCAGGAACTCATTTGATCATGAGACTACGATATCGAGTCCGTTGGTGGAAAATATCTAAGTTTGGTAAGGTTAGAGGTATTTACGAACCGGCATCGGGCATCATAAATCTATCAACATCTAGAGAAATAATACATACCCAAGGACCGATGTACGATGCAACAGGTTTGAAAGTAACACCCCAGCATTACCAGGTGGAAGGATCACCAATGCTACTCACACTGGCCTGGCAGCAACACTTTGCGATACTGAACCTGACTGTAGGTGTCGGGTAACACTCCATCATGAAGTGGTAAGAATAAGGCTGCTGTTTGTCTTGGAAAGGCACGTTACGTTCATCCTTACCTAGTTAAGCGACGTGTTTATGGTTTCTTCTCGCGCAGCCGACGTCTGCATGCTGAGTTAGCAAGCCGGCCGGCCGGCCCAGGGCACATCCCAAAGCGGAAGACATCCCCGAGAGCCCAAAGCTGGGATGGCCTCTGCGATGCTGTCAGTCTTGTGATCTTACTTTAACCACCTTTGGTCCTCTGGTGCGAGAGGCTCGTCCGGCGCTTCCTCGGAGCCCTGCGAGCTTCCCAATTGGGCGTTCAGGGGGATTTCGAAATGCACGATCAAATCCCCGCCAGCGATGAATGGAAGGGGAACTGGGTATGCATCGTTAGGCACAACTTAGCAAAAAAAGAATTTCTCCAATTAATTAACTCGGCTCTAGCTCACCCTCCCCAGACCCTGGTGAGGCAAACCACGCGGGCCCGCGCAGGTACATGCTGGCATCAGGTGGAACCCAAGAGGCCAAGACATTTTCGCTATTACAAGTCAGGGAGGACTGGGGAATCCCTGGACAGACACCGCATGCAATCCCTTCCACGGGAACACTTGCCGACAACAAGTCGCAGGTGACGCTGGCTTCAAGAGCTCTATGGCTCACTCCATCCGTGGGTGTCTCTGCCATGTACACTCAACCAAGTCGCGGCGTGCTTCGTTCGCTTGACCACGCCCTCTCTTCATGCTGTGTGCCCCAAGGCCGTGGTAAAGAGCTGCAAATCATTTATGTGCCCCACGGGATCCATATTTTGGCTGTGCGCCGCGGTTCCGGTGTCGACATTTGTAGCATGCGGGGGCCGACCGAAGAGCAGGGGGCAAGGCGATCTACAGCCAATGCCGACTCCGAACATACATAATGGCGTTTTGACCCATAGATCGCAATCATCCTTCGGATCTAGGAACGGACTATAAGCCCCCTGTCGTTACAGTGGTTCGGAGAGAATCTAGAACATTTGTTTACAGATGGGCAGAAAAGGGGGGAGAGGGGCAACCTGTATTACATACATAATACATACAAGCTTCGCAAGACTGACTGACTGACCTCCATGTCGCAGAGCTAGGCGTCGAGTGCCCATGTCATCTAATCTCATCCCAGGGGTCACACAACTTACCAATAGCCATGCGCCGTGTGTTACTAGTCGCACTGGGAATCCAACAACAGGATTTAACTGATACCTTTCTTCGTCTCCATGCTGAGAAGTCCGGTAGTCCTGGTCCTGGTCCTGGTCCTTTCCGGCGATGGTAGATGTAACACGACGATCACCGGTCAGGCAGGTAACTCGTCCTGGTTTTTTTTTCTCTTCCAGCGCAGTCTACCAAGTTCCTTTCTCCCTGCCGTCAACCTCGCAGCCGATATACCATTTTCAAACCAGACCCGTGGTCCGCGGCGCGTGGTTGTTGGGGAGTTAACTCTTATGGTTAGTATGGTAGAGCTCGCGCACATTCTGGCCCAGGCCCTGGTCATCTTACCTATTCATCTGTAGACATGGAGAACCTCAGTTACTCAGTTGATGTACCGCGAGGTGGTGGTACATTTTCTTCTCTCTCTTGCGTGCTTGGTGTCTGGGTCATCGTCTCCTATATAATGGAGCGCACATCCTTCCCTATCGAGCGATGCTTCTTTGTATCAACCATCATCACTCCCTTCCTCTCCTTCTCTATCGTGATCTTTACAGCTGGTGTCTGACATTCCTTTGGCCGCTTGCATCTTCACTTACACTTCACTTCGCCTTGTATATATTTGTATATACACATACATAACCGTATTTTTATCATCATATCTTTTCGTATCTACAATCTCCTAGTGAGAACAGAGCCCATCCCTCCTTGAATAAACAAGAAGTAGAAACTACTCCTGTTAGCATTATCTACCTATCACAGCAAAGCCATGTTCAAAAAGGTCCTAGCTCTCGCCCTGGCGGCGGCCACGACGGCTTCGGCCGAGGCTGCGCCTGGCTACAGCGGGTACAACGCGGTCTGGGCGGACACCTTCGACGGCGCGGCCGGCTCGACGATCAACACGAACAACTGGAACATCATCACGGGGACCAACGTCAACAACGAGTGGCAGCAGTACACGACGTCGAACGCCAACATGCAGCTGAGCGGGGGCGCGACGCTGCAGATCGTGCCGCTCGTGGACAGCAGCGGGCAGTGGACGTCGGCGCGCGTCGAGTCCAAGTACACGTTCACGCCGGCGGCGGGCGCGCTGACCATGGCCGAGGCCAAGATCCGGTTCGGCGACAACCCGACCGCCAACAAGCAGGGGATCTGGCCGGCGTTCTGGCTGCTGGGCAACTCGATCCGCACGGGCACGGCGTGGCCGGCCTGCGGCGAGCTCGACATCATGGAGACGGTCAACGGCCAGCTGACCGGCTACGGCACCGCCCACTGCGACGTCTACCCCGGCGGCGCCTGCAACGAGCCCAGCGGCCTCGCCGGCACCACCGCCATCCCCGACCAGAGCTGGCACACCTGGCGCATCGTCTGGGACCGCCGCGCCAGCACCTGGTCCGGCGAGTCCATCACCTGGTACCTCGACGGCGCCCAGTTCCAGCAGATCACCGGCGCGCGCGTCGGCTCCCAGAGCGTCTGGAACACCCTCGCCGCGTCGCCCCTGTACTTCATCCTCAACGTGGCCGTGGGCGGGGACTGGGTAAGTTTTTCCTTCCTTTTTGCTTTCTTCTTTGTGTGTGTGTGTGTGTGTGTGTGTATGCTAACGATTTGGTCATACAGCCTGGCGCACCGAATTCCAACACGCTTGGTGGATTTGGCAGCATGATGGAGATTGCGTACGTCTCACAGTACATAGGTTCTTAAATATTTATGCACGTACTGTACATGATGTCTATGCCCTTCATACGACAAAAAAAGGGGGGGGAGGGGGGAGGGGGCGTTGTTTCTGTGAATAGGGCAGGTAGTAGGACGAAGCTAGGAGAGTTATCGACAGACATTCGCTCATCCGGCACTGGAGTGCTATTCCGTTTTGAGTTGCTGGGTTGACTTACGCTTTTACCATTCTTGTATATATTGATTCTCCTTGGTGCTGATGTCTCTGAGCATCCATTGATGCTTATGACGGGACGTCAGACGACACCTTTTTTTTGCATTTGCATTTGCATTTACCATTTTGTACCACCTTGTACATACCATTCGCTTCTTACACATTCTTACACATACCATTTACATTGCATATAAGCACCCTCTATCTCCCCAATCATGGTTGAGGGGATAGAGAGGGTTTCACATCATCTGAGGATATCCCAGTCCATGACTTCGTTTGTGACTGTAAGAACACGTTCTGTTTTTCTTTGCTAGCTCGCATCTATATGAAGACTCGCTTATTCTTGGTCGAACATGTTCAATTATTTTCATACTACGCGAGACAACTTCAGAGTTGACGTCACTTAGCAAGGGGGGGGGGGGGGGGGGGGGGGGTATTTTACTTTCAGCTGTAGCGGAGTACATCGCTCTTCCTATACCTCCAGGGATTATACCTGGAACTACCAGACATACCGATCCTCCCCAGTCCAGCTTAGCCCCTAAACTGCCCTTGTGGCACATATCTCCATCTCGAGAAGTACGCCGGCGCACCCCCTTCTCGTCCGTTCGTCGTGCAATATACGCCTAGGATTACCCCTGAATTGGGTCGCATTAGTGCTCACCCTTTCTCTCTCCCTCTCTCTGGTGCAACCTTGCTCTCTCCCCCCTCCGTACCTGCATGTGTATCTCGACTTACCTGTGAACCCCCAGCTGACCGCCGCGTTGGACACCTCCACCAGGGTCCTCATCTGCGACACGGCGTCGTCGTCGGCCGGGCCCGCAGCGAACGCATAGTGCGTGAGGTTGCTCGCCCGGATCTCGAGCCGCAACGCCCTGCCCGCCCACTCCGCCGGCACCGGCACCACCACGTCCCCGGGAAGAGCCGTAGACGAGATGCCCCTGAACCTGAAGTGCGGGACCAGCCGCGAGGAGGAGGAGGAGTAGTTCCTCGGCGCATCCGGCGGCGGGAACATAGCACCCGTGCTGCTATTGTTGAGGGGAAGCATGGCGACGCCCAGATCCAGGTGGTGGTTCTGCGTCAGGAACGCCGACACACCCGCCTCCCCCTCTTCCTCCTCGCCGTCGAAGTCTAGGTCCGCGCTGAACGCGAACAGCGTGTGCTGCTGCCGCCGCCCGACGAACGTCTGGCCCCCGGGCCCCGCGTAGTTGCCGTCGCGCGCCGTGAGGTTGAGGCGCGAGGGCCGCAGGCGCAGCGCGCGCGGGCGCTCCAGCGGCGACACGGCGTAGGACGCCGCGACGGGGAAGCGCCAGTGCGTGAAGTGCGCGGGGAGCGCCGAGCCCGGGGCGAAGTCGATCGTGTCGCCCTCTTCGATGAACGGGCTTTGCTCTCGAGTTTAGTAGGTGTTGTGGTTGTAGCTGTGGGGGGTTTATTTTCTTTTAGGGGCGAGGGCTTACCCAGATCCATTGATGTCTTTATTCGCGGGCGGAAGAGCCCACCCGCTCATATGGCCCGCGACGCGAGACCAGACGGGGAATTCGTTGGCGGCCCACGTCACCGGCACGAGGACCGTCTCGCGGCCCATGGGGTAGTTCGTGTATTCGGGCCCTGAGCGCGTCGACAGCGCAACTCCCCACCTTGGATGCGTAAGAAATAGGTCAGTGGTTCGTGCCTATATTGAGAATTTTCCTTTGAAACTCGCTTACCAATTCCCGAATGCGTCCTGAAATAGGTCTGCGTGGCCGACAGTTTGGACTTTTGGGGGAGAGAGGGAACGTCAGAAACATAAATCCATATATTTATATAAACAGGCTAAATTCATGGCACACTAACAATAGCTCGTGGTGTTCACGTTGGTAAGGACCGGGTTCGCTGGATTAGCTTCGTACGGGCCGTATAGGTGCCTGGACCGGGCCATGGTGACCATGTGTTCGAGACCTGTCCCTCCTGGAGAGTGTGGTATTCTTTTTAGCCCAAGAACGGTTAATTCGCTGCCGTTTGGAACCTCATGCTAACTTGCCTTCAGCCGCTAGTAGATAATACCAGCCGTCTTTGAAGTAGATGTGTGGACCTTCAGGTGCCTGTAATGTATATTAGCAGTTTAGTCACACATAAAAAGGTTTAATACTTGCCGTGCCACCTGTGCCGTTCCAGATATTCGTCCATTCTCCGACTTTCCCGGTATAGAGATCCGCTTCCGCTAACAAGAGACCGGGACTTATGACATGAGTATAGGGATGAAATTATTGGGAACAGCTTGAATTTATGGCTTACAAAACTTTCCACGCATGTCCCCCAACGATGTATGTTTTCCCATCATGGTCCCATATGGGGGAAGTGTCGTAACCTTCAAATTCAAAGTGGGTTGCGTTAGACCATGAAAGGGGGTCGAACGGATCATCGGACCTAAATATAACCTAGCAGAACAGGAGACATCAGTGCGTTAAAAAATAGCAAGATAAGGAATTATCCTACATTATCCCACCGTGACGCATCATCGGCGGCACGATCATCGTCTACAAGTGTTGTCACAACCCAGAAGGTCCCCTCGTTGTATCGAAGTGTTGGAGCCCATATTCCGCTTATAGTCGGGGTCCTCATTAGTCCTATCGTATAAGTGTAAATACTACCTGGGTAACAGACCTAGTTGACCTATTAGTTTCTGCGAGCCGTGGAAGTTGCTCTCGTCGGTTAAATGCATGGCCTAGTCGTATTAGTGTTATGTATCACCGTATAGGCCATATATAAAAACCGTAATTCTACAAAAGACTTACTGATGAGCTTCCAGTTTTGCAGGTCCTTGCTAGCGTGGAGGGGGACACCCGGGAACGCGTTGAAGCTCGAAGATGCGCAGAAGAATGTGTCTTCCCATTCAGGGACGAATATGCAGCTAGGGTCGGGATGGAATCCTGGGAGTATGGGGTTGTAGTAGGACGAGTTGAGCGCCCGCGGCACTGGGGTCGTAGCCGGCACCACGGGTGCGACACCGGCAGTGAGCCACGCCATCATGTACGATATAACAAGTAACATCGTACATCGTTTGGGCGTCACAACATACTTAAATTCAACCACAAACTTCAACTTTTAGTCGGAGCATGGCCCCTATTTGAGGATCATAGACTGCACGGCATACACACCATTACATTGATATCCCCGCATCCTCAACTATGGGGTAAGTTCTGGTTCAAATGGTTACAATGCGCCGTAGTAGCTTGGCTGCTCGGGTATAGATAGGCCGAAGATGTACATTATTACGAGAGAAATAAGAAAACACTGGATTTATGAGTGATCAGATGTTTGAGGAATCAATGACGCGGAATAAGGGGCCGAGGCCGATTTAGCGGTGGAAGGAGACGTTCACTCGTTTAGGCACATAAAATATGTGAAAGTACATTAGCTTCATTCATTAATTCGTTGGCTTGTGTTAGCAGAAGCACTTATTCTACTCCAAGCAGCACTTGTTATAACTATTTGGTAGATGACTCAGGAGTGTCTTGATGCTCTGCTTCTGGATCTTTCCACGACCTCACACTGTCTGAATTCCCTTTCTGAAAGCGCTGGTGTGCAATCGCTTCAAGAGATAAGCCCCTAGTTTCTTTAAGGAAGCAAAAGGCAAGGGCAGCAATAACGACATCGAATACACCTAAACATATTGATACACGTGAGTATAACATTATATGTTGAGTCTTGAAGCGGACTTACCCCAGAGTAGAAAGGTGCCCCATCCCATGTTCGTGATCATATATGGAGTCGTCAGAGAGAAGACAAAGTTGAAAAGCCATTGAGAAGCTACACCAATAGCCACACCGGGCTCTCGGATTCGAGCAGAAAATATTCTTGGCATGATATCAGCAATGCCCCGTCATTTAATATTCCTTGATATTGAAAACTTACTCAGATACGTAAGGCCAAGGCATTGGTCCCCAACTAAAGTTGTATGCGATTACAAACAGATAAATGAGAGCGACGGTGGCTATACCGGAGGATGTTACGGAGGGGTTTTCTGTGTTAGCAGGATAGACCTTTACCACGGCAGCAGTGGTTATCTGGCAGGCGGCCATGAACAGGGCGCCTCCAATAAGGACTTGACGTCTTGAGAGACGCTCCGAGAACCACAAAACGAAGATGCCGCAGGCTACAACTTTGATGGCACCGAAAATTGCCGTCAAGAGTAAACTCTCTTCTCCATTCCCAACGAGAAGCTTGAAGTACTGCGGTCCGAAATAAGCGAAGGCGGTGGCACCAGTTGCCTGCTGAGCAGTGAAGATGGCGAAAGCTGCGAAAACTCGCTTAAAGTTCTCACCCTGGAGTAGCTCTATAAGGTCAAGGTCATAAGAGACTGTCATGGATTCATATCAGGAGGGTGGGTGTCTTTACCTTTGAATTGGAATCCTTCAGTTGCCCTTGATTCCGCCTCAACGCCGACCCTAATCTCTTCCATCTCGTCAATAACTGCTTGGGAGCTCTCACCGCGGATCCATTTCAAGCTTTCCCAAGCCTCGTCGTGTCGGCCTTTCTTGGTCAGCCACCTTGTACTCTCGGTCACAGTGAACATGCCCAAGCCAAGAAAAGCAGCCGGTACAAGTTGGAGGCCGATAGGAATCTGCCACTGAGCAGCGTTTGTGTCTCCTATGCCTTTCGATACGCCGTAGTCAATCCAGTATGATACGAAGATGCCCTGTCAATAGTGAGTGTGAGTGATACTAATCTAGGCGGAAAGCGATGATATAATACGTACGAATGTATAAAACCATTGGAAGAAAGATCCGACTTGACCACGCATTTCCTTTGGCATCATCTCACTGTTGAACATTGGCACGATTACCGTAGCTGTGCCCAGGCCAAGTCCAGCAACGACTCGTGCGATATAGAAGGCAGTGAGAGAATGCGTGTTGATGGTCTGGATTGCGGCGCCGATACAAAAGACCGCCGATGACAGCATTAAGGAGTTTTTGCGACCGAACTTATCAGTCAACGGCCAAGCCAAGAAACAGGCGACGAAGGCACCCAGTTGCTGGAGGCCGACTGAGAGCGAACTTGCTCGCGTGGAGTTCACGCTGCCAAACCGATAATCATCTTGAAAGGAGGAGAGTGTCAAGACGCCGCCTTTTGGGAAAGCTAGTCAGTATCGTGTTTTGGTGGACATTTATAGCGAGGAGGCTGTGTTTGGTTATGTGCTGCCTACCAACACTGTAGCATATCGTTAGGAACTAGACAATAAGACCGCTGTATTTTGCCTTGAGTATTTGTTCCGCACTTACATGCCACTATCATATCCGAAGAGAAATCCACCCATGCACACCACCGACCCAAGCCAGTAGGCGCGTATCTTTCCCAGCCTCGTGTTTTTCATCTTCGTGGTAGGGAGTATCCGGTCGTCCTCGTTCGAGTGTCGAAGAAGGGATTGGGCCTCCTCCATGACGGGGAGTTGGAGATTGGGGATTTCTGCTTTTAATCTATTCCACGCCTCAGATTACGTTTGCTCAGAGCTGACTGAGAAGTCGACATATACCAAGCACGCGAGGTCTGGGCAGCAATGACGTGACTGAATACTCAGGGGCTATAAACCAACTAAATTGTCTAGGAGGATCAGCGGCGCAAGCCTCAGCAGCCAGTTATAGTCTTGAATGACCGGCTTCCGGATTGCGTAACTCACCCTTGTAAGACACCCCGGCTCAGGGCAACTCAAGTTACCAATGATATTCGACGGCGACCGAATACCCCGAACACTAACCATGGGGTTCCTACGGCGGGGAAGCTAGTGAGGGATCCTTTCAACATTACCTACACTAAAACGCATGCAACTATGTATGGGCGTAGGGAGGTACAACGTAAAACCCTCGAATATAGCCTTGAAAGCGACCACATATTGCTTCATTAGTCAAGCTTTCACACTACTTTCGTACTTGTTACATATAGCTACCTAGTGCTGGATGGCCTTAGTTGCACACCGGGTCAATGATTTCCGCAGCAACTCTACATCATGAACACGCAATCCACCACCACACAGCTTCTTATTCGCGTACGAACCCTCGGTCAAAGTATGACCGGCTTCACATTTATATATGTTACATTGCTGTGGGGTAGTCGGACCATCAGATGATAATTGTTATAAGTTAGATATGGGGGTTCTCGATAGTTTATTTGATGCTGCCTCCCAATTTTGGTTGCGGTTTTATTCTCTCCTATTCTTAGTTTCGTGAGATCCAGGCCAAAATACCTATCTTTCCACATGACCGACTCTACTAGTGCTCGCGAATATAGACAGTAGGACTGGGGTTTTATTTCAAAGTAGAAGGATATATACGACATTGTCAACCGATTCAAGATGGCAACTGGAAAGAGACCAAACTTTCTGATCGCCCTAGCCGATGATCTGGGCTTCTCAGACATTGGCCCTTTTGGCGGCGAAATCAATACACCCAATCTTGACAAATTGGCCAAAGACAGCATTCGTTTCACGGACTTTCATGCAGCCGCTGCATGTTCACCGTCGCGGGCGATGATCATGACAGGTACTGACCATCATATAGCTGGCCTGGGCAATTTGATTGAGTGGACGAATATCTCAGGCCAGAATGACCCTAACGGGACCATGTCCACGTCAGTCCAGCGTGGCATGCCGGGATATGAGGGATATCTGAACGAAAGAGTCGTTGCCTTACCAGAGGTGCTTCGTGATGCAGGTTATCATACCCTGATGTCTGGAAAATGGCATCTAGGGTTGACGCCAGAACGCAGCCCGAAGGTTCGGGGCTTCGAGAGAAGTTTTGCCCATCTTCCAGCCTGCAGCAACCACTACGCATACGAACCGCAGCTCGAAGGTATGGACCAGATCCCGGAGTTCATGACCATGAGTTTCATCGCGTTGCATAGCGAGGACGGCGAATATGTCAAGAAGCTCCCAGATGGTTGGTACTCTTCGGATGGCTACGGTAACAAGATGCTACAGTACCTTAAGGATTGGAAAGAGAGCGGAGATGAGCGGCCGTTCTTTGCCTACCTCCCTTTCACTGCCCCACACTGGCCGTTGCAGGCGCCGCAAGAATACATCAAGAAATACCGTGGTGTGTACGATGATGGACCAGATGCCTTACGCCAGAAGCGGCTTCAACGCCTGAAGGATCTTGGAATGGTTCCGCAAGACGTTGAACCACACCCCGTGGTAGCTGACGAGGTCAAGGAATGGAATGATATGAGTGAGGAAGAACGAGCCAACTCCTGTAGGGCCATGGAGTGCTTCGCAGGTATGGTCGAGTGTATCGATGCCAATGTCGGCAAGATCGTCAACTATCTGGAAGAGATCGGAGAGTTGGATAACACTTTCGTCTGCTTCCTCTCCGACAACGGGGCCGAAGGCGCTGCTTACGAAGCCTACCCCATCGTGCAAAGCACCATGCTTCAACACCTGAAGAAGTATTACAACAACCACATCGATAACCTTGGGAACGGCGATTCATTCATCTGGTACGGGCCGAGGTGGGCTCAAGCGGCTACTGCGCCGAGTAGGCTCTACAAGGCATATACCACCGAAGGCGGCGTCCGCGTTCCATACATGATGAAGCCACCCACGTCCTTCGGTGGACAAATTCCAGCAGGGGGCATAACACACCAATTCGCGACAGTGATGGACCTGGCGCCCACGATTCTAGAAATGGCCGGGGTAAAGCACCCCGCGCCTTCGTACAAGGGCAGGGAGATCGTGGGCATGCGAGGCAAGTCCATGGTGCCCTACCTCGAGAAGAAGGCTGAGTCGATCCACGAGCAGGACTTCATCAACGGCTGGGAGACGTGCGGCCGGGCCGCCTGCCGCAAGGGCGACTGGAAGATCGTGTTCATCCCGAAGCCCAAGGGGCCCGAGCGCTGGCAGCTGTACAACCTGGCCAAGGACCCGGGCGAGGTGCACGACCTGGCCGAGCAGGAGCCCGAGAGGCTGAAGGAGCTGATGAGGCTGTGGGACCAGTACGTGCTGGAGACGGGCGTCATCCCGCTGTCGCCCGAGCTGGGCAACTGGATCGCGGCGATGGAGGAGCAGATGCCCGAGAACGCGTGGATCGAGTACGAATACTGGAAAGACGGAGCGCGGGACGACCCGGCCAGGTTCACTAAGCAGATCCCGCGGTTTGAACGTCGAGTGAAAGCGATCTAAGCTATCGAACAAAGAAAACGAGGGAGGGCCCGTTTTGCGGAACCCCAATGTCACGATATAGTTAGTATGTTTAGGTAAATAAAGATGAAAGTCTTGTTCAATATCTATTTATTCTATATACATATTTATGTTTCTTCTTCTTTTCTTTTCCCTTAACGTTAGAATACTCGCAATTTCAGTTTCCCGGCCCTACGAGACAATGTGCGACGTAGCGCTACAGTCTCAATTCCTGCCAGAAGTCTCTCGTAGATGCTCTTCTTCGGTAGTCGCACAATGGCTGGTTGCTTTGGTCCTAAGGAAATGCTTGCTCTTCGGTAAGGGCGTTGAGGCTTTCTTTTCCGAGGTAAACTCGACAGGTTGAATTCTACCAGCCCCTTTCTCCAAGTCCCTAGGGGAGCTCTTGACTAGTACGGGTGACTGCTCTTGTTCATAACCCGGGTTTAAGCTCCGATTTGAACTCTCCTGTGAGACGCGGGGTGAACATGAGCCATAATCGGCTGTAGGTATGACTTCTTCCTTGTGCCATTCCATGGTAGTAGCTGTAGATCCTTCTTGAGAAGGGGTGGCAATGAGGTGAATGAAAGTGACTGGTGCTGTTGGTAAAGGAACCATATTGTTTCGTATTACTTCTTATTAATGATTTAGAGAGGGGTATCTCTTAGGCACAGAGGAGTGAGTTCTGTTCTTAAGGAAAACGGAGATTCATTGTCTTGAGGAGTTTCTAACAATCTCTCTCAACACAGTTGAAAGAGAGTATTGAAGAAAGGGATTGTTTTCTTTCAATCCCATTCAGACTTCTGAATAACCTTATTGTTCTCATCTTTCTTTCATAGGCATAAGAACAATATGTGTAGACCTGTGACTATAAAAGGCGCCTTTCCATACCCCTAACCATGAACCAGCCTATCTCTCGTATTTCAAAGTATAACAAAATACAGCATCACAACATACACATTTCCATTCGACATAGGCTACGAAGCACCTTCAAACATCATGTCATTCGAATTCCCAAGGCGTCGTACTACGCTTTCGTCCACATTCGAGAATCGTTGGACGACCCCGACGCCCCGGGGAACTCCTGCTCCACGCCGACGTGAGTTGCATAGACATGATAGCAGTGACGATGTCTGGACTGCGAAAGATGACCGGAATCATCACAAGCGAGTAGAGACTCACCGGAGTCGCAGCTCGTTGGTTATGTCGGTTATGTCGAATCGAGTCAACAAGTCCACGCATCCTCGCTCCGCCACTCCCGGGTCCCCGCGAAGACACGAAAGCAAAAACAAGGAGGATCTCCGAGCACGCGTGCTGCGCGACCAGGTGATACAAAGACCCCAGACCAGTATGGGGAGAATCGAAGCTACTGCCCCAGAGCGTGGTATTTCCCCGTCCGACTTCCCAAAGAATTTCCGCGAGGAGCTTGACTACTATGACAGTGAGATCGAATCCCTTCGATCAGATGAGTGGGCATCCCCTCCTACGCCCCGAGCACGGGCCCAGCGTATTGACGGCAAGCAGTTCCATCGCAAGGCTGCACAGGACGTGAAGCGTTGGTCCATGGTCCAAGGGTTCATGTACGGCATGGCGACCTCCACCCTCCGAGATACAGACCAAGTGCACCCGCGCGAGGCGTACGCGCCCGGCGTCATATTCAGCGCCCCCTTCCACACCGCAAGCAGCCAGGACGAGATGTGGGTTTCGGTCGAAGACCCCAACCTGACCGCCACGCCCTTCGGCACGATCTGCTCCAAGTACCGCAAGATGATCGTGCTGAAGACCTTTGGCGAGCACTGCTCGTGCGTCCCCATCTACACGCACAACGGACTTGGCCTCCAGGGTAAACAGTTCCCCGACGAGTTCGTGAGCATCCGTGACGTGGCTGACCCCAGACCAGAGCCGGCGGAGGGCCGACATGGGAGACTTCTCGCCGAGAAGTATAGCACCTATACCGGGACAGGGATCAAGGGTAAGTCCGTCGTCAAGCTTACTGAGACACACAGCCACCGATACGATGCCCCGGCCACTATAGAGGGTATTCTTGAGCCCAAGAGCCTCTCTAAGGGGAGACTAATCGAGATGGTGAAGATGATGACCATCTAAGTTACGCGTTTCAGTGTAAGCGAGTAAGTTTTCTTTCATTCCGCAATTCCATCAAGTCAGTGTTTCGGTTAATTTCCCATGTTCCATGTTTACACTAGTTCAATGAAAACTCAAAGGTAAGGAGGGACGATTCTAGTAGTTCAGAGAACACCCCCTGCTATCTATAAATATATCTTGAATATCTTCTAGTAAGTACTGTTACCAAAAAGCTTCTTCACGTGCCCCTGAATGTTTTGCATAAAAATTCTATAGACAACTTATCAACATAGAGCGCCACCTAGTAATACCTTATCCCGAGTAAATAAATCCAGGCACCTAGCCCACCAGCGATATGTACTTCATGTAGTTATTCGTTATATAAAAATATTATAAGACAAATCCGCAAACAATATCAAGATAAGACATGACGAAGTACATTGTGACTATTTGCATGAAGCTCTAAATCAGGAAAACATTTTATGAGTTTATTTAGGTGTCAAAGTCTATATACAGAAGTCTGCTATAAATTTAGTTAAAACTGCATGCAGGAACAGATAAATATTGTAAAACAAAATTTCTCGCGTATTCGTAATGTGACAAGGCTGCGTCAAGAGCACAGGAGTTAGAAACGGGCTGATTCTGGACGATATTACTGAGATATGGATACAGGAACCGCAAATAACTCGATATTTAAAAAGAGCCCCTTTTACCGACTGTTCTTAGTCCAGTAGTATCTGCTTACTTTACCTCTCTCAACCCGTCGTATACCCCTGTACTCGACATTCCTGGTCCCGTTTGTAGTGTATCAGGGAAGTAGGATTTTGGACATGCTGGACAACAAAGGAAACGTTGGGATTCATCACATAACTCTTTAATCACCGTCTTTGTTGTATGGACGAAGCTAGTATAAGATCAATGCTCTTTAGAAGAGGTACCTTTTTTTATTTGGCCTTTATACCATACAAGAACTCATTTGTCCCAGCAGCTCTTTGATAGAACAAAAGATTCAAGATTGGTGTACCGTGCAATTACCTACCGACAATGCCTATTGTTCGCGAGGAATAGGAAAACTTACAATAAAAGCCTGAGATTCTGCGTCGACAGACCATTGCACCGTAACTCAATAACCCTCGTGTACAGATATAACCCAGACAACACTGGGGGACCATAGTACGCACAACACTAACCGACGTATCCCGACTCAGTATAGCAGGGACTACCGCCGCCTCGTCTACCAAGCCGTAGCAGCGACCTGATCTCTCTCAACCTCCCTGCCCAGCATCCTGTGAACTCAAGCTCAGAAAGGGGTACTGGTACTCTGTAACCGAAGGTAAGCCACAACAAGGTAAACACCCATCAACCACTCCCCCCACATCTCAGAATGCACACCGTCCAAAGCCTCCCCAGTTCCACGAAAGCCCTCGGAACAGGTAAGCCAGGAGCACATAACGCGAATGCATCTGCCAGCGAGGCAAGGGCGGCAGCAGCACACGAATGCCTCCCCGACACCTGTGCATCTGAGCCACTTCCCGCATCATCCCCGGGGGACGCAGAACCAGATTCTTCCTCTCTCCATTTCTTCTTCCGCGCCCTCGACGCGCTCGAGGCCGCGCGTCCGGACGAAGAAGAAGAAGAAGAAGAGGAAGAAACAAACCACACCCCGAGCCTTTCCCTCGTCCCCCTCCCTGGGAACCGCCCGGGTATCTGGGACGAGGCGGCCACCGACGGCGGCGACCTCGAGGCGAGGGCGTGTATGCCGGCGGGCACGCGGTATTATCGGGCTGCTGAGAAAGACCTGGATGGATAGGGAGGGGAGGTCGGAGGGGTAAGGGGTGGTGGTGTTAATACGTACCTAATCACCTAGTATTTGTGCTTTTTGCAAAAACGTAAGATAGGTAAGTACCTACCTATTAGTTACCGGGGTACCTAGGTAGGTATACAATTATTTTGACCTTTCATCTAGGATCGTGGTTTTGAGAGAGACGTGAGAATTTAAAAATTGACTAAACCGACTAACGACACCAACATGCGTCCCCCCCCTTTTTTTTTCCGAGATTGGTAATATGTTGGCAGATACGCAGTATATTAATTATGTTAGCATTTGCTTAATACATATAACTATTCCCAGTTCTTTCCGCTGATTACTCCTTCAGATGCAGGTACTATAAGCTAGAATGTAAATCTGCTAATGTACACTATATTTCCAAAATCCTAGATTCCTAGATTCTCACATTTTACAACCCTAACTTGTGTTCAGAGCAGCGTGTATATAGCATGCAAAACATAGACAACATAACAAACGGTTTAAGCATAAAGCAGCGCATACTTTAAAATAGCTGTCCCAACAAGAATACATCTACATATACGTACATACAAGAACATTTTAAAGAAATATATCGATCAAATCAAAGCATGAACCCATGTCTCTCTCCCCTGATATGTACTCCGTTACCATACAATCAATGACCCGCCTAAAACTCCATGTGTATGCATGGACTCCTGGGAGACTTGTTTCTACTTTCCTTTCTCTTTTTTTTTTCCTTTTACACCGTGTACTCGTTTGTTGTCTAATATGTTGAATCACGTCTTTCGTCCTCTATTCCCACGTCCCCTGCCCCTTACGCTGTCACTAGTCCCAACCTCCGTAGTGCTGTTTCCAGCAGCACCACCGCTACTACCACCGCCACGATTGCCTCCTCCCTTAAACTTTCCGCTTCTGCCGCGTCGGCTGCCCTCCTTCTTCCTTTCTCTCCCTTCTTCACGTGTAATACGCCGTGCTTCTTCTTCCTGCATCCGCCGACTTTCCTGATCCCACCATTCCTGGAAGGCTTGCTCCTGCTGGATCTCCTGCAAACTCCGCTTGGCAACAGCCTGTCGAACGTTTTGCTGCTCTCGCTGCTGTTGTCCAATTATATCAGCTAACCCAAGGCCTATGTCAAGTTCTTGCTTCGGCTGACGCTTAATATATGATTTCGAATGTGGAACTAAAGGCTGAGGGTCTTGCCGCGCGGCTGGCGTAGACATGTTTGTCGTACTACTTGGCTTCTGGCCCGGAAACCTCGTATCTGGAGACGCCGTCCGCCGTGGTATTGCCTCTCCTGAAGCCTCAGCTGCGACAAGGGGCTTTGGATTGGATGGTATAGTTGAAGAAGCAGGCCCAGAACTTAATACATCTTTCAACGATGTTTTAACCGTAGCTTCAGCCTTTTGCCAAGGCGACTCCTTTTTCTCGCTAACCTTGGACCATGGGGTTTGTGATGATTGGTTGGATTGGGATTCTTGTCGAGCAGTCTGTTCTGCTTGCTGATGCAACTGCTTCTTCCTTTCCTTTTGAGACATTTTATGCGGCGTAGACCGGGCGCTCGCATCTTTCTTCTCTGCTGCTAGCCCTGCTGACAAGGCCGATCGGGCCGGTTTAGCCTCTGACAGCATTTCACGAAGATCCAAACGAGTACTAGGAAGAGTTGAAGAGCCCCACGGATTCCCACCCTGCGAACTACGTTTCTCAATAGGCCTAGTATGTGATCCTGTAGGCTGGAGATTTAATTGTGACACCTGAGCAGGAGGACTTGTCCAGACTGCTCCTGACCTCTCCACAGACTTTCCCTTTGACTTCTTCCAATATTTCGCAAGGGGTGATAGAGCCTCCAGATCATCTTGATAATTGGGAATAGTTGGCCGTGGACTCGGAGATGCAGGACCGGGTGAGCCAAGCCCCTCTTCATCCATATCGAAGATGAGGTCTGCGTGGGAGTCTTTTGGCCGAAGTACTGGGCTGAATGGTTCGTTGCGAGGTGCCTTGGATTTGCGTCGGCTTTGATCCGGAGTTAAAGAAACACCAGAGAGATCATCGAGACTACCAAACCGAGTCTTAAAAGAAGATGAGAGTTTCTTGTCATCTTTTTCCTGCGTTGCTTTATAGGCCATCTCTCTTACGCGAATCCGTCTTTCCTCTTCGATATCCTGAGAAAGTTCTGGGTTTTGTTCGTGGAGCAGCATGTCAGCTCGCCCGCTTCGTACAAAAGGACATCGTGCCAGTTGATTATCCCTCACGACTTCGTCCAACTCAAAGAGTAAATCTTCGTCAAGATTATCAAGTAAGCTACAATATATTGTTAGCTTAGAATTAGAGAACATAGGTGTATGTGGGCAATGCCAACGGAAAAGGTTGTATATGCTGGTACTGTGTAGTTTGACGAACTCTGGTAGCTATCCGTACTCATAAGAAAGGTGAACTTACTGGTTTTCAAGCATGGCCTCCATTTGAAGGCAAATGTATTCAAGTCCCTTGTCCTTGAACTCAGTGACAGAGCAGGGACTGATCACATTCAGTAGAGTCGATATGTTGCGAGTAGTCACTAGGACGATTAGCTATTAGAATTAGAATGCGGAGATCTGAACCTACCAAAACGTCCGATGACCTTCTGGCAGATCTGAGATAAACGGTCCAGCATAAGCTCATTCGCAATATTCATGACATCGATAACTAACTCCGAGAAGTCATCAATACTATCAGCAACGACAGTATCGAAAATTTCTTCGCCAACGTCAGCATATAAGTATTGGAGCACATAATGGAAAGCTTCCGGGTCCATATGTTGCATGTCGATATTGACTCGTTCGGAGCCATCCTGTCTTTCACGACGGCTTTCTAGCCACTTTCCACCAGAACGGCCATTAAAGAGACCCTTAAACCAAGGGCACCGTTCGCATAGCATCACACTATGTACTGGGATTTCATCACCGTCAAGCTCCAGAAGCGCATCGCCGTCCTCAAAAAAAGTTGGATCCTCGAGCGCTTTCCTGAAATCCATGTTCATCGAACGAGGTGGTGAACTTTGAATACGGACCGCAGCTTCAAGTTTCGACATACCAAGTCGCGTTGCTATTTTCATAAGCTCCGTACGAACCTGTCGATACCGATATGCCAGAGGCGGCGATTGTCGAGTGAAATTCCAAGCCGGTATGACTCTATCGCTGTACATATAGACCACAAGGTTGAGCAAGGTAATCATATCGATACTGCCAACAAGTTCTACGACGGTTTCGTCATTTTCAGCTTTGATGGTGAGTAATTCAGAGACATCATAGTTTCCACTCTCCCGGAAACGCTGTAGACCCGAGCGAAGTAATGCGCTCCTGGCCGATAAAATCCATGAGTGCACTGGAATCGCAAGTTCTGGATTTGACGATGTTCTAATCACGGTACCAAGCGTGCCATTTCTGCACCTCCAATTCTTGAGGTAGCTATTTAAATCGTCTTCAAGGTCCGTAGATGTTAGGACTTCGTATGCTAAGGGGTCCACTCGTCCTTTAAGGACATCTGGATCCTGGAACTTCCAGGTATCCTTGATCTCTCGTGCTCTGGGATTTTGCGCCTTGAAATCGCGGAGTGGTAGCAAGGGTGCCACATCTTCCCACAGTGTGGGTTCGTTGACTTCGATTTGATCGCGCGTTACGTCGCAGTCCTTGCGAACAGCAGCATAAGCGCCGAACGGTGAGCTCCTGACGGCGACCACATCTGTAATATATGGAACACGCTGGAACTTGAAATCTCTCCGCTTTGAGTCGGATGGCCCTGTGAGTTTTGTGTCTTTGGCTTTGGTCCGCTTGATACGTCGCCAGACCGCACCTGATAGCGTAGAGATCATTACCGATCCGTTCTCTCCTACGCTAGCAGACTTGACTCCATCCTTCTTTGAATTCCAAATACATTGTGGTGTAGTTATTGCATCCTTTATCTTGGAAGGGTTTGTTGTCGAAGAGGTCTGGTTGCCATCCGACTTATGATTAAGTTGCATCGTGAATAGGTCGCCACTCCCTGTCACGGCAATGATAGTGTCTCCACCGGATGTAATCTGATGTATTTCACGACGACTAGGATCATATGGAGAAGCCATGGAGAATTGACCGGAACGTTGGAGAGCTGGGTTCGTAAAACCGTCTGTGAAAGGGAACCTGATCATATTATACCCATAACTCGTGAATATACATACTGTATGGTCCTCGAAGAGACAGCATGTCGCCCTGTCAATGGCCGAGACCATGGCAATCGACGAATGGCTGGAAAGCAAGGTTGCGGCAACTTTTCTTGGAATGGCCTGAACTTCTAGAGATCTGGAATCCGCATCCATTAAGGCAAGTTGACCAACATTCTTGCCCCAACAGTACAAGGAAGAGCCTGTGTGGGCGACAGAGTGAATCGAGGAGGCCGCGGCTCCAAGCACAATCTCTTTCTTTAAAGGGCCAAAGACCTGTCGAGGCGTCGTGCTCATTGGTTCCTCGTCAGGTTTCAAAGGAGCCGGCAATGCGAACCCAAGCTGCGAGAAAGCGTTGGAGCCCCATGTCCAGAGCTCTCCACCACTAGTCACCGCCATGGAATGATTTTGTCCTAGAGCAACTTGAATTACTTTCTTGTCGGACAATCCGCCTTGAACAGGCGCAAATTCAAATCGAGTAATCTCGTCGCCTAGACCAAGACGGCCGCCACGCCCCACTCCACAGATATAGAGATTGGACATTGGATCTGTTGTGAGGATGGCACTATGAAGCTTGGAGAGAACAACGTCCTGAATGATTAATGGGGAATTCTGAATCAAGGCTGGAATATCGGCTGGGTCGCGGTGAATCGAATCCTCCAAATCTGACAGATGTTGTTGCTCATGTAGATGTTGATCGTAGAAATGTTGGATCAAATGATTCGGGCGCTTGAGGTGGATGCGTTCTGGAAATTGACGATCGTCTTCATCACCAAGACCCAGTGATAGATTCTTGTTACTCCCAAAAGTGAAGACCTCTTCGCCAAGGCCTGCAGCTTTAACATGGTGACTAAAACACATGTTAGTAGAGGGTGTCAGCTACGGTGTAAGACCTCGAGCTCACCGAGGCTCATCATTGCCAGCGCCCTCGTCAATGTCCGATCCTTGGTCAGAGTTCGCATTATCTTCGGAGACCTTCAGACTACGAACAGCAATGGTCGCATTGTAAACATCAAAAGGACTATTTCCTTCATGGTCCTTGGTCTTAATCAGCTGCCCGACCTTAGCAATAGCGGTACCTCCGAATGACTCAGTCAGATCCCTGCGCTCTTTTTCGAGTAGCAACCGGGCAACAGAGACATTTCCGCTATATAAAGCCCTATGTAAAGCGTTCCAACCACTTTCGAGATCTTCAGCGTAGATATCAATGGAGGGGTGGTCGAGAAGAGCTTCAACGAAGGCGATAGCGTTGGGCGAAGTAGAAGCGGCAGCCCGGAGAAGTATCGTGAGTCCCATGTAGTCGCGGCTGTTGATTTCGCTTTTCCCCAAACTGCTACCAGCATTCTTCAAACCTCCGGCATTTGCGCCGAGGCCGGCGACCTTGCGCGACTTGGCAGCAGCTCGTGGCGAACTACTAAAAGCACCCGGAACCCCTACGGCTGTGCTTTGCGATTTGGTGGGATTCTGGGAATAGCTGGCCGGAGCCAGGAGTCGACGAAACTTGTCGACATCATTTTCCCAGTAATATTTCCAAAGTAGATGACTCATGTGTGACGGAGGCTGGAGTCTAAAGCACTTCGAATTGCGCCTCGCTGTGAATCTCGGGGGACCACGGCTTATTTAAAGGGCAATTAGAAGCGCTTCGACTGAAAGGGGGGGGGTCCAAGGGGGAACCCGCTAAAGCCAATATGCCTTATGTGTTTCTTCAGGCGATCGCAACGTGGATGTGGGTATATCGTGGATTCGGGATTGGAGGGGTAGAGAAGAGGCGTCGAAGGTGGGAGGGAGTCTCGCTCTTTTGTCTTCAGGGTCCAAGTCGCACTGATCGCAAGAGCAAGGAGATAAGACCCGGATGTAACTGCGGTCGGATATCGACGATATGGATCGATCGGCAGGTGTCGCAAAGGATAGAACGGCTCGGGTAGGATACGGCGTAGATGTGCGAGGGCGTCAATAGGACGGGAGTGCCTAAGGCGGAAGTTGGAAAAAGAAGAAGAAGAAGAAAAGAAGAAAAGGCAACGAAAGCGTGGGCGGCAATTAGGAGGGACAAGGTTCGTGTTTGGAAGGCATGTTCATGATAACTTTAAATTAATGGAAGCTGTGATCAGCTGTGGTTTGTGCGTGTCCCCGAACCCCGCGAACGCCCACTACACTAGGTAACACAGGGCCCCACGACAGGGTTATCAGGATCGATAAGCGTGGAGCTACCGCCAATTAGAGCACTTTTTTATAAAACATGGCCAATTCTCAGGGTGGTAGTATCGCTTTCGCACTTCTTAGCTTGGATTAAGGCCTTCTAGCTTTACGTCAGCGTACGCAATTAAAGTTCATGTACTCACTACGAAAAACTTAAAACGGCATGCACCGGGTTTTGATTCGACGATATGTACACTACAGGATGACGGAGAGGAGTCAACTTTTGAATACACCTTCCATTCATTACCTAACGGGCTACCTAACCCGTGACGTGGAAGCTGGAGATGTGAAATCTTAGGTAACCACAATTTGACTCCATTCATTCAATTCGCGATGCGCACTCATATACAGTTGGACCCATCAACCCCTTCTAGTAGGATTTGATTCCGGTTGGCTAGATTATACTAGTGTACATCTAGTTTGAGTGTTGGTTGAGAATATGATATAACATAGGAGTACAAATGCAATGCCCCGGCCAGCATCTTTCTCTATAGACACCAAATTTGTGCAGCAAAATATACATATCCGTCTCCGTTGCTGAGATATCCAAGACATGCGGGAACTCTAACCGAAATCAAGCCTAGATAGATCGATCGTACGGTCTCATCCTCTCAGAGTGCGGAAGAAATCCATCATGCCGGTGAAGACCACTATAGTAGGTAAATATTTAGTCACGGTTCCATATCAGCAATCAAAAATAGCATTCAAGACTTACCCAGCAAAATACCACCACCCGGACCAAGTCTCAACACCTTAGGCAAGAAGCCTTTGTACAAGGCGCCGAAACCCTCCTCCTTCATCACCGTCGCGCACGCGGGCCACGCCCAGTTATACTTAGGGGCCTGGCCGGCAACCCGAACGCTGTTCTGGATACGCGACT
Organism: Biscogniauxia mediterranea; assembly: GCA_018398605.1. Classification (NCBI taxonomy): domain Eukaryota; kingdom Fungi; phylum Ascomycota; class Sordariomycetes; order Xylariales; family Xylariaceae; genus Biscogniauxia; species Biscogniauxia mediterranea. The sequence goes on along the minus strand of JAGXTR010000007.1, from coordinate 2,712,228 downwards.
TGACGACGTCCATAGGAGTGTTGATAATGGTGCCCACAGTGCCTCCAACCGCGCCCGAGATCAAGTCGTTGGTGATCTGGCCCTGCTTGGTCTCTGCCTTAGGTAGAAGCTCGCGAACTTGGAAGATGCAGCCAAAGTAACCCGCATTCCAGAGAATGTGGCGCCACATGGTACTCTCCAGACCGTTATACATGGCCAAAATACCCTCGTTCTTGACCGTCTTGGCAACAACATCGAGCATTCCGTTGTATTTACCGGCCGAGGCCTTGTCTTGGAGTCGGATCTTGACTAGCTCGAAGGGCACGACGACGAACGATTCGGTGGCACCGGCTGTAGCGCCCGTGAGGATGGACAGGGACTGGTTCATCTTGTCGACGCCAAAGGCCTTGCGATATACCTTGCCCCATTCATCGTTCGCAGCAAATTTGGTGGCACGCTTCGGAGCTTCCATCAGGATGGGGGCGCTGATTCCTCTGTACAGTCTCGAGAATCTAAACCCCAGCGTAAGCGTGCGCACATGGATGGCGTGTAATAGACCGAACCGACCCCTCATTGCGAACAATTTTCCGGAACGCATCTACCATGCCGCTGTAAGCATCTTCGCCGGCTCCCTTGCCAGTCTGGAGTTGTCTGTTGTATGTCATGTAAGTCTATGGTTATGCTCGGCGCGGGTCGCATTTTCGCTCACACTCGGGTCTTGACTACATCCAGAGGGTACCTAGTGGAAATTAGCGGCGGCGTGTAAGGCAAGATGAGGGCTGGTTGGGTGTATTACATTACCAAGATCTAGAACACGGCGCACAATAATTAGCTACGCACTCGGCTGCATGACATGATTGGAGAACTCGCCTCCGATACTCCAGCGATCGCGCCTGTGATTTGTTAGTGAGCGACAGCTTGTGAAGGATCAAAGGTATTGGCATTTCTAACCGGCGGCGAACTGGTATATGAAGGGCAGGGGCTGTTCGCTCGACGCCATGATGCCGATGGGAGAGACTCTGGGGAGGGACGGGGGGATTAAGCTGTGAGGAGAAGATTTCGGCAGCGCGCGCAATTAGAAGTTGCTGAAGTTCTGTAGTGGTAGTGGGTTTGTGAGAGGACGAAATTCAAATTTACGCCGCTCCTCGCGCGCCCGCATTCCGAATTCCCGGTACTTACACTTACACTAAGGCGGCTCGGTAACTTTAGGGAAGGTTTATTAGGTAAGCCCTCCGCATCGCGGAACCTCCAGCGCACGAGCCAATTGAGGTCCACGTTCCTGATTTGGCAATTTGCGTGTAAGACAAGTACTAACCTTGGGAAGTAGATACTTAACCTAGTAGTATGTATGTAGGTAGGCAAGTAGAATGGGTACGCATGTGTATATGTTCATCTATGTTAGGTACTTATACCATAAAAACCGAGTCAAGACACAACAGCAACCCCCAAAAAGGAATAGCAGCTGGCATTCTACATGGCCAAGGGATACAATATACCAGAAAATAGGGGGTAAGGAATAACTCCAATAATGCTTCCTCTATTCATTTCATAGTGAGAGTAGACCAGATAGACATCTAGCTGCGGTGGTCAAGATTATATCGTGAAGGAGGAGAAAAAAAAACAGATACGATGGTAGTACTAGAGTTGAGAGGAAAGGTGGAAATAAAATACTACAATATGTTGACATCGATACTCCAGGATCATGGTAACTGGCTCAGAACAACCAAAAACATCGTGAAGAGCTTCACACCTTCCTTGAGCCTTCTCTTTGCACTCACTCCTCTCGTCAAAAGCATATTGATGATGATCCTTCTTTTACCAAGCTTCAAGGTACGGCTACTTACTATCTATGAAACTATTCCATTGGCAGATACATACTTCCTACCATTCATACTTTTTCTGCACCTCCATCCACGCCTCATTTCACATATAGAGGCTCACCAACCGTCAACCTCATTACCACTCAGGCCTAATCAACCCATTCGTCACTACGATAGGTCTGAGGATCCTAAAATCCTCCATCGCGCTACATCAACCTCACATCTGCAACGCTCGCCACTACTACCCATACCACCTACCTTCCTTTCACCTTACCTCAAACCATCTATTGTTTCTTCTCTAGCATTCGTACATAAAAGGTGTCTACTCACAGATCTCGATGGTTAGCAATCGCCTATTTATAGAATTATAATTAGGTACCTTCGATTTCTCGACTTCCACCAGTATATACGGAAATCGCTCATTCGTACATCTGTGAGGTATGTACTGCCTTCTCTCCTTTGATCCCACACCTTATCTCCCAACACCAAGCAACTCACAAACCTCAAATTTATCAGCATCGTGACTTCTGACTTCCCATCAGAAATCAGACTTACAATCTATCTAGCTACCTAGTTATCCCCTCATCCTTTCAGACGATATTCAAATACGTGCACCTCCACCTACAAACCACGCCACCCACGTTGGCACTATATGCAATATCACGCAGGTGCATCATCTAAATCAGTACCTCGTTTCCTATCATTATACGAAGTACATCCTCATCCATCATCCCTTCTCGTGAACTCAGTACGTACCCCGTCACTTACGGCTTCCCTCGATGTTTTCAGATGCTGATACTTAGGAAACATCAGGTTTGTATCTAAGATTCCTTTTTCTTTCTTCCCTCCATAACCCGATCCTTCATTCAACCCATATACTACCTACCTACCTCCACACATACATATTACATGCACACTTACTAACTTACTTACCTAGGAACCTACTTCCTCATCTACTTACCCGAGCATATATACGTGCAATATATTAGGTAGCGTTTTCCCTGGTTCTTCAAATATCTAACACCTGTCCACCTCTAACATGCTGATCACCTCCATTTTTCATATTTACACCTTGAGACTTCGCCTTTAGCCACACAAGTATCATGCTGACTCGTTATAATAAATATAGTTCTTCACTCACCTCGAGACAATATTTCATATCTTTAACAATCCATTACCCCTTCCGTGACTTAAATCCTACTAAGTACCCCAGCAAGTAGGACCTCGGACCTTATGACTACCTACTTTTCACACGAAGTCTTATCTATCGTCCACATTACACTTATGATTATCATCGATAATCTATAATTACTTAGTACTACTACCTACCTACCAGACGTCTGCTAACATGTCGTCATTCTCTGAGCATGGTAGTATCGGTGATAGCCATGAACCAAGACATAGAAACGTGAGTGTCTCTGATGGCTTGTTAAACAGTGAGTCAGATCACGACGACGACGACCATGACGACGAGACTGTTTCAGCAAGCATACTTGACGGAATTGATGATGAAGATGATGACGTCGACGATGAAGACATCGACCTTGGACTTACAGACATTCAACATCTCAGAGAAGAAAATGAACACCTTCAAGAAGCATTAGGAATATACGAAACTGAAATAAACACCTTACGTAGAAGGATAACTACCTTGAATGAAGAGGTTTCTGCTCTTAAAGGTGAGGTGGACAGGTTGAAAAATGGAAATCATGCCCCAGAGGTAAGCTTATACATCCCCCCTAACCTAGACAGGTTAATTAACGGTCCGATGCAGCGGTGGTATAAAACACTTCGGGAGTGGCTCAATGGACAAAGGCCAGACAAGAGATACATTGATATTTACAAGGACTGCTGCAAGCAAGAAGACATGAGCCAGGTTGTGAGTACCACTCACCCGGACCTGACTATCGTGGAGAAGGAACTTACTATAGAAGAGCTTAGACGGTGTAACTCTCCACAACGTGGTCGCCGTCCCGGACCTCCCGAAGCTGGAGGGTTCAGCGGACAGGCATTCGCTTTCGAGGCCCTCCCTATGAACATCCAGGCTCGTATCTTCCGGTCCCTGTTGGTTAAGGGTAAATTAATACACTGTATTTCTCGCCTAGATCCCGTAAACCCACCGGTCGATTTCCCCCCCGAAGAGTCTCAGGAGAATTTGTTATTGCACCGGTTCCACTACCGGCCAGAGCCGTGTCATATACCACGAGCCAAACAACCTAGACAGTTACTTGACATATTGTTGGTCTCCAAACGCTGGTACTTTGTCGGTGTCCATATCTTCTACGGTAATATCTTAACCATTCCAGTTCTCAAATCCGATTCGATGACCGCTAATGTTTTATGCCTTTTAGGTTCCAACACATTTGCATTCAGCTCGTTGGGAGAACTGGGATTATTCTGCACAGGTATCGGACGGGCTCGCGCAGAGAGGATCGTGAACATTGAGCTAATGTGGCACGGAAGCCTAATGCCTCGGGCTAGCCGGATTGACGAAAAATACGGACTGCCAGTAGAGACACGAAAAGTCTCACAGCGAACCGTTCCTCTTACCTGGCTGATGAAAACCAAGCGCCTCCGAACCCTCGTGGTCCATATCGAGGAGCATGTTGAGAGACGCATGAGACGAGCATATGAGATGCAGGACGAGGAGGACTATTTTCGAGACTTCGCAGACGAAGACCAATATGACGATGAGGAGCTCGACATTTTCCAAAGAATGGTTCGTCGAACTGACTTCCAACCCAATTATAGGAAGTGTCGGAGCATGCGAACTGTGCATGGGATGGACTATTTATACCAGCTTCGCGGTATGAAATGGGCTCGGTTCTACGAGTACGAGCGAGGCGGCCCAAGGAAACTGATACGCGATTGGAGCTTCATAAAGGACCTATGCAGTGTGATAACTCTACCAAAACCCGAGAGGTCAATTTTCTATTCCCAGATTGAAAATCTAACTCCGCTGACATGCCTTGAGAACTGGCAAGCCAGGTAAGCAATTTAAGGCAAAAATTCCTATTAACTTCAGTCTGCCTAGAGAGTATCTATTCCGAATGAGCCCAACATATTGTATTCCCGAGATATCATGTATATATATATAAAACAGCTAAATTGCTAATCGTTCATGTTACAGTGACGAAGACCTCCAGCTCGTGAAGAGATTCTACGATGATGTAACTATCGATGATCTAGGTGATCTTAACGACACCTCGGATTCAGAATCATTTATCAGCGACGAAGACGATAACCACGACGGCGACGAGGGAAACGATGGTGATCCGGGACCCAGGCCCCCAAGCGTCGCACCCCATTCAAACGACGGCAGAGAAGCCAATCTTAGCGACGACAACGATGAAAGCTCTAATGCCAGTGACATTATGGATATGGACATCTCCCCAGATGATGGCCAAGAAATATCCGATGTCGACTCCACCTCTACCGCATCATCAACACCCGCCCCGTCCAACCTATCCAGTTCAGACGATGACGACGACGGAAACGGCCCTCCCAATAACACCCAGCAAACCAGCATCCCCTCGCAGCTACCCATGGTCGCACTCACACTGCACGACGACGACGACGGCGGCGACGAAAGCGAGGACGAGAAAGATCCCTCCCCAGAAATCTCGGACGCCGCCTCCTCCGGCAGCGGGCTCTTCGTGCCCTGGGGGTCCGTCAGCGGGGGTGGCACCAGCGAGAGCCTCTTCGTCGCGTCGGGGTCCGGCAGCGGCGGCGGCGGCGGTGGTACCACCACCCGAACAACTGAAATGCCCGACAACGACAACCATGCCGCGGACACGGACGACAGCAGCAGCAGCAGCAGCAGCAGCGTCAAGGCCGAAAGCGAAGCCTCGGGACCGAAGAAGAACCCGCGGAAGCGCAGTAGCAGTAGCAGCAGAAGTTCAGGGGAAGAGGAAGAGGACGAGAGCGATGCGTCGTCGTCGTCGTCCTCGCCGAAACGCCCCCGGTACGACGACGACTACTACGTCCACTCGGATCCGGGTCCCGAGAACGAGCGCTTGAGCGATGCTGGGAATTGGGGCTCCCAGTCTGTTTAGTCCGCTCTGTCACCCCCCACCAATGAGGCTGCTAGGTCTAGGTCTAGGTTGGTATGTAGGAATCCATCCACCCGATCTACTGACTACGATTCCCGGAACAAAAAAAAACCCCCCAAAAAATCATCTCGCATACCCTATCACATATAACCTGACGGAACCAGGTATGCGCACATCTAAATCTCTATATACCTAACGTCTTACTATCTACGGTACCTACTTATACATACATATCTGGTGAGTTCGCGGCCAATCGGGGGGGGGGGGGCTCTCGTCGCTTTGGCAGTATGCTATTATCGACCCGGGACACACACACACACACACACACACATATATATATATATATATATATACATCCTCGCATATTTGTTTTCTTAGCAGAAAAGACGCACGATACCCCCACCCCCATCATACCTATCTATATTCTATTCCACCCATGCCATACGGGAGCCACCACCGAGTCCAAGAGATCTACCTACCCCGATGCTTCCAGCAGGAGAAGCCTTCACACCCAAGTTCCTTGACAGGAACCAGTTTTCGCATAATCACCCTACCTACCTACCTACCTACCTACCTTAGGTATATATATCCTCATCCACTATTATCCATGATATACGCCCCCTATACAATCACCATATATATCTCCTATCTCCTATCTCATATTTGCCGATCAACGTTTTCAGGTTGCTAAATAAGTACATCCCTTTTACCTTTTTTGGGGGAGTTGAAAATGAAGTAGTACCGAGTGACGGGGTTCGGGAGACCTTCATCTCCAGTCCTCACACCTACCTCCTATTCCCTCCACACGTTTTGCTACTTAGTTACTAGGCGTTGGCCTGTCTTACTTGCTATCTACATTTCCTCGCCTGCTTACCCCCTCTAAAAGGTTTTTTAAACTGCATTCATACCAGGAGTTATCTTCTTTTCCAATACCGGAGTTCCCGTCACAATAATATGCGCAGATTTTTATAACTCGATTCTCTTTCCGTCGGGGTACTATTCAAATATTCAAACGGCACAGGGTATCATCATCATCTATCTAGCTAGCTAGCTAGGAAGAGCATATATTCGACAAGCATTATTCTTAAACAGAGAAAAGAAACCAACCCCCCTTTTCTATTTTCATGCATGTGCAAGTTTTATGATGTAAATTCTCATATTTCTTAGTCTTATTTCCTAGTCTTATTAAGTGTCTAAATTCTGGTATCTTGATACAATGCTACCCATTACTCTCCCCTGACTAGGTATAGTCACCTAACCTAGTCAAACGTGACCTTCCGCCCTTGGAAAGATACCTTCTTAATCTCCTCCTTCGCCTTCTTCGCCGCCGCCCAGCTCGGGTGCAGAGGCCCCGTATCGTCCCTCTTGTTGGGAGTGGGCTTAGGTTTCGGCAGCGACGGCGGCGGCTGCTGCGATTTACTTTGTCCGCTCTCCTGGCGGCGCTGCTGTCTATTCGGTTCCTTGGCTACCTTGTCCTTATCCGGCTGGTTCATGCGCTGCTGCCGCTGGGGGTGTACGTGCTGTTTCTCGAACGGGTTCTGGATGCCCTTCTTCCAGGGCTTGGAGCCACCGCTGCCATCGTCGTCGTCTCCTCCGACGGCGCCCCGCTTCATGTCCCACCCCTGATTCCGGCTGTCCTCCGTGACCTTCTTCTGGTGGTGCTTGGCCTTGTCGCCGTACTTCTTCTCCCAGATGGCCTGGCGCGCGCGCTGGCCCCGGCGGTTCTTGCGTGCCGGCGCCACGTCCACGTCCGAGGCGGACTCGGACCCTGATATATAGCCACCCATCAGCGACGGCAGAAACGCAGAGGTGCCGGATCGCGTGGCCTTGCTGCTGCTACTCCTGGCTTTCTTGGGGGGTGGGGAGATCGCGTCGTCCTCCGAGTCTGATGATTCGTCGGCGGACTGGTTTGAGCCGCTGCCGCCCGACGAGAGGGATATGTCGTCGAGCGCGAGCTTGCGGATCGACTTTGTCCTACTATCTACCAAATCATCGTCGTCATCGCTGGCGTCCTCGTCATCCGACTCTTCTTCCCCTTCGTCGCTCGAGCTAGATCCTCCTACGAAGTCGTCATACCGTGCGAATGCGCGCTCTTCGGCGTCGCTGTCCGAGAAGCCGTTGAACTCGGGGCTTTCTGACGCATCTGAACCCTCCCCGGCGCTCTCGAGACCGTCGTAGTCGCCTTCTAATTGCCTCTTTAATAGTATGGGCTCGTCAAAACTTGTGTTCTCTCCGTCTAGGTCCTGGTCTTCGGTGCCGCCGACACTTATACCATCTCTATCGTCGGCCTGCTCTTCCTTCTCGGCCCTGCCGTCACGGCTTCCGGTTTTCTTCTTCTTATCCTTGGTCGTGTCTTCTGCATATTGATTGTCTCTCTTTTCAAGGTCTTTGCCTTTTGCTTTACCTTTCCCCTTCTCCGGCATCGGCACCCCCAGGGCGATGCACGTCCCCATGATGGCCTCCTCGATGACATCCTTGACCTGCTTGCGATTACACAACGCACTCGTGACGTTGTGTAGGGCAGCCTTTTCCTCGTCGGTGAGGCCGGTCGGCTTGGCCACTGGCTTGACGTCGGCGGGGAGCTTCGGAGATTCGGCAACACCTTTGATCTTGAGGAGGGAGGAGCAGAGGTGGGCATTCGCTGCTTGGTGGAGATCGAGACTCTGGGGAGTGCTACGTCAGACACGCGTCATTGGATTGAAGAGAGGCGTAAGGACCTAGGTAGGACCTACCTTCAACACAGCAACCTCCCTTTCCAACCTCGCCGTCTTCTCGGCGTCTGCTTCACGAATCCGTTTGCTGAGGCGCTGACGCTCGAAGCCCTTGGCTGTCTTCAGACCTCGCACGAGCTCCTTGCGCCATTGCGCCAGCTTCTCGTCAAGACTGGGCTCGCCTCGTTTCCGCTTTGGCATGCTGTTTCGTGTTTTATTTGGTGGAAGAGGTGTGGGAAATGGATTGGGTAATTCGAATGCGCCGGTCGCGAAGCAATGCGCCCGCTTCGAAAATTTAAAGTGGGGATCCAGAAACTACACTGCCAGATCATACATATCTTATCTTATCTGTGCCGGTTTGCTACATACTATTCTCTAACTGCAATATATCGAGTAATCGGTGCCTATCTCAGGAATAGGGGTAGGGGTATGTAGGTATCGTCCATACCATATGGCATATACCAAAAGACAAAACTTCGGTTTTTAGATTTTTCTTTTGACCAATCCCTTGAAAAAGTCAAAGCTATTTTCATCACTCTGAAGCGCCCAAATCTTACCAGTCGGCTTATCGTCCGTGCCGAGCTCCTCCGCCTTCAGCATGCCCCAGTCTGTCGTGATGCCCACGATCCGCGCCCTCACGCCGCCCTGCGCCTCGAGCGTCACGATCTGACGCCCATGCAGCCAGTGCTTGTAGTATGCGTATTCCATATCCCGCGTGAAGCCGCGGCGCATAAAGGTCTTGTACAGCGTCTCTAGTCGCGTCAGGATGCGCGCCATGAGCTTCTCGATGCGGAACGGCGCAAGATGCGGGGGTAGCAGGGCGTCGAGCGAGGTCGTGGGCCGCTGGTTCGTGGTGTTGATCCCGATTCCTAGCACGATCTGATACGACCCGGACGAGTAGGAGCAATTGGCTAGGATACCACCAATCTTGACGTATGTTGGGGATGAGGAGGGACTGCTCGGGTCGCGGGCGTAGATATCATTTGGCCATTTCAATTTCACGGGCAGTTCGTCGTACCCCTCGTCATACGTCTTCACTGCCTCCACGATCGCGACAGCGGTCAGGTATTGGATGAAAACGATAGGGCGTGTCGGTGCAAGATGAGCTGGGTGATTTATCACAGTTGACATGATGAGTGCTCCGGCAGGAGACACCCAAACATTGCTGCCCCGACCACGTCCGGCTACCTGAGTGGTCGCAGCGAGCGTGAACCCCGTGGGGAGTCTAGAAAGAAGTTTGAAGTTCTTCTCTAGTAAAGTATTGGTACTGGTAACAACCTCGCCATACATGAAGTTGCTACCCCATTCCTCGGCCTCCGTCTCCACCATTCGGTAGTCTCGGAGGCTAGCGAAGAACGCATTGTGGTTGAAGTATGGAGTTGCTTTAGCTTCAGGCCAGGCGTTCTCGTGCATCACGATATGCTTGGTTACGGTGGTATAATCGATCATAGGCTGCTCTGCACTAGACGGAGATGTCAGCTGCCCTGTACTGCCGTTGGCAGGCAACGAGTCCTTTAGGTCATCCATAGTCCATCTAGTCTCTGGCTTTTCTAGGTGAAAAGTGTCGTGTTCGGCTTTGATGTATTCTTCTCCGTCTTCCCTGCTAATTATATCTTCCCAGGCGTGAAGTAGGTCATCTACATCGCCACTAACGAGAGAGGATAGATGAAGACGAGACAGGGACGGCACACCTGATGATTCTTGGTTGACATCCAACCCAAGCTTAGTTAAACAAGCTTTCAGAAAGCTCGTCCGAGCACTATCATCGGCTCGAAGACTGGCTATAAGCTCGTCATATCCGTCAACATCATGGTGCGGGCTGAGGTTTACAGCAGCGAATTCGGGATGAGGTCCGGTCAGTATTGCTGCACCCTGCCCAACCTTGCAGTATACCAAAGCCGCCTTTTGTTCGCCACCGTCAACATCGATTTCATCGGCATAACTGGCGAGGATCTCTACGTTGTCATTATCATGGCCACCAGCAACGAATACACCTCCGCCATTATAGTAGGATGTGAAAACCTGGGGTACTACTCCGGCACCCCTGAACGCATCCATCTTGACATTGATGCGCGCTGCACGAGCCCCTTTCTCACTATGGTACTGGAAGCCTCTGAAGGCACCGCCCCTGCAAATACCGGGAAAGAAGGCAAGTTCTCTGGAGCCAATGACTTCAAGGTGCTTGTCACCAACCTCGAACTCGCACTTCTTGCTCCCATAGTAGCCACCAGCACAGAAGCCAAGATACGCACCGCCTCGGCGCACGTACCGGGATATGATAGAATTGCCCTCGCCATTGAGTGCCCTACAATAGCCAAGATCAGCACCACCGGGAAAGACCAGCAATGCACACGAGGGTGCCCATGGCTCCTTGAGCAGCACAGTCTCGGTGATGGGGATAACAGCGTAGTTTGGCGACAGCAGGCGACGGAGAGTGTATATTGCGTGCTTTACGGATTCGACGGTGGTCCCTGTGCCGGTGTAGACGAGGACGTTGAGCTTGCGGGATGTCATGGTCGAGTCCGGCTCGGCAGTGGTGTATAAGTTCCACCGGCGGAAATAATAAGTTGTCAGTAAAGGGGAAGCAGGGATTAGGTAGGTGGGATAGCGATGGCCGATGACTCCTGTGAGACGATGTCGCTGGTGACTCCGGGGTTATGCCGTGGTTTAGACCACTTTATACATAATTGAAGCAACTCTAGGTTTGTTAGACTAGTACCCAATCAAGGGCTGCTTAGCGGCGGTTTAAGCTGAAGATCAGAACCCGCCAAACTCAGCCACCAATTCTCAACAACACCTTATGTAGTGGACCTAGTACTAGTAGTGCTACATGTAGGTTAAGTAAGCACCTACTTATGCTCTGAACCGCTTAGTAGGTATCTGCATCTCCTTTTCCCGTCCACCTAATAAAGCGCCGGGGCTTGGTAGTAAAAATGGCCAAGGACGAAAGTACAGCCGAACAGAGTGCACAAGCGGCTCAGGACGACGATGAACCAGATGACTGGTATGATTTCGGAACGTCAATCGTATTTTGAGGAACAGCCACTCATCAATCTTTATAGGGACAAGAGGATATACAGCACAGGGTGCGCAGGTAAGAGGCCTCTGACAGACCAAAGAATTGATTCTGACAGAAGGACTTGTAGACGAGAATGCAAAATTGACAGATTGCTATTATGAAAAGAAGGACTGGCGAGAATGCAAAAAAGAGGTATGCATCAAAATCGAAACTAGAAACACGAACACCGGACCCCCGATTATATTGCCAAGATTGGTGCTGAGTTTCCAGAACAGATGGAGGTGTTTAGGGAGTGTTGGAAGAGACACAATAACGACGAGAGAACCTCCACCAAGGACGCATAATAGCAAGGATAATTGTGAGAGATTTGACGTCTGTACATAGTGTATAAGACGATAGGTACCACACAGCAATTCCGCTCTTAGTGTATATACCTCTGAATACTAATAAGTGCGCGATAACAATTACTACATACATACGACTATCCGATATCGATAAGTGGAAATATTCCCCTCCCCCTCCCCCTCCACTTCGACCCGATCCCCCAACCCCTCTTAAGGAAACGGCTCCACCAAGCCAAGGTTACGTTATCTGATAAGTATTAGCCGCCGCTTATCAGTATGTTAAGGGCATAGTGCAAACAGAGCAGTAGTGTACCAAAAAATTTCCCAAGTATTTTTTACGTGCTCTGTTGTTTCACTACCTACTTTTACACACATACACACACACACACTCCCCCACGTAGATACCAAGTTTCTACATTTCTTCATTCTTTTCTTTTATTGTCCCATTTCTCAGAGCAGGAGGAGTGCAGACAGGAATAAAAAGAAAAAAGAAATAAAAAGAGAAGAAGAAGAAGATAACGGGACAGGCAGAGATCGGCAATGGCATCACCGTTCACCATGACGCCCCTTCGAGCCGCCGCTCGGCAACTACGATTCGCACCGCCCTCTCGAGGAGTCGCGACGGTCATGCCGCGGCGTCTGCTCACCAAGACCGCCTCCCGACCCCTTCCCGTGGCGTCCACGCCCCCAGCGACACCCGCCGCCAAGCCGCCCACGCCCACGCCCACGCCCGCCCCGACGCGGACGCCCGTCCCCGCCGTCTCGGGGTCCCCGCTGCCCGACGCGCCCGCCAGCGGCAGCGGCAACGGCAACAGTAACGGCGACGTGATAGACTGGTCGCAGTCGTACCACGGGCTGGGGACCTCGGCCTTCCCGCCCGAGGTCGCCGCCATCCTGCAGGCCCCCATCAACCCCGACGACATCGAGGTCAAGCCCGACGGCATCATCTACCTGCCCGAGATCAAGTACCGCCGCATACTCAACGCCGCCTTCGGGCCCGGCGGCTGGGGTCTCGCGCCGAGGGGTGACCTGATCGTCAAGGAGCGCCTGGTCGCGCGGGAGTACGCGCTCATTGTGCACGGCCGGTGAGTTTTCCATGTCCTCCTTTTCCCCCCTTCCCCCCTTCCACCCTTCTCCTACGTCCCAATGTTTTCTTTTATATACCTGGATATATATATATATATATATATATATATATACAATATTTCCAAAACTCTCCACGTAAACGGCGAAACTCCCCAAACTAACCTTCTACGCACAAAGATTCGTCGGCCAGGCGCGCGGCGAGCAGCAGTACTTCAACGAGGACGGCATCCCGACCGCGGCCGAGGGCTGCAAGTCGAACGCGCTGATGCGCTGCTGCAAGGACCTCGGCATCGCCTCGGAGCTGTGGGACCCCCGCTTCATCCGCCGATTCATGAAGACCCACGCCGTCCAGCAGTGGGCCGAGCACGTCACCACCAAGAAGAAGAAGCAGGTCTGGCTCCGCCGCGACGACGAGCTCCGCTACCCTTACAAGAAGTCGTAAACTGCCCCCCCACTAACTACCGGCCTTCTTTTGGTAGTGGCTGGCTCTAGCGATGGAGGGAGGGAAGAGAGAGAGAGAGGGAGGGGGGAACCATCATGTGGAGTTTCCTCCCTTTCCGAGATAATACCCCCTCAATGCCCTCCTCCTCCCTACCTGGCTTCTGGTGGGAGGGGTGTTCTGGTCTGGATGAATCCTCAATTACCTGTACATGTGTAGAGACAATATATGGAGGGAGGAGGAGGGGGTAAAGTGTGGTGGTAGGGAGTGAGGAACCAGGAAGAAGGGGGAGGGGGAATAAGAAAATAGAAGAGTTACTTGTACGATAAAAATGACTTTTTTTTTTCGTTTTTCTGCTCAGGGAAAAAGCACACGAGAAAAATGTTTTTTTTTTGTGATCTTTATACCCCAGGAACAGCAGCAGCAGCAGCAGCAGGGGAAAACAGAGGGGGGGAGGAGGGGGGAGAGGGGGAGGGGGAGGCTGCTCTTTACCTACCTACCTACCTACACACACAAAAAGCCCCAGAAAGGAAAGAAAAATAAATAAATAGACGACTCGGGACTCGGGGAGTGGGTGTAAAAAGTAGTAGCAACGTAGGTTGGAACTTTGGGGGGAAAGAAGAGGAAGAGGAGGAGGAGTAGTATAATAGGTGGTAAACAACAAAAAAAAAAAAAAAAAGGAAAAAAAGTCCCGCCCCCCTCTTCGGTGGTGCGCGCGGCGGCGGCCCTTCTCAACTCTTCATATACACTCAATACATCAATACAAATATTACTTTACTTAGTACTTACCTTACTTACCTCTGAACACTCCCTTCCCCTCCCCCCCCCCAAAAAAAAAAAGACATCTTTCTAAGTAATTCTTTCTCCGAGGAACAAATGTTCTCCCCTCAAAAAAAAATAAAAATATTGGAATTCATATGATATTGATTTTATGTAGGTAGGTACCTAGGTAAGTACCCTAAGGTAAGGTAAGGCAAGGTTAGACAAAAACCACCCTCTCTGATTTAAGCCAAGAAATAGGGTACCCTAGATCTCTCTCTCTCTCTCTCCCAAGAATGCCAGCCAAGCAAGCAGGCCATGATAATCTATAGAAACCCGATTTCCCGCCTGCCGTCATTGAAGGAGGAGAGTTTCTCCTCTTCCAGGGCCCTAATTTTTGTGTGTGTCTGTGTGGATGTGTGTTTCTTTTCTTCTTCTTTTTTTCTCTCTCATGTCCCTTTTTCCCTTTACTGCTGTTGGAACCCGGTGCTCTGGCCAGAGCCGCCCATCGGCGCGCCTCCTGCCGTCTGGCCCCAGCCCAGGAAGCTCCATCCGCCGCGGGGGCATTGGGATCTTCGGGGCCGCCGGCGCCGGGTGCCCTTCTCCGGAGGGAGCCGTTCTCGTCGTCCTCGGCCCCGCTCTCGGCGTCGATCTTCTCGAAGTCCACCTCGCTCCGGCTCTTGCTCAGGCCGCTCCACACGCTGTGGCCGCTCGGCGGGCGGGAGGGCGATGTGGCATCCTGGCCGTCGAGGTTCATGCTCGCGTTCCGCAGGTCCTTCCGCGCCTGCTGCTCGGCGACGCGGCGTTCCTCGTTGCGCTCGAGCTGCTGTGCTTCCTTCTCGAGGGCTCCCATCATGAACGCGAGACGCTCCTTCTGTGCCGCGATGAAGGCGACCTTGTCCTGCGCGCCGCTGATGTTCTCCGGGATCAGGCTGCCGCTGCTGCCCGACAGCACGCCACTGGCGCCCCTGGCCGTCGACGAGGACGAGGACATTTCTGCCCCTCCCCCGCTGCTGCCGCCGCCCATGGATGTGGCAGCGCTCACGGCCCCCGCCAGGAGGCTGTAAAAGTCGTGGCCGGCAGTGCCGGCGTTGTTGGCAGCCCACCGGGAGGCAGGGACGCTGAACCTAGCGAGCAATGCCTGGGTGTAGCCCTGCGGCGCAGATGCCGCCCTCGTGCTCGGCTGCTGCTGTATCTCCCGCGGGGGCAGGCCCAAGAAGCGCGTCCGGACGAGCTCGATTGCCTGCTGCAGGTACGTTATACCCTTAGCCTTAAGGCGGTCGTGCGCGCTGGCGATGAACTCTTCGATGGCGGCCTCGTTCTCAGCCAGGTAGGGGTGCAGGTAGGCCTCGTACAGCTGACGCGCACCCTGGGTCGAGGGCAGCACGAGCCAGAGCAAGAAGAACATGCGCATCCACGAGTAGAAGGGCACCCAGACGAGGATGAACTGGGTCCAGGACTCGACGAGGACGACGCACGAGAAGACGGACCAGTACATGAGCCATGGCGTCAGCTGGGCGGGGTCGGAGGTCTTAAGGGCTTTGTAGGAGGCGAAGAGGGGGAAGAGAAAGGAGGCTATTGAGCTACATGGGGGGGTAGAGAAGGTGGTGTTAGTTAGCCTGTCTGTCTGTCTGTCTGTCATTCTCATGCAGGATGCCCAAGGCACATGGAGTAGGGTTGGTGTCGGAATCTTGGAGGTTCATCGACGTACGAGATAAGCCTAGCAACGAGACCGAACATGATGGTTACAGAGGTCCGCCTTGCCGGGGACAGGACAGATTGGTAGGGTGTATTTCCTTATTCTTATGGTGGGAGACGTAATCGATCGAGGGGTCGAGATCCAGTCCGTGGTGGAGCGTGACAGGATTCGGCTATAGGAGAGTGTTCAAGATCGTTGCAAAGGGGAGAATTTGGGGGAGGGGGGGGTTCGATGAGATTTTGGGGGCGCTCGTGGGAGAGAAGGGACGGAATATGGATAGGTCGGTCGGTCGGTAGACGATGATGGCAAGGCGGGAGGAGACAAAGAGAATCGGCTACCTCGATAGACCTCAATACAGAAGAGAATTAAGAAAATAGGAAAAATATAAAATATAAAACTCCAGAAGGCCGGAAAGGTGACGAGCAGCCGAAGATAGTAGGTTAAGTCTATTGATGTAGGTTAGGAAGTAGGTATAAGGTAATGTAAGTATAGTAACCTAGTGTATGTGGGTAAGAGAGATAAGTAGTAGGTAGTAGTGTAGATTGTGGTGGGCGGACTTTATTATGCTGGATTATGACGACGTAGGTTAACGATGGATGCCGGAACCTTAGCGGATGACCCCACCAGACGTCAGCTGGTAGTGGTGGTATGTACTGTATGTTGTACGAAGTACTTAGGTTAACCTACCTAGCGTACACTACACTAGTGTAGACTGCCTAAGACAGCTAGATTGGGCTGCTGAATGGGGCCGGAGGGGGGGGGGGGGCTGGTGCCTTAATTAGCCTGACGCGGGGCTCTAAATATGGGCAGTAGCCAGGCGGGGTTGACTTAGGTACATACGGACGGGGCACTTGCAAGGGGACATCGGGACCAGGTGATTAACGTTAGAGGGGTTTGATGGGTTGGAGGGGTCCTCGAGGCTTGAAGGAAGCTATCAGCAGCAACTATAGGTACTTACCTAGGCTAGGTTAGGTAATTAACAGATGGGAGAAAATAAGCTGCTGCAAGTCATATGTTGCGTCCAGCTGGGGAGAGGGGCCAGATCTTGAAACTTCAACTTCTTTTCTTTCTCCTTTTCTTTTCGTGTTTTCTTTTTTCCTTCTTAAAAAAGAAAAAAAAAGATCGCCTCTTTTCTTGTTTTCGTGAGGTGCATGTGGTAAATACTTCCAACTCCAGCTGTCACCAGAGCGCATGCGCAGCAACTCTCTCTTGTTTAAATATATCCATCATTCCCTTCAGACCACGTTTCTTGACCACGCGGAAATATCCTACTTGGCCTCTTTTTTTCGTGTCGTGACTCATGACGGTGTCGTAAGGAACTTATTACACCCTGTCCTTTTTTTGCACCTACACTAGTTTGACGCTGGACGTGGACATCTCGGCTTGATATACGTCTGCCTACAACCTTGACAACAATGACAACAACAACAACAACAACGACGACGTCGTCACTAAGGACAGTTTGACACCTTGTGTTAGAATATTACGGAATATTATTTTCAAGCCCTCATACCGACCGAGAATGTCTAACTCAGACTAGCAGTTACTATCACCCCCCTCCATAGACGATACTAGTCTCCTTTACTGCTTACATGTAATCCCGTCTACCATGTCACCATCTAGGTTAGAACCGTCTCTCGGGGGCTTAACGGTTATGGCGACGGCACGCTGGCCTTGCATTAAGTAGACCTGCCAGATTATATCACAGCGGCGTTGTGTATTCACTTTGGTTTGCTGCGAAGTCTCTCGTGCTGGCATGTGCCTCGAGAAGAGTTTTTTTTTTCCTCCTCCTTGGGCAGCAATAC
The DNA here is from genome assembly GCA_018398605.1 of Biscogniauxia mediterranea. Classification (NCBI taxonomy): domain Eukaryota; kingdom Fungi; phylum Ascomycota; class Sordariomycetes; order Xylariales; family Xylariaceae; genus Biscogniauxia; species Biscogniauxia mediterranea. Next base: position 2,694,515 of record JAGXTR010000007.1, on the reverse strand, counting down.
AGAAAGTGAGTGGAAGTATACAGAAGATCTCTTGTTACTCAACATGTATTGGGTACATCCATCGGCACACTCTCCACGGCTACCGTACCGGAACCCCGACTGATGGGCACTTACTAAACCCCGGGTACATCCAGCGTCTTGATGTACCCGCGATGCTTGATCGTGATCCAGGTTTGGCATGTACATTATATAGTTTTTTCTTGTATATTATACAGCTCAATATTTAATTTCTTGGTGACCATCTTGTCGTCTTCCACTAAAACACACCCATGAGGGAAAAGGGCAACAGGCTTCAGGGGTAACATTGGATTCCATTTTAACCTACCTACGCCGCTAGCTTTACAAAGTGTTTTCCGAGACTTTTGATATCAACCTCCTGGATAGCCTGAGAACGATAACAATACGTGCAATCTATCCCTCCAATGTTATTTTCAACTCATACTCAAAATCCGCTTTGAACACGTCTAGAACAACTCTCTTTCTCAAATTTCAAAAGGTTACCTTAGAGGAGCAACTTTATCATGTATTTGATTTTTTGTGGGCAAGAGATATCAAAAGTACATGTTGAATGTGTTCTATCTTGGGTCCCAAGTTCATAAGCGAATGTGGTGAACGTTACATGCTAATAGTATAATCTATACCGGAACCAACCCCCTCCCCTCTCTTTCGAGAACTCCTCTCTCTAGATTCAAGGGTACCACCATAACTTCATTCTGCAGAAAAATCGTCTCCCGGGTCATTGAATGAGAAGAAGTCGGGTGGAGAGACGTGAGCGCTCCCTCCCCCTTTTCTAGAACTAGAGGAACTTGAGCCATCTCCACCCTGAAAATTCACCATCATCATGGTTAGATTTGGTAGGTATCTCCAATTACTGATATCGACATAAATAGTTTGTGGGACTCATACCTGAGACGAGTCTCCCCTTCCGTCGTTGGGCTTCTCGCCGCTGGAGTCTTTCTCTTTGTATATGTCAGTTGAGTATAGTTCCACGGTAAAAGGTCCAAGATGACATACCACCGTCCTTTCCTTTGGACTCTTCGGAAGGCATATTGTATAGTATGTAGGATGTTTATATTGTTGGCTTGACGGGTTTCAGGAGGAGACGATTGTGATGTTGCTGCTGCTAATAACCCTCTCCCTCTCAGGGATCGACCAGGATGCCATCTTATACTTCGAAAGTTGCCTTCTCCCTTCCTCCAATTTTGCCATATTTGGACCCATCGATCTCTTCAAATTTTCTGATTTCACGATGGTCATCATAGTGGTACCTCATAAGCCGTGCTCTCGACCCTCCTCCTCGCCACCAGGAGCCTGTCATGTTGCCGAAACAACTCGGCTCCCTCAGATGAAAGGCGTATTTTGAAGGTATGTGAGCGTGTAATACCGTGTAATGAATAAGACGAGCCGCACCTGATGCTCGTCGTAGTGCATCCCATATCAGCCCTATGGTGAATATGGTGATCCTGTGCGAGGGCCGAGGAAACCCCCACGTAGCAGAAACTCTTCCCATTTAACCTGAAAGTCTCGATCGAGGTGTATAGGGCAGCTTCTGCGAAGCGCGTGCCGCCCAAACGCGCCTTCAAAGCTGTTGTGGAAGCTATATTACTGGATCGTATGGGCTAAGGCGGACCTCTGGTGACATCGGCGAACAAGTGGCTATGAAGACGCGAGCTGCCGAGGTGTATAGCTCTTGCGGCGATGTTTGGCCACCACCATTTCCCGTCTACCCCCGTCTAAGTAATCTGTGCATCACATGGTAAGCTCTGCAGATATTTGAGGAAGGCTGAAACTAGTACGCTAGTCATCTATGCCGCCTCGTTGCTAGAAATGGCCGCCGTGGCGTAACATATCTGCCCGTCTGAGGGATGGTGCTTGTGAAACATTGTCTGCTCAACTATAGTGGTAGTGTAACGGTCTCGTATATTTATGATTTGGAGTCTTTATTTTTGACATCTCCCTTTGTGATTCCGAGATAATGGTTGAGCACCGAGAATTGGGTACCATTGGGGTGTTCTCTATAACGTCAGACTCTTAGTTTCGGTTTCTCGGTTCATGTAATACGAGATGCAAAAAGAATTCCCTCGATAGATCGAGATAGTGGCAATATATATTCTTACGTAGAGTCTAGGTTTTAAAAAGCTCACCGAGCAGCTATTTTTTCTTCGTCCTATTAGAGCTTTCAATGCTGTCTATTTCCTAGCAAAAGAATACTACATAAACTATGACGCTCTATCAGAATTATAGTCATTCCAAATATGATTATAAGGTGACAGAAGCAAGGCTTTCTCGACACCCAAACATATTAAATGGCAGGACAACTTGGAGAATATGCCCCCCTTTTATAATAAAAGGTTTCGTCAGCTAAGGCAAAGTGTATCCACCGTCGATAATCATATCCGCCCCTATATATATATTAATGTTGCATTCAAGAGGGGGGAATGGATCATGCCTCATACCAGTCATATAGCTGCTTGCATCACTAGCTAGAAAGACGTATGCTCCTTTCAGTTCAGATGCCTTAGAAAATCTTCGACCAGGTATCACTGTAACATGTTGTGTATTAGTGAGAGCCATCCTGGACTGATTTAGAGAAACTGAAGGGGATATCTGTGTAACCCCTGTAAGGTATACACAGGTGTACTATGTAAGATCGAAGCTGTTCATCCCACAAGAAAAACAGCAATGGGATGCTGAACTCGATGGTTGCTTACTTGTATACCACTGCTCCCTCCATTCCGCGGGATGAATCGTGAGCACTGCGTGGGTTGGTCAATCATGCCTTCTATCACCGAATAGAAATTTACATCCGGAGCCGCTTACTCTCAGTGTCGATGAACCCCTAAAAGCCGTCACGCATTAATTAGCAATTCGTCTCGCGCCGTAATTACTCATAAACCATGCACATGATCAGCGGTGGTAATGGGGAAACATTACCGGCGAGATGCAGTTCACTCTCGTAAAGTCCACCCACTCTACCGCGAGAGACTTCGCGAGATGCACCAGCGCGGCCTTGCTCGCGTTGTACGCAGCCTGCTTCTGCGGGACGTTGACGAGCGTCGCCGACACCGAGGCCGTGAAGATGATGGAGCCCCGGTGCGTCGCGCCCTCCCCAGCCTCCTCCTTCAGCTGCCTCTCGAAGACGCGCGCGGCCGCCTGCGCGGCCCAGAAGGCGCCGTTCACGTTGACGTCGAACATCTCGCGGAACTTGTCCTCGGGGTAGTCTATGGCGGGGACGTGGGCGGCGATGCCTGCGTTCGCTACCACGATGTCCAGCTTGCCCCCGCCGACCTCGCGGACGACGGCGTCGACGGTGGCGTCGACGTCGGCCTTCGACCGGACATTGCATTTATACGCCTTCACTGTTCGGCCTCCGGTCGTGGAAGACAGCGTGGCGGCTATCTCGTCAGCTTCGGACGGTGGCGTGCTCGAGTATGTTATGGCTACGTTTGCACCGGCCTCGCAGAGACCACGAGCAACCTCGAGTCCGATGCCTCGACATCCTCCCGTTACGAGCGCGGTTTTACCATTTAGGTTGAAGTGAGTAAGGACTGGGGCGTCCGGGTTAGGGTGAGGGGCGAGAACCATTCTGTTGGTGAGATGCAAATGTGTATTAATAACCTATAAAGCTGCCTGGGTAGGTAGGTATGTTGAACCGTGATATTCAGATATGAAGTTGAGACTATATGCTTTCCAATATACATCACAAAATCAGAACATTAAGCAGACCAGGATAGATCGTAACTACCATTCTACGTATTATCTCCAAGCTACTTGACCTATCTAATCCATGGAACCCCGCTGAGGAGTCGATATGTAGGTTCATGATCTCGTGGACACACAACTCACAGCTACCCCACCATGTGCGTCATTAGGTGTTGAAAGAGAGTTAAGAACACCCTATACTACGTAAGATAGTTCAATGTTGACACTTTAGGATTATAAAACTCTCTCAAAACACGACGGTATAGTACTGCATAAAAATGTTCAATACTAAAAGACATACTCTACTGACAATGAAAACAAATATAAATGTCTGGTGTGTGTGTGTGTGTACATACAAGCACATGCATTTACTATTGATCGATTCATCCCAGGTTATAGTTATAGGCCAGGTAGTCTATTGGATGTTTGGAGGAAACCGAGGCAATCAATTGGGAAAAAGACCTCCAGATCCAATCCCACTTCGCTATAATATTTCACCGAGAAAACCATCCTACCTCAGATAGAAAATACTACTATCTCATTAAGTTTTTTTGTGTATGTACGTAAATCTCTCTCCCAAAGTCACAGGCAATATTCCGCAATGAGTGGTGGAAGTCCCAGCCACCAAAGGTTAAGACATGTTGACTACTAGTATACAACAATTTTTTCTTCAATCAATTGATTCGCCTACCCTACACAAGGTAACACATCATTATGTGCTACCATTGAAGCTTTACATTCATAAAATATCTATCAGAACCACATGCTATACTTGAGATCCTCCCCCGAGAGCGATAATTGATATGTCGTATTGCAGTCAACTGAAATAGCCGACACAAATAGGAAGCCCCTTACCCGGCCCCTGAGTATTGAGGCGAAAAGAGGGAGCATTATCCAAGTTTCAACCACTGGTTAGGTAGCATTGTTAAATAGAGGCGCATGTCCACCTCCGCATGATCCGTCAGACCTACCAGCGAACCACAGACATGTATCTTATGAAAAAGCAAAGCGTGATCTTACCTTTTTTTTTTTTCTTCCTTTCCACTTCATGATACGCGGCCGTGCAGTCAGTCGCTATGGTCACCAATGCGAACACACGAATCGAGGCGTAGACATCTCCCGTATGCGCTTAAAGCCCGTGGGTACATGAAGCATCGCGCATTCCGCGAGGAGGGCTTTTACATCCGAGGAAGAGCTGAAAATGGGGATCTCTTAAGCAAGGAGATAGTAACAAAAATAAAAATAAAGGGGGGGGGGAAACCTGCGGACGGATGCCGACCGGATGCCGGATCGGTAAGCTCCCGCACGTCAGCTCAGCTTTGTTGGCCACCAGAAGCGACGAGCGTGGGGTATTCCAAAGAGTACCTAGACACATATACAAAATAAAGACTAGGTCTCAAGTTCGGATCAAAGCCTTTTACTTCCTGTCTTGACCCCTCTGGCGTATGTGGTGGCTTCAATATATCAATGTTACTTGACATAGGAATTGAAACTATTAACAGAACAGATGAGTATAGGTGATGGGAAGATATGGCGTATTCAAACAACAAAAAAAAATATCATTTTTAATCATATATCGTAAAAGCTGATGTTATGAAATGAACTTCCTCGAGGATTTCCGTAGTTCATCTCCATGATTAATCTCTACTTAGCAGTTACTTGTGAGGCATTGTCCAGTGATAATCTAATCCAAGAAGAGCTAAACAAAACGAAGGGTTAGGGGACATCTCGATAGACCCGACAGACTGGTTTAAGCTGTCTGCCGCGTCGAAGTGGTTTCATTACAGTATTCATTATGAATCATACCTCATCAGAGAGCTAATGAGCATCTCATTGGTAGAAATCTGGAGGTTCCAGTGGCAATACAGTGGGGCGCAGTTCCCGTAGCGCTACTCTTCGACCCTGAAAGGCTTGATCTAGCAGATCTGACTCACGGGCACTAGTGTACCAAGGTGTTGGCTACTAGGTAGTAGCTGATATATCAAAGTACACAGAGAGTACACTCCATGTGGGTAGATATTGAAGACATTTCTAAAGCATACTATAGGTACTTTGAGAATACTTGAGACCAAAATCATCCTTCATCCTGCAGACTTGACTTATATAAAATAGGTATATCAAATATTCAATTCAATCCATAGGTGCCATCTAGGTAATCAGTGTTAAAAAACATCAACACTTGAGTACAATCACGACAAGACTTAAGCCTACCATACCCAGTTTATATTACCGACAACTTTCCAGTCTATCTTAGATATATTGATGCTAGTGACTCCGACAGTTACAACTACAACCGCAACGGCGCCACTACCGACTCTACCCATGAGTCTATCATCGAGTCCGGAAACTAACTCAACACTTACATCTTTCAAGGAGTCAGTCGACTCTCCTGACGCAACCATGCAACCATTCACACCTGGTCAATGCCTTTTCTGTCCCAATTCCTCAACAAGCTTCACCGACAGCGTGGTACACATGCGAAAATCACACGGCCTATTTGTTCCCCATCAGCAGCATCTACTAGTCGACCTCGAGACTCTCTTCGGATATCTACATCTCATTATTTTCGGATACCGGGAATGTCTACAATGCGGGACGGAGAGGGCTACTGTACAAGCTGTACAACAGCACATGACCGGCAAGGGCCACTGTACACTCAACATATCAGACCCAGACTCGGAGTTTGCCGATTTCTATGACTTCTCCGAGCCAGAAGACGACGCGGAGGGTGATTCCGAGGGCGATGGCGACCAGAGACTTCGGGAGCAGACGTCGACAAGCTCACGCCGAAAGCCAATTCTGGCCGACGAAGACTCGATACGTTTGCCGTCCGGGAAAATAATATCGAGGAAATCATCAGCGCCGGCAGGGCTGCTGTCACTTACTCAGCTGCGCCGTCGCACCCCGAACTTGGCCTCGCAGCAGCTGGGATACTCGGTAATAGTAGAGCCTGAGGAGAAGGAGGAGGAGGAGGCGGGGTCTGGCAAAGACGTGCTCGGTGCGGAGGACGTATGTGACACGCGGTTATTATTATTATCGAAGAGGGAGAAACGGGAGAGGGCCACGGTGACCTACCAGATGGCGAACATGAGCGCGAACGACCGCCGCAGCTTGACGCACCTGCCCGCGTCGCAGCAGCGCTCGGTCCTGGCGGCGCAGCTCAGGCACGCGGACAAGGTGCAGAAGGAAGAGCGGCGGAGGCAGAGCAGAGTCGACCGGAAGGGCAACAAGAACTTGTATGCGTATTGGCACACCGAGACGCCCGTCTACCAATGCGGCTAGGTTGGATACTTACACACACTGAGCGGCTAGGTGGGTTGTCTAGTGTATCTCAATGTGTGAAGAAGAAGACTTGCATCTTCAACGGGCGAAACTGCTCTGAAAGCTCGTGACCCACGCCAGAAATCCCGATCTGAAGTTGTAGACCCCTCGGTAGGTAGGTAAGCACAGAAGAAACCAGAAACCGGCATACTCAGCAACACTGGCACGGGGTATTTCAGCAGAGTGTGTCATGTCATCTCGCCGCGGCAGCCGGTACGGCCCTTTTTGCTATTCGGCCATGGGGCTAGGTTCGTTGCATGGAAACGTTCTCGAAATGATAATACCTAATACTAATATTAATATTAAAAAAAAAGAGCATGACTTGGAGAGAGATCTAACCGCCCGCCTGCGTAAATCTCGTTCCATCGAATCGTGATCGACCTTTCCGAGGAAAACCGCGGGATCCCTCGGAAAGCCTCCCCCCTTCCCCCATAACAGCTGAGTTTGATAGACAGTATGGAACGAGATCCTAAATCTAAAAGCCTAAAAAGTCTAACGGGACTACCAGACCTAGGTTCAGGACCTTTCAGCTCAAGCACAAGTTCTTTACTTACTTGCTTGCTTTGCTTCGCTGTGCTGGAGGCGGTCCCCGCCTGTCTGAATAACCTAAGACCCGGATATGCAGAAGTCGATCTGCCGATAGATCGATCCGATGAAGGCGGGTTAGTGTCTTTTATACTATCATAGCCTTGCGATGGGTTATATACAATTTCGGTCGAATCAGGGAACATTAGCATAACGATATTAAAACACATAATCAAGTCTGAGCCATTGCAAATAAAATAAATGTGAGATCAACTTGTATTTGTTGTACATGTTGGTAGGTTGGTATGGTTGTCTATAGAGAGGTATTCTTTTTCTTTTTTTTTTTCTTTCTCCTTGTTTTGGACGCCCTGATGATGGTATGTATGTAGATACAGAGAGTTTGCTATTACACGAAAACAGTTATAGTAGAGGTATATAGAGTATAAGTATTGAGACTAGGTTAGATAGGTCTGGTAGACTTTAGCATTGGTGGGGGTATGTGTTTTAGTATGTTTTTTCTTTTCTTTTCTTTTGTTAATGTTTAGTAAAAGTGCTAGAAAAAAAGAAAAAGAAAAGAGGAATCTTTGGACCCCCTGAAAATCCCGCTCAAACTACAAGATTTCAAGAAATTCAAAAAAATAAATGATGCGAACAGATACTATAACACATCGAGGATGGGAACCCAAGATTTTCTTTCCCCGCCCCCTAGGGTGTTTGTTATTGTAGTTGTAGCTCACATGCGGTAACCCTGATAGCCCTGGTCGGGGCGGTGGTACGACGACAAGCCCTTGTTCCAGCGGACGAGCTTCTCGGTCGACTCCGCGGCGCTGGGCTTGCCGGCCTCGTACATCTGGTCCAGCCGCTGCAGCGCCTCGTCGTTGCCGTTCCGCCTCTTTCTCCAGACGCGTCTGAGGACAAACAGGGTCACGAGAATGACGGCAAGACCGCCCGCCCCGCCGGCTATGCCGGCTATGGCGACGGTAGATAGCCCCGAGCGGCCGCTGCTGGGCTGGGATTGCGTGATCTGGTTGCCGTTGCTGTCGGAGGCCGCCTCGGCCGCGGCGGCGGGTGTCGCCTTGAAGGTCGGGCTGGAAGTTGCTGCTGATGTGGTGCTCACGATGGCCGCGGCGGTAGTGCTGGCTGGAGTTGGTGTCTCCAATGCAGAAGTGGTTGATTCCTCAATTCCCAAGCTCGTGGCAATGCTGTCAGTGAGCGAGGTTGCTGAACTAACCGACGTTACTAGAGTAGTCGGCGCATTGGTTGGTGTGCTTGCTATCAAGGTCGTTGAGGGCGTGGAGGCAACAGACGTTGCTGACGGAGTTTGCGAGGTGCTATCGTCCGCTTCCGGGCTAGATGCAACAGCCGTCGTCTTTGGCGCGGCTTTCGCCGTGCTTGTGGTTTCTGCAGCGGCTGTTGTGGTTGGCGATTCATCTTCATCGCCAGCGTCCGGTTCGGCGGTTGGAGATGTCTTCGTATTGGCGGTCGAGGTTGCAGTTGCATCCGTCGTTGCGGCCGGATCATCATCACCGTCATCATCGACGCCAGCTTTGCTTCCATTATTGCCAGCCGCCGCCGTTGCTGTTTCTGAGGCCTGAGTAGTCTTGGCACCCGTCTGTGTGGCCTCTGAAGTTGCAGTTGCCGTCGTCTCGTCGTTCTCGTCGGCGCCCAAACCCAGATTCAATCCCAGATTATCTCCCAAATTATTCAAAAGGCCAGCCATTTTGAATTAGTATCTAATAAGAGAACAGAACACCAGGTCCTAAAGAAGAGAAAGGGATGGGGTTGGAAGTTTGAAAGAGCTTGTGTTGCCCGTGTCACATTGAATATCGTCTATCACGGGATAGATTCTGATGGGTTGGCAGAAGAGAAGCTTGATTTGTTTGTGACAGGGCAGAAGAAGAGATGGACTTAATTACCGGAGTTCAAGAGGGTATATGGTTACCATATTATCCGAATGTCCGTCCCAGCCGTAACAGAATGCTGGCTTGAAATCATCGTCAGTGTATTTGGGGGGGATCACGGTTTCATATTCCCTGCCTCAAACCAGCTTCGCATAGACATCCCGCGCCACGAGGGATAGATCGCCCTCGATCGGCCAAGTCCAGCCTCCACAGGCGTCACGCATTGCTCTCCCTGTCGATCAGACACCCTCAGCTATTCTAGGCCAATTCGTTTCCCAACCGACTATTTTTGATGCTCACGCCGGGCTAAAACCACATTCCAATGGGATTTGTTTGTAAATAGCGCCGTTACGCTAGTAGCGTACCCAAATGCGTGCGTGTTTGTGAGAGCCCCTCCCTATTACATATCCCTGCAGATCAGCCGTTTCGGAATGGAGGCATCTCCAGAAAGCAACGGCTGGAACTGGCCACACTAAGAGATTTTGACAGATGCAGCCCTGCCAGTCTGCCATTCGAGGCTACAATCCGCGCTCAACGGCGGCAAACTTCCAAATCAATCCAGAGAACCCAAAAACACGATATGTTGGGGTTGGGAACGGACACATACGCATCTGGTCGTATCGGTAGGTAAATAGCTGTATCAAACAATCTCATGATACATTCACGAAAGCCGACACCGAGCCCCCCGCCAAGACACTGCATACATCCTCCAGGGTCTTTTTTTTCGGCTGATGTCCGCCCTATCACGGTCAACGAGGGAGTAAGGCTGTTTCAACTGAGATCCGGAGGCCTTTCTTCACATCCAGTATATTTCCAAATGGCTTGGAACTTGGCAATCGACAACAATTCTCTTGATCCCAAAGCTTATTTACATTCGGTTGACATGGTGCAACGAGAGTCAACTTGGCGCAACGGCAGATCTACCGAGAGGTTTTGTTTATAGTTGTATCTGTAGTTATGAGTGCAGTGTAGTTCATGTTCAAGCTTATAGGCCACACGTCGTGATGTCCTACCTATCATCTGGTAGATCAGCCGCCGGTTGCCTCAGATTGCAGAGGTCCTGGTCCTAGACTGGACGGTTGGCTTAGATACACTAGAGAAGAGGGTGGAGTTGTGGTGTCCGCAGCGCTGTTAGAGCCGGCAATGCGAAAGTTTTGGTACGCTAAGGGCACTTACAGGCCATAGCCCAGTTGCTTCTTTCGACAATTAGTGTAGACATATTGCGTCATAGTCCGTGATGGATTGATTGATGGGCATGGTTGGCCGAAGTTTGGCATAAGGGGAGGGTGACGACGATTTTGTTGTAGTGTAGGTATGTATAGCAAAAACGCCAAGATGCCCCAAACTCCATTTGTATGGAAATCAGCCCATCTGGAGAGCGCAACGAAATCGTAGCACCGCGTTAGAAAAACTGTATCATGACAAAGGAGGGTATGTAAGCTCGTACACCGACTGAATCGATTACCTCGTTCTAGCAACATTTCAAAGTCATGATATATTTGAGTCTACGAGTTAAAAATAGTCACTGTCATGATGAGCATGGTGGAATCGTCGGTGTGTCTCGTGCTATAAGAAACTCCCTCATAAAGATGGCGCCTATAGACCATTTTGTATATTCACTAACTAGTGTATTTTTCTACTTGAGACTTTTGGTACCATGTTTGGGATGACCTAAATATTATTATCTGAAAAGCAATAATATTGAAGGTTATGGCTTTGCTAGGAATAATTTATATACTCCGCGACAGTTAATATAGAATGAACAATTCAAGATTCATATGATGCTGGTATTGATATTGAAGAGTTTCCAACTCAGTACTAGTAAAGAGGCGTAAATACGAGATGGTAGCGTATAGCCTCGGTCTACAAGTTAGGCACTTATGTTGTAAAGAGACCAAAATGGAATTTTTCATCTCAGCGAAACTTCAATCTTCGTATCGAAGATGCCTATTTAATTTACCCCAGTTTCATCTGATTCGAGACTATCTGAGGGCAACACGTATTTCAATGCCCAAAGCCATTCTTGTAACATGTCCGCATATGGCTCTGCTACGAGGACATCATATCACGCCTTGACTACAACTCGTTTGAAGAAATCGGCAAATTATTGGTTATAGTCCGGGCCATCGTGCATGTGTCTTAAAATAGGGGTGCACGTGAAATAACGATACAAGAATTAACGCGCAGTTAGTATTAACGATTAAAAAGAAATTCATTGCCAATAGAAGATAAAATACAAAATACACTCGGAATACTTCAAGCCTTATAAGAAAGATTCATAACAAAGGGAGGGGAGGTAGAGATGTCAACGCTCACAAATGCCCATATCTATCAACGAATGTACAATGCAAATCTAATAACACCATTGGTATACGCAGAAGACACTTCATCCCCAGATGATCACTCCCGGGTACACAAATATTCCATATGCCAACAAAAGAGAAACATCGAACATAAACCCATAACCTATCTAACCTAGGCGCTCCCTATAACTCGTAAACGCCCCTCCCCAGAAATACCAGTATATAGCCCCCCCACCAAGTCAAATCCCACCTCCACCATGCCCGCCCCCACGCCTCCTGTCTACCTACCTACCTACCCAGCACTCCAGGCTAGGCACTACGCCAGCTCATAATACGTCGTCGTCGTCGCTGTCCCCGCCACATACGGCCCGTCGAGCCGCCAGGGCGCCTCAGCACGGGGCCACGCCGTCGTCATCGGGCCTGGTTCCACGGCCGTCGCCGCCCTGGTCTTCAGGTCCTCATCGGGCTGTCGCGGCAAGGGGGACACGATGTAAGCAGGGGCAGGGGCTGGGGCCGGCGTCTGGTAGCTCCGCCGCGCGCCGTCGGCCTCGCGGTAGTAGTACGCGGGTACCTGGCGCGGCGCGTGATCAGGCGGCATCGGGGCGTGGAGCTCGGCGGGCTCCCTCGCGGAGGGCAGCTCCTCGGCCTCGACGACGGCGACGTGATGACGCTGGTGCTGGTGCTCCGAGTCGCATTCGCTCTTGCTCTTCCCAGCCTCCTCCTTCTTAGCCTTTTTCTTCAGCGCCTTCCTAGTCTTCTTCTCCGCCCTGCGCTCTTCTTTCCTCTCGGCCTTGAGCTCCTTCCTGCGGTCCCTCATCTGCCTCTTCTTGGGGTCCGCCGCCGTGTCGCCCAGCTTGCGCTCCTCCTTGGCCTTCCGGCGGTTCTCGCGCACGTGCTCGCCGCCCATGCTGGCGCCCTCGAGGCCGGCGTGGACGGCGAGCTCGGCCGCCGCGCTGCTGCCGCCACCGTGCGCCGACGACACGAGGGCCTCGGCCGCCGCGTGGCTCGCGTGCAGGCCCATGACCCCCGAGGCGCTGCCCAGGGCCACGCCCGGGAGCACGTCGCGCGCGCGCGTCACGTGCGTGGTGTTGTGCGTTTGGAGGTGGCGCTCGACTGGTATGTAACACCGCATAAAAGAAGTCAGCCCATATATTGAGTAAATCTAGGTAGGTAGGGGGTTTTTTTATTCTTTTATTCTTGAGACACCTCAGGACTCGTAAGACAGGTAAGTTCTGGGGTGGGGGAGGGACACGCCGTGGGATAAGACTCGCGGAAGAGGCAGCTGGTAGGTAGGTAATGATGGATTTCCTGAAAAAATAAAAATAAAAATAAAAAGGTAGGTAGCTACGTACTGGTTTCCCGCTTCTTGCGCGCGTTATGCAGCGCCGGCGCCGCCAGCGCGATGCCCACGGCGGACACGCCAAGTGTCGCGGGCACGGCGGCGCCGGAGACGGCGGTCGACGTCGAGGCCGAGGTGATGAGGCGCGTGTAGCGGTTCCACTCGAGTTGGAGCTGCTCGGCCGTGAGGCCGGCGCACTTTTCGTCGTACTTCTTGAAGTCGAAGGGCATGGTGTAGGTCTTAATAACGGCGGCGGTGGGGACAAGCAGGTGAGTGTTCGATGCTTAGGTGATAGTTACGCGAAGGTATAGAGAAGCACCTCAGTGGAGTGAAACCAAGAGATATTGGAATGACGGCGGCTAGCCACAACCTGGGTGGTAGTAATTAAATATGATTCTCTCTTCGGGGCATATTCATATGTGCTATTTCTGTTCAGCTTTGGAGTACATATTTCAACTCGGACATCGGGAGGCATTTTACTTGATTTGACACGACCAGCGCATGGCTGTCTTCGTTAGTTGCTCTCAGCATAGCCTCTACAGAAATGCTACTCTAAATAGGGGAATGATCGTGGTGCTTCTTCACGCGGTTAGGACTTGATTGGCGCTCTGCAACCTGCCCTAAGGTATGGCTATGCATTATAGTAGCTGCAGTCAGAGGGCAAAGAGATTTAGCTTCAGGAAACCAACGATGCTAGATCCTCTTACCAAACACCAAGAAAGAAAACATGTTCCTAAGCCATCTGCTATGGGACATATGAGGGTATTGTAAATTGAATTATTTAGATTTAAAGTGAGCCTGTGTCATCCACTGGTCCTCAAATAATTATTCGCAGCCTACTATTTACACCACTGAGCTAATCCAGTTGCTATGTCTGGGGTCGTAATGCGGTTAGAGAATAGGGCTTCCCACGACATGGGATGCGCTAATTCTCCTTTATGGGCTGAATGAGGCTGAAGAGATGTCTTAGCATCTGACCTAAGATCTAGCCAAGTCCTGCCGGTGTCCTCGGCCGCCGTCGTATATCCACCTTCCTGGTATGTATGTTTATATAGACTCCAGATATATAATGAATACTGTGACTTTTGTAATACCTTCGTTTAGACATAGCAATATTTCAGAATCTTTTATACAGTTTAGGATACTTAGTGCGATTTCTTCAGTTAACATGTTCTCGTGTGCCCCATCCTTAATAAGGGTAGCGAAAAACAGTATTTATCTTGCGAGTGTATATAGATAAAGGTGAATAAATACTGTTCAATATCTTGAAATAGATCTCGAGCGTGTTTTCATTGAGTAGCACAGTTACCTTGTAATCGCATAGAATTCGGTTTCACGAGACTGAGAGATCGTTTATCCCCAACCTTTTCCTTACACCAGACAGGAGTTGTCAAGTTCTTTTCATTGAAGTTGCGCTTACCACCCCCTAAGCTTAGACGCTTATGGAAGCCATGTAAGAAGTCCTTGACATTGGAATTTCCTACCTACCAGCTTGTGATTCACTCGCGCACCATCTGCAAGCTATAACCGACAAACGTTTTGTTAGTCAGCAAACGCCATCGAAGTGAGCGGTGTCTCGCCAGCTAATCTCCCATTATATACCAAGCGGGATAGGATTATGCGTACTGTCCCGGCGCCCTCAAAATCCAAGATTAGACGACGTATTGCTGTGTCGACGGTTAGGCAAGTGGCTGTGCCAATGTCACCTGCTTTGATAATTTCAGCAACGGGCTGCAAGGCTGCCATTAATGTGCCGGATTCAAACTACGAAGATGAAGTCATTGCCGTCGTTGGTAATTCCTCGGGTTCCGGCGAACAGGCTGGTGATAACCCGATGACTGGGCCGACGGCAAGGCGGATAATCAAGCTGACCATCGCACGGATACACATTAAGTTATGTACACTAACCTATGTACACTACATACCACTTCTTCAACCTCCGGCAGCACCCCTTCTAAAAATGCAGCTACTTTGCACTAACTGGGGTTACGGGGTTTGCTATCGGGGCTGGAGCTGTCGCCACAGTTTGGTTCGGGTTTTAGGAGAAAATGACCGGTGGTCGTGGGGAACTCGGATCGGCCGCTTGGGGTATAAGGCGGCATGGGGCATGAGTCTTGATGCTCTTGGTATGCATATGGCGAGGACGCATGCGGGTTGGCGAGCTAATCGGAGGCGCTGTATAGATCTGAACTCGGTTGTTTGTTGGCCATGCATACGCATATACATTCGTTGGTGGAACTATGCGGTGATTGGTGTCCTGCCAGGTCCCTGGAATGCAACAATAGACAACTAGGACGGTTGGTGTATAATATTATATGTTGTCTCTGCATTCTCTTTATTACGACCGTCTCATTTTTCAGCCACCGAGCTTCAGACCGCTACAAGGTCTGCAAAGTCCCTGTATCCCTCCGTGACTTGAGACTTACAAATGAGGGCCTTTGCAGAGTTGCCCCACTGCCTTTGGAACTATCATATGCGTCTGGTATTATTGTGGAATAGGTAGTGTACAACGTGGTTTATTGGGTCGGGGGAACAACATGGACAACTTGAAGTTGACAAATTGCTAGGTTAGTTTAGTTAAGAACAAGTCCGCTAGCAAGACGAAAACACATCGACATGGCCAATAAAGATAGGCGTCGGGGGGTAGGCGCCGCATATACATATCTCAATGTGTCTCTGGCTGTGTCTGTAAGAGCTCGCGCCACTCAGGGGAATTCCCACCAAGGCCTCAGCAATCTCGACAGCCAATGACAATTAGTGCAAAATTGAATGCATAGGAGGCAAAATATATCGATTACTGTTGGTCTTTTGCCCACACTGCCGTAGTAGCGACGACTTGAAGTACACGCGCCATGTGGAGATAATACATAACAAGCGTCTATCGGAAGTCTGGTAGCTGTTGAAATACGGTGCCACGAGTCGAATGCTACAGGAATGCATGCGGGTAATCAGAGGCCTCAACCTGCATCTCCATGCATCTCTTACCTACTCCAACCTGCTAAACTCAACATTAGCAGGCTATAGGTTATGGACCTTGAGAAGATCGTCGTGGGCATAAGCGAGGTCAGACGACACCCGCGTCAACCGAGGCTTGAACAATGACGCGCCCATATGGTCGTTGATATATGACAAGCGGTTGGGCGTGATGGATTGCGCTCTACGACGTATACTATGTTAAGAGAAATACCAACACGCCATGCGCAATTTCAGCTTATTGCCGCCGGGTAGAGTGCTAGGTTAGCGCTTTATAGTGTAAGAGTAAGGCTGTGCCGGGTCGAGAATGACCGGCCATGGCATGTAAGGCGTTGGTTGGGCAGCAGGAATTTGGTCTAGAAGCCGGTTTGTCGGTTGCTAGCAATGGGCTCCAGACAGCAATAGCTCGTGTGGGTTCAGGTCCAGGTCCAGGTCCAGGTCAAGGATGAGGCCGACCGACGAGAAGAGGGGCACCGAAACCCCCGGAGATGCATCGTTATTGGATCTGTGTCGGTGTACCGATCGTATCGGGGTGATGAGTTGTGAGATCCACTCTGAAATTCTGATATGGTGAATTACTTGATACATTTGATGCATTGAAATCCTAGGGAATAGTTGAGTGTACCTAACGTTTAACTACATAGTAAGTTATAGTTCAGGCCTTATAGTGCTATTAGCTACACTAACCTAGGTATATAGTTACTAGTGTAGTGTAGCTGACTACATGTAACCTCTCTCTCTGTTAAGGCTGCTCTTAGCTAAAGCACGGGCCATGTTGGAATTCCTAATCTGGGTATATTAAAACAACTTCCTGACAGCGTCATCCACTCACATTGAGGTGTCAGTAGGTTCGGGTATACATAGGACAAGCTTATTTCACTGACATCAAACTCCCGGACGGGAGGCTGCATCAAGTTCTCGCCTCTGAGACAGGTTGACACCCGAACCTGACACTAACCATTTTCACACGCTCGAGGACTCACTGATGTAACATAGTCGTAGTACTCAAGTCAAGTATGTCGAGAGCGAGAGATCGAGACATGCCTTGTCACTTATCTCTTGCGGTCTTATGCTAGCACCACTAACAAGAGAAGAGTGAGAGGGGGAAAGATAGTGTCAACTACCTAACCTACCTAGTAGTATGAGGTTCCACTTATACGGTTTCAATAGGTTGGTGATAAGGCTGATAACTTGAGCCAGGGTTCTGCATCTCGTCAAGTACAGATTGATGAATTCGGATGCAAAATGTCTATAAAAGCCATACTGCAATAGAACTTTGCCCCTGGCCAAGGCCAACTCAAGAACCCCTGGCTTTACATAGCCCAGGACCCGAAGCTGCCCAATGGCTACCGTTGTCAAGGGTACCCCAGATCTAGAACAAGTCAGAACTTGAGGATAAAGCATGATAGTGCACTATCTTCTCCCTGCTTTCCTAGGTACCTTAGCAGCTTAGGTGTAGTAGTGTAGGTAGGTATCTAATCGATAAACTTGCCTGCTTCTTTCTGACAACCTCTACGTATTTGTTTGTATTAAGTATGGACCTACCTAGATAAAATTGATTCACATAGCCATGGAGTATATAGAAGGCTAAAATTACATTCACCGCTTCATTTGACCAAAAGACAAAACCTATGAAATGGACTACCTACCTAGGTTATGTATGTCTGGTAGACAGATCTGCATACGTCAGACCAGACTCTTCCGATGCAAGCCATATAGGAAGAGCCGTGGTTGTGTAGTTCCCAAGCTAATGCACTAACACACACTAACAGCCAGGATGACCATACGTAGTACACAAGTCCGGGCTGTTGGTGGGACAGACCCGGCGCCTAACGAAAGCTACGAAGGCCATTTTTTTTCTTCTTCTTTCCCTCTTCCTGCATCGTGCCCAAAGGTTTTGGTGCAACCTCCACTTTTGTGTTGGTCGACGGTCTTCGGCCTACAAAAAGAACCCATTCCAGTCTCATAATTATCGAATTGGAAACGAGAGATCATTTCTTGAAGAAATTGTTTAAATACATCAGAGACCCGGTTCTCAACCGCACGTCTCTTTTCCTCTCTTCTCTTTTTCCTTTTACGGCGCTTAACCTAGACAACTCCCCTTATCCCCACCCAGAGAGGAGGCGGACATCACAGCAGCAGCAGCAGCAGTTTTTCAACCCCCCCCCCTCCATCGCGGTGTCGTCAGTCCGCGACTTTGACCAGCCAGTCGTAAGATTGTTACATTTACACCAGGTCATACGCAAAGCGTGTGAGCATAAATGTGCAAAACCTGGAACACGCCTATTTTCGACCAATCCGCAAGCTATTGGACGCAGGACCCACCCCTTTCCTGAATCTTCTGTTAGTCTATTAGGCCCCGGCCCGTTAGGTTAGCCCTGTTGCACTTTGGAAAAGCAGGCAGGCACGGTGGTCTGGCTTGTACTCACAGTGCAAACCCAAGCACGAAGAGTACAAAACCTAACGGAGGAATACTTCCACTCTGCACCTTACTACCTCCATAATCACCGATCGACTAGGTACCTAAAGGTTAGCCCGTACTGTACGCTGGCCGCTAGCCACTAGCCACTAGCCACTAGCCACTAGGAAAAGCCACTACCTACATAGTGGCCATTTCCCCTCTGTCGTCATCGCTCTGCCCGCAATACGACGACACCACCTTCCACCACCGTCGCCAACATTTAATACATCCTTCCCTCCATTTCCATCAATTACCTTTTCCTCCTCCCACACCTTTTATCTTCCCTGTTGTTTGTTCCCCATATTCGGCCGTTTCTTTCTGCGAAATATCCTCCCGAGCCGTCTGGAACAACAAACCTTCCTTCATTTCCCCAGTTTTCGCTTATTATTGTTTGCTGCAAACTTCAATTGTGAAGTCTTTTCCAATGGCCTACCGACACTCGGAAGACGACCTGGCCTATGGCGAGCGCTGGGACGTGGACCGCTTCGTGAACGAGAGTGGCCGCAAGCGTCAAGGAGGCGAGCGAGAGCGCTTTGAGGAACATGACCGCGTCTACACCCGGCCACCTCCTCGGGATCGAGTCCGCGACAAGTCAGTCGATGGTCGATTTGAGCGACGCGCGCCCCGCCCGTGGGATGATGACTACGTTGTTCGTGAGAAGAAGTTCTACGAAGAGGAACCACGTTTCCGACGATCGCCGCCCCCGGAACTGGAGCGACGAGTAGTTTTTGAGCGGGAGAGGGGACGACGAGATTACCACAGTCCATCCCCCCCACCTCGAGTCCCGCCACGGGTCCCAACGCTGGTACGGCGCCAATCCTCTCTCGACAGCTATGATCGCCGGCCTCTTCCACGGTTCTACGACAGAGATGAACACAGTCCTCCCCCGCCATCTCGCCGCAGCGACTATCGTCCTGAACCATACCAGCCCATCCCACTTCCCCGCTCTCGTGCCCTCCCACCCCCGAGAGTGTATGCCGAGCGTGACTATGAAGAAATCAAGATCTCGGAGCCCGACCGCTATGGCGACGAGGAATTCCATGCCTACCCTGAGCGAGTTCGCGAGAGATCAGTTGTCAGATCTAAGAGACGACGTGATCGCAGTTCCTCGCGGACTAGTAGATCGCGCACCCATCGCAGCAGCACCATGCGAAGCAACTCGCGGTCTTCTACAACCAGCAGTTCGAGCAGCAGCAGTAGCAGCGGCGGTGCTACCACCGTCACTGTGAAGAGCGAGTATCCCAAGAAGGGAAAGACCAGAATCCCAGCCAAACTTGTCTCTAAAAGGGCAATTATCGATCTTGGCTATCCCTTCATCGAAGAGGTACGTCTCCAATCATTATCCTGCGTCTGTGATTGTCACTGTGCTAACTTGAATTAGGGAAGCACCATCGTCATCCAGAAGGCTCTAGGTCAGCAGAACATTGACGACTTGTTAAAGTCAAGTGAAGACTACAAGAAGTCCGAGTTGGAGGTAGCCGCTGCTCGCTCTGTTCCCGGCTTTGATGACCGCAGAGACGAGGTCTTCACTATTCCACCTCCGCCAGCAGCGCCACCAGCCCCTGTTGCCGCCATGCCGCCAACACCAACTTTCGTTCACACTCCTCCTCCTCCCGCCCCTCCTCCTGCCCCTACTCCACAATACCACCATGCTCCCGAGTATCACCATTATGCTCCCGAGTACAACCACTCTCCCGTGGAAGTGGTCAAGGATACGCTCGTAGTGCGAGATAGTTCTCCGACCCGAAGCTACCGCAGCCGCCGTAGCCGCTCCACCTCGACGTCAACCCGAACTCCTTACGTGTTGGACGCAGTTCCTAGAGAGTACAGCGACGATCTTGCCGTTGGCCCTCTGGCACTCGTTAGCGACCGACGTCGCTCCGACAAGGAGATCAAAATGGAGATTGCACGTCTCGAAGCGGAACGAGAACTCAGGAAAAGAGAAAAGAGCCGGCACCGTCATCGCTCGCACAGTCACAGCCGAGACCGGGAGGTTGTGAGAGCCGAGCGCCTACCGACAGGCGAACTGGTCGTCTACGAGGAGCAGGTCGAGAAGGTCGAAGAGCCGCGGCGAGGGGTGCGTATCGAGAAGGACAAGAAAGGTAGGATGACCATCAGCGTGCCGAAGTATCGATAGGCGAAGGTGCGCTTTTACTACTCTTTCCGTCTGCCCTCTTTGCGTTCCAACTGCCATGCTCTACTTCAGACTTAGCTAACTCGCCGATTCTACTCTATAGGGCCATCTCCTGGTTTAGTGCGAGCTATGCTTGCCACCCTCACTTGAGTCAAATTATTTCCAGTTGGACATATTTCTCTCCTATTTTGTTTTATGGGGCTCAATAGCTATCGCGGGAGTCGATGATGCTGGAATGAAGAAATTTGAAGGATTAGTAAAAAGAAATCTACGCCCATTCATGTACGGCTGGCCGCTTTGGGGCCAGTGGACAAATCAAAGAAAGATTTACCTGCCCGAGACAGGTTAGACGACAGAAAGACAGTATTGGATATAATATTCTACTTTATCGACTAGTCTTATTACCCCATCGAATGGGTATAGAGCTCGGATCGACTCATCAATATCCCCGCTACATTTACAAATGATCTAGATCAACGACTACAGCGAGGTTGGATTTTGAATTGGGAAATTATAGGTTGGCAACTCGGAGTCTTTCTTTCCTGCCGGTCAGGTGGCGGGTAATGGAAGATACCCCTCTCGTTTTACATACGCGAGATGGTCTGGATGTCCGACCCGGCGTATCAGCTACCGACACTCAGGGTGCGTCTACTTGGGAATGTATACCTCCGATAACATGGCACGGTTTATGCCAAATATCCAGTATCTCATGTTCGAAATAATTGAGGGTGAATTCCAGAGGGCTCTGTTATGATGGCAAGAGAGGAGGGGGGCGGGGCGCAAGTAGACAGGGAGAGAAAGGGAGGTCTTAAAGTTAGGGTCGGTCGACGCATCATGATATCACGAACGAACTTCTATTTCTTTTCGATTCTTATTTTTGTTTCCCTTTCCTTTCATTTCCTTTCCCCTTTCTTTTTGAACTTGGTGTTTTAAAGCTACGTACGCATACATGGTTACGTCTGCCTCTTATATTATTAATCACGACTCACACTTTATTATCATCATGATGGTTTCAACTTTAGGCACCTTGCTAGACAGCTGGACAAATGGGGCGGTATACACGAGTAACTTGAGCTTATGAAAAACACGCTGCAAGATGATTTGCACTATTACTTGGCCTGGAGTCTAATATCAAAATTTAATATAATTTCCTGTCCAGTTTAAGTGTGTTATGTGCTATTGTTGCTCCGAATGAGCTCATTGATCTGGAACTCGTCTAATACTACAATTGTGCCCATGGCTATAATTAAGATGATACTATGTATCGATCTGTAGGAGAACCCCTCATTTCAGACACTACCTACCTACATAACAAATATAAACCACAAACACAAACCGATATATCTGACCGGCGGTTAACCTTTCCATCTTCGTCAACAGCTCGGCACCTTTTGCAGCGAGCAGCTATCCCAAAGTGGGATTACAAAAAAAGACTGAAAATTTAAGGGGGCAATTACCTACTGTTGGTTTCGCTATATACACCTAGCGAAAGGTGGCTACGTCGCCGACATACGTACGTATAAGGGAATAAAGGGAAAAACAAAGACTATAATGAGATGGGTTGGAGACTGGTGTATTCAAGTGTCTCTAAGGAGGGAACTATCTAGTTGAGGGGTTGCCAGGAGTCGGCAACCTAGTTATAGTCCCTCATACGCTGACTAAGCCTTAATACAACCAACACCTACTGATTGGGAAATCACCTGAGCTTCGGATCTGGATTGATAACACACGATAGATGACGTAAAGAACGAGTTCCGACTGGAAGACGAGAGGTGTATGGTCGAATTAGATGGTTGAGCTAACGTATGTACGGCGCCGATAAAGGCCTTGGGGATAGTTGGTCAGCGTTGTAAACCTATAATATTGTATAATACCTAGGTAGGTTAGTAGGTACCTATGTACCAGAGCTATCAATAACCTGAGATGTTGGGGTATTAATGGTGGTGGTTTGCAATGTCTGGGAATGACTTCTTGTCTTACAAAACAACATACAGAAGAGCAGAAACCAATAATCTCACAAACTTGGAGAAGATCTTTAAAAGAAAGAAAGGGAAATTTTGAAGATAACATGGCTCTAGAGAATAGACTTGCTATAATTGCCGGCGGCCTTGGTAAGTGTTCTAACCTAGCCTAAGCATCTCCTTCACGAAAACCTAGACAGACACTCCCCCGCTCCCTCCCTCCCTTCTCTCCCGCCCCCCCCCCCCTTTTTAGGTGACAATGGACCGAGACATCAAAATTTGGGCTGACCACCACTGCTCCGCCTCCCCCTCGCCGCAAAAAACACAGGCGGCATCGGCTCCGTCACGGGGAAGATGCTGCGGGCGCAGGGCGCGCGGCTCGCGCTGCTGTACGCGCCGTTCGAGGCGAGCCGGACGCCGGAGCTGCTGCGCAGGGGCTACGGCGCCGACGCGGCCGCCGACGACAGCATCCGCACGTACGAGTGCGACGTCGCGTCGCCCGAGTCGGTGGCGGCGGCCTTCGCCGCCATCGCCGCCGACTTGGCTGCTATTAATACTAATACCTCCTCCTCCTCCTCCTCCTCCTCTACCGCCGCCGCTACCGCGGTAGTGTTCCCCAGCATCCTGGTCAACTCGGCGGGCTACGTCTCGCTGAGCGACATGGCCGACACGCCGCCCGAGGAGACGCTCAAGCACCTGCACGTCAACGTGCTCGGGCCCATGCTGTGCGGCCAGGCCTTTGCCAAGATGTACTTTACTGCCGTCGATGCTGCCACTGGTGAGGAGATAGAGGGCGGGAGTGAGAAGAATAAAAAGAAGAAGCCCGGCGGCCGCATCGTCAGCGTCAGCTCCCAGGCGGCGCACGTGTCGCTGTGGCGGCACGGCGCGTACTGCGCGTCCAAGGCCGGGCTCATGGGGCTCACGCGCAGCATGGCCAGCGAGTGGGCGCCCCGCGGCATCACCGCCAACACCGTGTCCCCCACCGTCGCGTGGACCGACCTCGGCCAGAAGGCCTGGGGCGACAGGGACGTCGCCGACGCGTTCCTGAGGACCGTGCCCACGGGGCGCTTCGTCCTGCCCGAGGAGGTCGCCGAGGCGATCGTGTTCCTGTGCCAGGACTCGAGCGGCATGATCAACGGGTGAGTTTGCTTTGGCCTTTTTATCTTTTACCTTTATTACCGACGTAGGTAGGTGAGAGAGATGGGGAAGGGGAGAAGGGAGGAGAAGGGAGTGGTGGTGGTGTTGTTGTTGTTAGTTGGCGGGCTTTTGCTAATCGTGAGCTTGTTCTTGGGTAGGGCGGATATTAAGCTGGATGGTGGGTTTACTATACGCTAGGTTACGAGGTTTGGGCTGTTGTTAGTCGACTCCTGAGGAACGGTGTCGGGGTTGATACTACGGCATCCTGGGCCGAATGATGGACGGGCTTGTCTCTAAGTTGCGTTGCGAAGCTACTTCTATGATCTGGCCATGATCTGGTCAGTAGTCTTGCTATCCTAGCAAGACACCGAATTTTTACTCATGATACTTCGAAAGATAAGAGAAATGAAATAAACGTGTGTTCGTAACATGGAGTAGTATGTATGCCGGTTTCATTCATGAATATACTAGTACTACTAGTCGAGAAAGAACCAGCATATCTCTGCCAGATTTCATTTCTATTAGTTTATTTTTATATATATCGAATCTATTACTAGAAAGCCATATTGCTTAAGATCTCCCCAATGCTGACCCCTGCTGAATGACTGAGCAAGCCCGTGGACAACTCCTTACCGAAGGTCGTGACAACAACAATTCCGAAGGTCATTTTACAACAGTTTAGGGAAGATAGACGACCCAGACCACTCGCTCTTTCATTAAGTCTGGGAAGAGAATTGAAAGAACATGACTTGGCAAAAAGAGGTCTGTGTGTTGCCATGAGCTTTTACGTGAGGACCAAGCCGAAATCATACGATAGAACGCAGTCACAGAGGTTGGCGCGCCATCTCATAGACACGGATACATATCGAATTTCAATAGGAGTGGTAGTTACGCAATGTAAACATGAGGCAATTCCTGACTCCTGAGGTTTACTCCCAGTTGATATACAGCTATTGAACAATCCAAGAAGTCACCGGAACGGATCCGGGCTAAGACATATCCAGTCCGGATGGCCTCGCTCCGCCCACGTGATTAGCGACGACGAGCTTTCGAGCTCGCGGAGAAATGGAGAGCCGTTTCTCTCCATTTGGAAACACTGGCAGTTGTGCCGTAAATTGCGGCGTTCCAAGGCCCGTCCTCTTTCGTCTGCAGGAAATTAGCACAGCCAGCGGCCGAGTTTCTCCTCGAGTCACAGCACGGGTCCGACGAGTGTGCCTGGAATAAACCCGACTTGACTTATTTACGCTGTTATGAAGAATAGTTCAACCTGTCCAGATGAGTGCCAATGTGTACCTCGATAGGGCTTGATGCCACGCTGTGTGCTGACTGTTCGGCATGCAGGTTCGGGACAGTTGCAGGAGGTCTGGGTCCCTTGGCCTTCTATTTGAATCCACCGCAGGATGGGGTAGCCCAGATGGAGCGATACATATCTAACGTAGCATCGCTGTCCCCATGAATATATTAAACTCCCAAGTTTGCAAACTTCTCTGTGTTGGTTATATAGCCTGGACCGTTGCTTGATAGTTGATATTTTCTCCAGTTGTCAGCGACAACAGAGTGCTTTGACGGCGTGTCAAGACGACAGTTTTCAAGTTGAGAAGCAATATATCTAGTCGGGTAGAGCCGTTGAAGTGTTAGCCCAAATGTATTCAAAAACAGTTATTGTTAATCTACTCACGCTCGGTGTGTCTGCCTTGCCATCCGCCAAACGGACCACGCTCGCGGAGTGTTCAGCCACGGCTGAATGGACTGGGTGGAGTGATATCAAGCACACGTTCATCTTGTTAGTACAGACACAATAAGCTACCGAGTCCTATTCTAACTATCGATAGTGGGGACAGCTACACACAGACTGGTATGGACATTCGTCCGCAGACCCGGTAAGACTTAGGTATCGATCTAACCGTCTCCCCCCTTTTAGGATTCAACTATACGTCCACCGCACCATCACCGTCAAGTCCCCTAGGGAACCCTACCTCCCCGGAATATGGATGGACATCAAGCAATGGACCCAACTGGGTCTACTACCTGACCTTCAAGTACAACGCCTCGCTCGTGCAGACTTACAACTTCGCCTACGGCGGCGCCACCGTAGACTCGGACCTCGTGGCGCCGTACACGCCCACGGTGCTGTCGCTCAAGGACCAAGTGGAAAGCGAGTTCATCCCGGGGTACGCGGGCAGCGCCCCCAGCGCGCCGTCGGCGCCGGCGTGGACCGGGGCGGACTCGGTGTTCGCGTTCTGGATCGGCATCAACGACGTGGGCAACTCGTACTGGGAGGGGGCGGAGGAGCTCACGGCGCTGAACGCGCAGATCTTCGACGTGTACTCGGGCCTCGTGGGCCAGCTGTACGGCGCCGGGGCGCGGAACTTCGTGTTCGTCAACGTGCCCCCCGTCGACAGGGAGCCCGCTGACCGTGGGCCAGGGGCCCGACGCGGCGGCCCTCGAGAAGGCCGACATCGCCGCCTGGAACGGGCTGGTCGCCGACCTGGCGGCCGCGCTGAAGGCGAACCACTCCGAGACGAACGTCTGGGTCTACGACGCCAACGAGAGCTTCGGCGCCGTTATGGACGACCCCGGCGCTTACGAGGCGACTGCAGGGCTGAAGAACACGACGGACTACTGTGCGGCGTATGAAAAGTGAGTTTGGAACGCCGTTGGATTTAGAGGAGAAATGGGCTAACGGTTGCAGTGGAACTTCTGACCAAGACACTCTTGACCCTAGCTGCGGAGTCGCCGTGAACGAGTATTTCTGGCTCAATAACCTTCACCCTACGTCCCCTATCCATGAGGTGGTTGCACTGGAGATTGCGGACGCGTTACAAGTTGCCCCAACGGTCTGTTGAAGTTTGAGTGATTTCCAGGTTTTATGTTGAAATACAGTCAAATATATCAAACTGCGATCTTCGAGTTTGACCATCCTCTTCCCTTTCACCTATGCCGAAGACCCTGGACAAAGTCTCTCAGAATGGCGAATGATACAGTAGACCGCATTAAGAATACCACAGCGAATATAACCGCTGATAAAATATCGAAGGCGCCTAGCGTTTTGATACATACTATGCTTTGAAGACTACTGACAGTAACTTCAACAAGCTTCTCCAGTGTCTGAAGGTAGCCGAAATTGCCGTGAATAGTAAATAGGCAGTTTCGTACAAACAACAGTCTAGGACAAGGGAGGCTATAAATAACAATGTGTAAAAAAGCATAAATAAAATATACATTCTATAAACTGCGAGAAGGAACTAAGTGAAGTTGAAAGGAGAAAAATGCCAGATGTCGGCGTTGACTTAGAGCTACAGTGTATGAGAGGATGGCGAGTTCATATTGGTTGATTCTAGACTATATACAAAGAAACTCATCAGACTTCTAAAGCCATTCCACCTTTCTATTATTAGATAATACTCCTATTCGAGAAGAAACACGTTAGGTTCCAAGGCTCGAGTGTTTAACTATACCACGGAGTCAATAACTAGGTTGATTAAGTGTATCTCAGTTGTAGTAGGTGAGGTCAGTCACTTACCACCTTCGGGGAAATGTTTTGAATGTCAGTTATGCCGATCTGTGCGGCGTCTTCCGCAATCTCCGTCTTCATGATCTGGATGGCCTTCTCCACGCCTGCTTGCCCGTAGCAGTTGGCGTACATGAACGGTCGGCCCATGCCGACGGCCTTCACGCCCAGAGCCAGCAGCTTCAGCACGTCGCTGCCGTACCGCACACCGCTGTCGGCGAGGATCTCCATCTCGGTGAAGAGCTGGGGAGCGTTGCGGTGGATCTCGTACGCGATCTCGAGGGGAGAAGGGGAGTGGTCGAGCTGTCTGCCACCGTGGTTGGAAATATAGATGGCCTTGGCGCCCCTTTCCTGGGCAAGAAGAGCATCCTCTACCGTGCTAATGCCCTTCAAGATGATCGGCAGGCTTGTTTGATTCTTCATCTGCTCATATATATCCCACGTCAAGGCCGAGGTTGCCTCGTTTCTTTTACAACAGCTACGAGTCAGTCACTGGATTTTCGTAAAAGAGGGTATGGGGTCACGTACGCGTTCGTCGTGTCATATCTTGCGGCACGTTGACGGACAGGATTTGCCGGCGCGTCGATGGTCCAGACAACGGCTTTGGCACCGACTGCCTCGGCCCGATGAATATCATCCCAGGTAACGGAAAGGTTGTCGTTGGTGTAGATCTAAATCAATATGAGCATATAAATAGCAGTGAAAAATGAACAACGGGAACTCACTTGCTGAAAGAGGACTTGTAGCCCGTTGACTGTCGAGTTGCTCTTAGCTGAGGCGATCTCCTCAATGGTCTTAGACGCGTATAGTGCAGCCTAGATGTGAATAAGCACCTGTCTATCGTCTAGAGAACGGATATATATGTGTATCTCACTGTGTATAAAATATTCTCATTTGCCGTGGCTTTCACAAAGTTTAGTTCGGCTTGCTCAGGGTCGCAGTAGGCCGCAACAGCAGCGGGGGAAATGAAAATAGGAGCAGAGAAGTTGTAACCCAAAATCGTCGTTCTCGATAACGTGTAAGTATCATGTAAGCGACCAGTGAGCTTTTACTCACTTTAGCGTCTCGTTGACCTTAGTCACATCGCTGAGTTGACGTTGGCGGAACTTGACCTTCGACCAAACATCGAGATTGTTACGGTAACCTTTCCTACGTGTTCAGCTGTGGTCACATTTGAGGGAGTATGTGTTGAACTGCTCACTCCATTCTCCCCCAGAAGCAGTCCTGTAGAAGGCATACGCCGAGTTATTAAGCTTTTGGCGGGCTGCAAAATCAAAATCGGGAATGCCTCGCATGTCCTTTAACTGCGGTTGTGTGCCTTCCGTCCAGTTGATACCGTGTAGGTACGTCTCGATTCCTGTATCAGGCTCGTTGAGGAAAGGTTCGGCTGCCGTAGCGGCGCCGATGAGTCCGACTATGAAGCCGAACGAACGCATCTCTATAATAGATTGCCCAAAACGAGTAAAGTGAGATAATAGTAAATATTCAAGCTGACCTTGAGAGAAAGTTTCCCGCAATTTCGGGTTCGCCAAGGGAGATAGAGCGAGGTACCGGCTTTCTATACGACCTGCACAACATGGAAGGTCTCTGGCCCTATTGTCTTATAGACTCTTAAGGGTTCCATCTTGGAGAGTATCGGCGAGGTTGATCCCCACGCTGAGGGGTATGGACATATGACTTGACAGCGTTGAATAGATGGGATGGAAAATCCACCCATCCTTGTACGATGCTAACAGCTCAAGCTACTTGGAGACGACTATTCCTATCCCATGACGTTCAGCAACCTGAAGTACCTTCTAGATGAGCTCGACACGGGGTTGCCTTGGGAAGACATCCCTGCCGACCCAGTGATTGAATCCCTGGAGACTGGGATAGACTTGCAGCTCCCACATGAAACTCTGGATGGCCCAACCAAGTGAACTATCTCAAGGGAGAATGAGTCCTGAAAATCCTTTCGTATGCCTAGCCTTTAGACTCTTACCAATCGGGAGGGAGTGCTTGACATAAGCGACACTCTCGTTTCCCATCACAACGTTTATTATTAAAGAGATTCAAGCAGTTGCCTATTCAGGCAAATGACTACGGGGTGAACATCGATTTCATGCGGTCTCGGAGCTCGACACTGGTTATAAGCAAGAGAAGAATATAGCCAGCGTTAACTATAGTCTAGTGTATATGGTCATACCTTTGATACCGATGGATCGCCATTAACTTTAGATCGATCAAAGTAGCAGGAAATCGAAATAGACCTGCGTCGCTATTGGCGCTTGGCGAGTTGCAATCAGTATAGCACAAGGTACCAGGAAGACTCCACATGTCTATAGTCGACTTGCACGACCATAAAAGACAAGACAGGTCATTTAGCCATGTGCTTGCGTGACCTGGTATACCCAGTCAGAATGTCAACGTGGGGAACTCTTGGCCTCATGTATAAGTGCGATGTGACCCCTACAAGCGGGATGGGCCAAGCTTCATAAGTCCAATACACGCCAGAATTGGAAATTTTGAATCCGGACTCATACCTTTGTTTTTCTTAAAAGCTTTCAGGTTGATTTAAACAGAGGCTGCTTTTATACGTCACTTTCATAAACAGCTGGAAGCGCAAATCTCAATGTGTGAATAAGAAAGCCTGGACTAGTCACAGAATGGCCAAGACTGTTACTAGTAACCTATAACCCTCGTGTTATTACTTGCGTTAAGAGATATAAGGTTCCATTCTGTCGGAAGCTTCTTTTCCACTTTCCAAATCCGTTGCATCGTTCAATGTTGGAGAACGATTAACCTGGAGACCTATAAGATAAAATTCTGTTGCAATTCAAAATGCTTTAGATTCATTTCAGTATTGTGGGATGTTAGTCTAACATCAATACTATACGCTATGTTAAAAACATTGATGTTTTCCAAGCCCCGAGAACACTCCATATCCAAACACTCGATTTGCAAACCAAACACACACGCACACGAACAAATGAAAAGGAGGAAGAGTCTCCTGGAGAATTATGAACCACCAAGAGCAGCGTCCACCGTCACCTCCCAGGTCTGTAGCAGTCACGAAGCTATTTCCGTCGCCTAACAATCTCAATACAGACACTGAGAACTCAACAGCAGGGTTTAGCCGGTGGAGAGCGTATTGTTCCCGGTGAACTGAGCTTCCATATCCGGCGTCTCCAACGCACCCACGATGGCCGATAGTTGCGGATATAGCCCGGGGGAGAGGGGAGTTCACACGCGGATCCCATTCCGAGGAAAAGCAAGCGAATGCACGGCTATCTTGAATAGGTTATAAGCGGCGGTGTTGTTCGTTAACACGCTTTGTCTTGTCTCGTGTGCCAGCCTGAATAACACTGCTTTTCAAAGTTATACATCATGTTCACCACCTCCATCCATGCTGGCGATAGGTAACATTCATTTTTTCCACACTTCTCCCTCGCAGCGGGGGCCTGTGCGTCGATGAACATTGCCCGCTACGTTGGCTTTCCGGGGACTTTTTGGGGAAGGGGGGGAAGGGTGGATTTCAACCCGGAAGCCCGTCGACGCGTCACTATCCGAGACTACGGTGCCAGTGAAGACACCCCTGATTGAATTGAATATCGTAGCTTGGCACGAGATTCGCGAGCACCCTCGACCACAGCTTATGGATCAGCCATACCGGTCGGTAATACGAGATAACTCCGGATTAATTCCCGGAGGCATATTCCGGGCACGGAGAGCCGTGGAATACCGTCATGATAAGGCCAGCTTGAGGTGATATTATAAGTCGAGCCCCCCTAATAATAGTCCTCAAGTGTACCCCAATCTGTTGATATCGGCGTAGTAGTGATGTCGATGCAGATAACGTCGTCCTGGCTCTCTAGAGCCGAGGTTACAACCGTCATACCGAGAAAGCCGTCGACTTCCGTAAGTAGTTCTTAGGTAAGTTTAGCATCTATGAGTGAGCGGATCGTCTTTCGTTACAATGAGGAGGAAGGGAGAGCGGGAACCATACATACAGCGGGAAGAGCACAAGTCTTCGCGTAACATAGACATCCTTTTACACGAGGCAACTGTCATCAGTTGTTAGGTACGTTATTTTTTTATTTTATTTTTCCTTTTTGCTGAATTCATCGTACTATCTATTAGATAATTTTCGCTGGTGTACGGCAACAACTAACGGGCTCAACGTCAGTATATCGCTCGTCTAAGTGCTGTCTTGAAAGGTATGCTGAAGTCATGGGCAACGCCTAATACCAAACCATAACCGCGCTTGTGTATTTAATACTGATAAGCTTTATTCAGGGTGTTGTCCAACTTGTTCACAGCTCATGGATTCGAAGCCCGAGCCTCGAGCAAGAGTATCTGCGCCGCGTTCGCAGGGACCTTCCCCACTCTTGGGGAGAGAGGGAATCTCCATATGATGCTCTATTGTTGTCGTGGACGACGACTTTCTCGGTCGAGGGGGGTGATTCAACACTTGAGCTGGATGAATCCACGGTCGCAAGTAGAATGTCTTCGACTCGCAGCTGGTCTCTTCCAAGTAGAGTTTGCCTCAAACCGAATGTTTGGGGCGTGGCCTCGAGCACTGCATGTTCTGGACTCTGGGGAGGGTCAAGCTTCTGGGCCGGTTCGCCATAGAATGCGTTATTCACGGCGCGGGAAATGTCAATAGGATTCCTAGCATGGAGTGCTAGATTTAGCAAGGTGGTGTTCGCAAGTTGTCTGCTTTGTATGCGTCTCTCTTCTTCGGGGACAAGGGAGATTAGCCAAGGCAGTGGACGACCGGGGGGGACTTCATCATCACGTTAATGGTTATGAGAGATTGTTAGTCTACCATGGGGATAACTCTTACAGACTGCTCTCCACACCATCGTACAGAACTTCCAGCGAATGAAAGACATATGGAACCTTCGTGTGCCAATTTCAAAATCCCGAACCTCGGGGTCGCGATCACATATCATTTGGATCAGTCTGCTTATCTGTATTCGTGACTGTCTGAAAAATATCCCCTCTAGACTTTGTTCGCGCGTTAGCTCCGAGATCAATTTGAACGTGTCCTCGAACGTATGATAATCAACGATTAAGGGGTCAATATCAGCTTCGTGACCTTGCATGTTGTGCTTGAATTAGATGCTATTTATTATGCTTATAGGCTGGTAAGGCGATAATGAAAGGCCAAAAGTTGATACAAGGTGTCGCGACTGATTATTGAGGGCTGGATTGACGGGGGAAATAGGCGGCGGTTGAAGGAATATTGATATGGAGGCATATGCGAACAGGACGAGGAAGGGCCTGTACAATTGGTATTAGTAGATGAGAGAAGCAGCTTCATATATTTGTTACATGGATTAGGGGCGTCACTTCTGCCCCTTAACTACACGTTCAAGGGGAAGCTAGGAACTACGATAGAGTCAAGGCACGCAGCATCTAGTAGATGCTTCCAAAACAGAATGAAAGGCTCCTTATCAAAGAAATAGCTTTCCGTGCTAATCTATCAGGGAAGGGTTTGTGTAGTCTGACAGCATTGAGAGGAAACTAAGAAGAGTGGATGGCAGTCCCGACGAGACGAGAATACTATACAGCATGAGCGGTCCGCACCCAATCCTCCTAGCCGTACCAAATCCTCCTATTATGTGTATGCATCGTGACCACTGCCTAACCTATAGAGATCATAAGGGTGGCACAAACAAGTTTCCCGCGCTTTGTCCAGGGTATAACTCCTGATTCTCAGCATATCCATCCACCTTCTTCTTGAAAAACTCGGCTTCGGTGTGCAATCCGAGACTCTTCAGTAGATGGAAGCCCGTGTACGAGCTGCCTAGCTCCAGGATTGTGATAAGCAGGCGGTTGAATTCCTCGGCACTCGAGGTGCGGGCGAAGTCGGTGAAGGCGATGCATACTCTGGCCCATTGGATGATGGAATTAGGGTCGAGGCATCCGGCCATCTGCCGCCACTCGAAGCTTTTAGTGTTGCATCGAGGGTTCTTGCCAGTAGGAAGCAATCGCTCGAAACCCACGGAACCTGTATAGACTCCGGTCACAGTCGGACCTTTATTCATCAAGAGTTCGAGCTCCTCGATCTTTGTGCATGCCCAAATTTGGCGAAGTTGGGCTTCCAGGAGCGTCGGCAATTGGGATGGGACGAACTCGTGCATGTGTTCTGGTCGATCGGTGTCGAAGAATCTCTCGTTGGCAATGTGTTCTTCAGACGTCTCGGTGGCAAGCTTTGACATTCGGGTAAGAAAGAAGCAGTCTCTGTTGCTTTGGCGGCACGGATGATGTAGGGATAGTATTTTCTCCTCGGTCAGCCAGTACAGCGTAGCAAACTTCTTGACAGTCAGAAGGCTGAAAGATTCTTTGCCAGGGCCAACGTGTACGTAGAGGGATGTCGTCTCGTCGAGGTGGATTCGGGCCTGTCGAAGAGTACGGCACACTTTCTCGATTTCCGTAGGGTATGTAGGGTCATCGCTGCTCATAATGACAGAAGAAATTTCTCGTCCATGCCATAGATACGGATAAGGGCCGGTTTCATCCTCATAAATGGAAGATCGCTCGCAGCTAATGCGCCATACACCGTAGATGGGAGTATAATCATTGTAAGGTGGATAAAACCCGTCGCCGTTGTAGCGGATAGGCAGTTCACCCTCGCAATTGAGAATATCGACAATGTGATTCTTAACTCCATCGTAGACCTCTCCCCTCATCATAATGTCTTCATCGTCCCATTCCGGTGTTCTAAGAAGAGGCCGACTCTCACCATGGGTAGGGTCTGGTCCCTCGTCATCGACAGAAGCAACAAGGAATTGAAGATCGACACCAAAGGTTAGGGCACCCGATTGGTCATCCGAAGCGTTGACTATGTCATCGTACTCCGAGATGTGCTCGGAATCTGCATCTGGAACGAGCGCCATACCTTGCAGAAACGATGAGGTTGGGATGAGGAGTGTTGGGGGTAGAATAGATTCATGGAAAGATTTTCTATTTATTTACTACAAATAAAACGTGGGTTTCTATTCTACGTGGAAAATGTTTTTTTAAAGAAAAGAAAAGAAAAGAAAAACTAATTTGCGCCTACCGAGTTGTTACAGCGATCCCCCAGGAGGGAGATAAACTATTGATTGTCGTTGACTTGGCTGGTAGAGTCGACTTTCACGATGTCACTAAAAATGAATAGGCATAGTAGCAAGAGAAGGAGATGCTAAAATTACATACTGTATTACAGGCAGAACCTATCATCTGCAGTGGTGATTTCACCTAGGTATCTGATGTTTGGTGACTGTAGGTATAAAGAGATTGCATTTTCAACAGCAAAGGAGGTCCTCACATATGACTTTATCTAAAGTGGCTAGATTAACAAGATAAAGTAGAAGAAACCAGGAAAGCCACGGCCTTAACGTCTGACTTGCTGGGATAATGGATATGATTCTACCTATGTCTTTAATGTGAAGGGAGTCGACCTAACTATAGACCAGGAAATCATCATAGCAGTAAAGTTAACCCAAAAATGCTTCCTTGAAAACAGATGCAGTGAACCAGAAAACAACAACATTCATTTTAAAGGGCACATTTGTGAATGATAGACATTTTAGAATCAAGGCTATTGTAGGGCCTGATTTTATTTGAGCACCTCAGTACGGAAATAAAGGAAAAGAAGCGGTACACTTTCACTACTTCCATTAGCCCCTATTTACACTCTTTCCAGACATGCTGCCTCCACCATGTTTACTCCCACCCCTGCCCTTCTTCCTCTCCCCAAACTGATGTATATCCAAAGGGCATCCACTTAATCATGCCTTCTCCTCGGGCTATAGACCCCTCCTCAATCTCGATCAAATGGGGGATCATATTATGTACTCGGCACCTCTCAGTCAGGGGTAGTGAGTCTGGCCCCTCCTCCCCGCGACGGCCGGCGCATCCACCAGCGCAACCGCGAGCACCACCCCCTTCTCAGGATCAGCAACCAGGACTGTCGGTCCCGTACCGCGGTCGTTCTATTATACAGCCCGTTCGGCGCCTCCCCCTCGCCATTCATCTGCGCGGCACAGCCCTCGTCCCGCCGCGGCGGATACACTCCGAGGTGAAGCTCACCGTGGCACTCGAATGCTGCTCGAACCCATCGAAATACGTCGTCACCAGGGCCAAGGACTCCTCCACATCCACCTCATCCCCCCTCAGAGAACACCGGATCCAGCACGCCCAGATCTCCGCCCTCCCATTCGACGGGGAGGGGAGCACCGCATGAGCGTCACCGTGCCGCCCCTCTCGCCATTCGACTCGGCACGCACGCTCAAGGCTTCGATCTCGGCGATGTGCGCCTCGCTGTCAACTTTCACGCGCATAACCAGCACGCCGGGTGTGCTCTGCTCCTTCGTGCGGCCGGCCCCAGTACCCGGGTAGTGTTGCTCGCAGGATCCGCGCGAACCGTGCCCCCATCTTCCTCGAGTTCGACTAGGTAGGTAGCGTCTCCCACAGGCCATCGCCGAGCGCGACGAAACTGGCCGTTCTCCGAGTACCGCACCCCCTCCCGCGAGGGGCAGGTGTGCAGGGTCGTGCGCCCGCAGCAGCGCATCGAGCACGCTATCGATTACATCCTCCAGACACGTTCGATCGATGGGCGAGGAGGTACCGTTGACGGAGGTAGGGTGCGCACGGTGCCGTTGTGGTCTAGCGTCGTGACGGCGAGGACGAACTTGGCGCTGCTCGTCGATGACGGGGAACTGGCGGTCGCGGATGCGCGTGACGAACCCCAGGAACCCCCGGTCTGGAACTGCGCCTCGCACCCCAGTGAGGCGAAGACCGTATCGTTGGTGTCCGTAAGGGTCGCCTGAGTCGACGTTCGTCGTCTTGACCGCATCCTCGAGGCGGTTGCAGTCCTTGTCGAAGAAAGGAGTAGTTGCCACGGGGGTCTTTTCTTTCCACTATGGGTTTGAAGGTTAGTGATGAAGTTTCTCCTAACGCAGCCTCCTGAGGCGAGACTTCTAGCGGTTCTTAGAAGACATTTATGTACCCCCCACATCGACGATCCGGTAATATAGACCGATGTAAACTTGGCATGGTACACCGGTGATATGAGTAGGGAGTTGAGACTCAATTTACGAATTGATCGATGACGATTACAAATAGGAATTATTAACACGAAGGAACACTTTACCTATATAGAAGTTGAATGTGATGTCGAGATAGGAATTCTGAAGGTGGCCTTGATTTTATCTCTTGACTGTCCCCTTTTTAAACATGCAAGCAGCGGAGTCCACACCAAGCTGTAGACAAGGCGGATATTATCTGCAGATATTCCGCGTAATTAGCCGACGGTGTTGGATTGAAACAACATTGATCCTCATCTTTCTAGCAGCGTCTACGCAAAGTCTGCGCTAGGCTAAAGCTCTTCTTAGGCAGTAGGTCTCGCCTGTCGATCGAAAATAATGTTTTGGAAACTGAACTTAAGGCATAAGGATTTTATTATGAAATTCTTCTTATCGGGGTATATTATTTCGCATTTTGACGAAACATGGAAGCCCACCCTGCATAGGCAACGTGAGGCTGCTTTTGCTGACCCTTTCCCCGTCGTATGCTGGCATGAAGTCGAACATTTGCACTACCTTTGCAATGACTTGCACAGCAATAAGCTCGGCCATGCGTTTTCCGAGACAGGTTCGTGCGCCACCGTTGAATACAGGGAACTCAGACGCGGTTTTTGATATGAGTTTGCCGTCTTCAGTTAACCATCTACCAGGCCGAAATTCATCTGCGTCATCACCCCAGCTGATTCTAGACCTATTCATAGCCCATGGGCACCATAAAACCACCGATCTCTCTGGAAGAAAAGTGCCATCAGGGAGGGTAGTTGCCTTCTCACATTCCTTGATTTCAAACGGAATAGGAGGGTATAAGCGGAGCGCTTCGTAAAATACCGCCATCGTATATGGTAATGACGCCGATGTGTAGATGGTTGATTTCATGGTTTCACCACTTTCATTCCCATGGGCCGTGCCCTCTTGACCGGCAAATAACTCCTGAACTTCACTTCGAATCTTGTCAATCACGGATCGTTTATGCATAAGTAGGTAAAATGTCCATGTTAGCGACTGGGCCACTGTATCTCGACCAGCAGAGAGATAATTAAGAGCGGCATCCGCC
This sequence comes from Biscogniauxia mediterranea, assembly GCA_018398605.1. Lineage (NCBI taxonomy): Eukaryota > Fungi > Ascomycota > Sordariomycetes > Xylariales > Xylariaceae > Biscogniauxia > Biscogniauxia mediterranea. Next base: position 2,657,137 of record JAGXTR010000007.1, on the reverse strand, counting down.
ACAAGTCCCCTCTCTGTACCAAGAGAGTCCAGCAAAGACTGTATTAGACTTCCCGACACTTTATCAAGCCGTCCATCGTCTGCCGTGGATTTAGGTGAGGGTTTCCCAATATGACCTCGATTTTGAATCGCATTATCTACTATCTCCTTTCCAAAGTCGCGAATGATAGTAAGAGACTTCCGGAAGCGATACCCAGTGAGTGGCTCAGTGATGAACCATAATGGGTTTTGGAAACGCTCAGTAGTTGCCCCGGACGCAAAATCAAAGGCGGTGGTAAAGTCATCGTCGGCATGCATTTCCATGTCATAAGCCATTTTCCCCATGAGTTGACTCGTGATCTCATGGAACACCGTCTGTAAATCAACGACACTACCATCACAAGAACGCTTCTTCAGTAGATCGATGCTCTGGCCAAGATAACGAGGAAGAGCAACATCAGTCAAGACACGGAGGTTGGAGGTATTGAGGAAGTTGAGTCCAGCCTTTCTTTGAATCTTCCATAGCTCACCGTCAGCATTGATAATGCCATATCCGAATAGGTCCCAGGAGCGCCGTTTTACAAATTCACCCTTGGCAAATATACCCTCATTCTTGAAAACATAATCGAGGTTTTTGGGGTCATTGATGACGACGCCCGGGTGGAGGGTAGGTACGGTGATCTGGAAGGTCTCGTACCCGAACTGTCGTTCACATTTGACAACCCATGTGAAGAGCTTCTGTCGAGCCTGTAGAAACCGTAGTCCATTCCCTACTATTGGCAGGGTATCGGATGGCTTCCTGTCGTACTGTGAGTGACATGGACAAAGGAATCATGACAGGTAGGCAAGAGAGTAATACTTCAATGGCACGCCATTACGCTGTATGCGTGGTATTCTCAGGAATGTCCTGTGGCATACGAGAGTTGCAATGAGAAATGCCCAAAGAAGCCTATAGCCTTCTAAGAACGCCATACTCTTTCAGTTATGAGGTAGGTGTGTCTTCAATCCCGCTAGGCTATGTGGTTGTCGTGGTGTGGCATCATCTAAACTTTGGAGTACGGCCCTGGTTCCATTGAAGTTGACAATGGATAATCATAAACACCTTCTCTGCTTCCGAGATGGGTATTGTTGATTTTGATAGGGAGGTACTTGTAGTACAACTTGAAGGTAAGCATGTATAAAAGGGATTGGTGGGGGTTTGTCGATGTTCTTTGAAACTCTAAAGTGTTTTCGCTAGTTGTCCTAGGGGGGCAGGGGGTGCCCATAGCTCAGCATGCTTGGCTAGTCTTGGCCTTGCACGGACCAAACGCTGCGGAAGATCATGCATGATAGTGGGGAACCTTGTTAGAGCTCCTGCCCGAGCTCACTCAACGGGGCCAATGACGAAAGCTGTAATTTACGTAACTTTCAGATCGAGTTCGAGGTAAAAGAGAAAGAGCTGCAGAGTGGGAGGTAGGTAAACCAGAACATCAACATTGCTCAGTAACCACCACCACCACCACTTCTCCCCTACACCCCTCTTCTCTTCTTCGTCTCTCTACATGTACGGAATAAACGGGCATGTATACAAGCTGAAAAACAATTCGAACAACAACAATCAGCTTGCTGGTTATTATTCAATCGATTGACGGATTTACGGTTACCATTCTGACCTACCTCCCTAGCTCTTTGGCCTTCTCAAATACCTGTTAGTACCTGTGAATCACCATGGCACCTTGGATTCCCCGGATGCATCTCTTCGAGATCGATGATCAGCCTTGGTAAGTCTCTATTCCACGATCCATTGTTACCTACCACCTACATACCTACCCTACACAATGGGTAGGTAGATATTTTAGACATAAATCCCGATCATACAGCAGAGGCAAGGACTAACACCAAGTCTCAACGTCCCCAGGTTCCCATCCTTTCTTCGAGCACATGTACAGTCGGGCTTGACTCACGCGTGGACCATATGTATACCAATTCTACAGTCCTGCAGCCCAGCAACCCTAGTTGCGAACACTCTACGCCAAGTGCTAGGCAAATCGGTATCGGCGTATACCTATATCGACTTCTGTGCTGGAGCTGGTGGGCCTACGCCTTTCATCGAACAAGCTTTGAACCGACAACTGGAATCCGACTCTCCTACGACGAATAATGGTGGCGCATCTTCATCCTCCAAAACCAAGGACGGGAAAGCTTCCTTCGCAGCTGTGGCAGCAGCGAAGCCCCCTGACTCCAACGGGAGGGTAAAGTTCATCATGACGGACCTGCACCCCCACATATCGAGCTGGGAGGCGGCCTCGAAAAAGAGCGAGCACCTGACCTATGTGCCGGAACCCGTTGATGCAAGCAACGCCCCCACAGGCTTAATACAACAGCATACCGCTGCAGGCAAGAAAGTGTTCCGTCTTTTCAATTTGGCATTCCACCACTTCGACGACGATCTAGCTCGGGCGATACTGAAAAACACCGTTGAGACAAGTGACGGATTTGGGCAAGTCTTACCTTCCACCGTCTATTCCCCTCCTCTCCCTCGTGTCCTAGATTATCCATCATCCGGTCTAACAATTTCCCCGTAAACAGCATTTTCGAGCTCCAAGACCGTACTCCTTCTTCCTTCCTCTCCTGCACCCTCTTCGGGGTCTTCGTCCTACTCCTAGCGCCCTACTTTTACTGGTGGTCACCTGAGAGGCTCTTCTTCATCTACGTGCTCCCCGTGATCCCCTTCGTCCTTGTCTTCGACGGCATCGTCTCCTGTCTGCGCACCCGCACAGCCGTCGAAGTCGGGCATCTCCTACGGACGTGTGGTGCGTCCACGGCAAATGGCGACACTGGAGAGTGGACCGTCCACCACGGCAGGGAGATGTTCCTCTGGCCCATCGGTTACATGACATGGATCATCTGCACTAAAGACAGCGAAGAGGATGCGAAGCAAGCTGTAATAAGTGCCAATATGAGCGCGTCTTTGAATACAGGTGCGGACACAGGCTTAGCTTCACAGAAGGGGAAGGGCAAGGCAGCGAAGGAGGTGAGTCGAACGCAAAATAGGGGTGAACCCCCCAAAAAGGTTGAGTGATAATGGGAATATTTCCTAGATACGCTGGTCGGATCTACCTGATTCTGCTGTGGTCCTCTGGTGATTGAAAGGCGGACGATATATCTGTTTTCGACACGGATTACATGATGATATAGCATGATATGGCGTTTGCAATAGGCGGATAGGGATGACTTAGTAAAGCGAGCATGGAAAAAAAAGGAGAGTGGGGAGGAAAAGTGGTTGATTCAAGCTTGTTCCGATAAAGCGAGGCAGATATCCATCCCCTTCTGTTGAAACTACTATTTGTACCCTGCGTCGACTACGTTATACGCACGAACCCTTTACATAGGTATTTTATCGGCTGCCCACATGCATGAGGAGGAAAACAGAGAGATGGACATGGCATATAGTAAAAGCACTAATGATTGAAAAAATACTACCTATCAAGCAAAAAGAAAGGACGAGTATGTACCAAAGTGCGAGTGAGTTGGTATACACGCGGGCGTGGAATTCATTTTCCTCCCTCCTTCCTTCTCTCTCTCTCTCTCTTTCTTCTCGACTTTGTATGTATAGGATATAGAAAGAAAAAAAGAAAGGAAAAATAAAAAATAAAAAGAGCAAGAATGAATATTTGACAATGAAAGGTCCTCGTGAAGCGACAACAATAGCACCCCTCCCCTTGCGAAGCAATCAATCAATCAATCATTCATTCATTCCCTAAACCCCCAAAAATAATCCGAGACGCCCCTTCTTCTCCCCATTTCCCCTTCCTCCGCTACGATTCCTCTCCCGCGCCTCCGGTGCGGTTTGGGTTAGGTACATAACCTACCTACCCAGGCACATCACTTCCCCTCATTGTCAATTATATACCCCGGTTCCTGTCTTACTAACAGGTGGTAGGTGCCTAAGGTGGATGGGCTCACACACCCCGTCCAAATTCAACTAAAGGAAAGGAATACGAAAAGAAAAAAAAATTTATTCCCTTCAAATATCCAAGCATCGTAAGCATAACAGGATTTATTTATTTACTTTTCGGTTTATCTCGTGAGCCATCCCAGGTAATCCACCACGATGAGCGTCACCATGCTATTGTCAAGTCAGTATCAATATTCACGTTCCGATTGAATGTACGAGTTCGGCGAATTTGAGGAAAAATGGATTACAAAAGGGTCAAACAATACGGATTATGATTGAACTAAAATGAATGGAAGAGATGGAAAGGGGAGGGAGATTTCCAACTTACGCATGTGGCGCAATGCGAACATAGTAAGTACCGAAACCGCGATAGAAACGCAGGATACCCTCCTGCCGGGCCACCTTTGCGAAGCAGTCGACCATGCTTCGGTAGGGCAACTTGCCGTCGGGTCCCCGCTGCTGCTTTTGCAGGCGTGTCTTCACGAAGTCGAAGGGCAGACTGAGGAAGGAAGCAAAGAATCCGGCGATGGCGCTAGCCGTCAGGGTCTGGGTCTTGTTTGACCAAGTGGTGTGCTTTTTCAGCTGCACCTTGGCCTCTGAGAAGAACGCCAGCTGCCCGAGATTGAGCGCCATTGCTCGTACCACTGTTGGCGTGGCACCCGCCCACAGGGCTGTTACGCCCTCCGACCGCACGATCGAAGTCATTGCGTCCACCACCGACTTGTAGTTCTTTCGCTCGGCGATAGGTTTTAATCCGTCGGATTGCATACGAATAAGGGCGAGGTCGGCTGGGTTGCCGATAAACGCCGCGAGGCCACCAGCGACAAGGCCAGCACCCGCTCTCTCGGTAAATCCAACCGTGGTACCGTTTTCCTTCGCTCGTGTCGTCAGTGATTTCATGAAAGTGTCGAAAAAGCCCAATCTCGCAGTGGTGTAAACAGCCTGGCGTAGCAGACCCGCGGACAGGCCGGTGTATAAGTCGAGAACCTTGCCCTGGCCGATAATCTCCCTCGCGACCGATATGGGGGTGGGCTTCGGGCCGGTGGCGACTCCCTCGCCTGCGAGCTGAAGTCTAACTTTGATCATGTCGACGGGCTGGATCACGGTGGTGGCTATCATCCCGGAGATACCACCGTTGAGGAAAGGCAGCGCAGCTCGCATGAATGGGGTGTGCAGGAAGTCATTTCCCACAACAGCGACAGTCTCGGTGCCTTGCTTGCTCATGTTGGAAGACTTGGAACGAGCAGCTTCAGCGGCCTGCTTCAGAGTATTGGAACTCATAGTTCCAGATTAGAAGACAGTGAGAACAGGTCGGAGATATCGTACAAGTTGAGCACGTGCCGGCTTCTGGTTAACCCGGGCCTAGAGAAAGGGGGGCCGGGGCAAAGGGAACTAGAAAAAACGACAGCCGAGTTAGCGACATTTTCGCAAGCGTGGGCCACGTCGAGAGTTTAATATGCAGAGATATGCCCTCTTGCACAATGTTCAAGAAGATGAGGCAAATGTAGAGAACCGGTTGCACAAGGTCAACCGAGAAGACACCATTGGCTGATACGGGTACTGTTCCCTAGATCGCGAAGAAAATAGGGCCGGGATGGAGAGGTGCCCGGCGTATAAGTCGGCTATATAGGGGACATTGACCCGTAGCGCAGTTGAGGCTATCATGGTGGATTGATAGAAGTGGGTCCCATGTCGGGAAAGATAGGGATAGCGGATGCGAGCTGATGTAGCACAGAGCCGAAGCGATGGGATGGGATTTGTGCATCGGAAATGACCAGCCAGCTTCCCGCTGCTTTCGGAGAGATATAAAGGGAACCACAATTGGTGGATGGGGGTGAGTAGGTGGTGATAAACATTGGGGCAGGGCGATTAAGAGAGGGAAATGCCATGGCAGAGCATGACATAGCATAGCCGTAGCTATAGCCAAAGCCAAAACCATAGCCAAAACCATAACGAAAACCATAACCATGTTGGCCATAACCGTAGCAACACCCGATAACAGCGCGGCCGGACATCGGTGGAGCGGAAACACGACATAAGGAAGATATGAAAGTGGACATACCGGCTTATACAATTATGATATCCAAAAAAAACCAAGGTACACAGACGAACAACCAGAGTAAGAGAACGGCTCTCTAGCCCCCTCCACTGAGACAAGACCGTATATAACAGTGTTTCATGCGAATAGGACTCGGCGAATGGTATGAAAGTCCGCCAGCTCGGGTTTCCAGAAACTTAGCTAAGATTTCGGGCGTGGCGCCTCAACAGGCGGGTGTAAGCTCGGGGCGCCCCAAAAGAAAAAGCAATAGATGGTGGATCGGTAACCCGTTATTTGGCGTGGACGTGGGCGTGGCGTGGGCGTTGGTGGGAAAATCAACAGAAACTAGAAAGTTTAGGAGCAGAGCAAGGGCGGAAAGCAGTGATGGATGTAGGAGAGCTTGGTTAAAGATACAGCTAGGAAGGTTGGGTAAACTTGGGTCGATAGGTAAACACGCGACAGCAGCGTAGAGTAGAGTCGAGTAGAGTTAGAGCTGGCTGGTCGGATAATTTATAAACGGACAAGTTGTCGATGTCCGGCGTAATATTATATAAAGATGAGATGAGATAATCGGGAGTTGCGGTTGATGAATGAGTTGAGTCAGATTCGGTCTAGTCGGTCGAGTTCTATGTTGAATGTAATCCCCCGTGGGCGGATGGAGGCGATATGTGTTAAGAGATTCAGATATGAAATTGTGTATGGATATGGATATGGACGAATGGAGGGACGGATGTATTGGCAAAGCTGAAGAACCTTCAACGGGTAGAATCGTAATCGAGAGCAGGTCTGGTAGATAAAAAGATCCTTGCGACTTCCCAGCCAGAAAAAAAGGAGAAAGAGAAAAGTCAAACTAAAGAAGGAAGCCAGGAGGCAAAAGTTTAATCTGTGCCGTCTACCTCTAGTTGAGCCTGTACGTAAGTAAAATCGATCCAAGGAAGGAGAGGGATCGGGAGAAAGCACAGGAGTAAAACTTTAAGACAGAGGGAGGGGGGGCAATCCGTGGAGATTAACTTATACCTATCGTTCTAATAGGTTTGCCTAGGTCAACGTTCCTAGGTTAGTGGTGGTTTGTTGTATGAGGCAGCTGGAGGTAAGATGAATAGTCCCGTCCTGTTCTTCATGGTCCCTCCTCCTCCTCCCTACAATTAGCCAGACAGGCAGCTACCGAACAAAGAGACGTACAGTTCACTCGCAATGATGCGGGGTTTGGGAAGTTGCTGTTCGCACTACCCGTTTGGGGTACCGTATGATTTCATCTGCATATATGCTGGTAGACCAATGTCCAGTAGGTATGTATTTCCAAGTGTAGTGTAATATACGTTAGGTACCTACCGTGTTGGTAGTACGTTCGACGTGGCCCGCTGTGGCTTCATCCTAATCTCAATCGGGGTCTGTCTTGTCTCATCTTAACTTGCCCAAGCCTCAACACCAACGGACCAAGAGTCAACAACTCAGCAATTTCTGATTAGCTACTAGGTAAAGCCCTTTTTATACGTTATGCGCGGGACGTAGATATGCACGTACCTACCTAAGAGCTGTAAGCCCATCGACCATGAATGAAAAAAAAAAGAAATGATGCGTCGTTCGATCGTTCGTTCCACTTTTTGGACCCCTTGGCCCACCGACGTGCTCTAAATATCACAATGCATGCCGCGGTCGGGGGTAGTACAGCTGGCGGTACCTCTTTGTACCTAATAAGTTTCGGCATTGGGGATTCAATCCATGCAATCGCATGTGAACCTGTCAGTCGGGGTATTGCTTATGTAATGCTGTACGGATACCAAGCTGCAAGTTATTAACCTACCTACTTTTTTGCCCTTCGATACGAATTACAAGCACCAAATATTTCATCGTAATGATCCAGCAACAAAGATTCCTTAAGTACCATGTTACGATATGTTGGTTGCAAGCCATTATGTACATTGATAGCCATAACCAAAATGGGCACCACCCCATGACTTCGGAGAAAAACTAACAGAAGTGACTTCTCCAAATTACAGTCCTAGAACAACTTACTGATGATACCGCGATATTCCCGCCCCCACGCAGCCCCCCTACTCCGGCTAGCGTATTGCGGGGTAAAAAGCTCCATTCGTTCCACGGGAAATCGAATCATAAGGTCTACTACAGGGACTGATATGCTGATATGGTATAAAGTGACGTCAATCACACAAGATCTAGGCCTTCATCCCTCGTTTTTATTCTTGCGTTTTGTATCTAACGGAGCATCTCGGACACTCGGCATCACATTCTGAATATTTGATATGCATACAGCAGTGAGCAGCCAGGTAACTTAGCACCCAGGTTAGTTAAGGAATCAGAGAGTTAAATTGTTAGTAGCCATATTTTATTACTAAAATTAAACAGTACCTCGCTACTAACCTAAAGGTTAGGCAGTTGTCCACGGACTTGGAACGTCCATGCTGCCATGTTGCCGGATTACGCGCTAGGAAAAAGTGCGTTTCTAAAAGGGGGAAACGCCGTCCGCTTCGCCGGGGTTGACGTGATAATGACATTACAGGTCACATGCATTGGCAAGAAAAAAACAAAGAGTCTAAGAACTGAAATAGTGGAACTGTAGACTTGGCAGTATTCTAATGTTAGACACAACTTGAATTACTAATGTAACTCTCTTAACTTATATCATAATTGTATCACATGCAATATCTACATCCCATTTGCCCTCAAGGCAATCTAGTTCATTGCGCTCCTAACAGCACCGTTTATCATAACGTACATCCGAAAAGACATGTCCGTAACAACTATAAACATCACCACCGGTGTGCGATTATAAGAAATTACCTAACCTAGGCGGCTTTGGTGATTTGCGAATAATAATATTGTACCTTTCTATCGAAGCAGACAAAACGAAGCCTTGCAATCTGCGCTCAAACTTAGGGTTGTGTTCGTCAGCGTATATACGTTCGGAAATAGCTCTCAGCTTCAAAGGTCTGAATAGGGAGACGGAGATCAAAGCTCTTAAGGGATATCATCCATCCTCGGAATGGAAACACTACCTAGGAACTACCAGATTGTCTTGAGTCTATAGGTTAGAGCCTTACTACCACTAGCAAATATCTATCTATGTAAGCATAATCAACCCGCAAACACCCCGCATAACCTCCCCTCCCCTCAAATATCCTCTTCCAGCGGCACCGGCTCCATCGTCCCATCCTCCTGCCAGACGGCATTGTACACGCTCCAGCTGATCGACGAGCCGCCGTCGCAGGCGACCTGGCCCGCGGCGCCGACGCCGTCCGCGTCGGCGTACGAGTCGACGGCCAGCGACACGAGGTCGATGACGTCCAGGTTCCCGAGGTCGAAGCGCGCGTCCGACCCGTCGGTGCGGTAGAAGCCGAACGCGCAGGAGCCCGCCACCAGCAGGTCGGCGTAGGCCTGGCCGGCGAAGCCCGCCGCCGTGAAGTAGCCCGGGTTCGCGCGCAGCCACGGCAGCATCGCGCTGCAGTGGGCCGCCGGCGCGCGCTCCGACGCCGTCGCGAGCGCCTGCGAAAACGCCGCCGCCGGGAGGGTGTTGCACAGGTTGGACTGCCACGCCTGCGGCACGTGCTCCGACGTCATGTCGCGCTGCTCTGCGGCGGCGGCGGCGCGGACGGGCGCAAAGGTGAAGAGCGCGTCGTTGAGACGCACCGGGATGGTGCTGCCGTCGGGTTGGCGCCGGGTCGAGAGCTCGGCGTATGAGGGAGGGGGGCTCTTGGGGGGGATAGGGATGACGTGCCCGAGGCCGAGTGTGGCCAAGGTGATGAAGGTGAGGCTAGCGATGAGGCGCATCTTGAGCGGCGGGATTGCTTTCTCGACGCGTGAAGATGGGCGTGTGTGGGAGTAAGAGATATATGCTCGTCAATTTCCTATCAGCCTTGCGTATTGTGTTGCTAGCTTCGCCCCTGTATGTATGAAGAGGATACTGTCGAGCACAACGGGTTATGTGGAGTCATATAGAAAGAAGACCTGTGGCTTGAACAGTCTTTGGAAGGGATGCCCTATTTTCATCAACTTAAATATTTATTGTATTAGCTATTCTCTATTCACAATGTTCGTGTTGTTACACAGTCAGATACAGCGTGGTCATTCATTCTGAGAATCCCGTTGCAAACAATGTGGTGTCATTTCCCATAAGTGAATAGAAACCAGTGGCCCAATTTAACACTTTATCAAGAAAATGTGAATGATATTTAGTGCCATGCCACGCTATCATCATAATGGCCAAGTTGTACAATTATCTATTACTTAAATAGCATGTGATAACTAATTGTTTTGGCTGGAGGACCCTCACGTTTCACGATAATGATATATCAATGCGCCGAGCACTTGAGCTAATGTGTCAACTACTACAATGAAGTTGTGGGTTTCCATATGTTACAGCAGCAAGATTGACTCTGAGCGTCAAGAATTGCTTCCTACAAATTCCCACCAGGCTACTGGTAGTACACTGTCCTATTCGTACATAGCACATTGATATTACTATAACTGGGAGTACCTACCTAGGTACCTAATCTAAGGTTTAATAACGTACATCAGTATCGGGTGGACCTGAGCTTCCAATGCTGGCTTCTAGAACAAGCCTCACCCCTGAAGAAAAGAAAAGGGAGGTGGGGTTAACATATCATTGGTTTTGACACTTGGACGCTATGGTGGCCTAATTTTACACTACGAGTGCTGCCCGTTTTCTGAAATGAAGAACAGAAAAACCTTTTCTCGACGTCTTCACAATCCATCCCCCTTTTCACAAAAAACCCCAAAACAAATCAGTTGCGGAATAACTTCGAGAATTCCCATCGATTCAATCGGCCCTGCTAGCTCTCTACATGTCTAACCCAATCTAACCATCAATACTTGTTACCTACGCACCATCCATCGAGATTGGCCCACCTACTAGTGAGTCCCTGCATTAGCAGCCGATTCCCTCGGACAATTCGGACCAAGCCATGAACCCCGACAGTGGTGCCGGCGGCGGCGGCGGCGGCAACATCATCGCCCGGAGGGCGGCGCGCAAGCAGCTCACCAAGCGGTCCCGCATCCGCACGGCCACCATGTTCGTGCCCATGTCTCCGGGCGAGACGCCCGAGCACCACTTCCCGCTGCAGACGGTGTACACGCGGACGCGGCAGCCGCGCTTCGTCAACCGGTACGACAGCCGGGAGATCCTGCTCGTCGTCGACGGCAGCTGCGTCAACCAGGGGCGCAAGGGCGAGGTCCCGGCCGGCGGCTGCAGCTTCACGTACAAGGGGCCCGGCGTCGCCGAGTGCTCCGGGGCGCCGCCGGCCTTCCTCTTCGACGACGACGGGGGCCAGGTGGGGTTCCCGCTCGAGGACGAGGACGAGGGGGGCGCGGGCCCGGCCCCAGCAGCAACCGGGCCAAGCTGCGGGCCGTGATCGCGGCGCTGCAGTACCGCGCGTGGCAGGAGGAGGGGTGGCGCCGCATCGTGGTCGCGACGAACCTGCAGTACGTCGCCTTCGGGGCGACCGCGTGGCTGCCCGTGTGGGTGCGGCGCAAGTGGCGCACGCGCAAGTGCAAGAAGGTCGCCAACCGCGACCTGTGGGAGGAGCTGAGCGGCACCATCGAGGGCCTGGCCCGGCTGGGCACCGAGGTGTCCTTCTGGCTGCTGCCGCCCCAGCTCGCCAAGCAGGGCTCCTCCCCGCTGGTCAGCGATACGAAGGAGGTGGCGCGGGAGGCGGCGGAGATGCGGTATGACGCTGTTATGGCCGAGTTCAGGAGGTTGTGCGGGATCGAGGTTTGACCTGAGTTGACCTGAGCCGGGTGCAGGACGCTCGCCGTAACGGACCAAGGACGCACTAGACTTCGGGAGGGTTTTTGATTTGTTTTAGGAATTCAGAATTAGTTAATGTTTAGATGTATAGTAGAATTACAGAAACCCCATATACTCGCGTTATGGTAGAATATAGCAGCATCCCTTTTCAAGCAATCCTCAGATTCTCCCTGTTCTAGTAGGTATGTGATATATCATGGCCCTCTTTCCTGAAAATGGATCGTGTTAGATACCTCCTACCTAACCTAGGTACCTAGTATCTAGGCCGAGAGTTTGTAAGACTCTACTTGCCAGCTGCTTGCACCTGACAAAGGTATTTCTCGTGTAGGTAGGTCGGCTGGTCGATAGACATTCGATATCTCCTTCCACGACGAGTGGACCCAGTGCTACTACTCTCTCCATCTCTCCTACACCAATACGCCCATCACAGATCCATCACATGTATAATATGACACTGCTCTCATCACCGCCAATGCCTAAATGCACCTTGTTTCCCCGCGTTAGCCAGACATGGGTAGATGATCAGAGTACCCGCTTATGGGTAGGTACATACCTGTACTGCAACCTGAAGTCACTTCTGTCCGCTTCAATTCAGGCCACCTGCTCGAAATCTCAGGCGTTCGTTCAGGAGGATATTATTCACCACCTTTCTATCAAGATCAAGCCCGGGATGCTTCTGGGAGATTTCGTACCCAATCTGGCTCGCCTTCTTCTCGGGGTTTCTGAGGAATAGCTCCTTGATGTCTCGGATCACCTCGTCATTTAAGTTGTTTCGCCGATTTGCCGGAATGGAAGACGCCTTCGACGACATGGGGTGGGTGTGGTGCTTCTGGTCCTTCACGTACGAGAACCTCCACCCAGGCTGGTGCATGTACGGCTTTCTGTCCCCGGTGTAGTACACCAGAGCCCCCTGCCAGGGACAGTCCTCGCGAGTCGACTTGCAGGCCCGCAGGCCCTTGGATCCAGATGGCCTCTTTTTGCCCTTGTAGCAGCCGTAGACGATGCGCGTGCGGTAGCCAAGGGTGTGGGACCAGTTGGCTGAGCGTATGCGCGACACGGCGAATCCTGACAGCTCGGCGGCCTTCTTCAGAGCTCTCTCGGCTTCATCCAATGACCCCCAGACCTTGTATTCAATAGTTTGCAGTGTCTCCGTCGGCCTAGGGGGTGCGTGAGAAGAGGCATATGGGTCTCCGGAAGCATCGTCCAGAAGATCCCCGGTTGCAAATGAGCCGTCGTCGCCGAATTCCCCCATCCTGGTAATCCCACTTTCGGTTGTGGGAGTGTGGTGTATGCCAGTTGGCGGGAGCTGATCTAAGTTAGTAGGTTAGTGTAGTTGATGCAATTTGTAAGGAAAAGAAGAAAAGAATTAATTTTGGTCGACGAAGTGACTTCTGCGGAGACACCAGATGTACTGTGGGGCTAGACGCGTATGTGGGCCGAGCTTATCTGGTTAGCGCGGACGAAGTAACGTGCGTTCGGCTCACTATCAAGTGCAATTAGCTAGCTGGCTGGTTTGCAATCACACAGCCCCACCACTGTCCTCTCTACACTACAACTATATAATTGACTCCACAGTAAGAATAGGGGAAATTGAAGTCACCAAATCAACATGAAACGCGGAGTTATATAGGTAGGTTAGGTATACCAAATTATATTCAAAGCATTACCAAGCGAATGTACGAATGCTAATATACCTACCTAAAGGAATGTTCCATCTATATACTATCCAATACCAGAAACCTCCCAAAAGAAATTGGAAAAAGCCAAAAAAAAAACCACCCAACTAACATAACCCCCTATATTGCTACCGCCTAGATGAGCGAGACCAGCCTTGCTACGCTCTACCACCAAGCGACGCTGATGCCGTTCGGCACGTCCTGGCCGTCGTACGCGAAGTCCTGGCCCACGATGTTGACGTCGAACTCGCCCACGGCGGCCGCCTCCCAGTGCAGCACGGCGCCGGCGGGCAGGCGAACTCGCGGACGGCAGGGGGCAGGGCCGAGTCGTCGAAGGCGTAGAGGCCGGAGGCGGCGTCGAAGCGCAGGCGCGCGAGCTGGGTCCCGCGCAGGTTGCCCTCGGCCAGGTCCGCCAGGTCCGCCCACCCGCCGCGGAACACGTCCAGCGCCTGCTCGCCGAGCACCGTGTCGCCGGCGCGGCCGGCGCGGAACACCAGCCCGCACGTGCGCCCCTCCAGGCCCGACGGGATCGGGATGTCGTACAGCGTCGACGTCTCGACCCCGCCGTTGCGCACCGTCTCCGTTTGGGATCCTTGCGTGTTCTGGTTGCTCGCCACGTCGTGGGTCTTGAGTATGCTCGGCAGCGCGTAGCCCGCGGGGTGGGAGGCGTCGCGGCCGGCCACCTTGGTAGTAGTGCTGGTGGTGGTGGTCGGGGCGGCGAGGGAGAGGGTCGCCGAGACGAGGCAGAGAGCGGCGGCGGTGTACTTCATTTTGGATGATGTGTTCGGTGTGAGTGAAAAGAATAGGTTGGTGATGGGAATGTAGCTGTGTTCTAGTAGTTGTTGTTGATGATGCTGATGCTGATGATGGTAGTAGAGAATCTGTTTTTCTGGTGGACGCACCTCAAGTTTATATACCCATATCGTCGACCCCTATGAGCCGCAACCTCACGATCTGTATAGCCCTGCTGCTGATCACATTCCTAAAATGGATCTATTTTTACTCTCTCGCATACCCGTTAATCGTTTACATGAGCTTATGTTATGGGCCGTACACTAGTCCTCTACGGCTGACGCTCGCTATGCACTCTGTTGTTTCTATTGGCTGCCTCGAAACCTGGGGACCAGTAGACCTGGGGTTTGAGCTGAGAAGAGGAACACTAGATTCTCACTGCCACATACCAAGTCTGGTGCTGTCCGGGATGTCTAATGAAAGGTGATCATTCTGGAGCCAGGTGACTGGCGAAGCCCCCATCACCAAGCCCAAAAGCGGCAGATACCTCGAAGGGCTATAGTGCAAACATTAGCCTATTGTACACGCCACTAGAATCGACAACGATATTTACAATGCTATTATCTTCTGACCTCTCTTGACCTACATGTTTTATCCACAGCCTTGCGTGAGTTTATGCTGATGCCAAGATTCGTGGCGGATTACTTCTACATACTAGCTACCTATCTAGATGTATGTATTTGAGCACGCATACTATAATTCGAGCATTATAATGTATTTCTGGTCAGAATTGCGGCTAGAAGCTTCGAACAACTAACAAATTAGTAATAGTTTGCCTTGATAGCTCTGCCTCCTTTTCTGTTAGCCATCTGCATCATTTTGTAGCGCGTAGCCGCCATAACAGCTAGCCTCTATACCGTTATCACAATATATAGCTCGGTACTATAAGACCTAATGCTAGACGTAAGATGCTTAGACTGAGAGCAATGAGTTCGAGAGCCTTATTAACCTTATCATACGTTACATTCAGGAAGTAATACCCGTCAATCCGCAAACAAGCAGCGCCGCGAAGGAACAAAGAGTCGCTTCACCACAGCAATAGGACTATCTGGCACAGAGATCAATAGTCTTGCATGGAACTGTTTAGGTTTACTTGGACTTATGGTATTCTATTTCGAGACGGGCTCTACAATCTGGAGATATCTCGCTTCGCGGTCTATTTTAAGTCCCATGAGAAGCGAACAGCAAACCTATGTCCCAAATTACTGCTTGCCTGTGGCATGTATTTTTATCTCTTGTAGTACTAGTACTATATAAACGCTAAGTTGAACACATAACTTGTTTCTACCGTTTGCGTAGCGTCTCTCGTATAACGGGGGCATGGCTCGTTGATATATTCGCCGTCATCTCGGTGTCAGCACTTATACCAACGCTTAAATTTAGCCAGTCAAAATCTAAGGTCTAGCGCGGTATATACGGTGCAGAATTCATGGAGGTACTACATAAAAACTAGTACTATGGTGATATAGATAGGTACTTGATATAAGGGCTACACACGGAGCGGCAAACTTTCTAAGTTGGCTGTGTAAGAAGGCTACCTACAGATATGTCTATCGACTATCACTTGATTTGGTAGCGGGACCTTGGAGACACAGGGACAGAAAAGAATTAAACGAACCAAAATATATCCATTTATTTTGGGTAAATACATGCATTTCGTTCCCTTCGAGTTCCACTCACCTATCATAGGTCAAGCTGCGTGTTGAAGTCGTGTCACGTGAGACTACCGCCTTTTTGGGTAATTCCGCATTTGGGGTAAATAGTTCACATTACCCCTGTACGAGGTTTAAGTTTTGTTGGTTCGTAACATAACCTGCGTGCAAAGGAATTGGTTGAACTCCGTTGCCAATCTGCGGAATTGCTCAAAAAGGCGGTACCCATATGGAGACTTACACTTTATCTCCCCACGGAACCACTCCGTCGCGCTCCTTTAAGGGGACAAAGCTCATAAGAATTACACGCTGGGTTAACAGCTGGATATGTCTAAAATTGTTAAAGGCACATTACATACCTGGATTAACGTGCTACGAGCCAAGCCCATAGTTGCCGACTACGCCGTACGCAGCCATTTGTGGGGTACATAGTATGTAGGTAACAACAAACATCAATATACACTAAGTACCTACTTACTAGTTGCTCGACATTATACGAGCAGACTCCATGTTATTGCCATGTCAGAATCTTAGACCATCTTCTTTCCCCTATTATAGAACCCCCAGGTCAAAGCGTATATATCGAAATGTTACAAGCTAGCAACGTTCCATTAATTATCATATCCTGAAGCGAGTATGAGACCTAAGCGACCTAGTCCCTTTTTCTTATATGCCCACCCACGTACCATACCGTAAGTTTTCGAGGAAGTATCTATATATACAATATCTTTTCTTCAAGTCCATTAGCCCGTCATCGTCATCTCCATCTGACAGCAGATGGTCCCTTACGCCATAGTAAATTTGTCCTTCATGTCTTCTTGGTTGGTGGCGTTATGAAACCACCGATCACGAGACCTGGTGAGCTTGTCGAATCATAAAGGTGTAGACTGCTACGAAAAACTAGACTTACACGATGCCTTGATTTACATCTAACGTGAGATTTATCGACTTCACTCCAAGGAGGCAGCCGAGCAGGCGAATGCTCAGGTTAGTAATCAACACTACACCATCGCAATGACGGAATAAGTGAGATGCTTATTGACGGATGGAATAGGAGGGTGTTTATATATCAACGATGGAAACCATCTCCTTCTTTCTTCTGGTTTTTTTTTTTTTTTTTTGAGTCAGAATGAAGAGTACTGGCAGTAGCATTGTGATCACGGTGGCAGTAGGAATTACTTGAATCATCTAAGATATAATTATACCTTAGGAGACTGTAGAACCCCATTAACCTACTGTATTTCATGTTAAATCCAAATCAGCCTCATCAGTCAGAGTGTTGGAACATGCATGCTCCTGACTATGCCTATTGCATTCAAGGAGCTTTCACCAAGTCACTAGTCATATAAGCACTCAAATCTACAACCAATTTCACAGCAAGCGAGAGACAACAGTTGGTAGCAAATAGCAAATGGTATAGAGTGAACTCGGTATCATAAAATTTGCCTATCCCGCCTCCCATGCTCTATTTCCGCCAGGCCCCCCATCAGTGGAGTAGTAGTATGTCGACGGCCAAAATCAAGCGCATGGAACCCTCGTCGTAGGTTTGTTTAGCACTGAGTAGCATTTCCTTGCAGAGGTGGTGGGTTCGTTCCGTCACAGCTACCCTCGTCGTTGATGATTTGGCAGTAGTGCCCTGGCGAGCGCCGGCAGTCCACGGCCATGGCGGCGTGCTGGCCTCTGCACTTGATGTACGAGTACACGGTGTCGCAGACGTCGTAGTGGCCGTCCGGTCGTGTGCACACAGACTCGCGTGCCGGGTACGGCTTAGCAGAGCCTATGGCGGCCAGGAAGGCCAGAAGAAGAACCTTGGCGAACATCTTGGGAAGTTTCTGGCTGTTGGTTTAATTGGTGAATGTGTTCTTGGCTTGGAAGTGAAGTACTCTTGGCTGTGGTAGATTTATGTTGATGTTGTAGGGAAATGAAGCTTGTGCTGTTGTAGTTGCCAGGAATGTAGGTATTTCATATTATTGATGTATGCTACGATGTTTCTCTCGTGGGCTATATATAAAGTTTTGCATGCAGAGGGAATATTATCATGTATTCACTAACCACAGCTTGTAGTGAATATTGTCATGTTTGCCTGGGTAAATAAAGTTACATGCAGTCACCCCTGATTGCGAAGCTAAGGCTAGGTCGGGTAGATTCCGTGAATTTGAGTTGGAATAAACGAGACACTGGTGACCACTATGAATCATCGCTATGCTGGAACACATTAACCTGTAGCCCTATGGAACTATTCTAGAACATCAATCTTAGCCATGCTATTTCCAGAGTTGAGTCGTGGAAAATAGCAGTATCAGACCTGAATAATATTAACCAATCCTTGCTCCTGCTTTACCCAATTTACCATCTCGGTGCCATTTTGCCAAAATGGCGAAACTACTTCTCTCCTGATCTAGATACCATTTTTAGACCTTTTGGTATCTTGGCGGCAATGCCAAGTTCATTGGTCTGGGTTTTCTTGCGATATAGTATGTACAATACCCGTCTTGGACTATATATAATATCTTCGGAGCTCGCCGGAACAGAAAGTATAGGCCTATACACTACGACATCGCATCAATAACTTGGCCTATCGATACTCTGTAATGCATATGCGTACAACTTCGCTTTCCTCACTTAGTACATCAGAGGTCAACCATTTTAAAGGGTATGGCGCGAACATATAAGGTTGTCGCCATCCACTATGCACACATCTTCGTGTCTAAACCCCGATGGTAAAATATGGGATTCTGTTTTCTTACCGTGATATACCTTTTGAATAAAATATCATGACATATTCTCTACGGGCTATTTTTAGAAAAAAAATAGTTAATATCTGGATCTCTATACGAAGCGAGTAGATGGGCGGTTATAGGTAGCGCCTGACGTTGATGGATCGCAGTGTAGGTATATTTTCACGATTCATCATATAAATTACTTCACGCCACGAGGCTGACGACGTGCATAGCCGACCTAAGGGCGTGGTGTAGCACAATATACCGTCCTTTCATTATAGCTGCTTCCAGAACGCCGCATCAATCGTTGGGTTACGCCGTAGGTCACATTATGGTCACCCTATCTCAATAACTCAGCCTAAGCCTTACCTAAGATGTTATGACTGGTCACAAATAGGGTATGACAATACCCAGGTTGTCTACTCTGCTGAATGCTAGTGGTGCCCTGCGAACGAGTCCTCACCTGATATCCTATAGGAATAGGTAGTAGGGAAACCTTGCTATGACAAAAGACTGGGTAGATCAGGGCTTTCTACAAGTAGAATCATCCGAGACAGAAGATGAAGACGAAAATAATTTCTAGTTTTAATATAATATGCCAGATCTCAGAATATGCCTAATTTCAAGGCAAGTTCAATATACTCGGACTGTTGAGATCTTCAAGGGAAATAACGCCAATCCGCAGGCCAGTTCAAACCAGATTAAAGTTATCGAAGAAGGATAGGCGAGGGAAAAAACAAGATACCGACAAGACAATATTTACAATGAAGTTTAAAACTTGCCGCGATTTATATGTACTTGCACTATTAAGGACGAAGAGAAATTTTATGTGCGAGACCATTAAATAGAAGGTAATAAGTAGGTACTTTACAGGGATAATTATCGTGCTATTATATATAATACAGTTTGTCTAAGATACTTTTGGTCCCTCATCCTCGTCGATCAACTACAGTACCGAACATAACTGAGCTAACACCTTAACTATAACTACATGGTATAATATAGAGGGGCAAAGAACGAACATGAACTACCTGTTCAGTCACGGATACATGTTGTATTCCATTTACACGATGTTTCGGCACCTCGACCATCTGCACATGTATGTCGATTCCTTTTTGCAGGCTTGTGAAGACATTGTCATGTCTACAAGGTGATAGGAATCTCGGTATTTGACCTTCGGCATCTACATAACTGATTGTATAGGCTATTCTTAATATATTTTATAGATTCTTGTAAGATAATGGTGTCTGTTAGCTGAGATAATCTTGAGCACATGCTCCGCCAATACTACGATCATGTTCTTCCAGACATCATTGTCAAAATAGTAGTCTTCTGAACCGATATAATCGGAAATTTAGTAGATATAAATGCAGCACAGTTCCCTCGAAGTGAAGTTGGCTCCTGGTCAACATCCTTCTCATCTCTTCACCTTCGTCTTATATTTACTCAGCCTACTTCCAGCGTACCTATTCTGAATTGCAAATATACCGACAAGTCTTGGGACAAAAATCGGCAGATAGAGACTATGACGCCCACCACCATTAATTTCTCTTTGAACAATAACACTGGTTCTAACGTCTATGCCTACATTGTGGGTCGAGACTACAGCACCAAGTGGCCCCTATTCATCCAGGCCGATGGCAAGACGGTGTACCATCCGGCGGAGCCATCGGAGCGCTTACAGCCTCTTGAAACCGACTGCGCTATCGCCCTCGACAGAGGGAATCCCACAACCGTAACGATTCCGCAGATGATATCCGGCCGGCTCTATTTCTGCTTAGACAGCAAGCTCACATTCTCCCTGAACCCGAAGGACGAGAATGATCCCCTTCCAGGTCCAGGAGTCGTGCAGCCGAGCGTGCTCGACCCGGCTGACGTGAACAACGACTTGAACTGGACCTTCGTCGAGTTCACGTATGACCCCGGTCTCTTGTTCGCCAATATTACGTATGCGGACTGGGTTTCGTGGCCTATATCTCTTCAGCTCCACAACACGTCCAATGCCGTTCAGACGGTACAGGGGCTTTCCGCGGGCGCGTTGGATAAGATTTGTGAGGGCTTGGTTGCACAGGAAGCGCAAGACGGTGCTGGCTGGAGCAAGCTTATCGTCAAGGGGCCCGATGGCAAGCCTCTCCGTGTCCTGAGCCCCAACCTGGCAGTCAGCAAGGACGCCACGCTTTTCGAGGGCTACTACCAGGCGTACGTCGACAAGGTGTGGTCCAAGTATAGCGATGAGGACCTAAAAATCAGTCTGGATGATAAACGTGCCGCCACAGGGCGGGTTGTCGACGGCCTCCTGGCCTTCGACGACGGGCACAAGGTGTCGCAGCCGTCTGCAGTCGACATTTTCAGCTGCAACAAGGGGGCGTTTGCGGAGACGCAGGGCGACGCGGGGATCCTGAACCGGAACCTCGCGGCCGCGTGCAACCGGAGCACCTTGCTGATCGACAGCAACCTGCCCGAGAACGAAGATGCGGGCACTTACTACAAGTCAGACCCCACGAACCACTATGCTCGCATCCTGCATGAGCTCAACATCGATGGCCGCGGGTATGCGTTCCCGTACGACGACGTCCGCCCAACCAACGCGGCTAATACGGAGGGCTCCGTCTCCGATACGAACCCGGACCTTCTGACGATTACTCTCAAGGCGCCCGGGGACGGTGCTGCGGCCTAAGAAAAAGAAGACTTAGCAGTCACATGAGCTAGATATGGGTAATAGCTGGCTTGTACTGTCCTTGTTGACGATACTGCAAGTCACATGGTGTTTTTTGAGCGAGCCGATGTTACTGGGTTTTTTCCTTTTTTAAAAAAACCCCCCATTCAAAATATTTCGTCATGAAACAGGAATTATCCACGTACTGCCCCTTTTCATATTTTGTGGGTAGCCTTGCGCCCCCTGTTTTTCGACCTAGTCACCATTGTTAGTCAGTTTACACTCTTTTATGTAACAACCAATATCAATATATCTTAGAACCCCAATTTAAAGTTGCTAGATGGTACCATAATCTGGAAATATAAAAATATGTCTGGTACCTAGTTATAATGGCTTGTCTGGGTTTATGTAGGATAGTGGCAGTGTTCTATATATTGCAGATTCTTTGGGGTCCCCCCTTAGCAAAAAGGTACCTTCGTAAAAGGGGATTACTATGCTACTCATGGACATAAATAACATTGAAGCTTGTTAAGTTCTTCACGACTTAAAATAATATAATATTGTGAGTTTATCGTATATCGTAGGTAGGCATATATGGGTTAATTACCAAATAGCAATTAACATTTGCTTTTTTTTCATCTTTTTTTTTTCAGATTGAAAGATGACTCACTCCGCCTTTCTTTAGACGATACCAGCCTTGAATTTGATGGAAGAGGGAATACTACGCTACGAACGTATCGTGGAGGCCCACTGCTTACTTACTGCATATAGTTGGTGTACCTTTAGATTCGGTCAAGAGGTCGGCTACCTACCGCAGAATGCATGCAACCAAATACTTCGTACAGCCCAGGTTCCATGGTCACATTTATTTGCCGGTAAGACTGCCCTTAGGACACATGCTAGGAGATCTTGGTACTCTCGATAAAATAGATTCGTGTTAGGCGTAATAGCTTATGTATGCCAGGCGCGAATATAGACGTGATTTAACTTAGGTACCTATACATTTCTCGAAATGTCCTAAGACCGTCAAGCACGACTAGATCCGGAAGCCTTCATTCGATCAGGGATAACATAGCCCCCAGACAAGTTAATGGACCGTTCCAAATTCACTCTACATATGCTACTACATGCATAAATGCCGATGATCATCAACCCCAATTACATGTGTCGTGGAAGAGCCTTATCATAATTCTCTAAAATTTCAACAACAGCTCCTGAGCTGTCACCCGCCGCCCAGCCTGCATTATCAAGCCTCCCGGCAATTTCCCCTCGTGTCTGCTACCAATACTCTTCAAACGAGCGTAGTCCGTCATCAATTAATCCGTAATGCCCGCACGCGTCTTTATTCTAGCATCGCCACAACTAAGTATAACACATCATGATGCTATCTTGTCAGATGGGCAGGTATATCAGCGCCGGCGTGCGCCTAGCCATCGGATTCAAGGACAAGCCCGTCCACATCCACTTTGGAGACGACTACAACCGAATGCTTTCGGTCATTGGGCAAAGGCTCTTTGCCTTCTATGACGTTAGAGACAGGCGGGCCTGGCTCGTCGATCGCGCAAGGCCTTACCCCCTGAAAGGTGGAAAAAACGAACAGGAAGTGCACAAGGGGCAAAGGCGCTGGCTATGGAGAGATCGGAAGATAAAGTCTATGTAGGCCAAGGCTTCCTCAAGAGGGAACGGGATAATACGAGGTCTCAGGGGTAGGCAAAAAGCCGCTTCCCCGCCTCTCACCTACCAGAACCAGGAGAGCTGGGGTATAGGCATCGCGTTTCAAGTCAGCTACTAGGAAAGCTCAAGAGAAATGCGAGAGTCCAACCGGCCAGCTCCAAGTGGCGATCAAACATCCTCTACAAATGGTTCAAGAGGCCGCAGGGGAGACCGCTTGTCAGTAGGGCGGGTGGCTATACTGCTGCACATACGGATCTCGATTTCGCTCCTCGCGCTCGCATTACCACGGCAATCGGGCTGATATCCGCGCCAGGGGCGTTGAAGTCGTCCTTGGACGGGGCTTTGGCGATCCATGTCAGGCCAACGACACGTTACTACGTACTATCCACTTAAACCTTGGTTTAGAGCCTGCCCGACACTCGTCATGGTAACTGTTAGCATACCCGGACTTCACATCCAGCAACTTCATCAAGTCGACAGTAGAGGAACCCCCAGCCCGTCCGACGTGAGCGTTACGCTGGCGAGCCCGCGCCTCCAGACTGGCACGCACCTCCGCATCTGAGTCTGGCGATGCGCGAAAGATGCCCAAGAGGCGTCTTCTTCGACCGAAGTCTCGCGCCCCGCCGTCTGTGACAGCCGGACCGACATGCCGAACCGAGACACGGAGAGCCTTTGTAGAGCACCGACGACGACCCCGGGTCCATCCGGTGGATCTGCTGCTCCCGGGATTTCTTGTCCCCGAGAGCTCGGCGAAGTCTACTTTGTTGATTGCAGCAGACGTCCGCCCACGACAAGCGCAAACCGTCTCGGCGTGCCTGCTCTACGCAGAAATCTTCCCAGACCTCCGTCAAATCCAGTGCCAACGACATACGCACGCTCAGGCTCAACGTGCTTGCACGGGATAGGTTCGGCAAGTCGTTCAACTTCCGGGGCCACGACCCAGCGAGGTTCGGTCCACGAGCTACAGGCAGTCCTTGGGCCTCATCCTGGAGACCTGCATCGTCATCTTGGCCCTCGGTCCCAAGGCTCTGGCATCTCTTGCCCGGTACTAGCTCCCTCTCGAGCTGAGGATCGTAAACGAGGCCGTCGTCTCCTTGCAGACACACATGACGGCCATGTATGAGGAGCAGAAGCGTGCTTTCGCGGCCGGGCATAAGAATTCAGATTTTAATCTTATGGCGCGCTTGGTTTGCGCGTCACAAGAAGCCACCAGTGAGAAATTAGGGGGGGGGCTTCGCCTAGAGCATCGAGGCCGCGCGCGCCGGCGGGTCTTGGACCTAATCAGGGGACAGAGGCTAGGTCCCGAGAGAACACCATTGGTATGTAGGAAGACGTGAGCAACAGATAGCGGAAGGGAGAGAAGGGGAGTATTCGTCGTCAAGCTCGTCGTGTGTTCTATTACAACGTGTTATAAATTCGATATCGTTGTTAAAGTATAGGCCTTGCCTGGTTAACAGGTCAGAATAAGCGTCTGACAATTTCCTAGCCTACCCCCCTAATGTACACTAATTTCCAAGCAACATGTCGCGCCCCACCCGTTTTTCTGTTCACACACACACAACTTTCTGTTCGATTTACATTTTTGCAATTTTTTAACAAATTTAATAATAACTTAACTAATTTATATTTTTATATAATAATATATATATAAAAATAAAGCTTACGTTAATGCGCATATAGCTATATAATTTATTTTATATAAAAATTAAAATTTATAGTAATATAAGCAATAATGTTATTTTTATTATATGTGTAAATTTTTATTACGTTATATATTACTTTGCGTTAATACAGTACTTAACGCGGTACTTTACATTATAATTTTTTAATAAATTTAATAATAACTTAATTAATTTACATATTTATATAATAACTTATATATAAAAATAAAGCTTTTTTTAACGCGCATTTAACTATGTAATTTATTTTTTTAAAAAGTTATTAATTAAGTTAATTAATAACTTTTTAAAAAAATAAATTACATAGTTAAATGCGCATTAACGTAAGCTTTATTTTTATATATATATTATTATATATAAATATAAACTAGTTAAGTTATTGTTAAATTTGTTAAAAGTATAAAAAAAAAAGTTGTGTGTGTGTGAACAGAAAAACGGGTGGGGCGCGACATGTCGTTTGGAAATTAGTGTAGTAATCATGTCTGGATCGACAGACCCTCTGTGATACTTAATCTCTTTGAAGATTAAGCCGGCTGTAAGAGTGGATATAAGGCCATAATGAAGACTACTACCTAGCGGCACGCGTTATGTTGGCTAAGACACATTCATACACCATATGTAGGTTGGTACTACTTGTATAATCGTAACTACGCGACAGTTATATATAACCTAGCAGGTCTCGCGTTGTTTTACACGTTTGCACGTTATGCTAACCTAGTAGGTCCATACGACAAGGTAATATAGCACGGTGTTTGAATAATGACACTAAGAATGGTGTTGTTCATTTGACAATAGCAAAAAATTAGTGCGCATTGAGTGTCAGCTGTAACCGGGAGATCGAGATCGAAGCCTTTTATGACGCCAACGTATACGAAGCTCACCATGGCCTCGGGTAACTGCAGCATCGGCTTAAAACCCACTGATCACGGTGGGAAAATGCGAGTCCCGACTCGTAACAGATAGTATGCTAGTATCCATGCAGTCCTCTGTAGGATGACCTACCCAGGTATACAGATACCTTAGCATGAGCTATGTAGGTAGGTAGTATTGCATTAGCCTTGGTCGTTTACACATCGGTAATACGTACCAGAATACTAGATGCTCAAGCCGGTCTGGCGGGAATGTTTCACGGGGTAAGTATTGACAATGTATAGAAGATGCATGTCAGCCGGCAGATCCCACTGCTTACATACCATGCTCCTTTGGTGCTAGTATCACACCCAGTCGATTGTTGAGGGTGGTATTCCTGGGTTAGGCGTGTTCAGAATCACCGAGATCGCGTATTTGTCTCATAGAATATACGGTGAATTTAGAGAAACTCGATACTCTATTGTTCAACTACCTATCTACCCGGGCACCTTACCTTGGTTAGGTCAGTTGAGATTAAATTTGATTTATCACGGGGAGATTCTTGTGTTTCGGCATTTGACTGTGTGGTGTTTCCATTCATGTCGACTAGAGACACTGTGTAAGGGGCTTCTGAGAAGATGATGTGATGTGACTTGTATTGTTGAGAAGAAAGAGTCTTGGAGAATGGAGTTCTCGGAGACTAACTATTTAAATGTACCCTAGCTACTTCCTGTAACAATTGGACTATGTATCTGCAATCCTAACATCGAAGTACCTAACCCACATGATCCATTCCTTCTCGCACTCCTCCCCAAGTCAGCCTTGGAGAGCAGCAATTCCGCAGCTGGTTACGTGTGCCCAAACATCGAGGGGGAGTCTCGTTTTTAAAAGTTGCCGCCGGTTATGACTCCGCCTAGCATGATGCAGTCCTTGTCGGAGTAGTTCGGAATGTCGGCGAGGAGGGTTTTAGTCTCGGGGCCGGCGCCGGCTTTGGCCACGCCACTCTCATCTTCAAACTCGAGCCAGGCCTGGACCTTGTAGATGGCTCCCTCGTCGTACTGGGCAATCTTCCAGCCCTTCAGACCATACTTCTGCCACAGGGACTGTACTAGAGGCATGTGTTTCGTCAGGTAATAGTCCATGTCGAACTTGGTATCGGCGGGATAGACGATTGATAATGTTCCCGGTGCCATTGTGAGTGGAGAGTCTGGATGGTGTCAAAGATGCCGTGAATATGCGAGCAGGTGGGTGAGTGCGTGGTGAGTGTGTGGTGAGTGATTGAGAATATCACGCAATAGTGAGGGTGAGGCTGTGTTGATGAGGGGAAGTGATGGTGAGGAAAGCAACCAGCCAAGAAGAGACGGGGAGAGTACGAGCTTTTAAAGTTTACCACTCAGTAAGTGGTAGGTACCTAGTAGTACTTGCAAGTGGTGCTGTACTAGCTAAGTACAACATGAGGTACATTGATAGTAGCGATCAAGTTGCACCGATCGGTCTTAGGTGTTACTAACGCGCCTTTAGGCAATGCTGGACGCTGGACTCTGGACAGGCTGGACCAGACATCCAATGTCTATCTTATTAACCCGAACTCTCCACTTATAAAGCTCCATCTTGTACATTGAAGTAATATAGTTAGTGTTGCATTTCTATATATATAAAAACCGACGCCGTTAAGAACGCAAGGTTATTAACGACTTATATGCGGACTACTGGATGCAGCAGTTAGTATATTTCGGCAGCCCTGACCATAGAGGATCTGTCGGCGCTGGTAGACTTATCTCCACCGAAAGATTCCTGATCTGCAAACGCCGACTTATACTGAGGTCCCTAACCTCAAGCCTATACCAAAACTCTTTGCCTGCCAAGAAATGCCAAAGGTAGGGACCGTAGTACCTAGTATCAACGGATGAAATCCTAGTATCAATGTAGGTAGGTAGGGTACTTACTACAATTAGTCATAACATTGAATTTATCAATGACATCTTCTATTACAATTCTGCATTAGCAGACACACAGCAGAAACAGAAACCTAGGTAATTAATAACCCTCGCGTAAGCTGTAAGGGATTAGAAAACGTCAATACCAATGACTAAGAATAATACAAGGCTAGCATGGACGGGATCACACTTACCTAGTATTATTGTATGCCCATACGAAACGATGTCACTCTTACAGAATGAGGGCATCGTGGCCCAGCCCAGTAATAGGGTGTTTTAGGCATTAGTCATTTGTATAGCGGATCAACCAAGACAACTTCCTATTGATAAAGTGGTCGGCTACGAGAACTGCGGGGAATTATATAGAGATTACCCCAGATAGCATGTCACTGTTCTAAATAGAACACAGAAATCATCCCAGAATATGTAGAGTTTCTACCATTGAAAGCCGAGTGTCATGTTATTCGGCGTTGAGCAAGGTTAGAAAATAACCTCAATACCTAGGTGGTGTTAAAATATTTCCCGATCAATATATCAATCTTAACTAGCTTGGCTTGAGCCAATTTATTAAGCCAGTCCTCTCTCGATGCGTAATTTCAATACGTCCGTAATTACCTAGTACTCAGTACCTAGACTTTGAAATAACCTTCAATAAAGAAGGAGTCGAGAGTCCCGGTGATATGAGTGTTTACTCCTCTATTCTCTCTACCTCAACCTCTCTTATATAAACTCCAATAGACTTCTATCCTGCCACATACGACCATAGGACTCAGAATATTCGGCATCCCGTCCGCTCTGCCCTAGACAAGCTGGGTACCGCCAGATTAGTAGTTGGGTCGGTGACGACCAGCGAATCCCTGGTGTTGTATGTTTTTTTTTTGTGTGTTTTGCTTTCTCCCTATTTCTCTATAACCCAAACCAAAGATAACACAATATATATATGCCTGTTATACTCTAGACTAGAGCTATATAGAGCGTTAATTTCATGTTACAGAAATACATGTTGTGAAGCAGCTATTCTTATCCGGTCTCATACATACCTACCTATGCTTGAGTTAATCACGGACCCACCTAGTATAGAAATCGTTGTAGTGTAAAGAAAGCCAAGCTCCCATATCGTATATCTTGTCGTCATCGTACTACCTACGTCGGTGTCCGAGCACCGGCATAGCGAATTGCTAGCACGTGATTCAACGACGTGGTTTATAAAGGACCGTACTAACGGAGGACCACATGCAATACAGTCTATGTTGGACTTTCTCGAAACACAGAGTATGGATGCCACCGAGTCCACCCAAAAGCGCTTACAGGGCGTCCTGACATATATAAAAGACCTAGTCCTGAACCCTTGGCTACAGTTACACTTAGTTTAAAATTATACATGAGAATTCCTTCTCATAGGGCTGATAGCCATTTCACCACTGTTTACATGTTTCGGTGATTACCTTCGGGAAATGTTCAAAAAATGAGTTTGGGCGGGCATCGGTTCCCCTCTCTCACGATATTATCATCATTTTGCTTCATTTCCTAATCAAAAGTTGCCGCCACGGGACTCAATAGATTAAATCCATAACCTATGAACACAACGGGTTCTGACTGCCACTCTATGCATGATCCACTAGAGGCCTACGACTTCAACCCATTGCACCAAGGCTAGGAGAGTTGCTGATATCGTGGTTTGATTCGCATTGGCCTCGCGGCTACTCTTATTGACATGCCTAGAACCGAGGACTTGTTGCGTCTCTTCCTATAATACATAAGAGATTTTTCCTTTTACTCTTTTTTTTTTCTTTGTTTTTTTTTTTCTTATAATTCATCCATGCTCATAAGCCCCTACATGGAACCGTGATGTTTCAAGTGTGTTCACTCGTCACTTCTATCGTCGGGGAGCCGCCATTCGCCGAGTGTTGTCCTTTAGTCTGATCCGTCGCCCCCGTCGCGGCCGCGGCCTCGGCCTCCCCATCCGCGGCGCCGCCGTTCCCCAACGACACGCTGCCCATGGCGGCCGTGAGGCCAGAAAAGGGGCAGGTCCCTGCGGACCCCGCCCCCGCCCCCGCCCCCGCCCCTTCGGCCCTGGGGTTCCCGTCCTCGTCGAGGTCGTCGAGGATCTTCTTGCCGAAGAGGTAGCCCTCGGGCTCGACGTCGGGCTTCTCGCCCTCGGCGGCGTACTCGTCGCCGTCGCGGACGTACCACTTGGCGAACAGGTCGTTCTGGATCCAGATGACCTTGCCGAGCGCCTTGACGAGCGCGACCTTGCGGTCCATCCGCAGCCGCGGGTGCGAGAGCAGCGCCTCCGTCAGCGTGTCCTGGATGAACGACAGGCACGCCCCGATGTGCACGTACTCGATGTGCAGCGGGTGCTGTCGCCCGCGGCCCACGTGCATCATCCTAGTGTAGGTACGTTTAAGCAACACGGTCAGCAAAAAAAAAAAAAAAAAAAGGCCCCTCCCCATAGCTAATGTGTAACGGGACGAAATCCTTGCTGCTGCTGCTGCTGCTGCTACTGCAGCAGCAGCAGCAGATGCGCGCAATCCCTTGGATTAGGTTAACTCACCCGACTTTATCCAGATAGTACCAGAACTCCATCGTGCTCGGGTCGGAGCACAGCTTGTTGAGATAAGCTCGCAGGAACATCTTCCGATGCAAGATCTGCGGGCTGTTGTCGCTCAGGTTCGGGTCGACGGGCCCCTCGTAACTCGTGCTTCTCGTCTCGAAGGCACGCGCTGTGATGTCATATTGGAGAAGCTTGTGGTAGACGATATTTACCAGTGCCGGTATGAGGGCCTTGATATATTTAGAGCCGGTAATAAGAGCCTCGATATCCTCTGTGATCACGTAAGTCTATGCTCTCTCTCTCTCACTCACACACACACACAATCAGGACGTTTTCCTGGATTCAGTCTCGGGAGGGGCCTTACTTGAGCTGAAGTCTAGAAATGAATGGAGATATTGAATTCGAGTCTCTAGATTTGTGTATAGATCCTTCCGGTCTATGTGCTTCATGGGCCGCAGCAATGGCGCCATATTGGAGAACTCGTCTGTATGGTGAAATCGAAATATGTATGCGTATAATTCGTCTAACCTTAGCTCGATGCACAATGGCTTTCCCTAGCTGCAAGCGATTACTACCGTGGACCGTCCGTGGTAAAGTGGAATGATCGATATGCCGAAGAGAGATGATCTACTATCTGTACCAGCAGACGAGAGAGGCTTTCATCTCTTCTTGTCATTTTATAAGACTACAATTGCGTCCATGTCGTGCGTTTTGCGTTCAGTGGATGACAATCCGATACTGATTGATTCGTCGATGAGGTGATGGTGGTATGATTCGGAGCCAACTCGAATGATTGAAGTGGAGGCGCTGAGCGTAAAGCCAGGTCAGGGGTCGTTCAGCTTCACTTAGTGGGACCCTCTGAACGTCAAAAGGATGAGCATTATCCTAACTATCTACGTTGACATTCTGTTTCTAACCGGGATACGAATGCGTCGCCAAGAGACCCCGCGATTCCCCAGATGGTACATCAATACGTAACGACGGTGATGAAGAAAGCCATATAGGTAATATCTCTCACTAAATATCCTGGCGAGCACGAGGGGAGCTCTAACCTGGTGTAGTGTACACTAGGTAGGTAGAACTCCCCGGCGTCGTCGTCTACGGGGGGATGATCTGAGCTGACCATGGCCTCCTCCGTTTTGGTTGTCATTTTAGATGCCAAGCCCTAAGCTCTCTAGCGTCACAACGGCGAACTCCTGTTCAGCGAGAACAAAACCCAGGTATGAAGTCAAGACGAGGCTTTTGTTTCAAGCGGAAAGGACCGCGTGACCGGAACAATGTTTAGACGTCCAGAACCGGGCATATTTCGATGGATGAATGGATCTGCCCGTCTCAATCCACAATACCCCTTACATTGCACGATCCCTACTTTGATCTGAACACCTCCCTCATCAGAGATGACCCTCTGTTGGTCAAAACTTCATTTCACTGGTCAGCAGAGACCAGGAGAGAATCAATCGTCTCCCACAGCCTTGAGTCGATGTCGGCCTTGAGTAATTCGACTTGGTCAGGGTTGTTTAGTAAGAAATCCACTTCCGGCTTTGGGATCTTCATCTTAGATAGGAGTCTCGATCGAATGATTTGACGGCGGGTTTCGTCGTCGATGCGGGTCATCTTTCGCAGACCTTGCACCCGTGGCCTAAGGAACGGGTAGTCCGTCTTGAGTCTGGCTTGTACCCGCTCCGGCAGAGGTTCATCGACTTCGACCCTGTTATATATCATCAGGATCAATGCTGCCAACGGGCTTGGTAAGCTTCTCACAGGGATTCGCCCGTCCATATATACCAGAATATGGGGACGTCCTCACTCGGGGAATTGCCGTGGTCTACGAGGAAGAAGCAGGTTTTACCTTCATAGGCAAAATCTGTCCCGTATGTATTCCAGCGGTCTTGATCATAGTCATAGTTGCGACCCCATACGTGCTGGCAAATCAAGTTCCTCATATATGTGCATCGTTCGTGGTAATCGACCCCCGGGATGAGGTGAGTCTTGGATTGGACTAGAATTCTCAAGGAATCAGTTGAGCCTTCTTTGAAATAGGACATTGTGCCGGTGTTATTATTCACACTTGAATATCGCAGGTGTAGAGAGAAAAAAAAGGAGCAACGTGGCAACGAGATCGAGGTCCCCACGCTGTAAATAAATATACCTACACCAGAAGGCTGGACCATTCAGAGGGAGCGGTGAACCCTGTGGGCTTGGGTGGAATGTGGAATGATTTTCCTTCAATGATCGACCATTTCAGACTCCTCAGTCCAATATCGATAGGGAGAGGCCATTCCCATCTTGAGCGAAGGTGTGGCTATACCTGGTTCGCTTGCTGCCCCGTTATCTCGTACAGATATATTAACCAACACTCTAAAATTGGTAACGGATATCTTAGGTACGTACCTAATCAATATCAACCCACGATATACAGTACCTAAGTAGTCCATTCGGTCAGGTTAGCCTCATTATCTTCATTTATTGGCCTATAACGAGCATCCTACCTACATTACATGGTATATC
Source organism: Biscogniauxia mediterranea (assembly GCA_018398605.1). Classification (NCBI taxonomy): domain Eukaryota; kingdom Fungi; phylum Ascomycota; class Sordariomycetes; order Xylariales; family Xylariaceae; genus Biscogniauxia; species Biscogniauxia mediterranea. The sequence continues at coordinate 2,624,702 of JAGXTR010000007.1, read as the reverse complement.
CACTCTCACGTAAAGGCTGGGCACGAAGCTCTAGCTAACTAAAAGGGATTAGCCCTCAGAGGGATGAGACTATCTAGTCGTGTGTAACAGCGCGTTTTAGAGATTACGTGTAGTGTTGTATAAGTGATATTCGACGAGGTGGGTGTGTGCTGTAGGGGGATGTATCTGATACCTAAGCTGCGATTATCGTGTCATGACAGAAGCGAACGGAAGCCTCCGATATTTAAATCAACGGTCATATTATAAGAACATCCAGCTAGCCTCCAAAGGATCGATTTAGAGAGGACTGCAAAGTTTCGAGGGTACATGGAGGCATTCCCTTGACGATATCTATAAATATCTTTAGATCCTAGATACACCATAGCTCGCTATATAAAAAACGGGTTCGTAACTCAACCCTAAAATTCTTTTATGGAAACCAGATCCCAGGCCATTAGATTGCTTTATAGAGGCAGGTTAGTTTAAAGAATGTCTTAAATTTTAATATGGCCTGGTCTTCACCGCTCCTCTCGAGATAAAGGTTCTTCTTTATAGATTAAACCCTTGATACTAATTTATCATGGATTTATATAAGCAGGTGGCCTCATAAGCGCGTGTATATGCCCATATAGGTATCTTCAACAATATGTTTCAGCCTCGAAAATGTTCGAGCTGTTCTTTTTTATTCTCACTTTCCTCTTTACTATTACGAAGATCGGTTAAAAGCAAGTGTAATCATTATGACGTCGAGGAATGACTAGTTGGTATATGTGGTTTCGCGGCGTCCTATATAATGGATTTATTCGGCTGTAAGGAGATAGCAACAGGAGATAAGCTGAAAGTCCGGATCATGTTGACAGTTGCAGATTTTAGGAAACACGATTGAAAGTCTATTGGATGTCTCATAGCTTACGGCGAGATGGTGTATGAGTATTGGTGGTTTACGGAGTTGAATATTTAAAGCATACCTAGGTAATGGTAATTAGGTTGGTATTATTTTCACGTACTCCTTCAACATACCGACCTACAAACCCCATTGGTATATCTTCTTTGTACTCCGAACTACGCAAATATCACCATGAGTTCTAGCACGCCGCCCCAGATCCTTCTTACGGGCGCTACGGGGTTTATCGGAGGTGCCGTTCTCACCCATCTACTCAACTCATCTTCCCCTATCCTCAGCAATGCCACCATCACTTGTCTCGTCCGAGGCACAGACCGCGTCTCCAAGCTCAGAACGACCTATGGTGACCGTGTCCGCCCGGTCCTCTACCGTGATCTCGACGACATCGAAGTCACTACCGCGGCCGCTGCCGAGCATGACCTCGTCATCAACACCACGCTCGGCTTCCACGCTGCCTCCGCACAGGCACTTCTGCGGGGTCTCGCGCAGCGCAAAGCATCGACCGGCCGAGACGTATGGATGGTGCACACATCTGGCCAGTCGAACCTGTCCGAGCAGACCTTCTCGCGCACCTACATGGAGAAGATCCCGGGGAGAGAGTTCGACGACGCCGTCGACGACGTCTACAGCTACGAGAAGGAGCGGGACGCGCTGCACCCGTACCTCCAGCGTAGCACGGAGCTGGGCGTCATAGACACGGGGCTGGAACTGGGGGTCAAGACGCTGGTCATCATGAGTCCGACGATCTACGGGCTTGGCTCGGGCCCGTTCAACAAGATCAGCATCCAGATCCCGACGTACATCCGCACGGCGCTGGCCCACGGCCGCGCGATAGTGGTAGGCTCCGGGGACAACGTCAACGACAAAGTGCACGTAGAAGACCTGGCGGATCTGTACAAGATCGTGGCGTTGGACATACTAGGAAACGGGGGCAAGAAATGCCCTGCGGGTAAAAGGGGGATCATCTTCAGCGGCACTGGCCGGTTCTCGTGGAGGGAGGTAGCGCAGCAAGTGGCCGATGCGTGCTACGAGGAGGGCAAGATCTCAGACAAGCAGGTTGAGAGTGTCGGCCTGGCAGAGGCGGCGAGGCTGTTTACTTCGTATGCGGCTGATAAGGTGGACGAGGACAACGTGGAACTCGGGCTGGCGGGTAACGCACGTACGGTGGCAACGGTAGCCAAAACGCTGGGATGGGAGCCAACCAGAGGGGAGGAGGAATGGAGAAAGGGGTTCAGGGATGACCTCAAGGAGATCCTGAAAAGATAAGGAACCTGAGGTAGTCGGGACTCTGGCCCAGTAAACTGAAATAGCTAGATACTTATCATCGATCCCCATGCCAAATTAGATAGGCAAACATCAAGTTACCTAGGTAAGTATACAATGAAATATAACTGGTAATTGAATTATACTTCTGTAATATATTTGCCCTCCGTCGTGGAGCTCAATATACTCAACCACGTATTACCAGACTGACCACATTACAGTATATCGATACGATTATTCAACCTAGATATATACTGAGTTAGTCCACTACAAGCTATCAATGTAGCTTCCCCTTTGCATACTTTCTGGGGTTTTTCTTTTAGAGTGATGCCTCATCTCCCCCCCCCCCCCCCGTTGTGTAATTAGATATAGTTGAGGTTGAGAGAGAAATGCCGAATGGGAATCTCTTACTCTTTCCTCTTAACTGCGAAACAGGATACTGAAAGTAGCCGTTGAATTGATCTATTTATATACCAATGCATACCTACGTAGATAGGTAAGTAGTTGTTATTATCAGACCGAAAAGTGCGGGTATTAAAGATAGGTACAACGAAATAACCGGTATTGATATTTTATTATGGAATCGAAACCTAATCCGTTAACGTCACTGAAAAGGATAAGTGATAATAATAGGATGTCATCATGCTTCATAGTCGAAGAAGCCATCCCTCACGTCGGTCTAATGCCAAAGTACTCCACACCTTCGTCACTATATGTGCCGAAGAGGTTGACTATTTCACATGTAATATTGTATTGTACCGTCCTATACATTATAATGAGCGGGAAAGATAAGGTCAACTCCCGAGAGTTGGGAGTATAGGATTATAGTTGTTACGCCTTGCACTTGACTCTGCGTTCTGCGGTTGCATTATAGACGTCTGGTTGCAGTGAGAGCTCATGCGCGTTAGGTTAGTTATGTCATGTCCTTTCGGTAGCACATATGGACTCTTCAGGGTCTTGGCCTGGCGTGCACAGTAACACGAGAGTTTCCACTTCTACAGCTTGCTTGAAAGCGACGCGTGGCAGTAATCTGCCAATTCCAGAAATTCTGAGCGAAACTCGCCGCCGTTGCTAGTTTAGTGCTTGTAGTATGTGAATATTATTGGGCCTTCAGATCTAGAAACCCGCACTATCGTCATTCGACGTGTCTGGTATTCTAAAGGTGAAAGGCTCCCTGTCAAGTACATACGGACGTGGTATGTATGTCTTGCATGGGTTGGTTGCAACTTTGTTTATCAATGCCGAGCTGCGGAAACATTTCCGACCCTTAGATATCCGCCCTTAGGAGCAACAAAGCGAGAGAACAAGAGCTCGGGGGAAAGTAGATACTGACTATACTCATGATCGACGAGGCAATTTACTCTCTATTAGTATAATACCCCGCGGGGAAGTGCTTAACCGGCTTGTGTGGATGCTATACCCCATGAACTGATCTGAGATGTCGAGAACCAAAAGTTTTGTGCCCCTGGGCTATGTAGGCTAAGGGCAGTGTCTTCGGGCGGAATACGTGCAACTTCTAAGAAAGCCAGGGCTTACAGGTGGTAAGCTGAGAGTCAATAACTTTTGATCAGTCATGCTAAGGACGACCCCCTCCATCGTGGCGTCGAATTCCTCAATTCGGGTCACAGTTACCCAGGCCGCAGCTCCTAACACGGCTGAGAGGCTCCGCCCGCGGGCGGTGTGATGGGTACGTACGTAGTAATCGTTTCTGCTAACCGTCGTACGGAGATTATAAAGATCTTGTGCTTTCTCGGCAAGGAACGGGCTGGACGGAGCGTATATATCTATTTACAATACCCAGAGTCAAGCAATATCGTCTTTATTCATTCACTACCATTATTCCTTTCATCTATCCTAGGTACAGCAGTAGACAATATGGGTGTATACGAGCCTGCCATCTTTTCCATATCACTCGGCCGTGCCGTGGTCCATAGCCTCGACCTCAAAATTGACCAGGCGGCCGCTAAGGGGTTCAAGGGCATCGAGCTCGCCTATGAAGACCTTGAATTTGCCGCGAAGACATCATTCAAGACCGACGAGCCGTCGTTACCGGAACTGTCAGAGACAGCAGCCGGTATTCGGCGCCGGTGCGATAGCGTAGGCCTTAAGGTGATCACGCTCCAACCCTTCCTTGGCTACGATGGCCTCCTCGACCGGGACGCGCACGCCCTCATGATAGAGAAGATCCACGTGTGGTTCCAGCTGGCCAAGATCCTGGGCACGGACATGATCCTGGTGCCGGCCAACTTCCTCCCCGCCGACCAGGTGTCGGGGGACATGGAGGTCATCGCGGCGGACCTGCGCGAGCTAGCGGACCTGGGGCTCCGCGAGGACCCGCCCGTGCGGTTCGCGTACGAGAGCCTCTGCTGGAGCACCCACGTCGACACGTGGGAGGCGGCGTGGGCCGTGGTGCAGCGCGTGGACCGGCCCAACTTCGGCCTCTGCCTCGACACGTTCAACATCGCCGGGCGCGTGTGGGCCGACCCGGCGGCGCCGGACGGCCGCACGCCGGACGCCGACATGGTGCTGCGCAAGTCGCTCGAGCGCCTGGTCCGCGACGTCGACGTGCGCAAGGTCTTCTTCCTCCAGGTCGTCGACGCCGAGAAGATGGACGCGCCGCTCGTCAAGGGCCACCCGTTCCACGTCGCCGGCCAGCCCCCGCGCATGAACTGGTCGCGGAACGCCAGGACGTTCATGTACGAGCAAGACCGCGGCGCCTATCTCCCCGTGGAGAAGGTCGCGGATGTCATCTTCAACCGGCTAGGGTACAGGGGCTGGGTGTCGATGGAGCTCTTCTCGAGGACGCTGTTCGAGAAGGGTCCTCATGTGGTTGAGGACCACGCGAAGCGCGGTTTTGAGTCTTGGAAAAAGCTACAAGCGAAGTTCCACTTGGATCAGCGGTGACTTTTCTTTCTTTAGGGATATGGTTATATGGTAGTCTTGAGTGTTTTTCACAACAAGCGTTTGCAGGTTTAGTAATTCGTTTTGGTTTGTTGTTCTTTACGGCACCCTGTCTAGGATATAGCTTAGTATCAATGCGTTAGAATATACTCTTCCTCTGTCTAGCCTTGTCCAGTGTGTGCTAGTTGTCGTACTTATCAATCAGTAGCTTGAAACCTATATGCTCGGGTACCTAGATGCATATACGTATAGTGACTTGTTCGTGATGCTCCAAACCATAAGTACCTGCTTTCAGATTCAGACCGAGTTCATCTTTACCCCGTTTCGAGACTCTTGGTGGATCACCTCGCCCGTCATTTCTATACTAGTATAGTAGGAGTGGACGAAAACCCGCTTACACCCATGCTCGTCTAAGAAACAACCATGGTCAGTATAGAACTTGATCAGGCTAAGCACCGCCGATGATCATGCTTGCGTGACTTATACCAGACAGTTGTCCTTGGCAAGTGTTTTTTACTGGCTTTTATTTTATTCTATCCTTTCCCCCCAACTCGTGTCTTCACTCACCTTTTAACTTGACTATGCTATACTATAACCAGTTGGCTATGGCGTGCGTGATGTTGACTAGGGAGACAATTGGATACATCTACCTATCCGCCGCAACCGTCTTTAGGAACTATCCAGTAAGTACAGTGCAATACCTCTTAATTCTCTACGCATTCCTTCGGCCCCTCTGTTCTGCAGGTCGAGTGTCTCCCTCTTTTATGGGACCATCTCTCATACCCAACCGCTCCGCACTCAACCCAACCGGAACCTCGGATTCCTCGTGACTTTAAGACAAGATATAACAGGCTCAACGGATATCCGCTAGTGCATGGATTTCTAATATGTAATAGCGAGCCACTCTCATGTTAGGTAGTTGTCGGACTTGGTCGATTGAGTAGGTACGCAGTTTAAGGGAGTGAGATAGGTAACTTGGGTTAGATATCTAGGCCAATATATATGCATTGTTCAAATACATGCATTACATTGAGAAACAGAGTTAAAGTGATTTCGAGTTTCACTATACATCAATACCAGACCACAATGCCCTAAGGTTAGGTTACAAGCTAACGACTAGACAGTCCACTGTCATGGAATTAACCTAAGAATTTAGAGTTGGTCTGGTAGGTGCCTAGAAACCATTAGTGAGTCGGCGGTTACAATTGAATGAACATTTGACATAAGCTTATGTATGGCAAAACCTTCGCTGCTTGGATAGAAAAAAGACAGCGGGTCTAGTTTCAGTTGGTAGTGTAGTGCACATTAACCTAAGGTCAGTGTACGAAGTTAATGTCATCGAGGCTGCGAGGTAAGCGAAGCGAGGGGTCGCAAGTGGTCGATACCTAAAATCGCCAACTTCGATAAATCCAGTTTTAAATAGCCGCCAAGCCAAGAAACAAACGCCTGGGGATCAGTGATTGGTGATGGCGACAGTATGGGGCCAGTTAGGTACCCGCACAGCTGCCGCATCGGGTTACTGAGCATCCCCTGTCATTCGCGATTTAAGGTCAATGCGTCTGCCACAAGACGATCACTGGGGCAACTACACCGCATCCTCTCGGTAAACACTTTATCACACTTTATCGTGGCTTTCCATCTTGAAGAAATTCTTACACTACACACCAAACCACGGTTCCCAAACTTGACGCAATATCCATTCCTGACCGAGGGAGATCCTGCTATTGATCATCTCTCTTCTTTTTCTAATTGTTTCTTTCTTTCTGCTCTAAAACTCGACAGCAAGATACCCCCCCAAATACCACCGAGAGACACTTTATTGAAGTAGGAAGAGTGGGAAGTGGGATTTGGCGCTGACGGGGAAAAACACCCGTGTCGACACTAACTCACTCGTACTTATTATCTTCGATATATTCTTCTGGCATTTTGGTGTCTTTCTTTTTCTTTCCTTTAACCACTAGGCAAAATGCCTGCTGCCACAGAAGCTCCGGCAGTAGCTCTGTCGTGTACGTCTTCTGCTATAGTTGCCACCAACCAACACGGGACGAACTACTAACGCCTTTGAATAGTTGCCAACAACTTTTGGGGCAAAGATGATGCTGGCGTCGGTCCGCTCCTGGACCGTATGGCTTCTGCGAAGCAAACCAACGACGAACTTAGATCATTTTACAGCGGCAAGTCCAAATCACAGACCATCCACGACACCTAACCTCCTCTAACATCCTCTAGCCCGTGCCTCCATAGAAGATGACTACGCCCGAAAGCTCATGTCCCTATGTCGAAAGTCCCTCGGGTCCCACGAAATGGGATCGTTAAAGCTATCTCTAGATACCGTTCGAGGAGAAGTGGAATCCATGGCTAAGCAACATGCGAACATCGCTGCTCAGATGAAGACAGAGTTGGAGGAACCATTGGCCGCGTTTGCCGGGGGTATGAAGGAGAGGCGCAAGATTATACAGCACACGGTCGAGAAGTTGTTGAAAATCAAAATCCAGCAGACCCAGGCGGTCAACAAGGTCGGTTATCACTTCGCATGCTAGAGAGTTCTGCTGCGAGAGAACACTGTTTCTAACAAGGTGGCTCATCAGACTCGGGATCGTTACGAACAAGAATGTCTCAAGATAAAAGGGTATCTAGCGCAAGGCCACATGGTTATGGGCCAGGAAGAACGGAAGAACAAGGCCAAGCTCGAGAAGACACAAATCAGTGTCGCCGCATCCAACACGGAATACGAGAATGCAGTTAAAGCTCTTGAGGATACAACCGCCAGGTGGAATCGGGAGTGGAAGGCTGCAGCCGACAAGTTTCAGGATCTCGAAGAGGAAAGACTAGATTTCACCAAGAGCAGCTTGTGGACGTTTGCGAACATCTCCTCTACCGTATGCGTTAGCGACGACGCCTCCTGCGAGAAAATAAGACTTTCTCTTGAGAAGATGGACGTCGAGGAGGACATTGTTCATTTCATCAGCGAGAAGGGTACTGGGCAAGAGATTCCCGATCCGCCCAAATATATCAACTTCTGCCGGGGCGATGTAGAAGACCACCAGTCAGAGGTATCCGATGAAGATAACTACTCGGTTGCACAATTCCCACGAAGTATCAATCCGGCCTTCAGAACTTCCTCGCCACAGCCATCTACCTTCGAATCACACCACGATCCCAACTCTGCGCTGGCCCGAGACTTATCACACCAGGAACCACCACCGCCATCGAATACGAAGGCGGTCACGGCTCCACCACAAGCGCCAATTTCTGCCATGCCTCCGTCTTCGATGCCTCCCCAGGACCGGCGTCAACCAGAAACCGCGATGCAACAATATGAGCCGCCACAGTTCACGGCCCCGCCGCCGGCCAAGAGAGAACCAACAATGCCTGTACAGAGAGGCTCGGGGGCTGTCGTACCTGTACACGATAGACGTCAAAGCATCAAAATGCAACAGCAGATGCAACAGCATATACAGCTGCAAGTACAGCAACATGTACAGCAACAGGTACAGCAGCATATGCAACAACAAATGCAGCAACAAGCACAACAGCAAGCTCAAAAGGAAGCCCAGAAGCAAGCCCAGAAGCTGGCTCAGAAGGAAGCACAGAGACAAGCCCAGAAGCAAGCGCAGCTACAGCTTCAGCTAGAGGCACAGAAACACGCGCAACAGGAGGTGCAGGAAGCGCAAGAAAACGATACCTCCGACTTCGCACCGTCACCGACAAGCAATGAAATGGCGCTAACCTCACAGTCCATTCCGAGCTCCATGATGCCTCCTCAAGATAGAAGACAAGGGAATAGGACGCAACAGTATGATCCTCCTCAGTTTACAGCACAGCCATCGAGCAGGGAGACGGCCATTGTTACCCCGAAGATGTCAACCGCTGTAATGTCGCCTATCCAAGATAGGCGTCAAGGGAACGGGACACAACCGTATGAGGCAACTCAGTTTGCATCTGTGCCCCACGACCCGTATCCTATGGACGGAATGACCATGCTATGCCGTACGGACGGGATGAACTCAGCAACGAGCTCAAACATGTCACCGAGGCCATCTAGTCGGGATGATAATAGTGACATCTCTAACCCGACATCGTTCTCTAGTCAGGAACCGCCCAGCGGCAAAGTATCACCTACGAAGCAGCCCGAGCCCGAGCCCGATACACAGGCAGACAAGCGTGTCATGAAGAAAAAGAGTGGCTTCTTCCAGAATCATAGCCCATTCCGTAGAAAGAGCACCAAGGAAGTACAGCCGCAACCGCAACAATCAAACAGGAATACATGGTCGCCAATGGCGGCGCAACCATCATCGGCTTCTCGGCGCCCCCAGGCCTACCAGCCACCGGAGCCGAAGAACGTGGTTACGGAGAGGACGCTCACCCCAGAGCCTATCGAGGCGAACGCTAGCCTGGCACTGAACGTAGGACAGAATGTCTTCCCCGTTGCTAACACAGACAAACGGAATAAATCTGCAGATAATAGTCCGGCTGCTCAAGACGAACAGGACCCCATTGCTCTTGCTCTAGCAGAATTGAAAGGCGCTGCGGGCCACAAGCCATCTGTAGGACGGATCTCAGCAGATCGTTATCATGGCCTTGCCACTCCAGTCCCGGATAAGACCCAGGATATAGCACAGGATAGGTCACAGGAAAGAACAAGAGATAGGTCGCAAGACAGGTCGCAGGATAGGGCCCTGACCTTCTCACGCCCTGCTCCGGCTCCTAGAGCAAGTACCGATTTGTCTGCGGGTCTAAGAGGAACCCCGCCGCCTTCCTATGACCAGCAAATAACACGATTGGGCGTTCCACCTCCAGCTGTAACATCGAAGGCTATGCAGGAAGCATCGCGAAAGTATGTGGAGCAGACGAGAGACATGTTCAGCCAACCACGGCCTGGTTCCGGCTCATACGGCGGAGCCCCCAACCGCCCAGGATCTGGAGCCTACGGCAGTGTTTCGAATCGGCCAGAATCTAGAACATATGGCAGCTCCTCAAACCGACCGGAGTCAAGAGCGTACGGCAGCGCTTCGAATAGGGGATCCGTGTACAATAGGGCGCCTTCCCGCCCACCGACTCGAGGCCATGACGTACCGCGTGCAGCATCGCCAGCACCTCCTCGAAGTGTGTCTCCCCAGCCTGATCCTAGGCCTAACCCTAGAGCCGAACCGATCCATATCGACACGCGCGATGCGCGCAATTCGGCATCGCCCAACCCATTCACTGCCAGCCCACGGCAAAACTCGCCTGCTAGTATCAGGTCGAAACGCGGGTCTGACCAATACTACCGGCACAACTCGCCGAACGACATGGCACGCTCGGTATCGCCGTCTCCTTACAGCAGCAGCTACGACCGTCCCGCTAGTAGAAACTCCATGGCGATGCAGCTCGCACCCATCGGAGGGGACTCGGTCTACGGCGGCTCGATGCGCGGAAGGGGAGGCACGGTCAGGCCGGGGACGAGCTCCAGCTCGCGCGGCATGACGGGATATCACGACGACCGGGACCCCATGGCGCAGGGGACGAGACAGCGCAGCAAGAGCGTGGCGGATCCGAGTCGGCAGTATACCAGGGACGGCCGGGCCATCCTGCATTACGGTAAGTCTTTTTGGGGTTTTTTTTGGTTTTTTTCCTATCTAGGAGGAGAAAAAAAAGAAATTCACACGTTATGGGAAAAAGTCAAGAAGCTAATTTTATTGTTACTTGTCGAAACAGCCCGAGCTTTGTACATGTACCAGGCGGCCATCCCCGAGGAACTCGGGTTCGCCAAGGGAGACATACTGGCCATCCTCCGACACCAGGACGACGGGTGGTGGGAGGCGGAGATACACTCGGGGAACGGGGTGGGACGAGGCGGACTGGTTCCCAGCAATTACCTCCAGCCATGTTAATTGTTTTTTTTCTTTTTCTTTTTACACGGAACCCCTTTCGTGTTTATCGAGATCGTCAGTTGAATAAAATGTTTGGAAGATGAGGAGGTTGTGTGTTGGTTGGTGGTGTTTGATATAACGAATCTTTTTGCTTTTTTTTGTTGATGTTGGGGGAAGGGGGGGGGGGCTTTCTCCTTCTCCTTCTCCTTCTTCTTCTCCTTCTTCTTTCAAGATACCTAACCTAACGTAACGTATGTGGGATTACGATACGTTCTTCGTCATGAAGCTTTACTACTACTACTACTTACATATAAACGAGTTTTTTTTTTCCTTTTCGGGAAGGGGGGGAAGGGGGGAAAGGGGGAGGGGCGGAGAGGTGGTTGTTCTTGTTTATTTTATTTTACCTACCTACTTTGCTCCTTTTACTGTTCTTCTTCTCTGCTACTTCTCTTTGCTTTTGGCATTGACATTGACATTGTGGAAGGGGGGATTAAGCAAGCAAGCAAGCAAGCATGTGATTTGATTTAATTTGGTTTAGTTTGGTTTGGGTTGGTTTTCCTTCTCTTATAAGAGTGATGTTCATAGGATGAGCAAAACGACTAGTTATGAATTAATGCATGGATTTTAAGAGAAAAAAAGAAAAAAAGAACAATCACGAGTTCCCAATAATTACACTACCTGTAGCTCTGGTGTTCCATGATTGACGCCCGTAATAGCTTCCAGTCGGGTATTCTGTAGGGATTGTTAGTATCTCTTATATGGCAGTTACACCTATGAAGAGGAAATGACGTTGACGCATGTCATTAGGTCCGGGAGATCAGAGGGGCAGCGGCGCGTCGGTCGCCAAGACCTCCGTGGGTCTTGAATTTAATAAGTCACGTACCAGACCTACATGCCTAACTACTAGGTACTTACATACTGAGCGAGAGCGCTACCAGTTTCAATGCTTCAAGTACAACTACTTCTAAGGCATAATTCGAAATAGCTACCCCCAAACAACCCAAACTTAACCAGCATTTTCTTTTGACAGCCTTTTGACATCGGGAATCAAATTTCAGAGCTGCGCCGGATGGCGCCTAAGATACACATCCAACCAGGAATCATGGTAAGCGAACTACCGAATCGTATTTCATATGCCACCACCTACCTTGTCTTGTTCCCCCCCCCTTGCTATTCTTCTTCCCTCTTCACCTTTTTATCATGTGATCGTCAACATCACTCTCATGGCCCAGCCGAACACCCCAACATAGGTAACTAGCTGATAATATCCCTCCTCTGGGGGGAAGGAAACGTGAAGGAACATGTCAAGGCTCCGTTTCGCGCCGCGGTGTCGCCCACGGCCAGGAGGACATACCTTAGCACCGTCCTGTTCGTTGCCGCGTCCTTGGTCCTGCTTGGTGTCGCGGCCATAGCGTACCCGGTGTTCTACTACAACTACGTCCCGAAGAAGGTGGTCTCGATACCGGTTCACCTGCAGTATAAGTAAGCATTTGCTTTGGTCTTTTTTTTTTGTCATTAAATATGAGAACCAAAGATGAGGAAGGCGTCTACCCTGGCATGCCAACCTAGATAAAAACTATCACGAGCAGTTCACATCACACTAATCCTCGATTCCAAAGTGCCGCCCTCAACCCCTACGGGGTGGCCTCCATCTCCCCCAACCTCATGCTCGAACAGGCCTACGACGTGTCGGTGGAGCTCTCGCTGCCGCGGTCGCCCGCCAACCTCGAGCGCGGCAACTTCATGGTGGCGCTGTACGCGCTCCGGTCGACGCAGCCGCCGCCGAACCCGGCCATGCTCGCCCTGCCGACCTCGGCCCCGACGCAGCAGGAGGAGCCGGCGCAGAACAATCCCTACGCCCAGCTGACGCCCGACAGGGTGGTGTTCGCGTCGCGGCGGCCGGTGCTGATCCCTTACGAGGACCCGCTCGTGTCGACGACGTCGCGCGTCATGTTCCTGCTGTACCACGCGCTGTTCGCGCCGGCGGCGGCGGAGACGGCCGCGCTGGCGGTGCCCATGGGCGAGCTGGTGCTCGCGGAGGGCCGCGACGGCCCGCCCCTCGCTACCAGCGGCGGCCCGCTATCCCTGCTGCTCGACGTGCAGGCCGGCCAGACGCTGCAGGTGTACGCGGTGACGGTGAAGCTCGTGGCGCGCCTCTCGGGCGTCCGCTGGGCCATGTACAACTACCGCGTGCTCTCGTTCCTCGTCTGCACCGCGGTCTTCTGGGCCTCGGAGATGCTGTCCATGGCGCTGGCGTGGCTGGCGCTGGGGTACTTCTTCGCGGGCCGCAGGGAGCAGGGGAATAATAATAACCAGGCGCTGGCAAGACGGAAAGGGGAAGGGCGAGATCTAGGTAGAGCCAGGCGGAGGGATTTCCTCGACGACGACGACGATGACGGCATGGCGGGCGAGGCCGAGAACCCGATGTACGAGGATATTAAGCGCGAGGATGGGGATGACGATGATGATGATGATTACGTGAAGGAAGAGGAGGATGTCAAAATCAAAAAGGAAGAGAGCGAGGAGCCGGAGAGCACGCTGGTTGGCACGCCGCGGCAAGCGGCCGGGCCCGCGGCTGATGCAGTCGATGAGGAAGAAGCCAAGGATGACGACACGTGGAAGGAGATACCTGGTCCTGCGACTCGGACCGGTTTCGACGATGGCCGCACGGGAGGTGAGGGGGGGAAGGGAGGTCTACTGCTACGGAAACGGTCTTCACATGGAGCGATGTCTTGAGAGGTTGTGACATGAGGGCAGGGAGGGGAGGGGGCCTCACAAGCAGAATAGGACTTAATATTAAGATGGGATAGCGAGTGAAGTGATTATTGTGATTTGGTTGCTTCGATAATTAATTTACTTGTATCTGATACCCTATCCTACCCTCCGCTTCCCCTTTTACCTGGGGTTTCTCTTGACTCTTTGAGTAGGTACCTATCATTTTATAGGTAATGGATGTGGAAGAACCAAAGTACTAATGTGACTCTTTATAAGGTTATCAGAAATACCAGTAGAGGCCCCCCCCCTCTGTTATCTGTCTCACGTGAGAGAGGTGGTTTTTGTCTGCCTTAAGGTTAAGTTCGGTTATGGTCTGCCATGTTTGTAGCTTCCACCTTGTCGAGACCTGTCCGGTGGTTGGAAGAGCTACCCGTACCTACTAATGATTACCTGGTAGGTAGGCGGCACTTATGTTAGTAGTAGGTTCTGAATGACGTCGAGATAGACGTGAGTTTAAATAATCTAGTGCCTACGTAGGCACCGGTCTGGTGTAGGTGTGGCACGCTATAAATTAGCTAGCGAGTGCCCGTGAGGCAGCTCTGCATCATTCTTACAACCTCTAAAATATACCTACCCTATCCTCCATACTTCCCGAATCAACACCGTCATGGATTAGGTATGATTTATTTACTATTACCTAGTATGTACCTAAGTACCTCTATACCTTGAACCGGTCGCCGGTAATGCAATTGCATTTTTTTTTTTTTTGCATTTAATAGACACGTTGACAAGTCGCTTTAATAATCTTGCCGGTTTACGACGGGCAGTATGCAAGTTGTCAGTTGGTTATGGGTACCATTAGGTACTAAGGTAGTAGGACCTAGGACCTTCCAGGTCCTGTCTCCCTATTCACCCAGTGTGGAAATACAGTGTTTAAATAACCAATACCGTATCTGTCTCGGCTTAGCTAAGGCCACCCCTCGTGAGCACTTATCAACCCCGATGAGGGTTAGTATTTGTAGTAGGTCAGCAGGTACCTATGTACCTACTTATATTAAATATATATAGATAGGGGTACACAAGCCCATAATTGAGGAGTGTCCATATTAACCCCTAACATTAGGTATGTAGCAAGTAATTTTAGCAGTGGTAAGTGGGATTTTTTCTTTCTTCCTCTTTTTCTCTTAACATGCTCTGTCTGGTACATTGCTACCTAGGCCTTAGGTTACATACTACTAAGAGGAGAACATTAGGTCTCATGCAGCTTTGACTTGTACAAGGTGGACAAGGTGTACAAGACGATAGACCAAGGCTCCAGAAAAAAAAAAGCACGGGTCAACCAATCGTGGACTCCTCCCCCGCCATTCGACTCTATCAGTGTACCATCCTAGGTCCAGGGACTTGGACTTCTTTTTTTCTTTCACTTCTTTTTTTTAAACCTTTTCTTTTCTTTTTCTTTACACACCGTCTTGTTGCCTTGTCTTGTATTGTATGCGGAATATCATAGATAGCAGTACCAGAGAAAATCAACAGCTCGCCAGCTCTTGCGGGCTTAGCACATTCCCATAGGAGTTTCGAACAACAAAAGTCGACGAGACGAGGAGATTACAGTGTCAACTTATCCCCCCCCTACCACCAACTAACTTCTGGAGCTAAAAAGAAAAAAAGCTGCTGCTGCTTTTACTTCTAGAAGACTTTGCTTGTTGCTCCTGCCTCTTGTTGGCTGCACTAACAACGCCGCCTTCGCTCGCCCCTCGTGGGAATTTGAGAGGATCTGCACACAAGAGAAATAAGAAGGAAAATAAGAACAACCCGCTACCAAAGTGTCCGTAGCCAACAATCTCGCTCGTTATCGGTTTTTGGATGTCATCAGGCAATGAGAAGCATTATTAACTAAGCTACATACCTGTCTACCTACTACTTACCTACCTAACCTACTCTGTTCATAAACCCCCTGCCCATAACTACTATCGTCGAGAGGAGGGGTGGCTCTGTGGCTCTCTGGAAAGGAAACCTCCTGCATCCTCACCGATTTTCCACTTTCACATCCCGCAGTGCAGTACAACACCCATACAGCACACATTACAACTCTTTCTTTCTCACCGACCAAGTCCGCAGACCTCGAGTACAGTACTCGGTTGGCCAAAACTAGCTTCCCCCCCGACGACAACACGGCTCGAGAACAAACCATTTCTTGACTTTGACAATAAAGACAAGCCTCGTCACTCACCACCACTGCCACCACCACCACCAGCTCCTCCTCCTCCTCCTTGTCCCACGCTCGCTCAACCCACTTCCCACAACCCACAACCCACCGAGCAGCTGTCCACGATGCCCTGCTTCAAGGGCATCGCCGTCAGCATTCATGCAAACTCTGCTCCCCTCCCGGAGTATGGCATGCAGAAGCAGTCCCGTCTCTCTCGTATCAGCACCTACATACCCGTCCCCCAGCCCCAACTCAACCCCGAGACCTCCCGGCATGAGGCTGCCAAGTTCGCCATATCCATCACCCTGCTAACCCCCGGTCACCCCATCCCGTACACCACTCCGAAGGCTACTCCCGACAACCCCTATCCCAAGCCCCTCTATGCGGGACCTCTGCCGGCGACCGTCTCCGACCCCTCTCGACATGCCAACACCGTCACTCCATACATTCCTATGACCAACTCCGAGAATGAGACTATTGCCGCATACATCTATTTCGACGGACGAGCTAAGGAGGAAGTTGCCACCTTGTTGCGACCTGGTGAGGAAACATGGGTCAATAGTCGATGGGTTCAAGTCCCCGAGAGCGAAGGCGGAGGCCTTGCTGAGAGAGAATTTCTCTTCCGAGAGGTCGGTCTGGAAAGATGGCTCAACGGGTTGGACCTGAAGGGCCACGATGCTGCCGAAAAGGTGGAGAAGAGGAGACAGAAATTCGAGCGGCGCCACCGTCGCCAGAAACCCTCGGCGCAGCAGAGCCACAGCCGAGACACCCTTACCTATGGCGAGGATGAACAGTCGCCCGTCAGGAATCCCGACAGCTCAGACGAGTCCTTGTCTGACGATGACGAGCCCCCTGAGGCCACCGGTCAAATTAAGGTGGCCATGTTCCGAGTAATTGCATCTGGAGAAATCAAAAAGGGAGAGTATTCTCCACAATTCGACGCTCACGACGATGACGACGAGAGCGATGGAAACAAGGGAGCAGCTGACGGAATCGATGCGGATGTCGAGCACACCACTAGTTTTGCTAAGCCCAAGACACTGGATCCTAAGACGATTAGCACTCAGACGGTAACAGGAATTGATGGTCCAGATAAACCGTATGCCGTCTTCACCTTCTTCTATCGCGGCCAACGTAAGACAGAATCTTCCCGTTTGAAATGATTATTGTATTAATGTATCTATAGGCCAGCTCACAAAAATGGGCTTATGTCCCAGCGCAAAGGACACCCAAAAGACGCCTGGGACCAAGCGAAGATCGACGCAGTTGGATTTCTCAGGGCTTGGGCCTCTCAAAACTACGGGAACCGTGGGATTTTCGGCATTCCGAGACCAGGATGCCGAGGCAGCTAAGCGTCGGAAATCTCGCAAGAAGAGTAATGGTCATGCTGGCGGTGCCATGGACGAGGACAGCGATGACGACGACGACGACGATGATGATGATCCCTTTGCTAAGCTAGAAGATGCTGACGATAAGGTCGTCAAAACGCATCTGGAACCGGAAGACGCTAAAGTTACGGGAGAGTTGCAAGCTGGTATAGACAGGATTCGAGTAAGTCCCAGAACTAGATAATTACACGTATTTACGACTGTTAACGCGGCTTCACTGTAGCTCAAGAGACAGCACTCCGCAGAACCTGACAGTGCAAATGGGTCAAGTTACGGAAAGTCGCCCAGCGCTGGACCTAATGCAGGAGAAGCGACCCCTACGGAAGCTGCACCCACCAGTCAACCTGTCCCCGACACGGTATCAAATCTTCTATCCCAGGCATTCACTGAAGAGTCGACTATCGGTAGCCCGTTGAAAAGGCACCGAGCTAATGGGGACGAGGAAACAATCGACCGCTCAGTTAACTTCCCCTCAGCTTTGGGTGATGTGTTAGCTAGGGCAACTTCGGACCAATATAGGAGCGAAGCGCCGCCTGAAGTCAGAATCGAAGAGGATGAGGAACTGTAATTCAGCTCTTCAGGCTTCGCCAGCTTTTCGTGAAACAATAGGGGGGCCTTCTCGCTTTCGTTAGAGACGAGCCTAAACCGTGCGACGAAACAAGTCGTTGGTAGTGTTCTAGAGAGAAAGTTCAGGCGCGGAAAGCCCGAATCTCTCGGAAAACATTGATGAAAGCCAAAAGGATGGGAAGAGGCCTATCGAGACTCAAGCGAAGAACACTATGGAAAATTACAAAGCGACTCGTCAAACTAAGGTTCTAAAGATACAGATCCGCTCTCCAAAAGCTCCATGCCTCAATGGTCTTGGCATGTTCGAGTAGTTGCGTATACTAGATGCCAATGAGAGCGTTTTTGGACAAAGATGAGGACCAGGGCTTGGTCTACTAACCTCAGGGAAGCCGCGATTTGCATTATTCTTACTCGAGAGATCGCGAGTTCCAATGGCCTTTTAATAGCGTGTGAATATTCATTGGAATACCCCGAAGATAATGGGAAAGTTGGCCGCCGAGAAACAGAAAACCATTCGTTACGCACTCCAAGGTCTTCTCCACGGCAGAATTTTTTGTTTTTTTTTTCATAGGTGGTAGTGATATTTTCACGTTACTCAATATCACTTTTACGTTTTACCGCCGAGAAAAAAATTGTTGGAGGACTAAGTGAGGAATAGAATGGAGGAAATGGGGAGTCTTCTTAACAAGGTTGTCCCCCTTTTCCTTCAGGCGTCATTCGGACAGTTGGGAGGAACTCTACTCTTTTTACCTACCTCATTTATTTACCAGTAAATGGTTATTGGTATAAAAGGGGGGAGCTGAATCGTGATCAATAATTGCTACAAATAAAGATATATGCCAAAGCCAATTTTATTTCTATGCTATTCTTTTTTTTCTTTTTTTTCGGTTAACTCTTATGTTACTATTTCTCTACGTAGAAGCTCCGGGGTAGAGGTGGAGAGGGAATAGGTGGGAAAGGAAAAGGATACGTATGCTACTTCTAACTGCATGAGCGAACACGTTGCTCGGATGGACGGAGAAACAAGATGGGGAAACTGAAGTCAGGGAGAGGAGCATTTTGGAGAGAGGGGCTTGTGGACTTTTCAGTCACCTAACCTCGTGGTCACGACCTTCACAGCCAAAACGCATAAGTTATGACAGAGGGAATAGAAGAAAAACAAGAAGGGAAATTAGGTAATTAGGTATGAATAGATGACCAAGTTCGAGCACGGCCTTGGGAAAGTGAGGCTTAGTTTGTGGTGATTACCTACCTATCAAATGCCCGACAACAGCGTTTTGTGACATTTTAGTTGTGTGGGTCGAGTTTTAAGGTCGATATCAGGCTTGGCTGCAGTTTGGGGGAGGGAGAGGGGGGAGAGAGCAGATTACATACAAATTTGATCCTAAGACGAGGGGAGATAAGATCACGAAGTTGGTTGGTTTGGTAGGTAAAAATAGGCACCCATGTTGTTTTTATTGTACACTATGTATATATGGTATAATATGTAAAGAGAGATATGGTTCGTAGAGCCTTGGTCATGCTAAGTTGAGCGACTCTCGCGCACCTCGGACAGACGCGTAGGAAAACCTTATAAAGGGACTGGATGCATATAATCCCTACTTGCTTACCTTTGGGCTGGAGGAAGCGAATTTTTGGTGCCCTTTTTTTCTTTTTTCTTTTTTGAGGACAATACAGAGAGCTTTAACAGATTCCAGTAGAGAAAAAGAAGCAAAAGGTGTGTTCGACAAGGAAGAATACCTAGCAACCTATAGTCCATTGGTTAGTTCTGAGAGCCCCAAGATAGCAAGAAACAAATATGCAGAATCAATGGATGATTTGGGTTTGGAAAATATTGTAAGTCAGACTGTTGAGCTTGATTTGATTTGGAAAGTCAACATGATAAAAATTTCAGTTGGCCGTTCTTAAGAAGTAACTTGTCATCATGTGAAAAAAAAAGAAGAAGAGGGACGACACAAGACAAGCTACTTCGTGCGCGCGCAGGAGGACGACGAAAAGCAGAGTCGAGGCGTAAAGAAGAAGAAAAAATGAAGAAAATCATGGGAACCCCCCTAGGAAGGAGGGGGGGAATGAACTTACACTCGCTTGCTATGCTATGCAATGCATAGTATATGGGTGAGTAGGTAGGTAGATAGAGTTATCTTAGAAGGGTCTTAAAGTTCTACTATCTCGTGAAGTAGGTTTGGGAATAAAAATATTCCAATATGTGTGTGATGTCTAGTAGAAGGGAAAAAGGAAGCAAAGAAGAAAGAAGAAAAATTTAAGCTTTTTGGTGCGGAATGTCCAGATCTGTGTGTCACGTGCCCAGTATACCCCACTACTAGGTATTGTTCTTTGCTAATAAGTCGCGCAGCTCAGCTGACACACGGAATCAACGAATGGCCAAGTCCGTCCATCCAGTTCAGACCTCTCCCTCCAGTAAGTACCTACCTACTACACTAGATAGTGTATATCCATTCACCCGTCCATTCCACCGACGTCAGTCAGTCAGAAAGAAGGTCAATCACCTGAGTCCTAGGTGATTAACTTTTTTTGTCTTTTTCCTGGAGCAATAAAAGGAAAATACATTGCTACCACCTTTTTTTTGGTTTTATTTTCCTCTTAACAAAGCAACTTGGGAAAGACAATCTCCACTCTACTAACTAACCTAGTCTCTCACCTGAGGTGGTGTAGTATGTACATACAGTAGCTACGACCTACTGTAGCTACAGAGGTAGGTAGATGAGCTAATACAGTGCACATCTACTAAGCTCTTTTTTTTTTCGTCTTATCCTGTTACCAAACCAAACCCCTCAACATCCATATCGACGTTTTGAAACTTACCTAACTTATCCTCTCCACCTAGGAACCTACCAACGAAATCAGTTTCCCTTCCCGACTCTCTCGACATATTATTTTCTAACAACTACGTACCTACGTACCTACCCAAATAATCGATCTGAAGAAGGAAGACACTTTGCTTCTTCTGCTTCTTTTAATTGACGACCTAACGAAAGGTGGGGCAGACGGGAACAAACAGCTTGAAAACGACTTAACGGACTTTCGCCCCTCCCAAATTCCCGGCTACCGATCTTATCTACAGTACTTACTTACTTACCTACCTACCTTAAGTACCTAGGTATTCCCCCACGACCGAAGAAAAACCGCAACCAACCCGAATCCGCAAACCAGCAGCATTCCAACCTCAATCGAATCCTACCCACCTACCTACCACTCATCTCCCGCTCTCCGTCGTCGCCCTCGGTCCCCTTGTCGTCATCGACGCCGCCTTCCCAACCAACAGCCACAAAATTAACGTCCACCGCTACGGCACCAATCTTCAACTCGCGAAAGAAACAAAACAAAACAAAACCATGCCCGCTCTCCGCCCCAACAGCGCCGCAGTGCGGTCTCTACTCCGATCTACCACCACCACCACCACCACCACCAACACCACATGTCCCTCAGCCGTCACCCAGAGGACCTTCTCCGCGACGTCGCGCGCCCCTGCCTCCCACGGCCCCCAGTACGACCCGCCCACAGGTTGGCTGTTTGGCGTCAAGCCCGGAGAGAAGTACCAGAAGGAAGGCTGGGAGACGCCCTTCTTCTACGGCTTCTGCGGCAGCCTCGTGCTCGCCGCCGTCGCGTACGGCTTCAAGCCTGATACCTCGTAAGTTTTTTTTTTCCTTGTTTCTCTCTTTAGGGGGCAGGGGCTGCATCGTCCTTTTTTATTAGTTATTGCTGGATATGGAGGTATCGTTGGCGGCTACCCAAGGGAAGAGGGATGGGGGCTTGAGTCATTGGATATTTCTCTACACTGTAGTCTGTTATGAGCGTCGAGAGGAGGCGCTTGGGGGCACGGATGGGAGGATGGGAGAAGCGGATGAGATGTACAGGTGGAAGGGTCGTTGGTGAAATGACACGCAAACTGGAACGGGACCATGGGAAATCGTGGTATTGCAGCATTACGCTCCGTGGACGAGGAGTCGAAGTTCTCGATGACTCTATTCTTTCCCCCAATTCTTGTTTCTGCTTTTTTTTTCCAGGGGAAGAGATTACTGCATCACCACGTTTTACCCGATACACACCCGGCGACTAATGTTCTTACTTTTTTACAGAATACAGACATGGGCTCTTGAGGAGGCTCGCCGGAGATTAGAAGCCGAAGGCATCCTGGAAGATCCCCAGAAGAAGTCGTAAAACTCGCATCCATCTTCTCTTTTTTTTTTTCGTCTTGCAGCTTTCGCCACATCGTCGAGCATGACACGTTCACTATTCGGGGATCCTTATTGATCCGGATCTAAAGGGGGAAAGCGGAGCAGGGAGGATAAAATAAGGGGATATGTCGTCTTTTCGAGTTGTAGAAGAAACCCCTAACTTCCTACTACTTCACTGCCTTATGTGTACATGACCGAGTTCTTTCCCTGTCATATTCCCTCGCTTTCCTCGCTGTGTTAGTCATATGAAAAAAAAAAACCTCTTTCTCCTATCTATCTCTCTCTCTCTCCTCTCTCTCATGTTTCTATCCTATCCTTAACTCATATCGTCTTTTATTTTTCTTGATATGATGAAAGGGGAGAGAGAGGGGGCGGCGAGGTGAGAGGAAAAAAGGGGAAGAAATTTCATAACCAGGAAACATGAAAAGAAAAAGACCAAAAAAAAAATCATTACTTCATTAGAGAAAACAAGCATATCAATGATAGAAAAAAATAACACGGATTCGCCTCCGCGCTGGAGAAGAAGAAGAGGGAGACGGAAATGGAGTGGAAAGGAAGGGAGGAGGGAGGGGGGAGGGGAGAGGGGAGGGGGCGGATATATATATATATACCAGGTTCATAACTTGGGGGTTTAGAGTGGCATCCATTTTTATTTTTCTTATGTTTAAGTAACTAAGTTAGGTTACAAAGTATTAAGTATTGATATTTTAGGTTTTTTGGTACTTTTTTTTTACGTTTCTTTTTGCTGCTGCTACATGGCAAGAGGTATGTATGGTGATGAATAGTAAGGTAAGCAGGCAGGTATTTCTTCTGTTAGGGAATGAATGAAATTGCTTGAAGACCTGCATACATAGGCTAGGTAGGTAGGTAGGTACTAGGTAAGGTAGGTATCTAACCTGGTGTTCGCTGGGGAAGGGCGGTGGGGGAGGAAGTTGGGTTAGGTCTTGATATAGGTATAGATACATACATAGGTAGGTAGGTACCTACCTCATGATGGATTAGGTAGATCAATGTAAGTGTATATATATACCTATATATAGGAACATCACATATATAGACCACACCGTTCCAAACGCGATAATGCTGATATAAATGCTGCTGCCAATACTCCTTTTTATTTTTATTTTTATTTTCTTTAATTTTCTTCATATCCTCGCAGTTGACCTTTGAAAAACAAAATGCTTAATGCTAGATAGGTACCTACATCAGTAGGGAGACATGTAGGTTACCATGGAAATATGAATTTTCTAAACCCCCCCCCCCCCCCCTTTATTCCCCTTTACCCCCTACGCTCTTCCCAGGAGCTGCCTACTCCTCCCCCCCTCTTTTCCCTCCCTTCCCTGTCTGTATCCTATCTTCGAAATATAATTTCTATTCGGCTTATATTCTGTTGAAATCTTGTGACAGAAAGAGAACGCCAATTACCAGACGGCGATTAGCCCGTATATACTTGTATGCGAGAGAACGTACATATGCGGTATGTGATGGATGGAATCCTATGTAGGTAGGTATTCTTTATTCTTTATTCTCCTTCTCCTAACCTAGCACTTATAGCTCCAGTCGTGCTCCTCGATGCCGTACTGCCGGTCCTCCATCCAGTTCTTCATGCGCAGGGCGATCTCCCCGGACTCCTCGTGCTCGCTGAGGCCGCAGTCGACGAGCTTGCCCTTCCAGCTGATCTTGCGGACGGGGCTCACGATGGCGGCGGTGCCGGAGCCGAAGACCTCGATGAGGCGGCCGTCGAGCGAGGCCTCGTACAGCTGGGGCATGGTGATCTTGCGCTCCGAGACGAGCCAGCCCTCGGGGACGAGCTTCTCGCGCGCGAGGCCCAGGATCGAGTCGCGCGTCACGCCCTCGAGGATGGTGCCGTCGAGCGGCGCCGTGAGGAGCTCCTTCTGGCCCGTCTCCTTGTCGCGCAGCGCGACGAACAGGTTCATGGTGCCGACCTCGGTCACGTACTCCTCGGGCCCGAATAGCCACAGGTTCTGCTGGAAGCCGCGGCTAGCGGCATCGAGCTGGGGGACGACGCACGGGGCGTAGTTGGCGCCGAGCTTCTTATCGCCGACACCGCCAGGCCAGGCGCGCACGGCGTAGTCGGTGGCCTCGAGCGAGACGGCCTTGAAGCCGGTGGGGTAGTAAGGGCCCACGGGCGAGGCGATCACGTACAGCAGGGCCGAGTGCGGGGCGCCGACACCCAGGGTCTTCTGGGTGCCGATGAGGGTTGGGCGAAGGTACAGGGAGTAGCCGCGCTTGTCGGGGATGAAGCGCTCCTCGAGTTTGGCGAAGCGGGCGATCAATTCGGTCAGGGCGGTGGGGGAGAAGGTGGGCAGGGCGATGCGCGCGGCCGACTTGTTGAAGCGCTCCATGTTCTTGTCAGGACGGAACAGGCGCACGTTGCCGTCCTTGTCCTTGTATGCCTTCATGCCCTCGAAACACTCGAAGGCGTAGTGGAAGACGCAAGTGGCCGGGTCCAGCGAGAGGTTCTGGTACGGCACAATCGAAGGCGCTAGCCAGCCGTCGTTCGACGTCCATTCGACGGTCAACATGTGGTCTAGAGAGACATGCGTGATGCGGTTAGCATGCCGTGCCAATGGCCTTGCCATGAGATGCTGCTCTTCTGGAACGTTGTCCTACCCGTGAATTCTCTGCCAAAGACCAGCTTCGCCGGATCGACGAGCGTCTTGGGCGTTTCGGTCTTCTTGATAGAGAGCTTGGTGGGGTCGAGGTCAAGGACCTTTGCGTCGGAGGCGGCGGCGGGCTTGATGCTGTACCATCTCGTCGTTTGCCATGTCTGCCATGTTTGCAAGGGGAGGATCCGGGAGGAGCGGGGTGAGGCGGGTGCTCTCAGAGCTCTCCCGCATCGCGGAAGAAGCTGACGAAGCATATCCAAGACAGGAAAATACCTATATTCCCCCAGGTATACCTATGTATCGATATGCTTGAGGGCGCAACCTAGTAGCTCAGTTTCTCGTTGGCTGGTCGGTAGAAAGAAGAGAGAACCCGTGAGGTAGAATGGTTGAACTCTCCAGCAGCCAATTGAGTAGATATATATTATGGTGGCCTGGAGGTTATCTAAATTGGTAAATCCTTCTTCCTCTTGACTCCATGGTAAAGTGACAGGGAAAGGGAAAAGGGAAAAGGTGCCTTTGCGGTTTCGGAGATCGCACCAAGTAACCACATTCGCCAAACGGGTTCAAGCAGGCCTCGGTAGCCAATCATGAGCGAGCTTTGTGTCAGTGATGCATGCTCCGTTACCGACCAGCGGGATCCTATCTGCTTAGGTACCTAGCGATAAGGATAACCTTAGTGTAGGATTAGGTGGTAATATTCGCTGTAGCGTAGCTTTAGTTGTGGCTTACCTGGTGCTTTAGCGGGTAAGAGCCTAATGGACAGGACAGGTTTTACCTAACCTATGTAACGTGCAGCAGCACCCCTGGAAGTCTGGCTGAAAGAAGATCCCCTAAGGACATTTCTTGTAATCCGTAGTAACGCAATTCCAATTCTATTTTTATACGTCATCCAACAAAAAAAAACACCAACTACCTGATTACAACATACTACAACCATCACCTCCATCCCCTCTCCTCCCCTCTCGAGTTGATACATACGCACGTGACGAACCCGAACCCGATCCTGATCACGATCACGATCACGAGAAAGAGAACCAAAGATACTCCTATCTATAGAGACTATCATTGTTAACTGTGTGTGATACTTGCGACCTACAATACGTTAGACAACAATCCAAGCGAAACCTTTAGCTCTTTCGTCGGAGGAGGACTGGACAGAGAGAGAGAGCACACACATACGCGCGCACACACACGACGTAAACCCGACGACACATGTCCTTCTGCCCGCCCAACGCTACGACATGACGGCTGTTATCTACGGCCTCAGTCGCCCTGGTCCAACATGTTCTCCTCGCTGAAGAGTTTCACCTCCAACATCAACTCCAACTACACCATTTCCCAGAACATCACTTCTACCGCTGGCGCGTGGAAGATATACGATGCCAAGAAGAAGTCCACCGGCAAGTCGTACTCCGTCTTTGTCTTCGACAAGAAATCGTTAGATGCGCATGGTAGGGCTTTGCATATATATATATATATCCACCCAGACCAATGGTCCTACTGCTAGGACCAGCGGTTGGTCTTGCTCGTGATGGAGGTTGACTGCTCGCTGTAGGAAGCTCTCTGGGTCGATCAAGCGCCTCGGGCTTTAAGCGCGCTGCAGAAGAGGTGGGTGATCCTGGAATGGCTCACGAAATAAAGCCATTCGCAACCCAATTCCCTCGTGGGCATACCGCTGATTTCCCCTTTGCACACAGGTGGTTGAACGCCTCAGGAAAGAGGCCTCGTCCCTAGCCCGACTACGTCACCCCAGCGTCCTCGAACTCGTCGAACCCGTCGAAGATACAAGGGGCGGAGGGCTACAATTCGTGACCGAAGCCGTGACCGCTTCGTTGGCCGGTCTCTTGCAGGAAAAAGATGAACAGGAACGAGCTGGTGGTTCCGGCGGCCGGTCCAGCCGGTTTGTCGAGAGCGCTGATGGTGTGAGACGGAGGCGCGAGTTTGAGATTGACGAGCTCGAGATACAGAAGGGTCTGCTTCAAATCAGCAAGGCGTTAGAATTCCTTCATGAGAATGCCGGTCTCGTCCATGCTAACCTCACCCCCGATGCCATCCTTATAAACTCCAAGGTCAGTACCGTATATACCTTTAAACCCACATCCTCTTATCTGCGCCTCTGAAGTCATCTTTCAGCTTTCAGATTATACAGTTGCCACTGACTGACTTGTCGTCTCTTAGTCTGATTGGAAGATTGGCGGACTCGGCTTCTGTAGTCCCCCTGAAAATTCGACAAAGCCCACGTCGGTTCAACCTATCAGTCTCTCAGAGGTCCTCAACTTAGATCCTCGACTCCCCCGACATGTGCAACTCAATCTTGACTATACCTCGCCCGACTTCGTCCTTGACAACAATCTCACGCCGTCCGCTGACATGTTTTCGCTTGGGCTCTTGTGCGTTGCACTGTACAATTCGCCCCATCACTCGCCCATAGAGAGCGGCGGAAGCATATCCGCCTACAAGAGGATCTTCACGTCATCTTCGACTATCCCATCTCATGGAAACAGCTTCCTATCAAAGCGGCCTTTACCAAAGGATCTATCAGCTCATGTACTACCACGCTTGATAACCCGGCGGCCTGCTCAGCGCATGAACGCCCGAGAATTTCAGGAGAGTGAATACTTCGACAACATTTTAGTTTCGACCATCCGATTTCTCGATGCTTTCCCTGCCAAAACCCCTAGTGAGAAAGCCTCGTTTATGAGGGGACTCAACAAGGTTCTGCTATCCTTCCCCAAGTCAGTCATGGAGAAGAAAGTGCTCCCGGCCCTCTTAGAAGAACTGAAGGACAAGGAGCTCCTGGCGCTCATTCTTCAGAATATTTTCAAGATATTAGACTTGTTGCCGTCTTCCCGGCGTGCTTTTGGAGAACAGGTCCGGCCAAGGTTAAAGGAGATCTTCGCCATGACCACAGCACAGGGCCAGGAGAAAGATCGAAACAGAGATGCCGGTCTAATGGTCATTTTGGAGAATACAAGTCTGATTGCCGAAAATTCGTCTGGCAAAGAGTTTAAAGATGGTATGTTTCTGTATTTCCTTGATCGATTACCACGATGTCATTTGGTGTTGGCGTTCCAACGCTCCTATGTCATCATCATCTTCCTCGAATTTGAGCAATTTGGGGGTTTTTTTTGTTGTTGGCTCGAAGTCAGTTTGCGCGAGACAACCCTTAAAGAATACACAAATAACTCTCAGATGTTGATTAATATATGGCATTTGTTTTATACTTGCCCTAACTAATGACTGCGTATAGATGTACTTCCGATTCTACTCACGGCCATTGAGTCCCCGGCACCTGCATTGGTTGATGCTGCCTTACGAGGTCTTCCCGTTATTCTCCCAGTTCTCGATTTCAGTACAATTAAAAATGAACTTTTCCCAGTTATCGCTACTGTCTTTAGTAAGACTAGTAGCTTGGCTATCAAGGTTCGCGGCTGCCGGGCTTTCGTCATCCTTTGCGGTGGTTCCAATGAGGCTATGGAAGTTGATGATGGCCTCGATGGATTCGGGCCTGAGAAAAAGAAAAAGACGTCTTCGTCAAGCGCTCTTGATAAGTACACCATGCAAGAGAAGATCGTGCCCTTGATCAAAGCCATCAAGACAAAGGAGCCGGCTGTGATGATGGCAGCCTTAGATGTTTTACGCGTTGTTGGAGACAACGCAGATGCTGAGTTTGTAGCGATGGATATTTTGCCCATCCTCTGGAACATGAGTTTGGGCCCCCTGCTTGACCTTAAACAATTCCAGGCTTTTATGAATCTAATCAAGTCTCTCTCCCAAAAAGTCGAAGAGGAGCAAACTAAGAAACTGCAAGAACTGTCAGTGGTAAATGGCGGAGGGACAGCGACCCCTAGTGAAGATTTTATGGCATTTGGAGGCGTTACGGGCACACAATTCGAAACAACGAATGGCTCGACAGAAGATGATTTTGAGCGCCTGGTAAAGGGCCGAGCTGGTCCGACATCGAGCACCCCCATGGAGTCTGGCTGGGATTCGGGGCCAGCATCGAGAGCTGCCTCTCCTTCCGTTAAATCAACTCAACCTCAGTTCTCGTGGTCAACCCCGAGTCCTACAGTAACTGCCGCATCAGGTAGTCAACTCGGGGCTTCAGGGACTTCAGCCAAAGCACAGCCTCCTTCCTTCCGGACAGTGACGCCAGATCTCGCTTCATTTGGCACTCTAACTCCCTCATCCACCCAATTCTCGCAGCCACTACAACCCTCTACAAATACCACTACTGCTGCTCAAAACGTATCTGTGGCGTCGCAGCAGAGTTCAAACAGCATCAACTGGCCTGCATCGACAGCGGCAACCGCCAATCCCTGGACACCCGCTACTACCACAACACAGCCGATATCTTCACCAGGAGCCTCATCCTTCGGCAATATGACTTCCAGCCTATCGAATTTGAGCATGGGCCAGCCGAGACCAACTATGAATCAGAGCTCCTCTTTCTCACTTGCCCCGCCACCTTCAAACGGCACCAGAACGCCCACCGGATTCAGCTTACCACCTCCACCGGGCAGCGGTGCCCCGAGACAAGTTTCGGCATCCTCGTCGTTCAGTAGCATAGCGGCCCCGCCGGCCGGGAGCATGAGCAGTATGATGGGCTCCGGAATGGGCAGTACGCTGAACAGGGGTATGAGCATGAACAGCATGAATACTATGATGGGTGGTAGCGGCAGTAGCAGTATGAACACACTAACCCCCAGCCAGCCACAGCCGCAACCACAGCAGCAACAGCAACAGACTACACAGAGGTCGGGTTTGGATAGGTATGAGAGTTTACTATAAAGTATGGGAGGGGAGGAGGGAAGATAAAAGGGGGGGTGGATAATATAATGTGAGATGAGATGAGAAAATGTTTGTGGTTTTAATGGGGGGAAAAAAAGGGGCGGAGGGAAAGAGAAGGAGAGGAAGGTGGAGGAATTTCACGAGCGGCATTTTATATTCTTTGCTTTCATGCCGTTTTTTTCTTTAGTTCCTGTTTTCTATTACTGGTGGTTTTTTATTACGTTGTAGAGTAAGTAAAAAAACCCCAGCTTATTCAAGGAGATATCATCATCTATATATATATATATATATGTAGGACTTCTCGAAAAAGAAAAAGAAAGCACACTTTTGATGTTATTGTTGTTTTGATCTTGGGTTTACTATAACAATAATATAATATAATATAAAATAAAATAAAAAGGAGAGGGAGAAGACGAATATGATTAGTATGGCACTGAGAATAGGGAACTACCTAGCGCATGAGGAAGTTCTGGCTTGGGTTGATGGATATAGGAAAGGGAAAGGAAAAGGGAAATGGGGCAATATAAGGAAGAGAGTAATGACGGAGAGAGGCTCTTGGACTTGGACATTTGATGCGTCGAGATCTTGTCGGTACCTATCAGACGTAAGGAGAGGGGGGGGGTTCCTGCTATGGATGAGTTGTGAAGCATCTCTAACTACTTACTACCCTAACCCAGGTTACTAGGTTTGTATATACGTAACATCCTCTTTCCCATCTTTTTTTATCAATAGACCACGTGTCTTGTTATACCTGGGTAGGTATGTCGATTTGATAGATCGATCATAAGTTCGGGCGGCGGCGGGCACAGGGTGTCAGATAGCTAACTCTCTCCCCCCCGCGGCACTTCTATCTCCCTTGAGCGGACGCACGGGTACCTAGTGGAATGGCGAAGCGATTTATACCACATCTACCTACCTACCTGCCTACCTACCTAGGTTAGGTAGGTAGGTAGAAGATAGCAGTTCAGGAGAAAGGGATGCTTGTGGGGATGTTGAAGCGGGCAAAGATGGAGATAGAGAGAGAGAGAGAGATAGGATACGGGTATCTAGGTAGGTAGGTAGGTAGGTATCCTCAGTAAATTATATATATCTCTCGAGAGTTGGCCGTATTCAGGTTTGTGCTTCTCGACGCTCTCACTCACTACATACCGGGGGGGCACAGATCCTGTGCGTTATCGAGAGGCAACGACGAGCAGAATGATGGGTCATACGGGGGGTCTGGTATCCCCTAAATGGGATTCTTCGCCGAAGTTGTTTTCTAACTAGTGCCTACCTACCTTATCGACTTGACTTGACTTGACTAACCTAAGGAGACGTAGAAGCTGCCATCGCAGGAACGCATAGCTGGGCCCCCAGGATATTCTCGTGGAGACAGAAGTAGCGGGCGGTCCTGATAAGCCTGTTGTGTACGGCTCGCGGTGTATGTTTATATTGCCAAAGGTAAAAAGAAACGTCATGAAGAGACAGTTAACTTAATATGTTGATAGGTCTTGCTGGTTGCCCCCCTCAGCAAGGAATATATGCACGTATGTATGTATGTATACACGTACCTATCTATAGGAAAGGGTACATATGTACCTAGGTAGCTTCCCCCTTGCTTCCGATGTCTGACCGGCTTCCATAGCGTAGCGTCGTAGAAAAAGAAGAAGAGCGTAGCCGGCCAATCGTCGCCGTCTTTGTGATTCCGACATGGCCTGGTCGATGGTGTTCTAGACTTGCTAGGCTAGATGCATAGCAACCACTCTACGGTCCATATGCCCCCCTCCCCCAAGTGATGGACATATGCGTTGGGGGAATAGATATCGTGGCTGGATGACAAGGTATCGTCGTAGACATGCAACAGGCTAGAAGACGGGATTCATCTACTCTGCTTTCCTCTCGAGATGACATAAAAGTACGGCGGCTTCGACACGGCGTGTTCTACTATACTGAAGGTTCGTATGGGACACGCAATGACCCTCCTCACATACATATATCCCGTGGTGACTCGACTTCTTCCCCTCCAAATTCCCATCATTCACGTACGAAGCAAGGATCATGCTAGATGGCTTTCCCTACTTATTCAACTGAGCCCTACCTACCTACCTACTCCGCTCGCTCCCCTCTTCTCCCAGATGTTCCGTTGTTCTAGCAATACATATGTGCGCGCCATAGTTGGACCGCTGGCCCGGATAGTCGAAGACTGTCTGATCTCGCATGATACATAAAGCAAGAGGGCAGACAGATGCTCAATGGAAAGAATCAACCGCCAGGTAGGTAGGTAAGCTACTTAGTTCATGCTATCCGGTATAGCAGAGCAGGGCAGACGACCAGCAACCTCTAAGCTCTAGATTAGTTTTTTTTTCTTTTTTCTTCTTCTTGTTTTTTCTTTTGCTCAAGCAGTCCGTCCGTCCATCCATCCGTTCCTGTGTTCTTCCAAACAGCCCCCGTTAACCTAGTGAAGTCGGGGGTTCATGCTAGGAGTTTTTCCAAACTTGCCATGTGCCCGCACACAGAGAGGCGGTGGAAAGTCAAGTTCGCGGGAGAGAAGGGGGGGACGGGGGGGATATGTTTTGAAGAAATAGAAATCAGCAAGGGAAGAAGGAAGTAAGGCGGAATTGGAAGGAGGACGTGGGTATAACTAGGTAGGTCGGTAGATAGGTAGGTAAGCTAGATACTATAGGTAAGACGAGGGTATTGGTTACATGGCAGACGGGAGAAGGGTTTGTTTAGTCTATGCCAGGTACCTAGAGTACGTAGGTAGGTGAGCCACTAGGATATATCAAGATAGCCGGATTACCTATGTAGGTAGGTATGGTGTTTACACACATACCAGCAGGCAAGATAAACTTCTGCTCTGTTTCTGCTCAGCACTCCAAAAAAGAAAACCCCCCACATCTACACATATATCGCTGGCCGGTCCTACATAGTCAACCTACATAGTAGGTATCTACATACTGACAACCACACTCACTACCTTAGTACAAGGGGGGGAGAGGGGGAGAGGAACGATCCTGTGAAAACCGCCAAAACCGTCCGGACATGTTCAGCGGACACGGCGCGGCGCGGCGAGCAAACAAGCAAACGCGATGACCTGAACTGAACTGACCTATGTACCTAGGTTACCTACCTACCTACCTACCTATAATATAAGAAGCAGAAGCAGAAGCAGATACCGTTTGCGATGTAAGGGTAAGCTGAAACGTAAGCACCCGTTCTGAACCATACCTTTTAGATAAAGTGTAAGGTGTTTTGTTCGTAAAATAACATGATGGATTGGGAGGGCGGACAAGATGAATAAAACCAGGTATGTATCTTATCATCGATTCAACTCTCGCGGATTTGTCCTCCATCGTTACGTACGTACGGTAGACCAGATAGAGAGACTAGAAGATGATAGATAGACAATAATAATAATAATAAATGAATGCGAAAATCCATAACCTAACACAATAATAAAGACTGCCTAGGTTAAGTAGCAAGCTCGCATGGCAGTATTGGGAACTCGGGGTTCTGAAACTCGAACATCTATTAATTACCTATCAGTGACATCCGACCCGGAATCAGTTCCCTTCTCTCCTAGTTTTCTTCTTCATTTTTTTCTTTTCTCTTTCTTCCTTTCCTTCCTAGCACCAAGTGAAATTTCCGTCATGTACTTTTCCATCTAAAGCCGAAAACCTAACCCTCAGTCCTTCGGGCCCCCTCCATTCTTTACGTAGACCCTATCTGACCTGACCTGACCTGATCTAAACTGTGATCCTGAACCCTCCGAGACCAACAAGACCGACCGATTCATTCTACAATTATTAGATTTCCCGTTTGTATGTCGGGAAAAAAAAACCCATTGTCCTACTAACATTTCCCCTCTTCCTCTGTTTCTCTCTAAACCTGTCGAAAAAAAAAAGAAAAGAAAAGGAAAACCCAAAACCTGAAAACAAGAGGCATTGTCCTCGTTTGGTATCAGTTTTACCCTTGTTCTGTAGGTATCCTGATCAGAAAATAACTTGTGTTCCTTTTTGTTTCTTCTTCTCCCTTTATGTCCGTCCTTCTCTCTAGCTCCTCAGCTCCCCCCAACAGAACAAGGTGAGGAAAAAAAAAAAGAGCTGAACGCATCATACCCCGCTCGGCAGGGAGAGTGAGACTTTTTAGTTAAGGGGGAAGAGCAGGATAGAAGTCCACTAACCTAAGTGAACTTAGGTGTGTATTGTAGGCAGTAGTAAAGGCAGTGAGTGGTGAAGACTTGTTTCTCTCTTTATTTCTTTCTCTCATATCTCAGACATGCATTAAGCTGGGGTCCGGTGAAAGGAAACAGAATCCCTGACTACCTAGTCATTTCTGTCCGTGGGGTGGATGTGGTTGGTTAGAAAGAACAAGACGAGAGAAACACACAGAGAATG
Source organism: Biscogniauxia mediterranea (assembly GCA_018398605.1). NCBI lineage: Eukaryota > Fungi > Ascomycota > Sordariomycetes > Xylariales > Xylariaceae > Biscogniauxia > Biscogniauxia mediterranea. The sequence goes on along the minus strand of JAGXTR010000007.1, from coordinate 2,590,934 downwards.
AAGAGGGTAGATCTGGGACAGCAAAGAAAAAAAGAAAAAAAAAACAAGGCAAGTCCTCCTTACGTGTGTTTTGTGTGGTGTCTGGAGCACGCACAAACAGGAGTTGAGGAGAGTACATCGGCGTTCTCACTCATTTGCGAGTTATGAGTAGAGAAGGAAGGAAAAGACAAGCAGAATAGAGACTCTCCCAACGCCATGCACAGAGAAACATTAAAAAACGAGGGGAAAAAAAGAGAGAATGAAAACACTGCATCTTTCCAGACCAAACTCCGTGCGACAGTCGAAAAGCGAAAGCGCAAATAGGACAGGAACTGATGTTTGTCGTGAATTGCCGACAGTGAAACAGACATCTCTCCTTGTCCTATTCGCGTGCTCAGATGCCGCCATCATCACGATGACTCAGGTTTTCCAAACTCGCCTCGCCCAACCAATATGGGTTTGTTTGCCCCCTATATCGATTATGTTGCATGGCAAAAAGGGTGGTTTGATCATCTTAGGTCATTTCCCCCCCGGATCCATGCGGCAGCTTTGGACCAATAGCTGTCTCCTAGTAGGAGAGTGCGAGGTCTACCTAGACCTCGGCCACCGGGTCAGCGACCTTGAAATTATGGCGGCTCGTGTAGCCCGGTTCCAGCGTGGTCTCTATCTTCTGATCCTTGGGTACGGCCATCTCGTGGTCCAGGTCCCATCCGGCACGACGGCAGAGCTCGGCCACCACAACATCGCAGTCGCCGAGGAGGTCGATGTCGAAGTTGATGTGACTCACGGGCGTGCGTGAGATGTATATCTGCGGGATGTGGGCAGGCAGATACGGGACAACCTCAGACACGGGAGCGACCTTGAGCGATGTGCCGATGACGACGACTAGGTCGACCAAGTCTCGGTCGTGCTTAACTAACCGCTTGGTAAACTCGTCGGGCAGCGCCTCGCCAAAGAAGGTGATATCGGGCTTCATGACCCCGGCTGCAGGAATGTCGTATCGGTCATCGCTGCTGTCGTCATCGTCATCGTTGTATCTGCGCGATTTTCTCGACGTGGTGTTGGAGGAGCGCTTCCGCTTCAGGGGGCCCTTGGACTTCAGCGATGCGATGCACTTCTCGCATCGCGGGACCTTTCCAGCCTTGACATCGGCGAATATGGCGTCTCCCTGGACCTTGTGGCCGCATCGCTGGCAGGTCGCAGTGGCGAATGATCCGTGGCACTGGACCAGCTTCTCAGGTCGGATACCAGCATTGGCCTCGATGTTATCGATGTTCTGCGAGTAGTTGGTAAGAAGCTTGTCCTTGTTCTGCAGCATGGCAATGAAGGCGTGCGTCGGAGAGAACTTCTTGGTGTTAGGTAGAATATCCTTAGCAACTGAATAGAAGATGGTCGGGTCATCGCGAAAGATGTCGATGTTAAAGACTTCCTGGGGATCGCTGATGCCAAGGCCGAGCTTCTCCAGTTGGGAGTACAGTCCGGTCTCCTTGGATCGGAAATCCGGGATTCCAAGGGAAGTAGAGATACCAGCTCCAGTCAGAACGACGATGTTCTTGGACTTCTTCAATAGATGGACGGCATCGTCGACACTGTTGTACTTGACGATCTTGGCACGCTTAGCCAACTCGCGGGTCATAGCCAGAGTGAGTAGTCCGAAGTAGGACTCATCAGGCATTCCTTCGAGAAAGGCCGGGGGGCGAATCCCAAAGGCAGTGAGTAGCTTCTTAGCAGTGATGGTATGGGAATCTACCGTGATTCTGCAGAATTCCTCGGGTCCGACAGCCCGCAGCTGTTGGCGGTAGCGCGCCGCCTGCTCCGGCGTACAGGCATCAACTGTATAACCATGTTAGAAATAAATAAGATCACATGTTTGGGGGGGGAGGGGAGGGAGTAGTGGGTTTACCATCGTCGAAGAAGTTAGGCTCGGCTAGGTCCTCAATGATGTCCTCGAAAAGGGATTCCGTCTCCCAAGATTCGCCGAGGTCATTAACTCGCTCCTCGAGTTCGTTCAGGTGGTTGTAGGTTGGCTCCTTCACTTTAAGGTGACCAACTTGCTGATCGTCGGATACTTCCTCGACCTTGACCTTGGACTTTCTAGGTTTCTCGGGAACAGCGCGCCAATCACGGCGAGGGCGTCCACGAGGTCGTCCGACAGGACGCTTTGCCTTTGGTTCCATGGTGGTGAGGTTGGTGAAGGGTAAGGTAGCGGAGAGAGGAAGGAAGAATTAGGCAAGTCTGATCCAGTAGACGAGAGATGCGTGTGGACCCTAGCTGGGATGCAAAGAGCTTCTGGAAGAAAGAAAGAAAAAGATGAAGAGAGTGGAGTGGCCTTGGTTTAAGTTGTTGCGAGAGTGAGAGAGTGAGAAGAAGAAGAAGAGAAAAAAAAGGCAAAGAGCCACGTGGGCGGGTGAATGAATACGTCGTTAAAGACGCGTGGTGTTAAAGTGGCAGGAAGTGAAAGTTGTGTGGTAGAAGGAGTTTCGGATGGGGGGAGATTATGAATTGAATTAATTTATTTCTCGAAAGGGGATGAGGAAAGTAGATGGTGAGAGAGCCAGAAAGTGGCAGATTACATCAGCACCAAGGGGCAATTCAAAAACCCAAATAATGGTGGTTTAGTGTGGCCACTATTATCCGAGTGTTTCGAATGTTGTTATTGTGGTTGAAAGTGGTTGTTGTGGTGGTTGCTGCGTGTTGACGTGGGTAGAAGAAGAATGGAGGTGATTTGTTTGTATGAGGTTGGAAAAAAAAAATCTAAAGAAGGAAAGAGGGATGGGTGGATGGATAGATGGATAGAATAGGTGAATGTAGTAAGTCAGTAAGTGAGTGAGTAGTTGTTAGTAGAAGGGAGAAAAAAAAAAGAGATGGGTGAGTACGAGGGCAGGAAAAGGGAAAGAGTTTGAAACTTGAGGACGACAAGTTCCAGAACTACCAGATAGATTTGATGTACATACATTGATACATCAAAATACGTACTAAGCAAGGTATGTATGTATGTACTTGGTTGACTAGACTGACTGACTGATTGATTGATTTGGTCGAGAGGGCCGCATCAAGAACCCAGGTATATTTAGCTAAGTTTGCACTTACCTGTGTTCAATGCACCCTGCTCTGCTCTACTCTACTCTAATATTTTCTACGATGTTCTCAGGCTGGTATATGTAACCTACCTATCGATATCTTTTACCAACAATATTAAATCGAATCTAGGTAGGTTAGTTACCTACTTATTAATATGGACCAGTTTTAGTTCATTTCCATTTCACCTTTTCTCCTGAACATAGGTACATACACATACTATATACATATGACCTACAAACTATTTTGCTTACCTTCTTTTTTTTCTATCTACCTAAGTTACCTAACCTAGGTATATATATGTCTGTCTATCTTTTCTGAACCTGCCTTATTGGTTATCTTAACAGCACATATTGATGAAGTCCTGATATCCCCCTCTCTCACCAAGCTACGTGTATGATCTATGGTAGTATGTAGCTTACCTTATCATGTCACCTAGAAGCCCGTAGAAGCACGCTATCCGCTGGCTCTAGTGTATGTTGTAGTAGTATGCCCGACACCCGCGATGCTCTCTTTTTCCTAACATGCCATAACTCTCGTCCATGTGTTGTTTCATCTCCGTCGGATTTTCCACTTCACATCAAGTCGGCGAAGAGTCGGCGAAACTCTGACGAGGATTGTCGTTTGCAGGTAAAGCCAACTTGGGAACCGGAAATCAACCAACGAATTATGCGTATAGGCATCATCAGTATGCATATATAGAGGGGCGCGGCGTATAGGTATCATCAATCCCATTTAACTTCCACACGTTGAAAAGGAATAAGAAGAGAGAGAAAAAAAGAATATTAATCTCCAACTCAAGTCGAGTTGTATCCTTGTTCATGCTCCCGGTTTTTCTTTTTCTTCTTGTCCTGTTCTTGTGACCCTCGACCATGTTGTGTTTGGCTAAAAAGACATCCTCGTTTGATCATTTTGGATCTCGGCAAAACTCTAATAATTGCACATTATCAATCCCGAGCACCAGATCGTATTACTAGGTCTATCATCTTCCATATCGCCATTTATTCGTCATGCAGATAGTATCTAGCCGGCACACCCCGGGACTGGTGACAAGTTATCAACCCTCTACCTACGAACCCGTTTACCCCCGCTTGGTTTTGGTTAGCATTGGTGCTGTGCTGTGTCGTGCTGTGCTCATTCGATAAGCAACAGCATCTTGCCGACAAGTTAAAAATAGTGACAACTCTATGTCAGTGATTGATATGAATATCAGAATATCAAATGACCCTGACTAACTCAAGAATGTTCTCAACATATTCTCAACTATATATGAGTCTTCACGATATTACATTTGATTCCCATCTAGTCGTGCGGCTTTATTTTCAAGTCAACGAGGCCCCGCCAAGATTTCGGTAATAACAATCTTACTACTGTAAGTCAATATGTCCACTTCAGAGCATATTCAAGTGCTACCCCCTTCGCAAACCATATGATTCCTTTGATGCATGCTATAAGTCATTTTTCGTTATCGGTATTTACTTACCTACCCCCCCCCCCCCTTCCTTCTAGCCAGTAGGCATCAGGGTTTTCATACATGAGTCAACAGGAGAGACGGGATACAGTGTGTATAGTATTCCCTCCTTGTACATACTAGCTTAAGGGGAGGGGGGTTTAAGTGCGTGCAATATATATTACCTATATTTAATGATGCCCTGCCCAAGTCAAGCAATGCACATCGTCTAGATACCTCCAAAATGCGCTGCTAGTCTGACATTTTATCCACAGATATTGTTTTCTCAGTACGTTCGCATTCACTTGCCTACTTCGTCGTTGGAGTAGTTGCGGTAGTAGAGTTGACGGAACTCGCGTCAGCCTTTCCAAGTCAACTCAGTACGACACAGTGCCACCAATCTCTTTCTAGCTTGGGGGGGGGGGGGGGGGGGGGGGGGGGGGGTTAGGGACTATTTGATGTATTACCCCATTCCCTGTTCATACTTCCCAGACACGTGGTGAACTCAACTCTTACGCTTTGGAGGACAACACCAAAATGATCCATATATCTCATTCGTATGTAATTGCCTGTCACCCCACACTCTATCTCTTAATACATTTAAGCCTATTAAAATCTGATTTCCACGAACTCGAGGTCACTCTTTGCTTCACGCTCTCCATATCCCTCTCTTGAGAGTTGATATGGTTCCAAAGACAACTTATGGAGGAGGCAGCTCGCAGGCAATATATAGATATCCTTCCTAGGTGACGTCCACGGGATCCGGCTCAGTCACTGAGTTCCCAGGGAACTAAGCTGATCAAAAGGGTACTCAGCCGGGATATCACAGCCATCGCGAGATAGCTCCTTCATCGATTTCCACGTAAATAACCCCTACTCAACTGTCTTCGAAAACGAGATGCGGATAACTATCGTTTCCTTTTTATCTTCCCTCTCCTAGAAACAAGTCTTGATCATATATGAATCAGAACAGACCCTGTGTCGTTTTGGCAACTAGGGAACATACACTTATGGGCTGATAGGCAACGCCCGCCCGTGGTGAAAGACTCCCGCGCGACATCTCCTAAATAGTCATCACCGCAGCTTACAGGACACTTGGTTCGGGAGTGAAAGACCACTTTGATATCGCTACATCTTCGGTGAATACATGTAGCCTTAAGATAAGGCGAGGATGCCGCCTAATAAAAGCTGCATCTACCGTGACACGGCCCCTAAGCTCTGCCCAACAACCCCCTTGGCGCTTGTTCCCCGAGTTGAAGAATAACTGATAACACATCACTCCTGTGCTCCGCGAACCTTCCAGCGTAGCATCCCGTAGACGAGACTGACTGTCCATTTATCTGCCAGACTCGTACCGTTGCACTAGACCCTAATACCGGCCTTACGCAGCCCAACCTACTTATCGCAGTCTCAGCTCTTTATTGCCAAAGAAGTGCTAAATCAGCAAAGCTTGAAAAAAAGAAAGACGCCATGCCACGGATTAGGCGAACCTCGGCCACGATGTCCTTATAAGGACCAAAAGGAAAAATATCCAACGCAGATCCGGCTGCCCAGGGAGAACGAGATCATATGTATGCAACAGGCCTATTTTCCCCATCACACGATCTGACTCTTTATCTCGTGATTATATGGGAACTCCCGACGTAAATACCCCTGTAACTAACCTAACTATGTACATAGACTCTTGGCTATTTCCGCCCTGACAGGGGGGAAGAAGGGGAGGGGGGGGTTGATATTTCAAAACTCACTTTGGTACTCAAGTAAGTACATATGCATATGCGCGACACCCTACACACAACATTAAAAAATCTCCAGAGAAACATATTTTGGCTCTTTCTCTCTTCACGGAAGCGACGACTACGAATTGTCAGTTCACATACTAGGTACTTACTAACTCGTCCCAGCCCCCCGGGAACGCTACATACACTACATACAGTAGGAGCCCTGGAGAGTCCCCAGTCGTAGACTTCCTAATCCGGCACTTTCGCTTACCCTTTCGCCCGTTGGTTCAACGTCCGTCGAAAATTCGGCCGCCTCTGCCTTCTCTATACCGCCGTCTCGGTAACCCTTTGCCCCCGGTAGGTACCTAGGCTCTGCACTAGGAAGGGGCCGTGACCAACATATTCTTCATGCAAGGACCCCGAACGTTTACTGGCCGGAGAGGTTACATGGCGATGTCCGTATGTTTACTCGATATAGAAACTATCCAGTCTAGAACCTCACCCCCTCCCCCTGACTATCGACTATAGTAAACAGACCTAAGTTAGGTTTTTTTTTTTTTAGTGAAACTCCCCACACGTGTCAAGCGCCATATGTGTCATGCGCTATTGTAAACTTTGGGGGATGTTTCTCCCCCTTAGCAATTTATTGGTCTAGACTTAGAGGAGAACTTGCTATTCGGAGAGAAACCCAGAGGATATTTAGATGTGGATTGGAGGGGTTTCAAGCTGTGGAGGCCTAATAAGCATTTTTAAAACTCTAGGAACCCGTAAGAGCGAGTTGCGGACAAGTGAGCTGGCATATACCTATACACAGGTGTGAGGAGATATGTATGTGTTATTTGTTTTCTGACACCGAGTTAGACAGGCGGTTCGCAGGGACCATTGATAACTATAATTCTCGTTAATGCCCGATCAGACATCGCTCCGCCACACTCTCGTCAACTTATAGTTATTTGACAACTGACGGCATCAATGGACAGAGGGCAACTCTGCATTCATGCCAAGATGACCGAGTAACCCCACAATACACTACAAGACATCTCGAACCGCTTCCTATCGCCAAAACCGGTTATAACCAATAGGTAGGGCCATGATGATGGTTCATTCTCTTGGTCAATTATCAATCGAGACTATACGCATTGATCTATCTATTTTAGAATCACGCGCTTAGTAGTATTCATAACCAGGTATCTGCTATGCAGGACCAGGCGAACAAAGAGGTCTGTCTCCTCAAACGATGAATCAAATTCTAGCTACACCAACTCCTCCCATTGCTATGTACATACAAAGAACCCGACACGGGTGAGAGAGAATCGTAAATTCTCAACAACTACTCAACTTAGATGATGCCTAATGCCTGGAATCACCAAAAGTCCGCCTTTGGGTTAGGTACCTAGTCATGATCAGTTATCTACCGGCCCGGCTGCAGCATAAGTGTGATGAGTTGTAATTATAATCAGGTTTAGGTAGTGTCCTATTGGAAGCAAGATGGCTCCCCGCCCCAGTGATGCAGCACATGTTATTCTCTGCTTCGCATTCCCACCAAGGAGAAGAGCATGTGTGAGCCCTCGGGCCTGACGAACATGGACAAACATGGGAACATCAATTGCCACTTCATGGATTAGGGCAGTCGCTTATAATACCTAACTCGAGTTACAACTTACACAAATTATGAAGCTGGGGTTAAACTAGGTAGATATATATCGATATTAGAGTATACGATCTAAAGACAATATCATCACTTGTCCTAGGTTACTGGGGGGGGGACCTGCCAAAATGGATGACCCCTCCCCCCATCATTCATCCCCCAAATTCGTCGACAAGGCCTCCTCTTATAGGCTCACCCAACTGTCCAGAGCCCCTTTAACCTGTTATGATACGGTATGGTTCGCCTTTGACCCCCACGAATCACTACCTACTTCGGCATTGTAAGTCTGGTAGAACTCAAGCTCACCGCGCAGCTACAACATATCAATCTTTCTACCTTCAAACCAAGAGCCGTCCCATCCCAGCACCGCATACTAACACGTAGATATTGTGATTATCACATTCTAGGTTACCCGGGTTTTATTTAAATCAACCGCTATTCTAGACTTGCCCTTTTTTTCCCACCCATCACCTTGCTCCTTCGTGGTGTACAAGAAAACGCCGGCTTCAGCTATCTACTCACTTAGGGCCCGTGATTCTCTCCAACGCCGAACCTCCCATCCTACCTACCCCCCCCCGAGCTTGAACTGTATCTCGACTATCTATACCAAACCGGTAATCGGAAATGATGACCCGAGCTTGTCTTGAGTATTCCCCCGTATAAGTATTCACAGGTTTCCCCAATTTCCCTAAAACCTGCTCTGCCTACATAACGTAGGTTAGGCCAGATAAATATCCAACTTAACAGCCCCGAACCCGACATCTCCGTGTTAGCCAAGCCCTGTATACTACTTACATTGTACCTACGTATTCACCCGCTCTCACAGGTATAGTATAGTAGTACCGTATAGAAAGTAAAAACGAGGCTGAGAACACAAAAAGCGAGCCTCACACCCATCAAAAAAAAGTACTACCCAGCGACAACGCGGCCAGGGAAGCGACCTAAGTGAGCAATATAACCAACCAGAAGCAGGGAGGTTACGAGACGAGACGAGACGAGATATGTACAAAAGGGAGAGCCTCAGCCCCCACCCGCCATCGTGCTCCCCATCAACACACACACACACATACACACATACACGCCAACATCACATCAACGACCTTTATTTTTAACCCTGCGTCGTCGTATCGCCATCCCTTCCACAAGGCGACCAATTAGCGAAAGGGAGAAAGGGGACGGCCTGCCCCAAACCCGAGCGAGCCATGCTATCCTATCCTAACCTAAGCTAACCTAGGGCCCTCAAGAAAAGGAAGGGACGTGATGTCCCCCCGGTAACTGGAATGTCAAATAACACATATCTTAAACATCGGCGTCTCGTCTCGTATCGCGATGAGCCTTCGTTACCTAGGTAAGTGCCCTGCGTGCATGCCGCGCCTTGTAATACGTCAATTTCCCTAACCACATCTACCTACCTACCTACATCTGCGGGCGGTCCCTCCTCGAAGGAAATCGACAGCCGAGCCCTCGTGGAGCCAGGCGGTACGTACCTGTACCTCTCTCTCTCTCATTGCCTGCCCCTGCCTGCCCTCCGTGTTCTCTGAGAGCAAGCAAGCACGATATAGTAGCAAGGGAGGAGGAGTGGAATGGGAGAAAAGGAAGGAAGGAAGGAAGGCAGGCTAGACCGTCAAGGCCTCATACCGAGGGGGAGAGGAGGGGGAAGAGTGTTATGACGTCTAAGCACACCAACCCACGATAAGGTAAATAAGAAAAGAAAAGAAAAAAGGTCAAATGGTTGATATGTTTCATGTTGTGTGAGAGTTACAGTCACATCAGGCAAGGCTACCTAGGTACGTAGGTGAGTATTCAGATATATGACGACCAAAAAAAAAGCCACTAATACGACATGTACCCCCTAAACCAATATCCAAGCCCGTATCTACTGTACCTCGGCATCCTACCCTTTGGCTACCTATCCCGCCTCCCTTGTCCTGTCCTGTCCTGTCCTGTCCTGACGCAGCCTCGCCTCTTTGTTTCTTCTCTTTCCCTTCCAAGTCCCTCTGCCCCCAATACTTAGGTAACACCCAGGCCCATATTTCGCATTGGCATTTACTAGTAGGTTAGCTAGGTAGGTAGGTAAGCGCGGGAAGTGGTAGGTAGTTAGTGGTGTAGCCCTGCATACAAGTCATACTGACTTAACGGCGGCCGCAACATCAGGCTGCAGATGACTCATTCTACCAGACCTACCTACAGGATGAATACCCCCCTCCCCCCCCTCTCCTAGTCCAGGTATATTCCTCTAACTTAGCCCCTTCCTCTTCTTGAGTTATACTGGATACATACCAGATGCCATCTATCATGGAGAGCACCGTCATTACCTCATGACTAGGTGCTTTCAAGTGTGACTTCAGAAACCAAATAACCCTTCCTCCCCTTTCCACTCTCCTCTTCTCCCATCTCTCTACGCGCATACGTAGGGAGCCCCTTACGGATCCCCTATCTATCCCGTGTGCTAGGATATGACAACTAAAAAAATCGACCCTTTTTTTACTCAAGTTCATATACTAACCTATAATTAAAAAAAAAGAATTCTAATCTCATTCTCCTTTTTCTTTTCACATGTTCTTTCTTAACCGTCTCTCGTATATAAACCCAACCGACTTAAGGTTAACTTTAAATCCTATCATTACCTATATATTTGATATAACCGAGCAAAAGACATCAATAACCCTTTTTCTATATATATATACCCACCTAATACATGAGCACATAATAATACCGACGACGATAAAAATAAAAACCCCCATAATTAAAACGTCTATAAGCCGCAACAAATCGACTTCCACTCTCCCCTTTTCGCCTCCATCGATCAAAGCAAGAATTCAACCGAAACATTTATTATTTCCTTTTCATTTTCTTTTGATATTATTTAAACGTAAACAAGATTCATCCTTAGGTAAACATCAACTTAATCTCTCTTCTTCGTAAATATATAAATACTTTCTTTCCTTCTCTTTACTGGTAACAAATGTTCGACATAAAGTACGAGGGGTAAAAATCTAAAACGCCATTACACATATATAATTCATAGATGATAAAAACAAAAGTATCCTCTTCCACCATTAATAATAAGAGAGAAAAAGGGAATAAATGGATGATGTATAAGAACATCTATATAAAAAAAGTTGGCATGGTGAGAAGAGAAAGAATATGAATAAAGGGTATGCATATGCGTCGTCCGCGTAAACGTTTGCGTGTGTACTGTACTGTTTCTATAATTTATAACAGCAATCCCATTTCAGACAAGAGAAAAAAATATTGATTTGTTTTTTATACCCGAACCCATAAAAGAGAGAAAACGCCCCCCTTTCCTTGCCAATCAGTTCCCTGCACAAGTCTAGCATTTACGTAGCCTGGGCATAGAGACATCATTGTTCTTTCCCCGAAATACCCAGTAGAGACTGCGTCAAGTCTCTTTCCAAACAGCTTTCCCATCCGACCTATGTCGCCTAGGGTGGGGACATTTTCCTGCAACACAAATCCCGAGAGCAACCTAGTCAATCCTACTGAGGAATATGACTGTGATTGCGGGCGTTAGCTGAGCTACAACCCCGTTTCTGGCATGATGAAAATCACCAATAGAACCTGCGGGGCTGTGCTGATGCAGCCTACAGTATGTAGAAGGCAGAGATGGTATAACAGTGCAAACCTTACACTTGGGCCTTGAAGATGGTTACCCAAATAATCTCCCAGGACTTTGGTTTGTACTGAACTGGCTTGCCTTGGTCGGGATCATCGCTCCTGGACTTGGTGGTGGTCGAATGCGTTGGATTAAACAAAAACGAAATCATTCGCAGCCTAAGAAATGGATTTTGGCTTTTGCGATGGCGGCTGAGGCACACTAAGCTGTGGCACATCCGCAGTACCCGATCCTTCAATGATTTGAGGCTCCTCTGTTAGAGCAGGGGGAGGCTCAAGGTCGCTATCTTCGCGAGCTGACAAGGGAGAGGGAGCCGGACGAGGGGGCGGTAAAAAGTCACGATCCCCCCCTGTTTTCTCAATCGGGGACCAACCGGCAGCCACACTTCCTGCAATGATACCCGCCATCACTGTAGGCGCTCCTAGAGCTGAATTAGACCGAGACCTCATAGATCTAGACCGTTTCCGGGAATCAGGCGTTGGTGCAGGCGAGTGAGATCCAAAGCTGTCTTCGCGAGTCGGGGTTTGCGGTGCTCTAATCGAGTTGGACCGAGAGTGAGATGGGCTCTTGCCCTTGGACATGAAGGTCTCGCGAGGATGGCGCACAGCAAATTTTAGATTGTTCAATCGACCACCTTTGAGTCTCTTGAGAAACGCGAGTTCGTCCCTAACGTCGGCAAGGACTTCCGGGTAATCGTTGAATCGTTCTTCGTCTGTAATAGTGAATCCAGGCAGTCGTGATCTTCGCTTGAATGATTCGGGTATGCACTTCCTGATCATCTCGTCAGGAATGAGACGAATGATCATTCCAACGGGTATCGAGATAACACCCAGGATAATTGCCGCCGCCCATTGACCAGAGGTTTGCGATGGGGTCCGAAGCGAAATACTAAACGGGGTACCTCCCACAAATATAATGAGGACCTGGGCGCCGCACATAGCGATATTGATTCCAATGAAGAACCAATTCTGCAACAAGCCTTCGAAAATGTTGAATTCATTGTCCAAGCGACGGTTGCTAGATCATCATTAGTATTCTCCATCAGGGTTGGGTACAACGCTCTACTTACTTCCACTGGTTGAAAATCTGCATCCACACAAAGGTATTGAATACTAGAGTGTCACGTCGGTCGGTTTCCCCTGCGGCAACGAGGCCGATGGCAATCGCGGCATAGTAGAGTACAAACGTAATCGCCAACTGGTAGATTGCCTGTCCGATTATCATTTTCCACATAGTAATGGAGATGATGCTAGATCCTCTGGGTTCCGGTTTCCGGTTCAGGACACTGTCTTGCGGAGGATCCGTAGCAAGAGCAAGAGCAGCAAGAGTATCCATGATAAGATTCACCCAGAGTAGTTGTACGGCGGTGAGAACGGAACCTTCGTCATCGCTGGAGACAGCCGTGACGAATGTTAGTACCACAGCCGTAACGTTGACGGTAAGTTGAAACTGCAAAAAGCGCTTGACAGCATCGTTCACAGCACGGCCCCATTTCAAAGCCTTCACAATACTTGTGAAGTTATCGTCCATGAGAATAATCGCAGATGCCTCTTTCGCCACTTCCGTGCCAGCAATACCCATTGAAAACCCAACATCGGCCAGTTTGAGAGCCGGCGCATCATTTGTACCATCGCCTGTGACAGCTACAGTCTCACCCATATCCTTGAGTCGACGCACAAGAATGCGCTTATCCTCCGGACTAGAACGAGCAAGGACCTGAAGTCGAGGGATAATGTCGTTCTGCTGGAATTTGCTGAGATTGCGGAATTCGGGACCTTCCATGACTAGACCATTAGGTTGAAGTATGCCGCACTCTCTAGCAATGGCCTGTGCCGTAAGCTTGTTGTCACCCGTAACCATGCGAACTACCACGCCAGCCCTTTGACATTGCTTTACGGCCTCGGGGACACCGTCACGAAGAGGATCCTGGATGCCGACCATACCAATGAAAGTCATGTTCTTGAAGACGTCCTCGAAAACAACTTCCTTGCGATCACCTTCGGCCCGCTTGGCATTTCGTGGCGGCCACCTTTCGAAGTCACGGTACACGATTCCAATGGTTCTCAATGATCGTGAGGCGTAGTTTTCGATCAGACCCTTGATGGTCTCGGTATCGTCGCTAGTCAGGGGCGCACTAGAGATGTCTCGGGTCGGGTCACGCAGAATTTCGGTACATTGGCCCAGGAGAATTTCTGATGCACCCTTCACGTAGAGGCGTGCCATGCCATTGTCCAGTTCAACTACCACACCCATGCATTTCCGGCCAGAGTCGAAAGGAATGAGCTGTAAGATCTTCGCGTTCGCCCGTTCTTCACTGACTGGCCCCATACCAAGATGTTCCTTGGCAAATATGAGTAGAGATGTCTCAGTCTTCGATCCGATGAAGCTCATTTGGCCATCTGTCTCGCCTTCAAAAGCCGTAGAATTGATAGATATCGATTTTCGGAGCAGTTCTTGAGCATCTTTGGAAAGGCTAGTGGCAAATTCCTTCTCAGATAGGTCCTTAGAAGCAGTAGCGTCAGAAACTGGGGTATCCTCAACGCTAGGTTTTCCACTTCCGAAACGGTGAGAAGTCCCAATAGTTCCCGAAACTACCTTCATCTTATTTTGCGTCAAAGTACCCGTCTTGTCGGAACATATCGTGGTTGCATTCCCCATGACTTCGCAGGCTTTCAAGTGGCGGACCAAGTTGTTGTCTTTAAGCATACGGGTGGTCGCAAAAGCAAGGGCTAACGTAACGGCAAGGGGCAAGCCCTCAGGAACCGCGACGACGATGATAGTGACCACAACGATGAATATCTCGATGAACTGCTGACCCTTTTGCGATGGTGACAACTGCCAGTTCCCAGGGAGACGGACAAGGAACTGGATAAAGAGAACGATAAAAAGTAGCAAACCAGCCGCACCACCTAGCTTCGCAATGTATTCGGCAATAACGTTCAGCTTGGACTGGAGGGGCGTGATTTCAGGGTCCTCGCTTAGAGATATCATCGTCTTTCCGTAGCTAGAATAGATACCAGTCGATGTAACCAAGAACGTCCCGACACCTTCCATAACTCGACCTCCTGATTGTATGAATGGGTCAAGCTTTCTAGTGTCTTCGCCATTCTCGATACCAGCAAATACTTCATCGGCAGGTCTCTTGCGTATAATATCGGATTCGCCTGTGGCCTGTGATTCGTCGCACTTCACGTTGAAGCCTTGAATTAGAACACCATCGACAGGTATAAGATCGCCAGGTTCCAAGTGGAGCACATCGCCAGCCATAACATCGTAAACCGAGATTTCAACAGTTTTCCCGGAGCGCACTGCTTTCACATATCGATCCTGTTTTTTCTTGTTCAGATTCGCGAATTGCCTTTCCTTCTGCCAATCATTCAACGATCCAACAAGGACAACGATGACAATGGCCGCAATGATGGCCACACCCTCAATCCATTCGACTGACGGCTCACCATTCACGTGCTCTCCACCGAACGTCTGGTACAGGCCAACCGCAAGTGAGACGATAGCTGCAGCCGAAAGTAGGATCAGAACTTTATCATTGTAAGTAATCCAAACCAACTGCAAGAAGCTCTTGCCCTTCTTCTCCGGAAGCCGGTTATCCTTGTAAACCCGTTTTCTATCGACAAAGCCCTCATCAGATTCAGGTTTGGGGTGAGTCGCAGTCCGGGCTAAAGGCTTCTCTGGGCTTTCGACTGCTTCGTGGGCCAACTTGGGAGACGTCTTGCTCGTGGCTTCTTCAAATGATACCGCACCATCCAGATGCTTCTCGTCCACGCTCAGTCCTGTGTCTCGATTCGTCCGCAGTCCCTTTTCAAGCCCAGCAAGACCACCTAGTTTATAGAATGCACTTAAGCTTTTGGGGTTGAACATCTTGGTTAACTCTCCAGGGCTGAAGGCAAACGGATTGTTCTCGACTTCGAAATCCGCCTCTTTACCTTGGTCGGGCTTCAAAGCATCCACGTCGTTCATGATCTTATCATTGTCATGCGTCTGCTTCTTCTCGCCCTGCCATGAGTTAGTAACGGTAATGGCATCTCCTTGTGAAGAAGACAGGGACCGCGAGCCGTCTTCGCTGTCAACGGAATTTTGGCGCGACCGGTGGTTACCCGGTACGGCAAGAAAGGCCTGCCCCTTCTCATTGCCTCTAGCAAACACCGGGCTGGAAACATTATGCGGACTCGTAGGCCGGCTATCCTTGCTATCAAACGAATTTCCACCCCGCACCTCGTCTTTAGCTTGGGAATTTGAGGGCATAGTAGTCCTTTCAGACGAGGACCAACTTGCCGCCAAGGCAGTTGGACTTGTGGAATCATCTCCAGGTGACACCGGCGAGCGCTGCGGGGCGTCCGAATGAGGCTCGGTGTCATTTGTTGTGTCAATGGTAATGGTAGGCCTAGATATGTCAAGTTAAAACAGGCGAACGGGCTAGAGTCGAAGCACTGCCGTAGCTACGGCTTCCGGGGAGGGGGAGAGGAGTGCGACTTACGCGCGTGGTCGTCGCGAGGCCCCGTCAGGCCCATCCTTATTAGGATCTGACATGGTTGGTAGATATTATGGTAGAGAACTGGTCGCGATACGAAGTTCCCAAGTCAAATAGTAAGACTGCAGGCTAGCGAATGGCTAAGCTTGGGTATAGCCTTGCGACGTGAGAGTTGGGTTTGATTGGAGTCTTTCTTGTTCGGTCTGGCCATCGACGGACAAGGGCGAGAGCTGAGATCTACGGCTCAGAGGGACTGGGGACAGATTAATAGGAAGTGTAAGGTCGGCGACGGCCTAACAAATGGAGTCGAAAGTTTCGATGTCCAGAGTTCAGCCAGATATCCACAACTTGCTCCTCAAGGTGCCTGGGTCCAAGCAGTATCCGAACCAACTCGTATTTTTTTTTATATGGCCCGTGTTCATCCGGGTGGCTCGAAAGGCAGTCGGTGCCAGAAAAGATGATCGTTTTGCGGGTTGCCTGGTAAAAGAAAAAGAAAAAAAAGATAGAGTAAACAATGAGAGTGTATGATATGAAGTAGAAACTATGATGACATGTTTCGGGAGAAGTTTGTTCTGTACGAGTAGGATGCAGCTATTCTCCAGGAGGTGAGACTTCTTGTGCTTGCCGGCAGTGGAAAGTGAGGAGGCTATGCAGACACACGGTCACATAAGACTGTACAGAGAAGAAGCGTCGTTGTAGGAGTGTACCCGGTCATTCCTGTTGGATATGGAGCGCATGCCAACAACCAGTCCGGTCCAGTGAATCAATCCAGTCTGTCTGTCTGCCTGTCTGTCTGTGTGATTGTTCTCCGGTGAGGAAAGGCTGCAGACAAGACAAAAAAGAAAGGCGATAGGAATAGTAAAAAGGAATAAAAAAAGATTCAAGACCAGGTATCGACCCAATTGATGCCAGAGACTACAAGTGCATAATGTATAAAATAAGAAAAGAAGACTATGGAGAAGGAACGATCAAAGGATGACTTGTGCAAACATGAGAGAATGGATGTATTGTATACAAGGTACGGTCCGCACGTTGCCTCTGGTGGTGTATCTTAAAGGTCAAGAAGCAGCAGCAACCACCACAGTCCAATCAATCAATTATCCCTCTAGTGTGAAACGAGGCTTATTGGCTCGATGGAGGAAACAAGAACTCATAAATATACAGTACCAGCATATATTATGAACACACTGACCGCCCTTGATTGGCCTGTGGTGAGGTCCACTTATCCTATCTAGGTACTACTTTCCCTCCCGTGTTATGGTATGCTTAGCATGCTACGCTACCTACTTTACTTGTACTTGCTACACTAATCATTCCATTGTAAGTACTTGGGGGGCAAGTTCCTATAAAGTCCTCCCCCATGCACGCTAACGTCAAATGTTGGCATGTACTAATAAACACACATGGATGTATCCTTCCACATCATGTGTAGGCCCCTCTCCCTTCCAGGTACTACCCTGCGTACTACCCTGCGTACTACCCTGCGTCTAAAGTATATCGATATGTATGTATGTAGAGCTAATTATGATTATTATATTAAACCTACACTACTTACACTTTATGCTACAAATCAAGCACTACACTACGTTTCTTGTCAAGATCATTGACACATGGCGGTATGAGCAGGGCAACCAGACGTCGCTAGACAATGGCTTAAACGTGGAAGGTTCGGACCTAGATAGTCTCAACACTACTTCAACCTATTGGTGAACTACTCCAAGTCGGGTCGTATGAGTAAGTGGTAATGTAGGTATCAATGTAAGTAGACTGCGTATGTTCAAGAAACCTGATCACTGTCGTACGTTTTCTTTTTTTTCTTCTCTTATTTCTCTTCAAGGTTATTTGCTATTGTATCCTTTTCCTTTTCCTCTTTTGCATCTTCAAAAAAAAATTTTTTTGCCCCCTTCTCCTATATTCTCTCATTCTCTCGCCAACCTTTGTCTCTTTTCCCTCGCTCAAGCCCAGCGAGTCAGTTTTTTAACCTGGCCTTCCTTTCTTGCTTGAAAGTCAAATTCTACTTTTTTGATTGACGATGCCCCTTTCTGTGTTGGAATTCAATACCCCATAGCTTTTGACTCCTCAAGGAAAGGTTTGTGTTGTAACCTGCCAGCAGCGAATCAGAGAGAGTGCCAAGAGAGGCTGTGTTCGCAAAAGGGGGGCTTCGCTTGCATCAAAGATCTACGTTAGTCCGTCGGTAATACCTCATAGCGTGTGCGTGCGCAGTAAGGCCTGACTGGCACCTAATGAATATTACCTCTCTCGAGATCTCGCTCCCGTATGCTTCCTTTTGATCAGGTTTGTTTTTGGCCTTGTGCGATCGAGGTGGTTCTGAAAGAGAGGCCGGGACTAGCTCATATTTATATGGTATTATACACACTTGGGGAAGTGTTCTAGAAACAGTAGAGCATGTACGAAAGCTCTATATCTGACTCGGGGATTGGTCAGAACCTCCTAGGTTAGCTCCAACCAGGGATCCACTTCTGCAGGTGCTGCATCTCCCTGACATGGTTACTTAGTGTACCTAGTGTACTGTAGTGTCGGGCATGAGGGTTGTTGTTGACCTTGGTCACTGGCGACTGTGACCAGCCAGCCAACTTGGCCGTGGCCTTACCTACCCGGTCTCTCCTACGTCGTACTATGATGACGGTGAGATGCTTGAGTAGCCAATACCTGCAGCGCTTGGCGAAACCGAAGTCAGGCTTGTCAGGAACAACAACACATAAAAAAAAATGATAACGATTAGTCAGGTGTGCATTGGACGGACAGAGGGGATCGTCAACGGCAACGCAGCGCATGACCGGAACATTGCTATGTGTAGTGGCCGGTTTGGACAAATTCTGCCAGGCCACTGAGTCAGCCTGTCAGCCTCGTCCGTCTGTATTCTCACATATGTGAAGTACATAGTTGTTTGATCATCCCGCAGGTTACCTACATTTTGACTTACACGACTCAGAGGTATACCCAAGGCGCAGAAAGAGGTACGTACCCTACCTGTGTTTGTAGTAGGATGTATGTATGTAGGTCAGTGTACATAGTCAGTCTGCTTTGAACCCACCCCTCTCTACAAGGGAGGTACTTCTCTAGCGCCCAGACCACGTGGGACGTTCGCAAACCATTGGAAACGCGTTTAGTCATACAAGTATTAGCGTATACATACTAACATAGGTAGGCAGGTAACCAAGAATCCTCCCTCTCTATTCTTGGCCCGTTGCTCTTCTCCCAATGCATTGGCGGACAATGCCGAAGCAAATTACAATATAGCAGTCAAGGTGATTCACTTGCTACAGCTCTTTACTTAACCTGCACTAGGAATACAGGGTCTAATACACTACACTAGGTTAGTAGTATCGAGGCCAAGCTAAAGCAAATAACGAGGCAATGCGCATTTTCTTCTTGTCCCGTACTTTGCATGTGAGAACAATATTTCGAGGTGGGGAGCGAAAAGGGTAGCCAGCCACCTGTGCTAAGGCTTACGACGCGGTCCGCGTCTTGAGTCTTTATTAGCCAACAATGCTAATGCCCTCTTTTCTTGTTCTCCATCTTGAGCTTCAAAGTCCGTCCAATTTAATCGTACTTGATCCGACATGGCTAAACACGATGGCGCCCGCAACCTATAGATGAACTTCGGAGATGAACCTTCCCGGGGTCCCCGCCGAAACGCTGACGACTCTAATATGTATGCGTTCTCTCTCGACCACCGCCTCAAACCAGAAATGTCCTCCGTCCTTTTACACATAGTACTAGTGTACCTAACCTAGGTAGGTTGATAAGGAGGCCCCGTGAAAGCCCTGTGAAAGCCCCGATGGCTTCCTGGCGGATTCTGCTTTTCAAGATCCCACCAAAGAAGATATACGGAGGTCACCTATACGCGGGTTAACAGGGTTCAGGGGGACACAGAAGTCAATCCTCTGCCGATCTAATAATCTAGTCTAGGTGATCTTTTCTTCTAGAATGGTGCGCCTGTCGCCCCCAGACATTCTTCGTGGACCATTCCAGCTTCTCCTAGTGTAGTTATAGTGTATTCCTTGCAAGCAACTCAACCCAGGTTCAAGTTACCTATTACATAACTCAGTAACTATCTCCAAGTCCAAAATTATCAAGACCATTATTGCCTCTGGGTGACGGTCATCGGGGAAATACAGAGTGCTTCACAGTCATTGGTGCATTATCTGTACCCACCTGCCGTAAAGGGTAACGCCTTGGGTGTAATGGCATTTCTGACCGAATAGAACGGGCGGCAGAGAGCCCGTTATCGTGTACCAGACCTTCATGACTTCTCTAACTAAATATATACAACCTACCTTATATACACTATATATATATCACAGGTGTTAGTTGGGTTACTTAAGCTGCAACATGCAGCTCACTTTCCATTACCCAAGCATAGTATATTTATATTTGTAGGTACCTAGGTACATTACGGATAAAGTCGAAGCTCTGGTCAGTCTTAGTAAGTAGTACATACCACAACTGAATGCTCAGCACGGTCAAAAAGGTCAGAGGTTGTTCTGTTTTGTTGCTTTCTACACTACAATACCCAAACTCGGAATTTTTGTTATACACTACAAGAGTCCATGCACACACTGATCGCAAATACAAGGCACGACGTTGCCACATATCACACAGCGCGAATTGGCGTTCAGGGAACCTCCCTCCACCCTTTCCGATGGAAGCCGGTGAAGACTCACGTTGAGGTGGTCCAGTATCCAATCGACAACACACCACGGGCGCGTATGATGTTCTCCCTGCATCGGGGGATGCGTTGATCTAGACGCCCGAGTTCCCCTACGTCGATTATCTTCTGACTGTTTCTTTTTAATCTTTTGGAGATACCCCATTCGGATAGCCTAAATAAATCCCTTATTACCTCAAAACCGAACTTCCTATCCATCCTGTCGCCAATGCCGAACCATTGGGAAAATCCAAAGCGAGTACACTAGGTTGATGAAGTGTAAGATGCCAGAAGTTGCGCAAAGTGTATTAGGGGGGGAGGAGAGGGGAGGGTTCCACGAGCGTGGCTGTGCATGCAAGTGAAAAATCTCCGTCTCATCCCCTCCCGATCCTCTCCCCCTTTTCCATGTTTTGAAGTAAGCACCGCAAAGCCTTTTTCTTTTTCTCAAGTCCGAATCACCCCCTTCATCAAATAATTCCTATACTATACGAAACGTGCCTTTCCATATACCTAGCTTAGTTGTATACTATGTAGTATATACATACCTACACTAGGTAGAGGAGGTTCTAGGTAGTGTAGATACAACTAGGTACTACCTATTCTCATCGAATAGTCCACCGGAGGTCATCTGATGCGACGGGATGGGGACGGGAATGGAGACGGGGCACCGACCCTGGGGAAACCATCGAAACGCTCCGCATTTTGAACTCATTACTAGTAGCGGGAACCTGCACGCGGATAAGCTTGTTTCACCGGCTTTTCTCTCTCTATTATAGGTACACACACACACACATACGCACACATCCGCGCATGAATATACACATCATGGTACTAACGCCATCTATTTACACTAGGTACTAAGGTATATTGCACGAGATACGTCATTGATGCCTTGGTATAATAAGGGGAGAAGGCTATTCTGTCCGAACCTTGCAGTCCTTGTGAGCGGCTATCGTAGGAAATATGCACGACATACATTCTGTAGCAAAAAGGGGGAGGGAGGAGGAGAGGATCGATTACCTACCTACATAGCTTTGTGTGACATCAACCATCGAAACATCGAGCTGCCTCTAGGCACGGCATGCCCTCACATAATGTGTCTGTTTATTATGTGAGTGTGTCTATGTGCCTCGTCGTATTAGGTCAATATAATTGCCCAGGTCAGCCCACCTGGCTGGGCGCCCAGAAGCACACCCCGACGCGATCTGCGTCGGTAGTTCTCTTTGCAAGAAAAGGTCCAACGCACAACATGGAACCTATGCTTTGGCTAGCGTCCTCTTCATTAATACGAGAGACTATACACCGCAAAGCATCCATACCCTTCAGCTTGGCTTTTGCTAAGCGTCATATGCATAGAGGGTCGAGTTTCTAGTCTAGGCTCGACTTGGTAAAGGCGAATCTTAAAAAGTACCTACAGAGGGCGATAGAATAGGGGGTTCCAAGTCAAGCTCTCTTATTACTTCTCATTTTCCAACGAACGAGTTCCGTGACGTCGGTTAGGTTGACTTGGCGAGACGAGACAGCTTGGCTTCATCTGCCACGGACGCACACACATACACAGCCTCGCCGCCCCTCGCTAGATCTTACTCCCTACGGCAAGCACCGTCTGCTTTACGCCATCCTCTTTCAGATACACGTGAAGCTAGGGGAGAGCATCCGAGGAGCTACGTAAGTAGGTCCCTTTTTCATCTCTTCCTTCAACCTCAGTCCAGATATCTGCCAATCCTGGCGTGTAACCCGCTCGATTTGCTATGCTAACGACCTTGCCGCAATAAGGAAGGGCCCGATCTGTTGTATTCCCATGTGTACGCGCACAAGTGGCCATGTGCAACACGGCAGCCAGCTTCGCCCATAAAGTACAGACTTGTGTCACTCTTATAACCTCGCCTGATAATACATAGCTACCCAGTCCCTCTCCCCCTCCCCTTCCTTAGCATATCCTAATATCTACGTGTGTATGGAGGAGGAAGGAAGGGGGGGGACCACGTTGCCTAGAACTCCAGATATGATTGTGAGACGCCTTCTCCCGCCAGTAGAAACGGCTAAAGAAGAACGGTGCTGCTCCAATGCCGATCTTATTTTCTCGACGTAAGTCTGACCCTGCCCGAACGGGGATAGTAACGGGATAACCCTCTGGGCTTACCGTGGATCTATCGGGGCCGTCGCCCACGGGCGAGGCACGGAGGGCAGAGGGCATTAACAAAGGGAGGGGAGACATGAGAGCCCGGCGGTCTGCCTTGCCAGTATCTGATACGTCCGTCCGCCTATCTGCCTCGCCACCTTGCCTGACTTCATACCTTGGCTCCAACGTTTCCGAGAAACAAAGACGAGGACAGGACGGCAGTTTTCCTTCCAACTAGGTACAGCCAGGGAATATCCCATCATGAATTCTCCATGGCGGACAACCCTGGCCACAACAACGCCCAGCTTTGCATTACCTTCCCCCCTTAAACCGTCTTCAGCAAAGTAAGTATCTAAGACAACTCCTGTGAGAGCCCAGCATGTCTCGGCTACCATTCAACCGTCAATCTCCTGACCCGGCGGTCTGGGCACGGGGCCATTAAACAAAAAAAGGGCATTATCAAAATTCAGACCATCGAAGGGCCGTGAACCAATCGGTGGTAGTAATACATGGGCCTGGGCTTTATCTTCTGGGAAAAGTGTATGAATAATGCCCCCAAGAGACGACGACGATGACGGCCTGTACCTCCCCCATCGCCCTTCCCTCCGTAGTAGTATATACATTGCCACTAAATCATGACCACTACCACCGACTACTCCCCGTCACTGGAGCAACAACCAGCTCTGGAGTCCACAAAACTAACTCATCATGACGGCATACCACCGCCCACGTCCTCGGCCTACCGTGGCACCGTATAACGTAATGTAGGTAGGTATGGGGGGGAGACCACTGCAAGCAACCAAATTACACATACATACATACACGTGTTAGGCGTCCTCGTTGAAGGGGGGAAGAAATTTTCTCCGTAGCAAATTAGAGAGCTTTCCTTTTTTTTTTTCTTTTTTTTTCCCAAGTCGAGGTGGTTCGCACTGATACGCAATATGTCCTGCCAGTAATAAATATAGCCTTCCATCCGCCTTATGGCACACGGTTTATGAGGTAAAAGAAAGGACAGGAAAATAAGTAGGAAAATGGAGCGAGAGAGAGAGAGCGAGCAGCGTGCTTGAATATATATATATATATATATATATATATATATAGTTAGATGAATAGTTAATTAGCTATCTACCTAGATAGATTAGGTAGCTAGTCGTAAAAAAAAAAAAACCTAAAAACACCTGCGAGTCCATCATCTTACCCCGACGATCTTTCGTTCTCGACAAACTATGGGTTTCCCACGAGACCAGTTATCTACATACGTGACGAGAGGGTTTGGGAGACTTCGTTCCTTCCCTTTGCAAGAGTGATCTCGTAGGCGGGTATTTGATGAGATATTGTCATTACCTCTAAACACACACACACATATATGTATCTAATGCCTTGAAAGGTAGGTGTAAATGGCAGGTTTCCCACCTATATAGGTAGGTAAAGAAGGTCTATGTATTGCTTGATAGATACCTACCTTCCGTGGCCCCGATATCATGAGTAACCGCAAGTAAAAAAAAGGGAAAATTCTTCTATTTTGCTCGGCTCTTGTCTATGTGTCTATCCCATCTTGAACCCCAACGACCAAAAGAAACCCACTGTAGAGTCTAGAGTCTATCAAAGCCCCGAACTTATGTATAGGTATAAACTCGACACAACACAGGTCTAGAAGCACATACCTACCTACTCATACGAAACCACCCATCTACCTACCTCCCACCTCTCCCCTATTCACCTCCCCATCCCCATCCCCATCCCCAAATCCACCCTCCTAACCCTTACCAACCTCTCCTTGTCCCCATCCCCTTCCCCTTTCCCCTCCCCTTTCCCCCCCTCCCCATCCGCATCCCCATCTCCCTCCCCATCCCCCCTCTCCTCCTCCCCCCCTCCCCCCCCGAAGAACCCACCGACCGCGACCCTGAGCGCCTCCTCCCAGAACCCGGCGACGAGGGCCCTGAGCTCGGGGTCGTCGCCGGTCTGGCGGAAGTCGGGGAACGCGTTGACCTCGAGCAGCCAGGCGGTGCCGCGGGCGTCGACCAGGAAGTCGAGGCCGAAGGCCTCGAACGCGTTGGGCAGGGGGCGGAAGTGTATGGGCGCGCCGCGCGCCGCCGCCTCGAACAGCTCGCCCGTCGCCGCGCGCACCTGCGCGAAGATGTGCTCCTTCATGTCGTTCTTCTCGCCCTCGCCCTTGCCCTTTTCCCTTGCCCTCGGGAGAAGAAGCAGAGGTGGGAGCGGGGAAGGGCATGTCCAGGTCCCAGAAGCGCCGCACCGTGCCCTCGGCCACCGAGCGCTGCAGGCACGTGTTCGTGAGGTGCGCCTCGAGGTCGAGGTCGAGGTCGAGGGGGGCCGGCGGGGTCTCGCTTGCAGAGGAAAAGGCCGCCGAGCCGGGGGCGACGTACGGCTTCGCGGCGAAGAGCGCGAGCATCGGGCGGTAGACGTACACGTCGAGGCCGCCGACGCAGGCGACGTAGGTGCGGATGTGGAACTTGCGGTTGCCGGCGGCGGGGAGCAGCAGGGGCGGGTGTATGTAGGGCTGGGCGACGAAGTGGCGCAGGTGCGACGCCGTTATGTAGTCTCTGCTTTCTTCTTCTTCTTCTTCTTTCTGCTCTTCTTTCACTTTGTCATCCTCACCTTCCTTCTCCTCCTCCTCCTCTTCCTCCTCGTCTTCGTCGTCGCTACCTTCCCACCCGTCGAAGATCCCCTGCAGCTCCTCCATCGTGCTGAAGAGCCGTATACCCTGGCCGCGGTCGCTCATGCTCGGCTTCAGGATCCACCACTCGACCTCCTCCTTCCCTTCGCCACTCTCGCGGATCCGAGCGTTTCGTTCCAGGCTCGCTCGTAGATCGAATGCTTCGATGAGCGCGTCGTCGAGGAACTCGGCGTAGTCGACCTCGAAGGCCTCGGCCCTCTTCACATGCCCGCTGAGCGCGGACTGCGGCCGTTTGGCGACCCAGTGCTCGACTGTGGAGGCGAGGTAGTGTTTGCGGATGAGCGCTTTGCGTAGCATGTAGCTATTGACGAGGCAGGACCGCGGGTGTTTGGCCACATACTCCCAGTCGATAGCCTCGTACGGTGTGATCTGTAGGACGGACGCATCGGGGTGGTTCGCGGGCAGCAGGGCGGGGAGGGATATCACGCCTTCGTCGTCATCGTTGTTTTCTCGTGACTCTTTGGTCGGGGTTGATTTGGGGTTTGACGGCGGTGGGGTTAAGAGAGTGTAAGTTTCGGGGGTGAAGAGCTTCTGCAGAGCGGCTAGGATGAGCGGCTGCACGTAGGTGTCGTCGTAGGCGATCAGGGCATAGAAATGATTCTTGGGTCGTAGAGCCATCGTCAATGTCGGGTGGTTCGTTGTTACATCACTTGCTGCCGGGAAGGTTTCCTCAGATTTTGAATTCTTCCTATATAGCACAAAGGAAGAGTTAAGATACATGCCACGCTATATCAGGGAACGAGCCTGATTTCAAGGTATGTATGTACACATACACCAATGCGAGTGAACACCGCACTGTATGAAACCAATCGAGAGATAGGAAAAGGAAAATATGTGCCAAACTTCTTCCTCGACTATGCAGAACATAATCAACGGCTTTCAGAGATGGCAGATAGGCCATAGGACCTCGCTCTCTCACACGCAACCACAACGCTAGAGAGTTCCCTCTTTTCTTTTCCTTTCTCTTATGAGTCTAGATATCCTGGCCCAGTTTATGCAACAGAAACCGACCGACTGTCTATGATGCTCATGAGGAAATAAGACTGCAATAGCAGCAGAAGAACAATAACGAGTTACCCCCCAAAAGAAAAAAAAAAGAAGAAAAAAAACACTACCAGCGAAGATAACAATAACAACTATGCGATAACTTATACGTATGAACGTTGCTCTTAGCTTCTCTTTGTACTCACAGTATCAGCTCCTCGCCATGGAGATGGATTGCCGAATGCCAGAAGTTTGCCTTCATCGGCGTTACACTGCGGCGCGCATTAGTATAATATGCCTGTACTATTCTGATGGTTTGCAGCAGGAGGGGGGTGGGAGAGGATGAAGAAGCAAGACCCAAGCATGGAATCCATAGACCAAGAAATCTAAAAAAAGAAAGGGGGGGGACTGGGGTAACAATACTACAGTGGGATAGGTGTTTGCGACGGGCGCCCGCATAATGGGTGATGCATGGCGCAGCGCCGCGTAAGAAAAATAGCGATAGGAGAGAAAAGAGAGCCCGACATACCTCGTGAATCCTTCCTTTACTGCCCAACCGTCGTTCCCCGGCGCCGCGTCCTCTACGCTTTTATACACATCGGCGAACCGCGGTGCCCACTTGAAGTGTCTATGCCTTGGATACGCATCGTCCTTCTCCCGCTTCTTCTTGTCCGCTGCCGCTTTCGCAGTGCCGTTACTTAGATCGCCCTCTCCATCCGTCGTCGCCGTGGCCTCCTCGTCCTCGCGGATGCGCTCCTCCTCTTCGTCCTCGTCACCCACGCTCCCCTCGACCTCCTCGAAGCAGGCGCCGCCGTCCTCGGCGTTGCCCCAGTAGTTCTGCAGCATGGCGGTGTAGAGGGTCTTGCGGGTCTCGACGCCCTCGACGAGGGGCACGTTGACGGAATACAGGTCGACCGAGTTGTCGCTGGGCCACTGGGCGTATAGATGCTCGATGACGCGCACGCTGTGACGACTAGCGGCCCCGATGATGCTGGGGTCGTGGTTGCGCGTGAAGAAGGCGTAGCTCAGCGCCACCGACTTCTTGCGGCACACGGCCGCCTCGAGGGCACCGCCCAGCGTGCCCGAGGATAGGGCGAACACGGCCGTCGTGTTGCGGCCATAGTTGGGACCTGACACTACGAGGTCAACGGGCCCCTTGTCCTGGAAGAAGTGGTGTAGGCCGATCTGTGCGCAGCTCGCCGGTGTACCATCCACTAATATCCACTCTTCCTCTTCCTCCTCTTCCTCTGCCTCATCCCCGTTGGCTGCCTCCTTTCGCCCTGCGCCGTTCCCTACGGCATCTCCCCCGTTCCGGCGACGGCGCTGGGTCGGGCGTGTGTACGTGGTGCCTTGGGCCTTGTGGGCAGCACTGGGACTCGGGTCGAAGGTGGCCGATGGTCGATAGTAGAGTGGCTTCACGGTCTGGCCGATCATGTGCGCCTTGCCGATCCAGGAGCGCTGGGTATGCGGTAGGCACACCGAGACAGTGTGACCGGCCTTCTGCAGCTCCCGCACCAGGCTGTGAACATAGGGGGAGGAGGTGGGGGACGGCGGACCGTCGTCGTTGGTCACGAGGATGTGCATGTTGATTCTCCTGGCCAGCCTTGGCTCAGAAGGTGTGATGTGATGGCCTTGGGGTTTGGAGTATAGGTCAATTGGTCCGACAGTCGGAAGTACTGAAACGAGAGATAAGTTTTTTTGACAGGCCAGGGAGGAGAGCGAGCGCTAGTAGACGAACGATGGCTTCCAATTAGCCCGGTCTGGTGGTGGTGGAGTTGCGAATTGCGGAGCCGAAGCTTGTGATGGTGAAATCTTGTACTTAACCTTTGCGTACTAAGGTTAGTGGGGGCGGGACTCCTGACTAGTACCTGGGAAAGTATAATCGTACCTGGGTAATCATTAGTATTTATATTTATTATTTATACCCGTACCCAGTATATGTACATATACCCCTAAGTATGTATCAATGTAGGTAGAGGCGGATAACAGGTTCAAATTACATGTATCAATTTGTTGGGACATAGTAGTTGGTGAGAGATAATAGCCGCCGGTCAAAGGTCAGCTTGTCCTACAGAATAGAATGGAAGAGGACATCGTAAATAAACCCCCCGCCGGTCTCATCTCACCATGGCACAACATCAACAACTTAATCGTGAATAATCCATTGATACCTAAGAACAGCCCTTTGGGCCAAACTATCTGAGACCCTGCACTAACTGCCGAACACACTCGGCATAACTACTTACGAATTCTCCCTCAACCAATGCCACATTACGGCCTTTTATGAATCGGAATCTCATTTAAGAGGCCATAGCATTTTTTTTGGTTTGTTCTGGCAAAGCAAGTAGGAATAACGCCCAACGCCTTACCACCAACTAGTTCAGGTCCAATCACGCCGTCTTGCCGTCCATGTGTACCAAACTAATACAAACGAGAATGCTGAAATTAAGAGAAACCAGGTCACGCAAAGACCTTGTAGAAACCCTGTCGAGCCTAGCCACCTAAAACGTAAGGGGCCGCGACGTCACTGAAATTATCCCCCTAGGAACGTTGGCGCTTCGAAGCCTGGGTGGTGCCTAGAAGCTCGCCCTCTCGCTTCTGACCATGGGGCTCAGCTCGACTCTTAGAGCGGCGCCAGCCATCAAAAGGACTGCGAGGCTTGCCCATCTTCTTCATGGGTGACTCTTCGGCAAGAAGCTTGGTGGTGGATCGGGTAGCGCGAACGGTCGAAGGCGGTGAAGTAGGTCCGAAGCGGGGAGCCTCTGGCGTGTCGACCTTCTCGTGGGCCGCCTTCACCGGCGTCTCGGGCGCTTCCAGGTGATCATCATGAGTAGTGTTGAATACGTGATCCTCAATGTCCGTGTCAGCTTCTTCGTCTTCAATCGTGGTTATCGTAGTAGTTTCAACGCCATTGCCCTTAGCCGCGCGGGGAAACAAGAGGCGGGGCTTAACCGAAGATCGAGTCACTGGTCGATGAGATGTAGTCTCCGCTTCATCATCATCAAGGGGCTCAGAGCCGGCCTCGTGCAAGTCGGAAAACTTGCGGAAGAACTTCTTTCCTCGGCTGCAATTACGAGTTAGTGTGACTGTTGTAAAATAAAATGGTTCACGTGGGAAAACTTACAATACGTAGACAATTCCATCGTCGCGTCGAATGGCATCCTCGATAGCTTGTTTGCCCTCGCCGGGAATGGTCACCTGCTTGCGTTTGCTTCGTCTCTTGGACGGCTCCTCGACAGGGGCTGGGTCGTTGCCGTAGAAGGGGTTCTCAGCACTGCTGTCCAACTCAGGCAGACGGTCGCGCGTGTCGGTGAAGATGTTGATAGGGTCATCGATCTCCTCGGCGGTGAAGCTCTCTAGGGTCAATCCGGTGTACTTCTTGGCCTTCTTCTTCTTGGGGGTGGGGGTGGGGATGACATCGGTCTCGCTGGAGAACAGGTTGCGTGCGACGGCACGGGAAGCCGCCTCGGTCTTCGCATTGGGCTGCTTGCGCGGCGTCTTGGCGGGAGTGGGAAGCATGGCGGAGGTGGTGCCGTGAGAAGCTGTAGCGGCACTGGCGTGGGATTTCTGCTGGCGAGGTTTGGCGCCAATTCCAAGAGAATCGGCAGCATGTGCAGCGCCTTCGGAAGTCAAGGCGCCGGACGCACGTCGCACGGAATCCATGGCGGGCATGCGCTTCTTCTGAGGAGATGTGGCGGGGGTGGAAAAAGTGCTACTGGATTGTTTCTTGGGGACGCGGTTGTGTTGGTGTTGAGAGGTGCGCGGGGAAGGGGTGCGTGCATCGGATCTTTGGGACGAGATGCGGGCAGATTTGCGCGGTGAAAATGGTTCCCAAGAGTCGCCGTAGCCGTGTTTGGGGGTTCCTGGAGTGTGTACTCTGGCAGGTGGTGAAGGTGTTGACACGGCGAAGGTTGCCATGGTTGCTGTTGTTTTCTGTTCCTTTTCCGGTTTCGTTTTCTTTTTTTACTTTTTCTTTTTAGTAGAGTTAGGTAGGTATAGTACCTAAGATAGCGGTGGGTAGTTGGTAGTAGTGGGTGGTGGGCAGTGGTGGGCGGTAGTGCTTTGTCCAGGCAGCTCTTTGTGGGCGGTCGGTGTGCGATCGAATCAATTTTTCGCCCCAGTTCCAGTTCCAGTTCCAGCAGTAGCCGCGCGATCTGGTCGTATTCTTCTTTTTCGTCCTCCCCCCTTTCTCGTCTATTTCTTTTCAATTAAAATAGACCTGGATTGCGCGTATCGAATCGATTTGTGTTGATCCAGGAACATGAGGAGTTTTTGGGTAGGCAACGAGTAGCGATTGTTTTTTTTTTTCCTGCAATGGGGTGGGTGAAAGGCGGAAAAGGCGAAAATCCCAAGTTGCACCAGACCAAATCCCAACTTTTCGCAGCGACTGTTCGGTCCTAGATTCTATTTTTTTTTCTCGGGTTGTTTTGTTTACTGGTAAGCAAAGTAAGGAAAATCCATGAAGCAAAATATTCTTAGTGGCAGCAAGGTCGGCGAGAGTGGCATCAACAACAATGCTTGCACCTAAGAAATAATAGGCGACAGTAAATGTATGATGTATGACGGTGGAATGAGAACTTTTAGGGATGTTGGAGTTAGACGTGAAGGAAATGAGCTGGCAGAGGGAACTCGATAAAAGTAAAGTGGCTGGGGCTAAGGGGCTTTCTATACGAGTGGGGCCAGCCTCCCTTGTGCACATTCCATTGATTGGAAGTTGATTGGAAGCCAAAGCCACTCATGGCCACATGCTCGGTATGGTACAAAGGTACAAAGACCCCTGTCATAAACGATGATGTGGTTTATTGTCACGCTTATTGTGAATTCAGTGCACGAAACGCGTAAACTAATCCCTGCACGCGTCGCAACCCCCCCAATCCCCACCACGCGTTAGGGAGAAGCCCTATCGATTAATATGATATCTAGGTAGGTACCTAATCTAACCTTACCTTACTACCAGTGCTGGTTCAGTTGGCTGAATTGACAGCCAGCACATCGTCATCCCCACCCACAATGAAATCACAGATGGTGGTAGTGCCCTAACCTAGTAGCAAAATAAAACACATCATTGCATTCAACAACAACAACAAGACAGAAATAGTGTAAAACACTGCTGCCAGACAGAAAAACAAAACACAAATTAGAAATGGGTGGAAAGGTTAGTACAATCTGAATTGCAATAAGGCACCTTGAAATTACCTGTAATGATACACTACAATACCCGCATACCAAACAGCCCCAAAAAAAACATTGACCCACCAAATCATTCATTGGATCATAATCATAACCTTTTTGCCTCTACACTACTGACCTTAGTCATATGCAGCCTCAATAAAAAGCCCCCAAGCCACAGAAGGCTCAAACTTGGGCAAATTGACCCATTACCTACTGCTCTTGTATGCAAGTTATCCATGTTATACTTTTAGTGTATGTGGACATCTATACTATACCTAATGCTACCTTGACTAGGTATACCAATCACCCCTCCATAACCACAACCACCATGGCCGACCACCTGGACGATTCGGACAGCGAAGACCTGTTTGCCTCGCCCACCCCCTCCAAGAAACCCACCAGAGAGCCCGAGAGGCCCAAGACCCCCTCCAAACACAGCACCACCCACACCAACACCACCAGTCGCTACGATGATTCCGCAGATGCGCGCGAGGCCACCCTGCGCCGGGAGCTCGAAGGCGTGCGGAACATCAACGAGCTGATCGAGGGCGTGGTCGGCACGCTGGAGCGAGCCAAAGGCAACATGAAGGTACCTACCTACCTAATTGACCTCTCCCCCTCCCCCCCTCTTAACACTACCGACCTACCTACCTACCTACCTACCTACCTCCTACAAGTCCAGCCGCTAACCCTCGCACCCACCCACCCCATCCACAGACCGTATCCAACACCGTGACCACGGCCTCGACGCTGCTCAACACCTGGACGCGGATCCTCTCGCAGACGGAGCACAACCAGCGGCTGATCCTCGACCCCACCTGGCAGGGCGCGACGCAGGACCTGCAGGAGCTCGAGACCGAGGCCCTGGCCAAGCAGCAGGCGGCCGAGCGGCGCGCCGCCGAGGACGAGCGCCGCAGGGCCGAGGCCAAGCGCCAGCGGGAGGAGGAGCTGCGCCGGAGGGACACCACCGCTGCTACTACTAGCACCGCCTCCTCGTCCTCCTCCACCGTGGGCGCGCGCACGACGAGGGTACGCGCGCGCGGGGCGCGAGGGGCACCGCTAGAGGGCGGGGCACCGCGGGGGCGGCGACGACGACGATGGCGACGACGAGGTCGGCTTCCGCAGCTGCGGCCTCCGCGGCCGATACCACTTCCTCGAGTCTCGCGAGCGCTAGGGGCGCGTCGGGGATCGGGAGGGGCTTTCTAAGGGGGAGGTCGAGGGGTCCGCGGGGATACTAAAAAAAGAAAAAGGGAAAGGGGAAAAAAAAAGGAGAAACTAGGGGGGTGTTCTGTCAGGTTTGGGAGGGAAGCTTAAAAGGATATATATTCCAGTCCTGGTGTCTTCGCCCTCCCCCTTGTCATTGGTAGTAATGATGATGATGATGATGACTATGCATATGATAATATGCGATCTGGTCTATGTCGATCTTTCATGTCTCTGTTGCCTTTCTCTTTATACAAAAGAGGCGACAGTATTTGTAGATATCTGCCCAACTTATATCTACACTTTTCCGAGACTTGATAACAGTTAAACCCAGCTTGGCCTAACTGCCAGCTTAACGTAGCTTGTATGCTGTGTACAGATATATATATATCAATGGACAGCTGACCGACTTAATCCCAAATTACCACTATATGTAGACCCATGCGCTGATGATATGCCCCATGTAACAAATATATCCGTATCTACGTCTTCACATCTCTGCTTTGTCTCTCTTGCTCGTCTAGTCTCAAAATCTCACACGCTTGTACTCAATACTTTCATATTCTCTCCCGTATCCACATGTCTCTCCCTATCCACGATCTCCTTCATGGTCCTCAGCACTTTTAAGGCCCTTTACAACAACAACAAACCCAAAAAATTTCATCATTTCTTCTTGAAGAAGTCGCTCATCTTCCGCATGCCCGACGTGTTGACCTTTTTGAGGTCGCGGACGCCGCGCGACTCGCCCGCCTTCTTGCGCTTGTCCTCCTCGTCGCGGCGGCGCTTCTTCTCCGCGCGCGCGGCCACCTCCTCGTCGTCGAGCTCGCGCTTGCGCGTGTAGTCGCCCACCGACCGCGCCGCCGCCGCCTCCTGCCGCAGCTGCGCCACCCGCGCCAGGTACGCGTCCAGCGGCGCGAAGTCCACGCCCGAGCCGCCGGGGGAGGAGGAGGAGGATAGCCTCTGCCGTAGCGTGGCGGCGTACGCGGGCGCGACGTACGAGGAGCTGAGGAACTGGAAGGCGATGCGCAGGCGCTGGAGGCGGATTATCTCGGGGGAGGCTTTGATGGTGGGCGCGAGCTCGGGGACGGCAGCGGCAGCGGCAGCGGAGGCTTCAGAGGCGGATGTGGCCGCGGTCTCTGTGGACTCGCCCGAGGTCTGGCTCTCTGCCGAATCGACCTCCTTGGGCGTCGATATCCCGGACTCGGTTGAAGCAGATGCTGTTGCCGTCTCCTCGGTCTCCTTTTCTACCTCTGTCTCTGTCTCTGTCTCTGTCTCCGGCTGCAACACTGCCGCCCTTTTGACGCCCAAGACAGGCGCCTCGAGCGTCTTCGTCACAAACTTGTCTTCCATGCTCTTCGGCAAGGGACCCTCGCTCATGCGCCGCGCCTTGGCGAGCAGTTCGGCTAGCAGCTTGTCCTCGCTGAAGCGGAACATAGTCTCGTCGCCCGCCTGCGCCGTGTCGCAAATAGCCGCCATCCGAGACTCGAACAGCTCGCGTATCTTGCCCCAGCGCAGGATCTCCCACTGGTGCGGCGAGGACTGCTGGATGGTGTCGAGGTGGTCGTCGCTCGAGACGAAGAGCCGGTTCTGCTTCTCAGACTTGGAGTCCGATGATGCGGACGTAGAGGGTATGAATGCTGGGAGGAGGAGGAAGATGGGATCGATGGGCGTTGCGACGAACAAGTCGGCGCCTTTGGTTATGTGTACACCGAATTCGGCCTTGTCGCCCGACTTCTCCTGCACCTCCTTCCCATTCTTGCCATCGTACTGGACCAGCCAGCTCCTGGGCGTAGTTTTCGGTGCCGCGATCCGCGTGAATTCGTAGACGCCCGTCTCAGGGCATACGAGGTATCTTGTCGGCTTGGCATATCTGGGGTTTAATAGGGAGACTATGCGAGCTTCTTTGGTGGCCTTCTTGGGGAGGATGAAGATTCTGGGCGGGTTTGTGGATTCTGCCGGCAGGACATATCGCGATTTTGATTTTGACGACGTTGACGATGATTCTGTGGAGTTTTTCGAGTTCGTCGCCGCACCCCCCTTAGACCTCGTCCTCGCCATGGTTTGACTGGCGTCTGCGCGACGGAATCAAGTCGACCAAGGAATTAACTTGGATTGGGCTGGATGGCTCGAGTCAATTGACTACCTAACTGATTGAATTGTAATTTTATTTAAAATAAGGTGTCTTCATGGAGTGTTGTAAATTGTTAGATACATATCTACGATGCTTGATTTCATTTTAGGATGTAATAAGAGGTACATAGGTACATCTACTACATGCATACATACAATTTAGGTAGTACCTATGTACCTAAAGTCGCGTCTGCGGTAGTGGAAGTCGCGTGTTTTCCCAGTGCCAGGAAAAAAAAAGCAGGAACAACACGCGTTTCCCCCACAACGCCAGGCGGCCAATCACAGGCTACAGAAAGCACAGCACAGAACACCACTTTACACATAAACTTGGTATGGCATTTCCTCAATCCCCCCAGTTAGCACTTATCGGTAGGGCTACCCAAGTATCGAGTCGGTGAGGTACCTTTATCTACCTAGTTACACAAGATTTTACAATTAGCAGGGTCAAGGTACCTACAGTTGATACCACCAGACCTGCTACCTACATACTATCGTTCAACTTTGAGTTGCTTGCTATCAATACCTTCACCTTTCCTCCTCCATCTTTCTCCATTCTACTTACAACCAACCAACCAACCCTCCGTCCTGCTTGCTCCGCCACTGCAGCCAGGCCCTCTTATCATCGCACCGCACCACAGCACATCGCATGCCCTCGCACCACACTGTATGATCGCCGCTGGTTGGCACATGGTCTAGGAGGGGGACATCATTCCTAGTTGCATCCGGCTTCGGTGAGGGGACGGGGTGCTGGGAGTCCAGCAGGACACATGATAGACAAGAGCGGAGGCCACGATGCCGCCCAGTATGTCGTCACCCCTAGGTACCTGCACACTGTTCTGGTGACAATCTTACTTACACCCAATGACAGGATCAGCCGCCGAACCGGAGGCGCAATGGCCGCCGCGATCGCCCCACGAAGCTCTGTTGAGCACACCTGGCGGTCGAGAGAGACTACGACGCCTGGCCGACCGAGCTTCACCGTCACCTTCTCCAACCAAGAGAGGCCGCATCACCCCCGGCCTAGCTACGCGATACACGAACCACAGACAGGCCAATGTGGAAGATGACAATGGAATGGACCTAGATGAGGAAGAGGACGACGACGAAGAGATGCTGCAACTAAAACTGGCTGCGATACAGGCGAAACTCAAGTTGAAGAAGCTGCAGAGCGCAAAGACAAGGAAGGGACTCGATATTGAAACCTCTTCACGTCCCGGGTCATCATCCATGTCCGATATTCTAGCCGAAAGACGGGCACATTCCCGTGCCGACTCCTCGCGGCCTGGCTCGTCTTTTCTACGGCCACAGTCGCAGACCGAAATACAAGTCCCAGCATCCCCCGTTAGGAGGGCCCAAACAGCACAAGACAATACGTCTCCCAGCAGGGTACGCCTCGGTATAGACAAGGGATTAAGGGCAAAAGATGTCTCGTTAAAGAGAGCACCGGTATTAAAGAAACCCGAGGAAACCCAAAATGGGTCGCAGGGTGGTTATCTTCGGAGAGCCTATACACCAACACCTACTGCCTCAGCCCAACGCGACCGACCGAAAAGTTTCAACGAGAGATTAGCAGCAGCTAGAACAGAGGAGGCGGATCGCATCAAACGCCAGGAGAGGATAAGGAAGGCAAGGAGCACAGCCTTCGAGTTAGGAAAACAAGAGATGGAGCAGTTCAAGGACAGAGCAACCGAGTTGCCCCCTACACCTATGGAAGTGGAGGAATTCAGCCGGGAGGAGATCATGGCCGGCGGGAACATCAAACGCAGCAGCACACTACCGACCTTGAGACGACCATCGCAGGACGAACATCGATCGTCAAGCAGAATGAGTGGCAACGAATCGCAGATGTCAGACCGCAGAATTCCTCCTTCGGAGGTACCCGAAGAGGAGGCCGCCGGGTTCGAGCCATATTCTAGCATTCATCTCTCGAAGCGTATCATACCGCATCCAGTGTTGACGCGCAATCTAGCCGGGAAGAAAACGTATGGGATTAAAGATCTCCTCAAGCACGTTAAAGCGCCGGATTTCCAACTGCCGGAGGTTGAGCAGGACATTGTCGTTTTCGGAATCCTAGCATCCAAATCTGAGCCTCGCGCACACAAACCTACACCGAGCGATCTCAGAGAGAAAACAAACTCAGATCCCTCAAGGGGGAAATACATGGTTCTAAAACTGGTCGACTTACAATGGGAACTTGAACTCTTCCTATTCAACACGGGCTTCGAACGATACTGGAAGCTCACGCCGGGCACGCTCCTCGCGGTTCTGAACCCATCGGTCATGCCCCCGCCGCCTGGTCGTACTGATACAGGGCGGTTTGGCCTAGTAATAAATAGCGGCGAAGACACAATCCTCGAGGTGGGCGGCGCGCGCGATCTTGGATTCTGCAAGAGCATCAAGAAAGACGGCGAGCCTTGCAATAGCTGGGTCAACCGTAAGAGGACCGAATTCTGCGAGTTCCATATGAATCACGCACTATCGAGGCACCGACAGGCCAGACAAGACATCAATGCTTTTAACATGGGCCTTGGCCCTGGCTCGTCATCGGGTGACAAGAAATATAAGAATTCAAACCGCTTGAACAGCTGGGAATCCTATGCGAACGACCCCAAAAAGCGGACGCGAGGCAATTTTGATCGCGAAACTCAGAGTCAGCTGTTTATCTCTAAGCCCTCGGCTGCTAGTATGATCGACAATGAGGTACTGGGCGGTCACGTTGGGGATCGAATCGAGCGTGGCGAGGCCTTGCGACGCCGACTAGCTACTGAGGAAAAAGAACGGGAACTGATGAAGAAACTCGGAAAGCTCGGCAATGGCGCCGGAAGAGACTATATGATTTCTGGCCAACAGAAGGCAAGCACTGCTAGGAACAAGTTCGGCTCGAGCGTCCTGTCCAGTGGTACTGCGGCCACAACAGCGACAGGACAGACAGATGAGCCAAAGCAGCAATATGACGCTAAATCATTAGGTTTGATAGCAGAAAAGGGGAAAGGGCCTAAGATTCACCTCAGTCCCATCAAGCGTAAGCGCGTCAACAGTGCGATATCAAATACTTCATCAAGCTTTGACTCGACCTTTACCTCAAGCAGAACGACTTTAGACTCGAATCCGAAACCAACTTCGAGAGCGCCGTCAGCCTTCGGTTGGGGCGGCGGACTGAAGGAGAAACTAGCGCGTATGAGAGACGGTGAAAAGCTGCGCAACGGTTATGGCAGCAACAATCCCTCTTCCTCCTTCGACAGCGCTTTGGCTGGAGGTAGTAGCTTCGACGACGCGACGAACACGACGATGACAACAGTAACTACAACATCGACGGCGATGCCAACGTCTTCGAGCTTCAAGAGCACGACGAGCCAGGACAGCAACATGAGAGGTGATAAACCGCCAGCGCGCAAGAAGACGCGCTTCGTCACCGAGAAAGGCATCCGCGAGGCTGGGCGCGAGAGCCTTGGTGGCCCCGAGCTCAATGGTCGTGCTAAGGGTGACTTGAGGGGCGAAGGGCGCCGAGGTGGCATGGTTGTTCTTGACGATGACGAAGATGATCTGCTCATGCTCGATTAAAATAAACAATCATTATGAAGAAGCTTTAACGTGTGCTTGCTCAAAGTCAGAGGCAGAGAAAAGACTAGTAGTAAATTGAATCATGGAAAGGAAAAGAGAGGGTGTGACCCGGTAATGGTGTACTTCCATCTAACTAGAAGGAAAGAGGATAAAGGAGCAATCTAGCATCAAGGAACTGGGATAGAGTTTGTTGGCATACCTGGAGAGATGCCAGGAGTATTGGTACAATCAGACCGTACTACATCATCCTCAGGAGTTGGTATTCCTAAGTGGGGGCTTCCCCATCCCGCTGGAATTTCGTGCCTTGCACAGAAGGGCAAACCGAGACAGCAAAAGTCCCTGTTTTGAGATTTCTTCTACTTTTTTTTGTCATTGGGAGTTGGGTTTGGCTTTACGAATTAGGGAATCGGGCATCAAGGGTAAATCAAAGGAAGGGGCATGTGAATATGATGACCATTTTTTATGAAAATACCTGTTGTTTTTTGGGAGGAAAGGGGGTTGAAGAGGAAGAGAAAGTTTGGGATAAGGCATAGGAGATACCAAATCCAGGCAGATTTTGAAAGAGGGAAAAAAACAGATACCCGTTGGGTAGAAAGAGGCGGGGTTAGTGGTGTATCGGGGAGAAGTAGGTGGGTTGGTGAATGACTGATTGTATCATTTTTTTTATTCTCTTTTGTTTATTCGCGTTTTGAGGATGAGTTGGTCGATGGAAAGGAGAAGTATGATAGCGGAGAGTAGTCGCTACATACATGTTGTAGTATCAATGATTCGATGTATATGATTCCCCCTTTTTTCTTTTTCTTTGATCTATTGGAAGCAAATATAAATTTGAACGGGCTTTATTATCTCGCCGAGTCTACGGCACTCTAGGGAGTCTATTTGCAAAAAGAGGGTATGTACACATAAAGTATTTCCCTTTCTTGAATCTCAAGAAGGCTGTTTCCCACATACCTCTCTTACTCAACCGAATGCAACTTGATACTGTTTGTTGATAACGTCTTCGTGGTATTACGTGCTTATTTAGACGATATACTTGATCATATACATCTGCTATCTTACGTGGCTGATCTAATTGGATTTTATATCTAAGTCGATGGTAAGGATGGCTCTTTGTGAGTGACCTATGTCACGTATGCCATACGTATATAAGAGCTAATAACCAGTAAGGCAAGTGGCGTTCGCGGGCGTTCACTTTTGTCACAACCTAAGTATTCCTCTTCATATGATTCGATATACTAACCTATTAAATACCGTTCTACGGCCTCTCGTACTTAACCTTACTACATCTTGTCGCCTGTTTCTACAACACATATTTATCTACTTCTCGTGTACGGACATCCTAAACAGTACCCTGTCTTTATACACAGCCCTCCACCCACCTCCAAAAAAGCAAGACTACGCCTTGCCTACATCTCAAACCTCACATTCGCCACTCCACCTTCGACAACCTCATCCTTCCGTCTCGCTATCCGGACCATGACCGGGCTAACGGGCTCGAGAATGTGTATAGGAAGGACGCCGTCGTTCTTCCTCGGCACGTGAAACCTCTCCTTTTTCTTCTCATCACCAACGCCGCGGTCACTGTCATCTGCCGCCTCGATATCGAACTGCAGCACCACGAGCGCGACGAAGCACAGGATCTCGTTCATCGCGAGGTGGCGGCCGGGGCACAGCGTCTTGCC
The DNA here is from genome assembly GCA_018398605.1 of Biscogniauxia mediterranea. Classification (NCBI taxonomy): domain Eukaryota; kingdom Fungi; phylum Ascomycota; class Sordariomycetes; order Xylariales; family Xylariaceae; genus Biscogniauxia; species Biscogniauxia mediterranea. The sequence continues at coordinate 2,550,714 of JAGXTR010000007.1, read as the reverse complement.
GCCGCCGAACGCGCGGAAGGCCGCGGGATGGACCTGGGTGGTTTTTCTCTGCCTTGTCGTCGTCCCTTCTCTCCCTCTCCCTCTCCGCTCCCCGACGTCATCGCCGTTGTGTTGTTCATCATCCTTGTCCAGGAAGCGGCCCGGGTCGAACTCGTCCGCGTCGTCGCCCCAGATCGCCGGGTCCGCGTGGATGACGCCGCCGGCGACCTGGACGACGGCGCCGCGCCGCAGGAAGTAGCGCCCCGCGAGCAGCGTGCCCTCCTCCTCCTCCTCGCCGCCGCCGCCCCCGACCACCACGCGCGTCGAGTAGTTGTCCGACCCCAGGCGCAGGCACTCGCGGTACGCGGCCACGAGCCAGGGGCAGCGGTCGCGCAGGTCCGCGACGCTGAGGCGACGGCGCTCCTCCGTCCCGTCTTCTTCTTCTTCTTCTTCGGGCCCCAGCACGGCCTCGACCTCGGCCCGCACGGCGGCCAGCAGGGCCGCGTCGGCGAACACGCGCGCCACCACCCAGAAGGCCGCCGTCGTCACGTTGACGACGCCGGCGAACAGGAAGGACAGCTCGGAGCGCGCGGCGGCGCGCAGCGTCCAGCCGTGGCGCCGCGCGACGGCCACGCGCTCGCGCACGATGCGCGACGCCCCCGTTTCGTGCCGCCCCGCCTCGAGGTACGCCGCCAGCGCCGCGGCGAGCCGCTCGCGCCCCGCGTACGCGCGCCGCGCCGTTAGGGCCGCGAGCACGCCACCGCCCATCAGCAGCAGCCCGCCGAGCCCGTGGTCGAAGTCCCAGAACGCGCCCTCCAGGCCCGGGTCCAGCGCCAGCGGGTTCTCCGGCCCGTACAGGTACCGCGCCGTCGCGGGGGTGACGAGGTGGCGGATCCACGCGAGCAGGTCCGTTGGTGGTGGTTGCGCGGCGCTGCTATAAGAGGAGGAGGGGGAGGAAGAGTAGGAGGCGATCTCGCGCTGCAGCTCGCGCGCCGCGGCGAGGGTCAGCTCGCCGAGGTAGGGCCCCGGCCCCAGCCAGGCGTACACCATGTCCTGGATGTCGGCGAGGAAGCCGCGCTCCTCTCCGGGCCCGGGGTCGAGGTGGCGGCGGACGATCCGCATGGTGGCGGCGTCGAGGCCGAGCACGCGCTCGGTGGCGGCGGGGACGACGGGCGTGAAGGACAGGGCCCGGGAGGCGCGCTGGACGGCCGCGGCGAGGGAGGGGTCCGTCACGATGTAGAGGCGCGAATTGGGCACGGGGAGGGTGAAGATGGGGAGCTGGCGGTTGCGGATCCTGGGCGGCGGCTCCTTGGTTAGAGAAGAATGTTTGATGAGGGGGGGTAAAGGGGGGGGGGGGGGGGGGGGTAAGGTTGGCTTTACCTACCCTAGGTTCTTGACGTATCTACCACCTTGGAACGCCATGCCTAGCAGATGGCCGACGTACGGGATAGGGGATGCGATGACTGGCGGCTCTCGGGGATCCAACTGGCGGCATGAGAGTTGGTATATGATAGCATAAGCTGTGATGAGCGTCACGACGCATGTTGCGACGGCAGAGAGTGGCCACCATTCTGGGATAGAGATATTCGAGATCATTATATTCTTCGGTTTACTTAAGGAAAGGGGGGGGGAGTTAATATGTCTTGATCACTTGAGCCTAGAAGCTCATCTCCCTATGGAATAAAATCGAGAGAATTGTCTTTCTATAGAATCGTGTTAGTTAGAATATCTAGTGACCGATATGATGAAGAGGAAATCAATCATCAACCTAGTGCCCAGGTCGAGGACAAGCAGGACAGGCCAGACAAGCCACACTTGTGCTGTAGTTTGATGAATTCAAGTCGTCTTCGATATCAGAGCCCGGCAGCTTGCACATCGAGAGTTTAGTGTTCATCGTGTTTCTTCCCCTCGCCACCTCTCAACCAAACTTGAAGCTTCAAAGCCGGTCTGCCTCGTGACTGAAGGATCCTCTATATCCCTAGGAAGATTATATACGTACCCAAAAGAACTTCGTTTACTTACATTCTTCTTTCCAAGTCCCACCGTATGCGTTAGGCGAAGTCAATGAGTGCCTCGTGGTAATACCGAGACTAGATCTCTGCTACCTAGTTGTCGTTTCCGTGGAATGGGCGAAAGGGATAACATTTTCACAGACCTTCACTTCATCACAGGTGGCGACAGGGATCCCCCGCAGCCCACCGTGGTGTGATCATATACCCAATGAAGCAATGCTGCATTTCATATTATATCGGGTATCTAATCTACTTGTCGGTATACTCACTACAAGTCCACAGAGACATTATGTTGTTTTTTTCAATGTTGTCGAATCAACCTTGAAGCATCAACAGAAGAGTAGATCTTGTAATATATCAAAAAGTGGCTGACAGGAAGTTACCTATGTAACCTAAGCCAGGTTATAGCAAATGTGGATGTTTGCCAAGACTTTGAGACCTGGTGTACATGAACATACCGATATACATAGAAACTTGGGATGAAGTGGGAAGCAGAAGCAAGGAACATAATTATGTACCGATGTACCGATACCTTGAATACCTACATAGCATAGTCAGAAGAGAATGCTTCCAACTTACAGATCAAATAGCAGCCTAGCAGGTACCCAAATAGATGCCTGGTTCTGGCAACTATGTAGTAGGTAATACTACTACTACCTATCAAACATAAGCGCCGGACCAAGATATTGCGTCAACTTATACGTAATCCACGACTACTAAATAAGCAAAAGTTTTAGTATTTGCATGCCTATTAATAGGCAGAATTTTTAGTGGGTTTAATGTAGTCCAAAGAGATCGTCGTGAGGAAACATTCTTAAGGACCAGAGGTTTCAAAATAGGTAGCAGGTTAGTATGTAGGTACCTAATATTGAAAGGTATGTCAACGTACTTCTAAGAACGGAAAAGGTAGTACATAGTAACTGCTCAGTTGCTATAGGAGGTAGGTGTAGGCAGTTATAAGTGGGACTCGTGCACTGCGGCGCGGCGCTTGCGTGGGCTTACAGGTGCTGCACTGGCTAGTAGGTAAGTACTTTGTATCTCAGTACCCCGTACCTTACGATTCTAGAAAGGACCCACCGATCCGCCCAAGCTCTCAATTGGACACATCTGAACATCTGCCACAGCCCCGTCTCCAGCGCTTGAGAACCTCTTACATACATAATCTTTGTTTAGAAGAAAGAAGAAGAAAAACCCAAGCATCGCCAACCAACATCGACAACCGACACCGACAACGTTTTTTCAGCAGCTGCTACAAAAAAAAAAGGAAAAAGACATAAATCAGAGACCGGTCGATATCACCTCGCTCCGCTATAACGACCCCCGGCGCATTGATCGCATACCTACCTACCATCTGCATTCCGTACCAGCAACTGCTCTGCTCTTACCAGCCCCGTGCCGTTTCTCCCGCCATCGTGCCAGTCACAATCTCACCACGAGAGAATAGAATATTCTTCAAACAACTCCCTCTGCATCTCCCTCTGCCTCTCCCTCCGCCTTTTCACCACACACCACACACACCGCCGCTACAATGTCGATCAAAGACGAGTTCGCGACAAGAAACTTCAGTAGGTCGTCCCCGGATTCCCAGATTCCCAGATTTCACTCTCTTGCTCCACATTACTTTGCGATGATCAACATCCAGAAAGCTAACCGTTGACTAAAAAAGGCATCTACGGGCAATGGTAAGCCTCCCGACCCGGCCGATAACCACCCCTCTCCGAAGCCCGCATCCCATCTCCCAGGAGCTAATTCGTGTTTTTGCGCTTGTCGCCTTGCAGGCTCGGGATTCTATCCATGATCCTATGCTTCGCGCTGGGCATCGCCAATCTCTTCAATCTCTTCCACTTCCTCCTCATCATCTTCGCCATCCTCGCCCTGTAAGTTCCCGCCTTTCCTCTTTTTCCAGTTCGCAAAGCCAAGCGCCGGGGCGAGATACCGTATATCTAACGCCCCCAAAATAGCGTCTCGTTCTTCTGCATCCTCTTCATCGAGGTGCCGCTGCTCCTCCGCATCTGCCCGACCTCGTCCGCCTTCGACTCGGCCATCCGCAAGGTCTCGACCAACTACATGCGTGCGGCCACGTACGGCGTCATGGCGCTCGTGCAGTGGCTCAGCATCATCGTCACGCCCAGCAGCCTGATCGCCGCCGCCGTCGTCCTCACCCTGACCGGCCTGTGCTACGCCCTCGCCGGCGTCAAGGGCCAGGCCTTCGTCGGCAGCAAGACCCTCGGCGGTGCCGGCGTCGCGCAGATGATCGTATGATCGTGGCGAAGCTCCTGGACACGAACGCGCTCGTCGCCACAACCCGACCGCTAGAACGGGGAAGGTGATGGATGGATGGGTCGTACCCGTACGCATCGATGTGACGCCTCAGAGAGGGGGCACAGACGGTTGAGAGCAAAAAAAATGGGGCGAATGTTGGTAGAGCAAGACGAACAGGAAGAGAGAGAAAGAGAGAGATACTATAGGGGCACCTTTTCCACGTTGAAGGGGGGAAATGGCGGTTCAGCATTGTTGATTGTTTTTTTTTCTTGTTAGGTTTCTCCTTTTTTGGAGAAAGGGGGGTTACGGCGTACCGAGGGAAAGGGGGGTACTATTATTCTTTTGTACGTACAAGACAGACGATGCGTTTGGTCTTGGAATTTTTGTTTTTTCCCTTTTCTTTCTCCGTCCATCTTTCCTTCCTCTGTGGTCCCGTTTACGCATGCGTTACGGCTAGGAGGGAAGAGGACGGGAAGGGAGATGGGGAGGACGAGTGAAGGTGCGTGGGTGGGCAATGGATGATACCTTGGAAAAAGAAAAAAAAAGAGCAGAAAATTCCCCTGAATCTGATAAGTTTTGATTTCTCAGTTTCCCACTACGGTTTTACTTGCTTTGTACTGCTTCTGATTTGTGTGTGCTTTGTGACCTGCTCTTTCGGACTGATATATTTCCCGGTGTTTTTTTGTCTCTTCTCTCTGCTGCGATGATATATATGTATATGGGGTATCTACGGGGGATAAGAGGTAGATGGGCAGGCTGGCAAAGTAAACAAGCCGGCATGGCCCCCCTTTGATGGGATAGCAGGTTCCCATATGAAGGTAAACTTCTCTAACGTACACCTGTAGCCGGGATTATATGTGTACAGGAAGGATAGGAACACGGGTAGAATACGGCATTATATCGAAATCTCTCATATATACTTAGGTAGGTAGGTATATATATATTCATGTACGTATAAGAAGATCTCAAACTCGATAAAGGGGGAAGGAGAGAGGGGACCCTGGATGATCTCGAGGGAGAGCTTGTAATCAAGCTTGATTAGATACTACGTAAGCTAATCCCTGCCCACGTACATATCGGATCTTAGATACTAAGATTGTCCGGTAGGTTAGGTAGGTATCTAGGTATGCCGAAGAAGACGGGACTCACGCGAGTGTCAAGAGAGCTTCCCGGCGGGATTGCTGGGTTGCTGCTGTGTATTATGGTGTCTCACTGACTGACTGACAGGCTGGTTGGCTGATTGGCTGACGGAAAGAAAGAAGGAACATGAAGGTATTTTGTAGTTAGGAGGGTTACTTTACGTCAGTTGTACTTACTTGGGTACAATTCGTGGACGAATATATATATATATGTATGTATCGTCCCTACTTAACCTACCTACCTAGCCATCTACCTCCGCGCTAGGAATACATACCTACCTACCTAGGTAACTACCTACATCAATATATCCTTTCCATCCACCCACCCATCCATCCATCTATACATCTGCCGGCAGGAGGAGCCGTTTAAGGCAACCCGGGGGGAAGGGGGTGGGGTGGAGGGATGGGGAGCGTCGGAGAAAGTTGAGTGTTACACGAGTTTCTCAGCTGAACCGAGAGCCCCCTTTTTTTGGAGAAAGGGGGAAAGGACCTAAGGTAGGGTAGATCTTTTTTTTTTCTTTTTTCTTTTCTTTTTCTTCTTCTGTCGGTATTAAATTATTGTTATATTTTTGTATATTCCTGCTCTATATATGTATGTATGTAGGTGTGTAGTACTTGCTACCTACGTCCTGGAATTGGAGTTTTGGTGGTGGTGGTGGTGGTGGTGGTATGGTAGGTGGGTGGGTATGGAAGTACTAAGGTTGGAGTCCATAGGGGGGAGGAGGGTGGGGTTAAGGTTGAGTAAGGCGGGATGGATGGATGGCAGAGTGGAATAGTTATGGAGGTAAGTAGGGGTTACTAAAGAGCATCGAACTCAATCGAAGTCTGTCCGGCCCGTCGGTTTTCATACAATGTAGTAGTGTATATGGATAGCTTGAGGTAGCTATGTATAGCTATGTACGGCACTCCATTCCAGCGTCCACGGGTAGGTATTAGGAGGTCAGTAAGCAGAAAGGCACATATTTGCTGTAAAACCTGTCAAACTGTCCCCGATATTTATTTACACTACAAGCATATATACTTCGTAAGAACGAGTTCGTCTTTAGACGAAGTAAGGAGGTAGTGTAGGTAGGCTAGGTACCTATGTACATATGCAGCAGTCTCAGTCATAAAAAGCCAAGAACCCGGAGATCGTGGGGAAATTGTTTTTTCTTTTTCTTTTTTTTTTTCTTTTCTTTTTCCCATATGCTCCGATTTTCCCGTCTTACATTACTAGTGACGAAACATCAAGTTCCCATTGGGAACCCCTCTTCCCCATGTATTTTTTTCCCTTTCTTTTTCTTTCCCCCCTCTCCCGGTAAGAAGGATTTCTGTAGCTAAGTATCACCTGCTGTACGACCGGTTTGCTTTTCGTTTCTTTTTGTTTCTCTTTCTCCTTTTAACCCCCCCTTCCCCCTTATTCTAAGCTAAGTAGGTATATAGTATAGTACTCACCTGACGGATATATAACGGTTTTTAAATATGGCGTCTAAGTCTAACATAGGGGGTAGACACCGTTCCTTTTCGGTATCAAAGTCTTCTACGGAGAGAAAACAACTACGGTTAGGGTATGTTTTTCATATTGCTCACTCGCTGTTTTTGCCGGGCTTTGTATGGATGTCCTAACTAGGGTGGTAGGGAAGCGGGGAGTTGACCACTGAGGAAGATTCCACGATCCCATGACAGTGCATAGCCAAGAGACGCTTCACATAACCAGCCGGGATGGACAGAGTTTTTTTTTTGTTCTCGCTCTTTTCTTTGGTCCTTCAACTCTTCGTTCTCCTGCATCTTCCTCACCGGTGGGCGGTACCTAGGTAAGTCGGCGTGGACACGTTCTCGACGCCGTTCTTTTCGCTATGCACGTTAGCTGCTTACCCGCTGGGTAACTACCTAAACGTAAGGATGACCTCGTCTCTTACGTTTACATGGCAGTTGCATGTTACATATTACTTCTATTGCTCTGTGGGATAGACAGGTTGACAGGCGGGAACAAGTTTATCTGTCTCGTTATCTTAGATAACTGCTTTGCCTATCAGGCAAACTGCAATTTTTTTCTTCACTCTCTTCAGCTGGGATAACGCTACGGACTAAGAGCCGAGTATGTATAGTATGTATGGGGAAAGAAAAAAAAACTTGTCTAGTTTCGTGACCGTCGCTAGACAATTCTGGATCTACCGAGATGCAGCCAGGCTTTACCACCTCGACTAAAACGTGATCAAGAGCGGAGAATTTTTTCTTTTCTTCTTCTTCTTCTTTTTTTTTTTTTAGGTGTACATGTACGTACATATGTGTGTATGTATGTACTAAGTAGGTATCGTGTAGCCACACCGCATGCTGCATTCAAATGTAGCAGCTGACTGACTAACACTAACCGACAGTCAATGTCTGACTGACGAACTAGTTAAGACGATGAATTGCAAAAGCAGAATATATGGTCTTTTAGTACATACATGTGGACATGATACATGGCACAGTGGTATCTACATACTAGTGTAGGTAGTGTGTGGGTATGGTTGGGAGATCTCAACTGATGAGGCTCACAGCTAGAAGTTAAAGATAGGACTAAAGGGATATTTTAGTCATGTAGATATTAACTCTTCCCACTTATACACAAGATAAACGATACATTATATGGACTCGGATAGATATAATAAGTCTCTGTGAGTTAACATGACTTTCTTATTAATAAGAAAAAGAGAAGCCTGTGAAATCCTAAGTGTAAGCATTCCCGAGGCCGATAACACTCTAAAGTGAGGTTGACCTGACTTATGTAGACTACTTTGAAGTTAGGTAGACTACATAAGGACAAGGATGTCCGGAACAAGAACTTACGGTGTAACCGATCACTTGCATTGACTTCCAATTGTAACTCGTTTGGCAACTCGATGAGGATCTCCCCTACATAGTGTAGTAGTGTAGCAATAACAGCAGCAGCAACCTTCCACGCTTTCGTGCATATAAGTACGCTAAAACGGGGGCCTCCCCCGCTTAAGAGAAGTGGCATCATCCCTCGTGTCCCTCCCTCCCCCGCCTACAGAGCCTAGGCTATTGGCTATGACGACGCAGTCATTGGTCCGTCTGGCACGTTAGAGCCCCCAGGGGTAACGGTGCACAAGCGAGACGTTGTAGGTATGTACCTCGAGCGTACTTTCCGTACATACCTCGCCCCGGCAAGTCGCTATCGATTATGTACGTATGTACACTAAGTAGGTGGGCTTTAGCTCCTTGCACCTTGACAATCAATGCAGATCGATCGCGATGGCCGCCAGGGCCGTGGATGTTCTATGACATCTTGCAACACAAAAAGTTTTAGGCCTTTCAACGCTCACTCCTACCTCTCCAAAGTACCTAGACTACCTATATAGACACCCGACACAGGTTAGTACTCAGCAGGTGAGTCTATGGTGGGTCCACCATGACACCTAGGTTAAGAGTAAGTACGTACTACCTATTGGAAACTGGAACCCGTTTGCACAGTATCTATCTATGTAACTACCAGACTACTGTACCTACTATGTACATAGGTAGTCACGTCAGGTGTAGCCTGACGTTCGTTACCTGCAGAGACAGACAGACAGCTGGAGACAGACAGACATACCTACATCCCTGCTGTTGGTGAGGGGCAGTGGCATTGCTCATAGCTAGCTAACCTAGGTAATAGAAATGGAACTACGTAGGACGGATTCTATGACAGGGAAAACTGGCCTGACTACATTCTGGATTGGTACTTACATATGGGTAATAAGGGCAAACCAAAAAAAGTATTTAAGTCATCCGACTGTCCTCGAGGTTTTCATGCCATCATCGTGATTTGTGTTGACAAACTTGAAGTCGATTCATCGAATTACTCTTTACCGGATTACGTACACACAAACCCAACTCCATTTCGAGGAAAACTCGAACGACACTAATACAATTGCCTGAAGCAATTTCTGTTTGATCTGATTTTTATTTTATTTCATCTTTCTTATAATCCTATTTTAAAACTTGATTTAAAAAACAATTAATAACCAATTCCAACACGATATTATCACTGTTGTGGTTATTATTGTTTTTGTTGGCCACATTGGACGAGCCGAAATAGCAAAACAACTATACCTACAACTAACCTTAACATTGAACCTTTGCTAAGTTGTACTGATGTACATACTTTATTAGGTTAAGTACGTGTAAGTGGCCCAGACCAGTACCTCTTACCTGTTTTTTACTGTACCCCTCCATCATTGATGAACCTTATTTTCCTTCATTGGTTCAATGTTTCGCGCCCGCTTAAACCAAACACCAACTCAACTCCCAACACCCCCACCACCACCACCATTTACTTCAGTTCCTGTTTGCACACTCCATTTAGAGGAAAAGGAAGAGAGGGAGAAAAAAGAAAAAGAAAAAAGCGGATATCTGATTAAAGGTCTTCCTCGACTTGCAATAGCTTCCCTACCTACCTATCTACCTAACTAGTTAGGTAGCCCCTAGTTTAAGTTATTTGGCATATGGTGGTAACATTGATCACCCACCCCCCTCCTTGTCTGTTTCCGAAGATGTCTCTCTATCATCTTCTTTATCTCTTCACCGCCAAAGGTATGGAAGACAAAGACTAATAGAGACAGGACCAGAAACTCGAGAATCCAACGGGAAAAAAAAAGAAGAAGAAAAGAAGAAGAGGTGGCTGCCACTGCTACTTGATAAACCACGTATTCATACATACCTAATACGAGACGACTCCTATCACGAGTCGCCAAGTAACATAGCAAGACCTTGCTTCTATTCTAAGCCCTCCCTGTGTGTGGCCTTTTATGCGGTGTGTCAGACCCTAAAACAAACCCTTATCTTGCGACATTCAGCTCTCTGTTCTGTTCTGTCCTGTCCTGCTTTCTGCTCTCTCATAGCCTGAAGCACTGTCCTGGTGCCCGTTCCTGTCCTCGTCCGGACTCGACATTTATTATTCAGGCTGATCCCCTTTATCCCCATTATTATTCGGTCCCCATCGTCTCCATGGCCCCGAATTGGCCTTGACTACCTACCTACCTACCTACTAGCCCGCCCCCCTTTATAAAACTTTGTGACTGACTTTCTGTTTTTCCGTTACCTGGTCTAGTTCTCACACTGTCACCACCGGCTCCATACCAACACCAACACCAACACCACACTCCTTGGAACACCTGAGCTAGCAACCGCCGTTTTTCTTCTCCTTCCCTCCCCCCCTCTTCGACATGTCTACTGCCACCATGCAATCGACACCAGCTATCCCACCCCGGCCCTCTAGGGGCCAAGACAGCAACCCCAATGTCCCTCTAGTTCCTCCTCGTCCTACGAGGAAGTTCAATCGCTCTGTTTCTCCCAATCCCGACCGTTTCGCCCCATCTCCTCTTAATGAGCACCCCTTTGTGTCCAAGAGCCCCCGGCATAGCCAGAGCCACCTCGGCGAGTCGATACAACGTTCCACGAGCGTCGACATGCCGGGTGTCGGCCAAGAAGGCCAGGAATATGCCTTCGCTATCGAGGAGCTGGCCTCGTCGTCTAGCGACAGCCGCGCTCCTTCTGGCACCCCCGAACAGACTCGAACCGTGGGTGAAAATCTCAAGCTGTATGCCCCGAAACCTACCATGCCTGCGCAGAGCGCCAAGCAGCGGGTTGCCGCTGTGACCCGTACCGACTCGGACAGAGCCGCCTCATTTGGCATCGGCCGACCTAGCAGCGAAGATCAGCTTCACTCGGCGAACCGGAGCTTGAGGAAGAAGCCTAGTACTACGAGTCAGCTTTCTCATCACAGCGAGAGCCATACCGAAGACGAGCATGGAATCCCCGAGATTGGACAGCGAGTCCCCATGCTGGCGAACGCCGGCGATGTGCAAGCACCATCTCCTGCCCCGCCACGAGCTCCTAGCGTCGACAGCAGCAAGAGCGTCCGTCATCATACTCGTAAAACGAGCTCTCGCAACGGGTTCGGTGACCTGCCACCCGGCAGCTACGGCCTCCACGGCCACGGTGTTGCATCCACCGACAAGCTCGAAAAGGCTTACTACGAGAAGCACCCTGATATTGCGCAGAAGGAGACATACAGTCATCTACACGATCGTGTCAAGGACTACGCCATGAGTAGTGAGGACCTCAATAAAATCGTGCGGGACACCGCTAGCCGTGGGACTGGTCTTGGTAATGCAGACTACCAACAAACTTTGGAGTGTTTCTAACCATCAATCACAGGCACGTCTAGCGGATACGTGGGGACACCCAGTGAACAGGTAGGGTACCAGGCCGCCGATGAATACACGTCGAGGATTTCTTCACCGCGACCGTCTTCCACAGCTCCTAAAACTGACGGCCACACCTCTCCTCTGAAGTCTGACATTACTGTCGATGAGAGCAGTGCTGCCGGACCAGATGGTGTGATTCACGTTGACGAGCCAGCTCACAAGGGCTACGTTGAATATGGTGATGAGGACTCTGTCGAAGATCAAGGTGCTCACGGTAACCAGGTCCAGCCGATTCTAGCCTCGGATGAAGTCGCTAAGGGCGCTTCTCCGTATGAGCTTCAACCGGCTGTTGTGCCTCCCCATGAACGCCACGGAAGTGCTTTCGAGATGGAACAGCCAAAGAGCCGTCCCACTAGCCGGCCGGCCAGTATCTACAGTCCATCGGCGGTGGATGTGCAGTCAACTCCTTTGGAAGATGTTGAGGAATACGAGCCTTTGTTCCCGGAAGACGAGAAGGAAGCGATCCAGGCTAAGAAACTAGAAGAGCGCCGTCAACGATTTCCCAGTCGGGATATTTGGGAAGATGCACCTAACAGTGTGCATACTACTGCCGAAGTTTCGACTCCAGAGCCAACCCAGGCTCAAACAAAACCTCAGAACTCGACTATGGATGTGCCTCCACGGGAAGGCGAGACACCTGCTCAGGCTTTTGCCCGACAACAAGAGGCACTCGCTGAGAAGGAGGCCACTAACCCCGATGGCTTCCTGAACCGGAAACAGAAGCCAACCTGGGCTGAGCACCAGGCCCATGTTACCCAGCAGCTTCCGGTCCGGCCTAGCATGGGCCGCCGCTTCCCTAGTCGAGATGTCTGGGAAGATACACCGGACTCACTCCAGTTCACTACCATCGTCTCTACCCCACAATCTACCGAAGAAGAAGAAGCTGCCAGTTCCCCAGTAGAGCCTCCAACAACTGCCCAGAAGCCCCCAATCCCCACTCGCCCTAAGAAGCAGGGGTCAGGAGACGACTCGACGTCAAAACCTCCCATTCCAGAACGCCCCAAGCCCCAAATCCCAGTACGGCCTGCAAAGCCTGCTTCGGAATCTAAGGAATCCGAGTCGGCAGCAAACCCCAAACCACCAGTATCAGCCCGACCTATGGGAGGGAAGATTGCCGCACTCCAGGCTGGATTCATGTCCGACTTGAATAATCGTCTACGACTCGGACCTCAGGCCCCTAAGAAGGAAGAAGCCCCGAGTGAAGAAGTCCATGAGGAGAAACCGAAAGCTCCTCTATCAGATGCTCGGAAAGGTCGTGCTCGCGGTCCCCAAAGAAGAGCACCGACCAAGACTTCCAGCCAGACAACCGAACCATCCGCCCCTCCTCCTGCCTCTACCATTAACGGCAAGCCTGTTCTCACATTCTCTATGACACGTACGTTGTGGAGTATTGATGAAGAAGGTACTATGACGGTAGACAATTTCGGGCCAGAAGACCCATCATTGTCAGAATCCAAGACGGTGGAACCCAAGGTCGACGAGATCAGTGTCGAAGACACGAAGCCAGAGGAACCCAAGACAGAAGAGGCTCCGGTCGAGGAATCCCTTCAAGAAAAGCCAGTAAAAACAAGCCCCGTTGGAACAGAAGATACGCCGGACGCACCCGAACCGAAAGAGAACCAAGACACAGCTGAAGAGACAAAAACACTGGCGACAAACACTGCCGGAGAGTCTATCATAGAAGAGACAATTGAAAAGAAGGAAAAGGGAGACGAGGTGAAAGTGGTGGAGAGTGTGAAGGACGATGTGATTTCGTAGTGTATCGTCTGGAGACAGCTGACTGGTGAAACTAGGTAGGCATGTGTCGTGCTGATGTATTGCTCTTGTCTCTCCTTTCTCGCCCTTTTTTTTATCCTGCTATTTCATTCTACGATTTCTTTTGGGTCAGTTTTTGAATGCTACTATTGAATTTGGTGGTGTTTGCTTTCGATCGAAAGGGGAAGGCCCGTCTTCACAGGGGATGAGCTTTTTGATTGATTCAAATTAGAGAGATTGTTTTCCTTTCCTTTCTTCTCAATTTTCTACGAAATTGATCATAGCAGAAGCTTCGCAGAAAATAAGACGATAAGGAAAATTGGAGTGAAGAAGCAGATGTAAAAGGAAGGGGGAGGAAAAGAAATAAACGCAGAACAGCAATTCTGTCTTTGAAAGATGGCCCCGTAGATTCTTTATAGCAGACACAGACACAGACACAACGTTCTATCGCTTACTTGGTAACCACGAGCTCTTGGCTTGTCCTTTTTATCTATTTTCTGCTAGTTTGGCTTGGCTAGGTTACTTTCTTTAGGTTCGTAGGTTAAGGGAGCAAGTAAGTAGAATGGCGGCAAAAAATAAAAAAAGGAAATACGATAGAAAATAAAAAATACAATACAATAAAATAGATATAGGAGAAAATGATAGGAATTCATTTTGATTAATCTAATCTAGTTAGGTAGTTTTAAGACAAAATCTAGAGGTACCTAGTTTTAGCTTTTTGGATGTCGCCCTTTTTTTTATAATATTTTATCAGGGAATAAGTTGTGATAATTGTGTCTGGTGGTTCCGCTCCCAGTTATCTCCATGTCTTCGTCTTTGCTTGTGTAATATTAATGTGATGATGATGATGATGATGATGATGATGATGATGATGGTAAAGTAAGGCCGCGTGTGTAACCTAAGGTAAGGGGAAGGGGGGGGGCTGCTGTAGATGAAAGGGATTGGATATATATTTATTTATTTATTATAACCTGGTGTTTAGCTACCTAGGTAGGTATATATATATATATATCTTTTCTATGTGAAAAAATTATTCTGTCTTTGGGTTTTTTTCTTATAATTATTATTATTGGGGAGGAGGGTGAAGGTATTTTCCAAGTCATCGAAAAGAAAAGAAAAGAAGAAAAGAAAAAGCAGAAGAAAAATGACGATGATGATGCGGAAGATATCTATTTTTATTTATTTTACTCTACTCAAAGCACATAACCTCCCCCTCTCTCCCCCTCTCTTTCTCTATTCATCTTCCTTTTCATCTTCATCTTTTACGTGTGAAACGAAACAAACTTTTCAACACGGAGAGAAAGAGGTAGAGGGACGGAGGGACGGAGGAAAAAAAAACTAGAAAAAAAAAAGAAAAAAAAGAGAGAAAAAAACACAAGACCACACCGATGAAGCGAGCTGCCGAGCTGAGCTACCACGGATGGATATAGCTCGTTCTATAAGGATTAAACTGAGTACAACCCTTTCCCCCCTCGAAAGACAGAGACAGAGACAAGAGAAACAAGAGGGGAAAAAAAACAAGAACTGACTGACTGACTTCCACTCCCGCCCCCCCTTATTCGCGTAAAATCGACAAAGCCATCGTCTCCATCAACATAGTCCTCCCCCGTCCCCCGTCCCCCGTTTTTTACCTCCTCCTACTCCTACTCCTACTCCTACTCCTCTCTTCTCTTCCTTTTTCTTCTTCTTCTTGTTCTTCTTACTAAACCCCCAACATGACTTTTGATCAATTTGATTTACACACAAGTTGCTCATCCTCATCCTCATCACATCTTCCGAGGATATGTGTGTGTGTGTGTATCTAAGCCGCAGAAGCATCCCCAGCAATACTGCTACCACCATTACCACCACTTACACGAATCCTACTACTGCTACTGCCGCTACCGCCCCCGCCATTCGTCACCGCCGGCGGCGACAGCGAAGCGAGGGGCAGCTCGGAGGGCAGCTGCAGCCACTCGTCGAGCCTGTGTCCGCGGGCGGGCAGCCTCCTGACGCCGCCGAGGCGGCGGATGGACTGGCGGCGGATCTGCGGCACGCGCTGGCACTTAGCCACGTCGTCGACGGCGCTGCCGTCGCCGTTCTCGAGCACCGCGACCCAGCCCCCGAAGACCTCGTACATGGCGTCGCGCGCGGGGCGTCCGATGTTCGCGCCGGCGGCGCTAGCATTAGCGCTAGCGCGGCCGAAAGACGGGGGCGTGAAGCTGTTCCCGCTCTTGAGCGTCATCTCGGCCAGCACGCCCGAGAGCCCCGCGTACAGCGTGGGCGAGACGTCCGAGGGCCGCGCGAGGGAGTACACGGGCGAGGTGTTGTTGCCGTTGTTGCTATTGCTGTTGCTGCGGTACTCGTGCACGGGCAGGTAGACGTTGCAGTTAGGGCGGTAGAAGTCGTGGCGGGCGAGCACGTGCCAGCGGCAGACGATGCCGCGGGCGTGGTCGCAGCGGGGGTGTCGTCGCCCAGGAAGGCCGGGGGCGGTACGACGGTCGGCGGCTTGGGCATGGGGTGTGGGGCGTCGGGCCCGCAGGCGAGCGCTTCGGTGTGGAAGTATCTGTTCGGGCTGCTGCTGCTGACGCTGCCGCTGGAGAAATGTTGCTGATGGTGGTAGCGGAAGTCGAAGATCTTGACCATGTGCGTGCGCGCGCTGCCGGCAACAAAGCGCTCCAGGCCGTAGGACACGAGCGCGTTGGTCGGCGTCGACACCTCGAAGTTGTCCTGGTAGATCCGGTCGGCGGCGTTGGGTGTGCGCAGATCCTGCAGCCGGATCGTACCGTCGTCCCAGCTGCTCAGGAGGGCGTTGCCGCTAGAGCCGGCGCAGGAGCTCGTGTCGACGGGGAGGAGAGCGCGGACGGTACGGGGACCGGACTGGAGGGATGAGTGGTCATCTATTGCGTCGGCAACAACGCTAGGGGGCGGAGAGGAGATAGAGAGGCCGGTGGGTGTCACATTTAGGTAGTATATCGGCTTGTAGCTATTGTTCAGGGAGATGGCTATGGTATCCCGGTTTACGAACTTGACGGATCGGATGAATTCAAAGGGCATAGTTTCGGGTGCATCTTTTAGGGAAATAGAGTGAATAGGCTTGACAAGTAAACCATCTGCAGTGTTCTGAGCGTCAGTGTCATCATCGTCATCATTATTATCATCATCATCATTTTCGTCGGGTTCTCCCAGGTAGGCATTGTCCCGGCCACCTAGGGGGTAGAGAAGGATATTTTCCCTGGTCCCTGCTGCGAGGATGCCGGTGCGGTCGCAGTGGTCTAGTGCCTGGATTTCCTTCTGCTCTATAGCCGTCTTCTCGGTAGATGGAGGGTGAAATCGCACGAGCGTGTCGCCAAAGTTCTCACCGCCCATAGAAAGCAAGCGTAGGTCACCGTTGGCCCTGCCGACTAATGCCCGAGGACTCTCATCTTTTCCGAGATTGGGTCCTTTCACTATAGATATGGATGTAGTGTCGTCCTTGCCGGCGCGGTAACCCGATTGTATGCCCTTATGGCTGTGCCACGTCTCGGCCTGAACCGTGACGCCGTGCTTCTGGCGAACGCGGGCGACGATGTCTTCGCCCGAGCCCCAGACCACAAGCTCCTTCTCGATCTTACCCTCGTGCCGGGCATGTGCATCTACAATTATATTGCCGGGTATAGACTGTGGAAGGTTGACGTGGCGGTGTCCCCGGCCATGTGGGCGGCGTCTCTCCAGCGGCGACATGGCGCGGAAGACAAAGGCCCGTCTTTCCCAATCGCGTGACTGCGAAGTGAGGGTTCGCGAAAGGTCTCTCCATCCATCGTCAGACTCGACGGTGGGCAGAGAGAGACTGCGGAAGCACGTGGTCACGAAGATGCGCCATCCGCTTGACTTGACCAACTGGTTCAAGCCTCGGCAGGTCGCTGCTAGACATGCAAAGCTCCTGGCTGTGTCCAGATAGGACAGGATGATCAGCAGAACGTCGGTGGGCAGGGTGTCGAGCCTCGAGGGCTCGTTTAGGCTCAGGGACTCCATGAGAACTTCAGGTGTCCGGGGTGGCAAGTTTTGCGTATAAGTCGTTTATTTAGTTCCCGGCTCCGAGGCGTAGGTGGAGGCGTAGGTGGAGATGGAGGTGGAAGTGGAGGTGAAGCTGTAAAGGGACAAGAGAAATGGAATTGGCGTCAATGTTTTTCTCTGCTCATGCTGGCTCTATTTATCTAACCTAGCAACACCTATCGTCGTCGACGTGGCGGGTCCAGCTTGGCCACTATTTTGACAAGGTCCGAGTCATCCAGGAACGATGAAAAAAAAAAAAGTTGAGCTGCATGAAGAAAGAATCGCCACCCAGTCAGTCAACAACAAGTTACAGGCGGGAGGGGATCAAGTCGGAATGGGACAAGTCAGTTGTTGTTATTGTTGTTGTTAATGATGATGATGATTTTTGGAGGGTTTTCTTTTCTTTTTCTTTTTTTTAAATAAGAGTCATCAAGAGTCATCTATTGAATCCTCAGGTAAAGATGCAGGTGTAGGTGTAGGTGTAGGCATCCAAAGGGTCTGGTGTGTGCGTGCGTGTGTGTGTAATGTGTATGTAGAACTCGGCGTTCATTTTCATTGGACTTTGGGCCTCGACTGGGTGAGACGGGGATGATGAGACGGGGTCGGATTGGATCAAATTGGGGTTGGAGGATGTGAGAGGATAAGATAAGTGGTGCTGGTTACCTAGCCTAAGGTTAGGTAGTGTAATCCGTGCTTTGCGTCATTATACCGCTTGTATGCATCGCCCACTTCATCCTCAGGCCTATGCGAATAATATATGCAATATGCAATATGCAATATGCACATCTGCCCCGGCTACTGCATATCTCTTGATATACAGAATATACAGAATTCATACGACGTTATGTTCTGTTCTGTATTGTATTGTACTGTACTGTATGTACACTTAGACCCTGAATGTTATGATGACCTGTTGTTCAACAGCTGGACCCAGGAAAGAGACCACTCTTTCCTTGAGTTATATTTTCTTCGTTATGGCATGTTAATGTTCGTAAATGTACCTACCTACACTTAAACTGACCCGACATATCAGTGAACACCTAACCCCCCGGCCTAACTCAACCTTCCAGATCTACCTACTTTATATTTACCTACATCCGCCCTTTTGTACCTAGTCTACCTAGGTTCAAATATCTGGCTCACCGCTGTGGCTTTTTCTAGGTAACCAAGGGAGTCCATAAGGGAGTTACCTAGTTGGTTACTTATTATGGCCACACTCAGTAGCTCTAGCTTGCTACTCTCGGCTATTGTGCTCCCCCTTTTCATCCTTGCCTACCACTACATTCTTCACCCCGCATTCGGGTCGCCTTTAAGGAAGATACCCGCGGCACACTGGTCTTGCCACATCTCGCCGGCTTGGATACTCTGGGCGAGGTTCGGGGGCAAGGAGAACCGCACCTTATACACGGCTCACAAGCAACATGGTCCCATTGTCAGGATCGGTCCTAATGAGCTAAGCATCAACAGTATCGAGGGGGTCAAGACTGTCTACCAGGGGGGCTTTGATAAGCACCAGTGGTACTCTGTTTTCGATAACTATGGGTGAGCCTTTCTCCTAATATCGTGTAAATCCATAGTCCATACCTATCCAGCTAGGTTGATGCTAAATAAGCACAGGGTTCCATGCATGTTCTCTTCAGTCCACTCCAAACACCACTCGATCAGAAAGCGGATGGTGTCTAATGTCTACTCGAAGTCCTATATCAACTCTTCGCCGTCCCTTGCGGCCCAGTCGGACGTCATCCTGAACTCGAGACTCGTCCCCTTGCTAGAGTCGTCCATGTCAGAGAGCCAGATCCCACACGGGGTCGATGTCCATTCGCTCTTCTCCGCTGTCGCCATGGACTTCATATCTGCCTACTGCTTCGGCATCCGGCACGGTGCTAACTTCATACAGAACAAAGCTTTGCGGGACCATTGGCTCTGCTTGTACTCAACACGCAAGGGGTATGGCTTCTTCGCCCAAGAACTGCCCCGGCTTTCGAGGGCTTTGGGGAGCCTAGGGATAAGCCTGACACCCGCCTGGGTGGCCGCTGCGAACCGAGAGCTCGAAACATGGTGTAAGAAGCACAGCGATGCCGCGATACGGCATTTACAAGAGCCAGGCCCATCTTCGGCCAACTCCGCCGACGACCCCGTCGTGGTCCGGGCCCTTCTGTCTGGCTTTGAAAAGGAGGAGAAGGCGAACGGCCCCGACTCGCCCATCTATTCCACCGCCATCCTGCAACCGGAACTCTCCGTGGCGTCCGAAGTCCTAGACCACGTCCTAGCCGGCCAGGAGACCACCGGCGTTGCTCTCACCTACCTATCCCACCACCTCTCCCAGTCCCCCGATCTCCAGCGGCAGCTGCGCGCCGAGCTGCTATCGCTCAGGCCTGACATGCGCCTCCAAGGCGGAAGGATGGCCATGCCGGACTCGAAGCAGCTCGACGGCCTGCCCATACTCGACGCCGTAATCACGGAGACCGTGCGGCGGTACACGCCCGCCGGCGGCCCCGAGCCGCGCGTCGCGCCCGCCCCGTCGTGCCGCATCGGCCCCTACGAGGTCCCCGGGGGCGTCCGGGTCTCCGCCTCGGCATTCAACCTGCACCGCGACGAGAAGGCGTTCCCCGACCCCGAGACATGGGACCACACGCGCTGGCTTCCGGGCAGCCACGGCGACGGCGACGGCAACAAGAAGCGAAAGGACGTCCGCCGACAGTTCTGGGGCTTCTCCAGCGGCGGCAGGATGTGCCTCGGATCCAACTTCGCCATGCACGGTGAGTGAGTGAGAGCGGTGGAAGAACAGAAAATCCCCCTTCCCTCCACCCCCCCCAAAAAAACCCCCCCAGGCTATAAGTAATACGTTTCTGCTGGGGGAAGAAGAAAACCAGAATGAAAAAAAAAAATAGAGAGAGAGATAATAACTGACAAAACGTTGCCTTTTTTTTTTCTTTTTGCTGATTGAGTCTTCCTCCCCCCGCGCCAGATATGAAACTCACCGTCGCCGCGATATACACCAACTACACGAGCCACGTCGTCGACGACCGGGGCGCCGAGCCCACGGACGCGTATACGGGGCATCCGAGGAGCAACTCGCTGTATCTGCGCTTCGAAAGGGTTGCCGAGAGCTGACTTTCCTGGCTGGCGTGGAGGTTTTTTTTCTTTTTCTTTTCTTTCGGCCCTCGAAAGCCATGTATAGTCTGAGATATTGGAGGTTTGATTGTTTGCGTAAAAGGCGGCTGCTGTGTGTGTGTGTGTGTGTGTGGCAGGCATCATGTTTGGTGTAGGTAAAATATCATGTATAGCCGTGCTGCACTATGGTACTTAAAGGGGCGTCGTAGTGTTGTCCCAAGTATGAGAAATGGGGTAGCTCGGGTAGCTAAGCTACCTAGCTAGGGATGAGATTGAAACGGAATCATATAGGAGGAACATTAGACAAATACGTTATGAAAGGGGGGCAAGGGTTAGGTAACTATCCCAGGCAAATATATAAAAAACCAAGACTAGCATGCGCGATTCAACTTGGTGTCTCGAGAGAAATATTATATATATATATATATATATTTCTATATGAAAGGGGGTCTTCAGCCCCATATTCTGCGTAGCCTCAGAGGGTAACGTAAAACGAAGCACAAGTATCTAGCTCTATCTACCTATATATCAGCACTGAAATGATCAAAACCCCGTTCCCTCTTCTAATCCAATACTCCCCGCGTCTAATCCTTCTCGGGTCTGGAGAAAAAAAAAATTTACCTCTTCATCTTTTTCTCTTCTCTTCTCTTCTCTGTTCCCTCGCTAACCCCCTGAACTCCCCTCCCCCACCTCTCTCGTCAATTTCTCCTCACTTAGCGCCGCCGTCTGCAAGCGGTGGTTTGCGCGGATTCGTTCGGCGAGGGGCAGCGCGTGAGGTAGTCCTGGGTCTCCATCTCGTCGGGCGGCTCGTCGCAGCCCTCCTCCGCGGTGAAGACGGGCTGGGAGTTGAACAGGATCCTCGTCTCCCGCGCCAGGCTGGCGGGCACCTTGGCGCACCGGACGAGGTCCGCCCCGCGCACGTGCAGGTGGATGGGACACCGCAGGAGATATACCTGGCACATTTTTTTCTTTTCTTTTCTTTTTCGTCTTTATATGTAGTGAGTTGTGTTAATAGGGTAGGGTAGGGGTGGGTAGGTAGGCAAGGTTGTTGTCGTGTAGCGCTTTCTTCTGGATGGATGGATGGATGGTGCCGCGGGTAGACAAGACAGGTATTGTTCCGATCAGACGAACCGGGGCTTAAGAGTGGAAAATGTTATATGTGAAGTGGTGGTGGTGGTTTTTGTTGAGGAACTAGAATGGGATGAACCAGAAACGAGAATGATTCCTAGGGGCCGAGTAGAATATTTATATACACACGTACATCACTCTCCTGTCCAAACCAAGCATCCGAGACAAGGCATATTATCTTGAGAGGTTACGATATGGAGTCCCAGTAGTCATATGGCGATAGAATTCCCCCTATCGTACAAAGAAACTCCTAGGTTAACAGGTATGAAGTTTAGCACCTTAGGTGGCGTCATTTCTAGCTCTTCCCGCAACAGCCACGTTGATGATACCCGAGCCCCTCCTTCCGGTTTCTTATAGCAACTCGGTAAGGCAAAGACACTAATAGAATTTTTCTATTCTCTTTGATGCTCAGTCGGCCATGTACTCCTGGTAGACAAACTCATACTTCCCGGCCAATAAATAAGGCCGTGACTATATGATGGTAGATCAGCTGGTTTAAAAGATTTTGGTATCTTCCAACTATTAGCACATGTCTCTTTAACATTTCTCTCGTTGTATACGATAATACTAGCTAGGGAACGGAGTGATGAAGAATTCCGGTTACCATCGAAAAGACCGGTTTTGAAGAATTCATTATTAATCACATCAGGGGCAAAGTAGCTCATCTCATCCAGCATGTGATACTATTTCCTGCCTCATGCTGATAGTTTATAAGCTGCTTAGATGTTTAGCGCACAAGAATAGACATATTGTATTATTATAGAAGACAATAAAAGGCAACTTATACGCTTCCGGATTCATGTCAAAGGGGGTTAAGCGGTTTTGTTGTTGAGAGTGGACATATCACAAACCTATTTACAATACCGATAATAGTAGCTTGTCTACTACTAAAATCTTCTGGCATGTAAAGTCGATTAGGAGACGATCTAACACAATCGTTTCATAAACCTATCAAGCTCTTCCGATTACATCGTAGGTACACCGTTATGCCCCAAGATACCTAACATATATACCTACATACTCATTACCATTTATAACACTCCAGACGACCACCCCCCTCCCCAATATAGCAGGACAAACTAGCTGTCACGAGTCACCTAGGACAGGCTTAGGTAATAACGAGGTTGCATTAAGAACCAACCTGAACTTTACATAGTATATTTCCCCTCGAGTCCAACCATCGTAGCCGATACCATTTGGTTGCATGGGTGGGTATATAAGACACTTTCGTCTCAGCTTCACATAATAATAATCAAACACACACATATATATGCAGGATATTAAAGGTGTTTTTTTTCTACCTACTAACAACTATTATACATGCGTGGTATAAAGGAGGGGGGGGATAGGGGCAAAAAAAAAAAACCGCGAGGTTCGAAGAAATGCTACACCATCATATTTCTGCCCCTTTTCCCAGGTATCCCCCCACTCCGCACTGTACCTAATGAATCAACCCTCTGGGGAAAACTGTCTCTTCTCTTTTCTCCCTCTTAGCTTATCCCTTTTCTTCCAGATTGGCCGGCTTCTTCCTTCCCTCATCCCTTCTTTCAGGCGATCGTGATCGTGTATGCCCAAACAAACAACAGTAGAAAACAAAAAAGACGATTGCTTTTTCGAGGGGGCGTTCTCTGTCCATTTCTCTTTTTTTGCATATCATATCCTATACACTCTGCTTCATCAAACTCCCGTGTATCATCTCCCACTCCATGTCCACATCATACGTCCTAGGAGATTCCTTCTAATGACCCGCCAGGACGGTCGTGTAGTTTGACCAAGCCAAATCTCTCGAATGCTTTAACAAAACGTCCTCTGTGAGAGGAAGTTGTAGGATACGTTTGTGTTCCATCTAGTTGCACATAAGTATACTTCTATGTAAAGTTAGAATTTAGGGTGTTACTTACCTCGCCAACCTTGGCCATACCGGCTACTACCTTAGCCACCTCTGCAGCCATCTCCGTTAGAGCAGCATATTCTGTAATGCCAGCCTCGGGCATGTTGCCGTGCATTGCCGGCAAGCCCTCCAGTAGTCCGTCAATTAGCATTTGCGGAGGTGTCTCGGCGCGTCGCTGGCAGCCTATTAGCTGCAAAAAGGCCTTGTAGATTTCACCGCCGACATTCCAGTCAGGCACCTGAGTATGGCGGCCCTCAAACTGCTGGAGGAGATCTGCCAAAGCATTGTAATCGCGTTCGATGATGGCGGCCGGAGCAACTTCCTTGATGAAAGTACGGTGTGCTTCAGCCCATGACTCTGCACGCAGTAAACATTGAACCTCGGCGGCGGGGTCTTTTCTGACGCTGCGGACGAACAGCGCCTTCGCGTGCCAGATCCATGTTGTAGGAATCTTGAACTCTGTGACCAGTTTTATAAAACTTATAGAATCCTCATTTCCTATCAAACCAGCGTGCCTGCAGAGATGTTCTTGGATGGCCTTAGATCGGGCGTCCGGGTCGCTAAGATGCAACAGAACAAATGTAGCTTCTAGCCAACTACCCTCGTTTGTCAATTGGGCGGCAAAAGCAATGGTGGCAGCGTCCGCCTTTTCAGTTGCGTTTTTCCCAAACGAGACCCGGCCAATGGAGGTCAACGCCTGTCCTAATTGCCAACAGAGGCGGTAGTCGAGTGGTGATAATTGTGAGTTTTCCGGTCGTAGAACTGCCTCAAGGTCCGTCTCGCTGTCCGAATATAGACGTAGAAGCCCCCATAAGAGGTCTTCTCGTTGGTTCAAATTAGGATCGTTCCAGATGCTTTTGATACCATTTTCAAAGAACCAGGTAACAGGGGGCAGTTCTTTGTCTTGTTCAACGTCTTCCCGGAACTTCTGTACTGCATCTGCCACGCTGTTATCTGGCGAGATTGCGTACCATAGTCGTAAGCCAAAAGCTTGTTGCCAGTTAAGCCCGAATCTTTGAGAGATAACGAACGACTCCATGCGATTCTCCAACGCGCCTTTGGCGCCTTCACATGCGCACACATTTCCACTGAGCATTTCGTACAGTGCTCTTATTGGTTGCGAAAATTCAGAAAGCACGTTCGCTTCTTGCCACTCCTTCACCTGTTCCCTCATGTCTTTCTTGACCTCATCACTTGTTCCGATAAGGGATACCAACGTGGACAGGCGGAAGTTCTTCCCCTCTAGAAGATGTTTGCAAGCCTCGGCAATACGATGACCTGACAGAGAAGCCAAAGCCTTCTCCTCGCTTGAGCCTGCCATTGCGATAGCTTTGCTTGTCTGATCATCCACCATCTGTTCCCATAGTCGAGAAAGGTTCTCACGACGAATCTTGTCAGAAGCGTTGGGATAGCCCTGCAAATCAGTAGGCACTTTGACATTGTCAAACAAGACGCTAGCAAGCTCCCATACGAGCTTCTCATGCTCCTCAGCAGAATTCTTCGCTTTGCTGCCAGTAGAGAAGTCTTTCAGGCTGGTTTTCGGATCTAATTCTACTGTTGGGATATTGTCAATGAGATGGACTTGTGATAATTTGGAATGGACATCGATCGCTTTAGCTGACATCTAAGTACCAAGTTAGCTCCTGCTCGTCTTCGTCTCGTAAATATTAAATAAAATAAAAATACCTCGTTGGTGAATTTAGCGATGCGAATGTCCTGAGACTCTGAAACGATGCCACCTTTCATGACAGTCATTAGTCCATTCCTCTCACTTATGCGGCTTGATCGTCCGAATGGTGAAGCGCCTGGTGTTGCGGCAAACACTAGAGTGCCGTTGGGTCCCCAAGTAGGTCGCATAGTGTCATGCCAAATCCTTTCCTTCTCGTCCATGTCACCTTCATCTATATGTTTTGTAACACGTTTATAGGGCCACTAGAAAAAAATGTTTAGTAAATGCAGATTTCTCATTATAATGCTGATATTTATAAATACAAGAAGCGAAACACCCATGGCGCCCGACGAAATCAACAGGGAAGAGGGTTGGAAGAATCATTAACCAACCTTAACACCTTGTGGCCGAACAGAAGCCTGAAAATTTTCTGCTGGAGCCTTAGCACTCTCAAATAGAGAATTCATCAAGTCAATGCTTGTCGCAAATCCACGACCATCTGGGACGATGCGCTTTTTGATGGGTGATTTTTCCTGAACGACGTCTTTTACAGAGGAGTAGTTATCTGCCCCATGCATACTTCGTAGCAAAGCTCGATCACGCTTCTGCGGGCTGATCGTCTTCGTGAGCATATCCATCCAATCGTCGCCAGCGGCTACTTGCACTTTCACTGGCGTTGCTGTACCCTTGATGGCACGCATTCTGGCTCTCATGATTCCCGCAGGGGTCTCATGGCCAATATCTAGCTGGCTAGAATCAAACGAGTTTTCTTCTGGCTCCGCGGCAGGATGTTGTCCAAGCGACGCACTCGCATCATCATTTGCCTCGGACATTGCATATTCATCGTCTGTATCGTCTTGTACCATGGGAACAAGAGCGTTGGACGTAGAACCCGCGGAGCGATTAGCTAAAAAAGACGGCTGGGGTCTGTTTACCTCTGCCATCTCCGCCTCGTCACTGACGTAGGGCTCCTCAGGATCAAAAGCGCCCGGAAGCTTTCGCCGGCTTGACTTGAAATCAATATCGTGGTCGTTGCGATCGAGACTCGCCGCCGAAACTACTGGGGATGGGGACGCCGACTCGTCTCTGTTCAAAATATGAGAAGCTGATGGATCCATGGGTTGCTCGGGACCTGCACCTTCTTCATCATCACTCTCATCCAAGCCATATGTCGTAAAATGCTCCACCGAAAAGGTCCATTCACCAGTCTCCGCATTGTATTTCTCAAACTTGGTGTCGGGGATTCTCTTGAGCCGTTCGATATGTTTGGCGACCGAAGCTGGCTTACCCGGGCGGGAAGCACGAGGCCAGGCATTCTCTAGATTAATCAAGGATGGCACGTTCAGCCCTTTACCGACCGCTGGCTTCTTTGCTGGGTTGGGATAGACCGTCGCAGAACGAGGCTCTAGGATAACAATGCCGTCAAAAATGGTATCAAGATCAATGGAGATCAAATCCACAGGCACCTTGAACTTGACGTAGCCAACGTTTTCGCGTCCCACGGTGAAGTTTGCAACCTTTTGGCGCTGAACCCTGTTCATATCTTGAATTTCCTCTTTGGTCGGTGACATCCAGTATTCGCCAGGTTCTCCGTCAGACGACGTAGCTCCTGTGCTCCGAACCGGGGGTGACACGGCATCTTCTTCATGGACAACTGCCAATTCATTACCCTTTACTTGTTCCATTTCTGGTGTAGAAGCAAGACTAGATTTAGTCCCATTCACGCCGTTAGTAGGTTTCGGCCGAACGTAGCCCAACTGTTCTGCGCTCGGGGTAGAAGCACTTGAACCGTTAGCATTTTCTCCATCCTCGATTGCTTCCACGTTAGTCGTGTCGAAGCTAACTCGCTTGGCGAGCTTCCGAGACCCATTTGGAGTGTCTTCCAAAGCTTTATCCTTGGTGGGAGTTGAGAAGAGGTCACTGCGTAGATCTTTGTTGATAACCAACTTCTTCACGCTGTTGCCACCGAAGCCTCTTGGTCCAGAGCTAGCCGAAAAAGCACCTGGAGCCAACAGGCTATCTTCAATGTTGAAGTTGCGTCGAAGATTACTAGTTGAGACACTTTTGCCAAGGCTGCGCGATAAACTACCACCAAGTAAACTCTGCGACAGAGCGCCGGGAGTACTTGTTGAACTTGAGGGACTGTTTGGTGTTCCGTACGTGCTGTAAGAGAAACCGTATCCACGTTTCTGCGGGGTCACAAAACGAGAGGCGGAGGAGGGGTTGAGCTTATAGTAAGGGAGAATTGACGGTTTCCGTGACTGCTTTTTGCTTAATGGCGTTGCGAGGGGTCCAGGGATGGACACATCACTGTTGCCGAGGTTGGCAAAAAGGGACCCGTACGCTGAGGGATCGTTGATGCTTGCTGTCAACGACTGGGTAGACTGGTTATTCTGGGGAGCTCCAAATAGGGAGCTTCCCATTGTATTGTTCTGGGGTTGCTGTTGCATTGAGGAGCCAAATAGAGAGCTTTGTTGTTGATTGTTTTGACCGCCGAAAAGGCCCGTGCCGGTCGACTGTGCAGAATTTCCAAAAAGCGTTGGTTTTGGCTGATTGTTCTGGCCAAGAGAGCCGAATAAACCAGAACCCTGTTGGCTTTGTTGCTGCTGGTTTTGGTTATTCTGCCCTAGCCCCCCAAAGAGACCACCACCAGTGTTGGTATTCTGGGCTGTTCCCGTATTACCAAAGAGCCCAGTACCAGTTGCTGGCTTGTTCCCGAAAAGACCAGAACCGGTCTGCTGGGCATTGGACTGCCCAAAAGCATTTGTGTTGGTAGTCGGTCCACCAAATAGCCCGGTGCCAGTTGCGCCAGTGTTACTGGTGTTCCCAAACAGGCCTGTACCTGCTGGTTTATTCTGGGCGTTTCCAAACAGGCCGGATCCGGGCTGCTGCTGCTGCTGCTGGTTCTGTGCACCAAAGCCGCCGCCGCCACCGAAACCGCCCGTGTTTTGCTGAGCTGTGTTACCGAATAAACCGCCGCCCGGAGCCTGGCCGGTAGTGGTACTGCTAGTGTTGCCGAAGAGACCACCACCTGTGCCTGTATTAGTGCTGCTTCCAAAGCCGCCTGTATTACTGCCAAAACCGCCAGTGGTGTTATTTGTATTGCCAAAGAGCGAGGGTGTCTTGTTTTGGTTGGTGTTTCCAAACATGCCACCTCCCGTGTTGGTGTTCGCAGATCCAAACGCTCCAGTCCCAGTGTTCCCGGTATTGCCAAAACCGCTAGAGCCGAAAAGGCCACCTGACTGCGCAGGTTGCGAGGTCGCGGTGTTCCCAAATAGGCCACCGGAGGCTGGCGGCTTGTTTCCGAATAGGCCGCCAGTAGCAGCAGTACCAGTACCACCAGAACCGAATCCACCAGTGTTGGTCTGGCCGAACGCCCCAGTTCCGGACGATGCGTTATTGCCAAACATGCCCGAACCGGCGTTGGCATTCGTATTCGTGGTACCGAATGTGTTGGTCGACTGGTTGTTTGAGCCGAAAGCACCGAAGCCACTGCCGACTCCAAATGTGCTGCTTCCTGCAGCGCCACCGTAACGGCGACCAGCTGCATAGTCAGCGAGTCTCAACTCTTCGGCGGACCATTTCTTGTAGGGATCTTGGAATAGAATGTTTTGGAAGGAATTCTGCGCGGCGCTAGTGGCAGACTCCTTCTCAACAAAAGGCTGAAAATTAGTTATATTGGCAGTGCCGGGAGGGTCGCCAACTTGGCCGAGTGCGGTGCTGGTAGGATTATTTGCCGTGCTACCAAACCCACCAAAACCGGAGGTGGTGCCGGTAGTGTTAGTATTGGTAGCGCCACTACCAAAGAGACCACCAGTGGTCCCAGTCGTAGCGGTCCCGAAGGCAGGTTTGTTATTGCTGGCACCGAAAAGGGAGCCACCCGTACCGCCAAAGGGACTCGACGTTGATGCAGTACTAGTGTTGTTGTTTGCGCCAAAGCCACCCCCAAAGCCACTAGAAGTCGTAGTAGATGAACCGCCGAACAAACCGCCACCAGCAGACGAAGTAGCACCAAAGCCTCCGGGCTTCGCGCCGAAGCCAGTATTGCTGGCTCCAAATCCACCTAGTAAACATCAGGTTAGCATTGTTGCATGCGAAGTAAGTCAGATCGGCTGCGGTGAGGATAGTGAAGGCGACGGCGATAGAATAAACAAGAGATGATGGACCATACCGGATGTGTTTGAGCCGAAGCCTGATGTGCCTCCACCAGAGCCGAAAAGGCCACCGCCGGTCGTGTTTGAGGCTCCGAAGCCAGAGCCCGGGTTACTATTGTTGTTGGCACCAAAGCCTAATACAATGTTAGCTATAGATGGTTGGGCGAGCGCGGATGGGATATCGATACATACCTCCGCCAGTGTTGGGGGTGCTACCAAAGCCACCGAAACCACTGGATGTGTTGGTATTGCTGCTACCGAAGCCGCCGCTCCCGAAGCCGGTACCGAACGACATGGTGTCGGTATCGGATGGGATGCTTCTCTAGATAGGCGAGATGGCGCGCGGCTGATGAGAGAAGGCGGCGCGTCTGACGCGTTGACGAGGATGTAGTAGTGAGACGAGACCTAAGTAGAGGAAGACATGGAAGGAGGCGAACAATGGAGTTGTCGGAGAGGGTAGAAGCCGATGTCGAGTAGAGGAGGCGAAAGCACCGATGCGCCAAAGAAGTATCACCAAGGATAAGACTTTTTTTTTCTCTTTGCGCGAATCGATGCCAGAGGTGCCGGGACAGGATGATGCGAATTCCTGGCGACGCAGACGAGGGAAGTCGAATTAGATGGGAAGAGGGAATATGCCGGTATGCGATGGAAGATGAAATGAACAATGGTCAAATGAAAGTGGTAGAAGTAAAGCTTTTTTTTTTTTGCGGGTTGAGAAGAGACGCGTGCTCGTGGCAAGAAGCGTACCTCAAGGTAATGGGTAGATGGGAGTAGGTAGGGAATCAGGTAAGGTACATGGGAGTGTAGCTCCGAGAGGAGAATTGACACGGCTGGCAGAGTTTGGGTGGACCAGGAGAAGAGAGAAAGAATTCTCGATACTTGTGCACTCTCTGAATTTCTACCTGTGGTGGGGACCTGGCGCACTTTGTGGCTGGGGTAAGGGGCGAAAGGGCAGAAAAAAAAATGCAGCTTGGTCCGTGCTCACCAGCTCGGGCACTAACCTAGTACACAGGTAGTACGTACCTAGTTTTCTGCCGCAAGCATAAAGTGAATGCAGGTGGATTGGATTCCCGAAAAAATGTATGCACAAAAACGTACAAGTTGGATTTACAACCTTATTAGGCAGGTAGGTAGCATCAGAGTAAATACCTATAAGGTCACAACCACAACTTGAGGATTTGAACTTGAGAAAGTTGGTTTCCTAGGTAAGCGTAGTCGATTGTCTCGTCATATCTTGTCTTGTCTACACTGGAAACACCTCACTCAAGCTTTGCACATACACGCACGCATACACACATACAAATAAATGATGAATATGGAAATCTAGGTAGGTAGATGCTACTAGGTAGATGTTCTCTAGCAGTTACCCACTTTCTAGAAGATTGGAGTGTAGTGCAGACCTCAGTGGTAGAGAAGAGGCAGCTATTGATGGATGAGTAGAGGTGATGGCCTATCTTTTATATGCCGGTCCTTAACAGTCATACAGCTTTCGTATCACTGATGATTGTTAAGCAAGGCAGATTTGGGGGTCGTTGCCTAAGATGCATGTCCTAGGGAGCTTGGGCCATATGACTCGTGCGGTTCTAAGGTACCTGTACGTCATGGGCGCCTATTGATACCTCCTAGGTAGTACCTACATATTACTACACCATAGGTGCCTGCCTGCCTGCATACATCATTGATGCATTAGGTAGGTATTGATTAGTGTCGAGACATGACCCGAAACTCATGTGAAATAGAACTTGAGTTTGGATTATAGTTACGTATGACTATTAGTAGGTAGGTAGCACATAGACATTCAATGAATGTATCGAGCCTATCATATGTAATTAGGAACATTTCTATAAATGCAAATCTAGATCTAGTCAAACTTCAGGCTTCCAATATTTTAGGAGCATACCTTATGGTATGGGTAAGTATTTTTATAAGAGACCTACCTAGTCTAGATATTGTATGTATATATATCTTATACGTATGATAATTATTGTTTTAAGGATTGTAGGTGATTTGTTTTAAGCGAGCATTAGATACCTATCCTCTTGCATACAGAATCCCAGGTAGAAATTCCATATTGACATACCATAAGTACCTATTTGTTGCATGTGGATATACCTACTATATACATATGTATGTATGTAACCTACATATTTAAACTTACCTACATTATGTAATTAGTGCAATGGATAAGTTGTGCGGTCAGCTGTCATAGCTTATATGTACAGCTGGCAGCGAATGGTAGTGCAATCGGAAGTTGAAGTCCTTTCCTACTTGGGTACCTAATAAAGGTCCTATCCGCTCACCTCACCTTTCGCTTTCGCGCGCTAGTCGCGACCTACCTACCTACCTATAGTAGGTATGTAGAGTGGCTCCCTCGGCGGTCAAAGTCGCGGTCCAAGGCAGCCAATCCCTGCGACGCGCCTGCGAAGAACCACACGCCAGCAGTTGCTCCCCCCAGCCACGCAATTGCGATCCAATAGAATTGAACGTAGGTGCGAAAGAAAACAAAATCGATGCACCACCACAACCATCACAACCACAACCACAACCACAATCACATCCACCACACCCACCGTCGCCGACGCTGCGGGAGAGAGAGAGAGAGAGACAGAGACAAAGCCAAAAAAAATTTAAATTTTTAAAAAATTTTGAGCTATTCAGCATCATAATGCTTCTACAACCGTAGAAGAGAGAAGGAGAGAGAAGAAGAAAAAGATAAATTAATTAACAATCTGATGATTGCGCCAGGGACAACGCTAAGTACGGGTACTATGGAAATTGCTTCACACAGCTTCTCTACGACTAGACGATCACCTACGAATCTGTGCGCAACCCCATCAACCAGCTTCAACCTGCTGGACTAAAGCTCCTACTCCCCCTTGTCGAGCGCCGAATACCTGACTTGGAGCCCTCAATTCGTTTTTCTTATACAACGAATCTTTTCAATAATCGTGAGCAACCTTGCGGCTTCTACTGTATAATTGGATATATCGCCTTTCTCTCGAACAAACCACCAGCTCAGCGAGTTCCCACACTACGCCAGCAACCTACCTACCTACCTACCTACCTATCTGCCTACATAACCTACTCCCAAGTATCTGACTCTCTTCAATTCAACCGTCCGCGAAAGCATCTCCCACTGCCGTTAACTTAACCCAGCCAACGGGCTTGTGCAATAAAACGAGCGCGCTATCGTTGTATGCCACACGAGTCTCCTCGACTTCTCCTATTACCGACAAATCAATCGCGGAAAGAGAAGGCGAAAGAAGAAGAAAGACTAGCGCGAGAAAGAAAAAGAGAAAAAAACCGCAGTCCTGCTCCAGAGCTGCGCGCGCCCACCACCCACCAGAAATGATGGCTTCGGGGATGAATACCTACGCCAGTGGCAGTATGAACGACTATGCCGGCGCGAATCTCCATAACGTTGCCGTCCGCCCGGGCTCGACACGACCCGGATCGCGTTTCGCGCCGCCGACACGGAACCCCGAACATGCGGACCCGTGGGAACAGATCAGTGACGAGCACAGGAACGAGATCAACGACTGCGTATGTGGAAAATCTTGTCATCTACCCACCCCCTCTTCCCCTCTTCCTTTCCTTTCTTGTGCTTCCCCAGATCTCATGAAGCTTCCCCCCCCTTTATTGCCCTCCCGCACGGAGCAACCGACCAAGCGATCATGTTTCGAGCTCGTGCGTGTGCGCGCGCAGGGAATTCCGAGCAGACCAGAACTTGACTAACACTCGTCGCGCCGCCCCTAGTTCCATCTCTTCGACATGAACAAAGACGATCACCTCGACTTCTCCGAGTTTCGGTACGCGCTGCAGGCGCTGGGCTTCACGTCGCTGTCGCGCGGCGACCTGATCGCGTCGTTCAAGGCGGCGGCGCGCCCGCGCCCCAACTGGACGCCTCTACCGCACGTGCCTAATCAGCCGCCGCCGTCGAGCGCGCCCGGCGTCGTCGACCTCCGCCTCTCGCGCGAGGGCTTCCAGGCCATCGCCGCCAGAGTACGTCGCCGCGCGTGACCCGCGCGAGGAGCTACTCAAGACCTTCGCTCTGTTCGACAAGGGCTCCAAGGGCGTTATTACCGTTGACGACCTGCGCGCCGTCGTTAAAGAGCTTGGCGAGGACGTCCCTGACAACGAGCTCCATAGTATGATCGAGCAGTTCGACGTCGAGGCCAAGGGTGGTGTTAGCCGCGAAGAGTTCGTCGGCATCTTCCTCGACCGGTGACACCGCAAACGCTCCCTTTAGGGACCTGATCGGCGCCGAATAGGTCACCAAAAGGAAGAGAGAGAGAGTATATGTGTCTCTACCTTTCTAAATCATATCGAGACAAGGAAGAGATATTTGAACGAGGGAAGAGATAACTATGAGATGTGAAAAATCACTGTTGTGGGGTTGCGTATGCTGGCTGGTAGTGTACTGTGTACGCATCAAACTCCCCAACCAAGCACCTCATCTCGGCCAGAGGCAGCACGGATAGGCAGACGAATCGGTGTCTAGGAGGGAGGAAGGAGCTGACCCCTACAGAGCCCGAGGGAAATGTCCGATATATAATCATAAGCGACAGGCCGAGAATAGGCGGCGCCGCGGTGGAGGGGAAGGAGAAAGCGGAGTGCAGAAGGGAAAGACGGGGGCGGTGGCAGGAGAAGCGAATAGAGCGGTTCAAGGTCTAAGGGACATGGATGGGTGTTCATGGTCCCTTCAGAACCCGAAAACCAAAAACCGATGATACCCAACTACCATACGATACCTATCTACCTACATACCTACAACCCGTTCATCCATTCTATATGCCTTCACAAGCATGAAGACGAATGCCCGTTCGTAAAAAACTATGCATACTATGCAGTCTCGAGGGAAAGGGGGATCCAACCCTTGCTTCATCTTGCCCTAATCTACCTCATCGTGCTCTCCCCCTCTCTCCCCTTACCACCCTTCCCTAGCCTTTCACTCAGCCAGTCCCGCTCACATATATGACCCGCGCGGGCGATATGGGAAAGGGAGTGGAGGTATGAGATAAAGGCTAGAGTCTAGTAGGAGGAGAGCGTGGTGATACAAAATCTCATATTTGTGGTATTTTCTCGAACAGATTAGGCGAGAGAGGTCTACAAGCTGAACGGACGAGAGGATACGGGAGGGACCTCCGTGTTTTGTATAGTAACCCAACCCAACCCGACATGGAAGAAAGAAAGAAAGACTCCCACCCGAAAAAGACTGATCGGGCTTGCTTTATTACCTACCTACCTACCTAAGCCTACGTTCTCTCTCACTCGGTTGTCTAAAGTGCCCCTTACGCCACCAGCCCTTTCTCACGCGCATATTCCCTCGCCATCGCAGATATACACATGACATAACATACGCACGTTTTTATATTGTTATGAATGTATCCTGCCCCCCCTCCTCCCCCTTCTGTACCGAAAACAGACAGGCCTAACTACCTATACTTCCCCTATCCCCCCCTTTTCCGCTAAGTTTTCAATGGGTCGTATTTTTTTTTTCTATTCAATTCCCCCGCTCCCCTTTTTTCTCCATGCGTGTTTTTTACATATATATATTGCGTCTTTAAGCGAGCATCTACCTAGGTTGGTGGGTGAGGCTTTTTTTTTTCTCTTGGTTTTTTTTTTTTATATAGTTCGTTTCTTGCCGTGTATTTCAAACTACGCAAACATAGGGGAATAGGGAGGAAGGGGAGAGGTGTGGATTACATGGAGTTTTGGGGGGGCGCGAATGGATTCGGACGGGTTACTTGTCTAAGGGGAGGTCGGGTAGGGAGGACGAGGAGAGATAGCTACCGTACGGGTTTGGGAGAAGGGGGAGGGGGTCATGTGTATAGGTATCTAGTTATTAGGATATGGCTGGGAGGTGGATATGTATAGTAGTAGGTGTATTAAACGTATTTGATAGGTCAGGAAAGGAAGGGGAGGAAAAGTTAATCAATATCTTAAATATTTACATCAACCTCCGCGCTGAAGTTATTTTCCATTGTAGAAAGCCTACTTAGATAGGTAGTTTTGCACTTTATATTGCAAGCAAGATGTCGATGTGTCGTATAAACTTTTGTTTCTTCCCCTTTCTTCATTTCCTCGGGACATAATAACCATTATGTACCTAGGTAGGTAGGTACCTAATTCCTACTCAGCGTTTTATCCAGGTGGAAAGAAAGAAGAAACATCAAAAGAGACAGAATCTAGTACTAACCTTATACTAACAAGATATTATTAGTCAATCCAACTTCTTCCCCTTCCCCCATCAATCGACGAACCACTCGACTAATTGATCAGTCCCACCGCGATATACTACACATTTCCTCCTATCTACCTACCTACCTACGAGCATTCCGAGTGGGTTCGACAAAACATTACCTACATTAGAAACAAAACGCCCACTGAAACACATCGCGTTTGTATGCACATATGGCATTAAAAGATCTACCTACTACCCCCGCTCCTAAAACCCAACGAGTATTACCCCCCCCCCTTTTCCTTATTTGATTCCCGTATCTCCCCCCTATTATACCTACCTACCTAACATTAACAAAAAACACACACTCTTCTCGAAATCTCCCCATTACCTAGCTAAGCTCCCTCCCTATTTCAAACTCCTCGTCTAGTCTTTCTCGCCGTTTAACGACGACGATGATAACAACACGTTTACATGTACTTCCATCCGTAGGTACTTATATTGATATATATAGGTATTTATATATTTGTCAACACTAGGTACATAGGTAATAGGGTCAACTATACATGTATGTATATAGTATCTAAAACCACCATCTCCCTTCTTACCAAACCCCGCCACTGAACTCAAGTACCTTAGAAGTGACATAGGGGGGGGGTATATGGACTATGTAAATAAGAATACCTACTACCTAATACTAATAATGCTCACTACATACTCTTCTACTTTCTTAAACTTATGGACCTACTCAACTCTCCTCGCTACCTTGATATCTACCAGCCTACATATGTACCCAACACACCCCCTTCCCATCCCCCCCTCCCCGTCCAACCAGACAAATCGACAAAAAACCAAAGCGAGAGGTCTTTAAGAGCCTACCCTAGAATTCCCCAAAAAATACCACTCTTTACCCACCCTTTTCAAGCAGAAACCACACAAAATGCAACAAAAATTTCCCCCCTTTAAATGTACCTACCTACCTAGGTACCTAAGTAGAAAAAGAAAGAGTACACTGGAAGTAAAAAAGTAAATACCATAAAATAAAAAAACCCTAGCTAAAGAAAAGAAAAGAAAATAAGTACATTAATACAAATATTCGTCGAGCTAATAATAAATAATGCGGCGGCGGCAGCGGCGGCGATGATATATATAAGTAGGTAGGTAGTAGTTTCTAGTTTTTGTTTTTTTCTTCACTTACACCAAAAAAAAGGGGGGGAAGAGGGAAAGAACTTTTTTTTTTGGTAGTGAAAAAAAAAGAACCGAAAAGAAGAAAAAAAAAATCCCTCTAAACTACATGAACAATTCCATTGTCCCCCTAGGGCCCCTCCTCTCCTGCTCCTGCTCCTCCTCCCTAGGTTGTTGCTCTCCTATTGTTGCCACCCCTTCCTCCTCGTCTCCTTAAACTTCATCCTCCCCCTTTACCGATTTCTTTTCTTCTTCTTCTTTTCTCATTCATTAGGTATCTATGGAAGAATGAAAAAGAAAAAAGAGAAAAGCTCGGTTACAAATGCCATTTGTCAAGTCAAGTCGAGTTTCAAGTCAATGAGGAGCAAGAGGAAGAGGGAGAAGAATAAAAACCGAACTCCAGAGAATTTTCAAATATCTGTCGGGTGTCCCCCCATCCTAAACCCAGCAGGAGCCCTCTCTCTCACTCAATAAAGCTTCCCTTCCCGGACTTTAGACTGACAACATGAACTTCAAAGTTCGCTTCCTTCTCCCCCGCTCTACTACATAGGGGAATTGATTCACGCGTGTAAAAGGTAATAATCGAGACAAAAAAAAAAGAGTAATCTCAACAGCATGGCGCCTGTTTTTTCAAGCCGTGTTTAAGCATCTCCGAGAATATAAATCTAAAACTGAATGAGATCTTGTGCTTGGGTGTTTTGCTGCTGTCGGGCAGCGAACGGGTTGCTAGCTCCACCGTATCCATTCATACTAGCCGGCCCGGTAGCTGCAGGCATCTGCTGCCCGTACGAAATCTGCGGCATGCCGGTGAACTGAGACCGGAGGAAGGGGTTGTTACCCGTAGCGTCTGTCGTGAGCTTCTGAGCACCTGCGCCAGCAGAGTTGACAAAGGTTCCCGGTGCTGTGTGCTGTGCGGGGATTCGCAGGTCACCTGTGTTTCCGAACGTGTCCATACCCTCGCCACTAGCAAGAAGGGCGTTAAGTCTCTGTTCGTGCTCGGACATCTGCCTCTGGGGTTGCTGGGGCTGCTGGGGCTGACTGTAAGGACGCGGGGGTGGCGGATGAACAAAGCTAGACTGCGGTGGCGGCGTGTACGTCTGAAGCGTCTTCTGTTCAGGCAGGCTTTGCAGACTGTTGAGAGATGGGACTGGCGGGTTCCTGGCGGTTTGAGGCCGGCCGAATCCGGTGGCAAACGGATTGTTTGAACCTGTCGGCATTGGTTTCAAGGATGATTGGTTGTTGGCACTGAGGTTGGCCCAAGGGTTATTGCTACCGGGCTGAGCGGCGGGCTCAGCAATGGGAGAAGTAGTCTGCTGAGGTTGGAATGCCTGTTGCTGCGCATATAGATTATAACCCGTTGCCTGCATCTGTAATGTCGGGTACTGCTGCTGCTGTTGCTGCTGGTTCTGTTGACCATAAGGATCGAACATGCCGGTTGGCTGGGCATTGAAGCCGTTCGCATACCCGTTGTTCATATAGCCGTTGGTAGGGTATCCGGTGTATGCGTTGTTCATATAGCCAGTCGGCTGAACTGCTAACATTTGGTTTTGATCAATCGGATTTCCAAGCCAGTCCACATTGTTGCCCTGTTGATAGCCCATGTTCATACCAGTCGGCTGAGGCATGGGATTAGGTGTAGGGTCATCATCAAACAGCGACTTGGCATTATTCGCTTCCTGCTCCCGCCTCCGTCGCTCTTCCTCTTCCTGGCTGAGCTTGATAGCCTTAGCCAGGTCGTCATCTTCTTCTCCGTGGCCCTGCCGGCTCTCCCGTTTTCTTCGGTCCTCTTCCTCCTGGTATTTGCTCGCCTCCAGCGCTAGCTTATATTCCGCATCGTCTTCGTCGTTGCTGTATTGTCGAGGACGCTGTCGGCGATTTGCAGGGACAGTAACGCCTTCTGGAGCAAACTCCTCGATTCCAGTCACACGGGACTTCCAGGTCTTGCGGTCACTTCGTTCGGCGCGGAGTCTCTCCTCGTCGAGGATGAGAGCTGTCAACTCTTTCGCGGCAACTCGTACTGTTGTCATTTAGCAAGTGACTGGTCTTGTATCGCGTTCTCGAACATACCATTCTGCCCAACATCCCGTCCCTCTTCGTCGATGTAGACAAATTCGCGTAGCGTCTTGATGATATAGATGTTCTTGCGCGACCAGGTGACTATTAATTCCGAGCCCTCATGAAGACAATAATCCAGCACTTTAAGGGCCTTTAAGACGTGTCGCCAGTTCTTGCCTTTGTCGTTCAAACGTTTGTCGAGCATATCAACAATGTCATAGAACTCCGTTGACCTGGAACATATATGTAGTCAGAATATTGAAGCTGGATCAGCTTATGCTCGGTGCAGCGAGAACGTACGAATTGTATGTTAGCTGAGCGATCTCGCTCATCTGTGTTCCCGTGGGGCCCCATGGGTCGTTACTCGTTGCTGTAAGAGAGCGTCAGTTCTTGTCCTTTATATTGAGAGCATCGGGGGCGCTGTTCGGAGGCGCGACGGTGGGCGAACTGACCTTCGCGCACTTTGACCTGGACACTCGAATAGCCCTTGGTGACATTCTTCACGCTTCTCATAACCTTCGACATGTTGCCGGCGGTGGTGGAACAAGCTGGGGAGAAAGAGTCGACAAAATCTCAGATGGCTACTCGAACTAATTAGGCACGTGCCGGTTCTCGATGAGGCGATGGCTGCGTGACCAGATGCAGGCGCAATGAGGGCGCAATCCAACCAGTGGATTATTTCTCGGAGACTAAGGCGGCGCGCAGCAGATTTGGGTCGGGAGGTCTGGGCGATGGCGGAGTAATGGACAAGACGACGACGATGATGATGACACACGGAGTTGATTTGATGACTCCTGACTCGAAACTCGCGAGATGTGCGATTCGCAAAAGAAACAAGAAAAAAAATAAAATGAAAAAAAGGAATGTCCTTTTGCGGCAGTGGAGGTTGGTGGTTGAAGGAGGATGATGAGGTTGGGGGGAGGGGATCCAAGCTAATCAAGGACAGCGTAATGGCTCGCCTTGGCCTTGGCGATTATGACTTGGCTACCTAAACCTATTGTACGATAAAGGATAAGTTTATGGCCGGTCGCACTACCTTAGGTACGCTACAGTGAGTGAATGAATGAAGGTAGTTACGTACGCGCGTGTGTACAGAGGGACGGGGAAGTACCTACCCAAATGTTGGCAGTAGCGGTACTTCTTCGGAACACGGGGAACTTAGGTAACAAGTGAAAGTGGAAATGGTGGAATAAAGGAAAGGAGAGTCTGGATGACACAACCGACACCACACCACACCACAGACAAGAGGAGAAGAGCGAATAAGAAGTTAGGTAAGATGGGAAAAATAAAAATAAAAAAGCACCACAGTAGTTACTACTCTCTACTACTTCGAAATATGCGACCGTTTCTCCTAGCTTGCAGCAAATAGGATGGTTGCAGTGTAAGTAGGTAGGTATGGAGGTAGGTAGGTAGGTAGTGTAGCATCAAATGAGACTTCTCCTATTCAAGACAGTCATTGGAGAATGTGAAAGTGTTGAACATGGACAATCTTGCGACTCTGGCAGCTTGGGGCGAACTTGGGGCCACCAGGCACATGCTACA
Organism: Biscogniauxia mediterranea; assembly: GCA_018398605.1. Taxonomy (NCBI): domain Eukaryota; kingdom Fungi; phylum Ascomycota; class Sordariomycetes; order Xylariales; family Xylariaceae; genus Biscogniauxia; species Biscogniauxia mediterranea. Next base: position 2,510,401 of record JAGXTR010000007.1, on the reverse strand, counting down.
GAGTGGGGCTCGCCTCATGCGCTCGTCCGCACAGGCGTTCCAGTGGCTAACAGTGTGACGCGCCAGCGCCGGCAGCAGCTGTCAGCCCCAGTTCTTTTTTTTCTTTCTCTTTTCTTTCCATTCGTCCTTTTTAGACTTTTTGGTTTTTATTCTTACCTCCTTGGAGATGACGTAACGTGCTAGTGGATCGCCCATTATCATTTCGTACCTACTACTAGGTACTACCTGCAGTGTCGGACAAGATGTCTATTGGTGCACACACACTCTCTTCTCCTCCCCCTTGAGGCACCTACACTGGGTACTAACTAAGGTTAGGTACTTGACTTATACACACTTGGCAACCGACCTATTGGATACCGAGGCCTTCTTCGGATTCCATGTTTCCAAGCATCTAACCTACATACATACTTGCTTTATGCCAGGGGGGAAAAACCCAATGCAGCTCAAAGCACGGGTTCGAAAACTTTGAAAATCTTGCCAACCTACCATAACGGGGGATTTCGGGATTGGTTAAGACCGGAGTTGGATAGGTCTTGGTTTGCTGCTGCTGCGAGATCTGCAAGATACCGTAACCTTTATATTTTATTTTATTTGGTATTTGTTTAACGTTGCACATATAATCAATGTGCTGAGCTGTATTGGATTTAGTGTAATGTATAGGTCGGTATAAATCCACCTAGGTTGGTAGTCCCTCACTGTGGCGGGGCTTGTTAGCTCCGGGCTCAGCCTGTGAGGTCAAACTAGATTGCTTACTACTACCTACCTACCTCTAGACTAGTCTATCTTACACATACGCGTATAAGCCGCGAATCGCCTCACTCGGCCGTTCCTCCCAGCTTCTAGAAATTACCTACGTTATTTACTATGTGAAGGGGGGAGGGGGGACACATTTAGGCTCAGCCTATGACTACTTATATATTTACGTAGTGGTGAATTCAGGTTTTTGTTGATGGTTGACTGATGGTGACCTTAGGGTCTTTTTAACCCTTGACCTGAGATACCCTCGATAGTGACCTTTCTATTTTCAGGTTAAAAAAGAGATCAAGGACATGATCTGAAAGTGACCCAATGATAATCCCTACCTACCTTGACTTCATACTGAAAGGAGGAATATCCAATCACATATTAAGGAGTAAGCGGAGAACCACGCTGCAAGAGACCAACCTGATTGTGCACATAATGTGAGCTCGGGAGTATCGAAATTTGAATTTACCTTCAGTTACCTACATCAGACTCAAGCAGATACAAGCACCTAAAAAGGAACTACCATCTGATTAGGCGCAATGAATGGAAGTAGAAGACTTGCTATTACCTAAACTAAGCCTCACTTAACTCAAAAAACCCAATGAACTCCCATGATTATACGGGTATATACAGATCGCTTTGCTTCCGAAGATTTTGAAACCCATCCATACCCCTCCCTCTCCTCCCTCTCTTTAGGTATACATACCTATACATATATATATCTCGATATATATATCTACTCATCCAACTTAGAACTGACCCTACCTTACTGTTTACCTTAGCTAACCTCACATCACGGGATTTCCACCTCCCTCCTGTTTCGGCTCGACCTCCATCATGTCGAGCCACTCGAGCGCGAACGCGGTGACGATGCGCGCCCAGTCGCGCACGGTGGGCATGTCGAGGTGGTCGCCGTCGTCGTCGAGCTTGTGCCAGGCGGGGGGGAAGGGGGTGGGGATGACGTGGAGGATGGGGACGCCGCGGGCCATGAAGGGCACGTGGTCGTCCTGGACGTAGTTGCTGTCGCCGAATTGCTGCTTGTCGGCGTCGGGCAGGAACGGCTTCTTGGGGCTCGACTCGAGGAGCCCGAGCGCACGCATGCGCGTCTCGATCTGCGCCAGCGCCTGGTACGCCCAGTGCGTCGTCTGGAACCACGAGAGCACGCGCGGCTCCGCCGCCCCCAGCAGGTCCAGCAGCACGAACATGCTGATCTGCGCGAGCGGGTTGCGGTATTCCGACAGGACCGGGTGCGGCGTGTTCTCCCACTCCTCGGCTAGGGCCCTGTAGTGATCGCTAGGTGTTAGTAGTGTGTCCCCGTAATGGTATCCCCTATTTGGGGGGGGGGGTATAGGGGAGAAGGAATGTCGTAGAAAATATGCATACCGTGACCCGTATAGCGAATCTGTGCTTGTCCACGACAGGAACGCTTCCTCCCCATCCAACAGCAGGATCTGCACGCCCATATCCTCCTCGAGGGAACCTCCCCCTTCCCCCAGGGCAGTCATCTCCTCGTACATCTGCGTGAGATACGGATCAAGGGTGCGCGCAACGTGCATCAGGATGGCGCAAGGCACGGCGCTGTCCGTGGCGCCGATGAAGCCATCGGGGGTGATTTTGCTGTCGTAGTGCGCGACGAGCGTGAGCAGGTTGCTCTGGCCCTCGCGCACCCAGGGGGGCTCACGCTTTAGTACGAGGTTCGCGAACGGTAGCTCGCGGTTCCCTGTGACGGGTGTGGTCGACGTCGAGTTGTACCACTCGATCTTCCACTTGGGCAGCTCCTTTGCGAAGTAGTCGACGAAGTGCCGTTGCGCGGCCTCCTGACCCGGCGTGCCGGCAACGCGCGGGATCAGCAGCGGTGCTAGGAGCCGGCCGTTGTGGATATCATAGTCGGCATCCCCGGACGGCACGAGCTTAAGGAAGTGATCCGACAGTGCCGAGTACCCAGCGACTGATGGAATGACGACGAGCAGTAGAAGGGACAATATGAGGAACTGCTGTGCCACTAGGACCCGGAGAGTGCCAGCAATACCCCGGCTGGTGATAGTAAACTCGGAAGGGTGCATATATTGGGGCTTCATCTTGGCTGCTATCATCAGTTGGTGGTAATGTGCTTCTCGCCTCGAACCCGCGAGGCCATAATACATCAACCAGACCAATGTAGACAGCTTAGTGAGAGGCGATTAAAGTCGCCGTAAAACTTGATCGAATGAGCAATCGGCTGGTCTCCACTGGGATGGATATCTCCGGGTGAAGATGATGGAGGACCTCAGTCTTGTGATACGCGCATTAATAGGAATTAAGGACAGAATTGGAAGGAAAGGCATCTCAGATTAGCAGTTCAGGTGTTGCCAATCGGAGGGTCCTGCAAGGGCGAGACTGCCTAAGGGGGCGCGCTAAGAGTTTACGTATCAGAAACAAGGCAGGGATCCCATTGGTGTGGGCCGTGGGGAGAAGAACAAGACCTGCCTGGCACTTCCCGTCTCCAGTTGCCAGCCTCTGCTTGCACATAAAATCGCCGACATTCCAATGCTCTGTACCTATGTACCTAGGTAACTAAAAAAAGTTGGGGTTCACAGAACCCCATAGTATCCAGTGAACCGAACAATCCTTCCATTAATACTCCGTACTTTAAAGTAAGTAAAAATGAGGCATGGAAATTTTTGAATGAGCTCTTTTGAGTTAAATACCTAAGGTGTATCCGGCAATCTTCTTTGGTTTAAAAACGGAAAAGAAAAAAAGAGGAGCGAATACACCCCCTTAAGCAACTAACTACATAGGTACCTAAGCAGCTAAGATGCCTATTATCAAGGGTATACACGTACCGCTATACAAATACAACTAGGTACTCTTAGAGTAGCCATGTCAATAGGTAGTAGTGTACCTAGCTTAAACTCGTCGTCTCCACAATGAGTTCAACGTCCATTAAGAGGTATCAAGTAATATAGTGTCCCCCCCCCTTTCCTCCAAGAAATCCAGTTGACCAGTATCCGGTAGAAACGCCCAGTTCTTTTGACTTGCCTGGTCATCTGTACGCCGTAATGACCCTCCATAACAATACATAATTAGAATCTACAAGTGGTTTATACCTGAGAACATTCATCAGTCCGTCCCGTCCATCATTCGTCGTCTCCATCGGCGTCTATATCTCCGTCGTTTTGTTCTATGGCCACAGAGTCGCTCCTTGCCTCCTCGCTGGCCTCAGCTATATCTTTGCCCGCACTGGCGTCGCCGGACTGCACACCTTCGCCTTCTTGGGGGGTATCTTGCTGCTCAAACCTCGCCGCTATCGTCTGCACTTGCTTGCCCTTCTGGCCCTTGGCCTCTTTGACTTGCACTTGAACTGTGTCGTGGGCCTCGGCCTCTTCTTGGGCTTTTGCTGCGACCAAAGCTGCCTGCCGTTGCTTTTCCCTCTCGATCCAAGCTGGTGGTAGGCCAGGGCCACTGTCGGCATTACCATAGTCGCTCTTCTTAGTACCTTTCGGCCATCGGCCCGGGCCTCTTCCAGTGCCACCAGTTTTACGCTTTGCAGTACTTGTCTTCTTAGGAGCCGCTTTTCGTACGCTAGCGCCCCCAGTTGCCCGCCGTGCGCGTGGGCGAGACCGCGACTGGGCTGGAGTTCGTGCGATTGAGGACGGAGCACGGGATAATGCCGGCGGCCTTATGATACTTGAACCCATGCGCGGCATGGCAGGACGCCGAGTAGTAATCGGAGGGAAGACTTGAAATCTGTTGACCGGTATGCTCTTGTATGGTTCAAGCCATTGATCCTCGTCGCTGGGCTCTGCAGCAGCAGCCTCTGCCGAGTCTCGAACGTCATCATCTTCCATTTGTCCTTCACCATTTTCCTTCCCGATACCGTTGATCTTTGCCTTTTCCATCGTCTCTGGAACAAAGTGATCGTTTGGCTCAGTTGACTCGAGAACAGCTGTCTCATGCTCTAGAGGCTTTCGGGCAGTATGATCAGTAATAGCAAAGTCCCCAGTCGCAATCCCACTATCGGCAAGGACTTGAACGGCTTTGTTATCTTCATCTTCTTCACGGGGCGCTATCGTGTTAAGAGCAGGCCCCAGTTCGAAGTTTGTGGCACTGCTGCGGCCCATTACATATGGTGTCCAAGTCAGCACCTGAGGGTTCAGCTTCACGTAGTTCTTTGCTTCCCACTTGGCTACTTCCTTGTGGCAGTAGGCAAGATCTACCCGGAACGCGTATACCTGAGTGATGGGATCTCGAACGAGGAACCGAAGTGCTTCGAGGGCCGATATAACATCGTCTGGTGTCATACCGGTATCGTCGGATATTTGTCTAATACTGAGACCTTTCTTCTGCGATTTGTCTTCTGGCACACGATCTATAAGGTATTTGCACAGCACCAATCTCCAGTAATTGCGATATGACACGAGGCCCATGTCGGAAAGTGGCTTCTCTGGTGATCCGGTCTTCTCCTCGACACGGGTAAGGAGATAAGAAAAGTCGATAAGGAGGTGGCCGTACCCTTTCCGCTGATGGATAGGTAGAGTGAGGATACAGCTGACATTGTTTTGACTGCTTGCACGCTTCTCCTTCGAAAAGTATCCGACAAAGTGATAGCCCAGATCGTCGTATTCGCAGAGCACGTAGAACAGGAACGGCTCAACATCGTAGTAGAGAGTTTTGGAGCCGAGGAACAATTTGGCAAGCAGACAGAGGTTCTGGCAGTAGACCGGATTCTTCCGGCCATCTACTTCGAAAAAGGATACGGAGCCGTGACGGTAGATCTCGTCGCCTGGTGGGTGTTTTGCAGGGCACTTGAGCTTGTGGCGCCAGGCGACATAATCGGAATTCATGTACTTTAAGCAGAACTCGCATATGTAGAGGACACGATTGCGACTGTACTCCTCGGGATATGGAGCTGCATACCAAGTATCGATTTCCCAGCCGCCAAACTCGATGCATTCAATTTGGCTTGCGGGCCCGGATGCTTTTTTCGACTTCTTGACCGGCACTTCAGCTTGGGACTGCATAGCCCTCAGTCTATTCCTCCATTCTTCTTCGGCCTTCTGCTTGGCCTCGTCAAACTGCCGGCGGTCATCCTTGGTGGGGAGGGTTTTGGTAGTATCTGCCTGCTCCTCCGTCAGGATTCCGCCGTAAGGCTTTCCCTTCAGCTCATCCGTCTCCTTATCATAAAATGAATAGAAAGGTTGCGAGTAGCTAGAAGCGAAAAATGGTGCCATTGCGGGTGGTTCTGCTGCAGCTGCAGCCGCCGAAGCACTGGCACTACCACCGCGACGTGCCGTTGTATTTCGCGAGGCTCGAGATGCAGCTGCCCGAGCGGTTCGTTTTCGGTTGGTAATGGTAGATTTTGGGTTTTGCGAGATAATTCGACGAAGCTCAGTAGCGTCCACTCGAATCTGTAATACGAGGCTAGAACGCGAATTCTTTAAGATAGTGCATTGCGTCCCCGAATTGGTCACCTTTTGTCTTAGTGAACGCGCTGACCGTGGGCGTACGGCTAATTCCGCACTATTCATCCTATCCTGCGTTGCTTCCTCCGTGGCCGATTCGTCAGAAGTGTTCTTCCTCTTTTTCCTCAAAGACGTAAGGTCCTCCTCAGCTTCGGCTGAGGATGTCTTTCTTTTCCTGAGTACTCGGGATCCATCCATCGGGTCTTCGACTAATACTAGCTGGTTAAAGACAGAATGCGAATCTGGTTTATTTGTCCCACGCTGAGAAGGGAGCAGATCCCGAGCAAGTTTAGGGGCAGATGTCCGAGCAGTAGATGTCGGCGACAAATCGCCGTCTGGGATGTCACCATTCATATCCAAATCGCCCTCTGCATCTACATTATGATTTGCAAATCCGGCCTCTGATTCGGACTCAGACTCTGCGTCATCGACAACACACTCAGGGCATTTCCAATTTGATGCACCTATTGAAAGCATTAACAATTCAAGCACGTTATACGGCTAATCAGTAGGGTCAAAGGTAAAACTCACCACTTCCATCACTGAGAGCGTTCGCATTGCGCGCACATTGCTGGTGTGCTAAATTAAAACACGTTAGAGCTGGATATCCTCCCGGCCTGCAGCTTGGACAGAAAGACGTACCATGATCGCCACACCCTTTGCAGGCAAGGTAAGCCTCGAACTCCTCTGCCGGATCGTTTTCTTCATCTTTCTTACAGAACAGGCAGTTGTTACGGTCGACCGCTTCAGAATCTTCGTCTTCGTCTTCCTCGTCCTCGTCGTCATCATGTTCAACGGCCTCGTCCCATTCGGCAGCTGATTCGCGATCACTAGAGCCCGAGACGGAACTGATGTCCACCTCGCTCTCGCTATCTTCGTCATCCGTCTCGCCAGGTTTTATTTTGACTGCTCCTACCCCTTCTGCCTCGTCGTCATCGTCTTCAGCTTCCTCGGCAGCTTCCTCGTCTTCTTCTCCGCTCGAGGCTCCAGCTGGATCGACATGACTACGTTGGGCCGCGTCTTCATCGTCATCCTCTCCTTCGGCGTCGATATCGAAAGCAACATCGTCATCGTGTACATCTCCATCCTCGCTGCTAAATTCTTCACCATCCTCCTCGTCGACTGGGGCTTCTTCCAAGTCGCCATGTTCGTAGTCTTGCGCCTCAATGTCATCTTCGGCGATTGCGTCGATATCACTATCCTCGTGGTTATCCCCTGCGTCGCGTTGGTCATATATGGGTTCGTTCTGCTCGGCTGGGACGGTCGGGTCGAGTCCCGCGGGGATGGACGCGCCGGTATCAGCCATCACAGTATCGTCTGGCAAGTCCTCCTCGAACTCGGCATCTTCCTCGGAAAGGACCACGCTCTGCTGCAGCTCCTCTTGCATGAGCTGTGCATTGGCCATTGTGCCGAGGTATGGAAAATAGAGTTGGTATCGTCGAGGGGGACAGGATGGAGGCAGAAATGCGATGGGTGCAGTAGAAACTCGCGCCACCTCTCAGAAATTGCGATGTGCCAAGGCCTCCAGCTCGAACGGCTTCACGTCACGGAAAGCCTTGTCGCATTCCCATTAAATCGGTCTATGGCAATATTGGAAGCAGATGACTTCAAAGGGAACAGAAATATGCCGGTTTATGTCTAGGTAGGGACAACGCGCAAGGCATCAGATGTCGCTGCATGGAAGGGGTGGTGAACTTTGAGGACGAAGAAAGAACGCGCTATAGATGCGCATTTGTAAGTCTATTACGAGGTTTGTCTGGAGACTCGAGATTGTATAAGCATTTCTGCGCGTAGTTCGGAAGGCGTTGGGGCGTCACAGGAAGCTGGAAGGGTCGAAAAGGCGCTCGAGGATAATTAATTCGGTGGTTTTGGTGATCGCCCTGAACGATGAAGTTCACAATGTTGGAGGTGCGCTCAGCCCATTGCCCCACAAGTTAGTCAGCAATTGAAAGCTTGGCCAACTTGAGAGCATAGACCACCTGCAAGGCTTTAGGCTTTAGGCTTTACACTAGGTAGTGTAGGTAGGTCATGAATTCAATCATCCACCATCAACCAACCAATCGACGATAACTAACTCATTCGACATCTTCCCATAGTTGAGGTAGCGATTGCGCCTACACTCTGGCTGACCATACCATAACGTAAGTTATTCTAGATGTGTCAATTGCTCTTCTGTAATTTTTCCTTTCTCTCGCTCTCCTCTTTCTTGTGTGTGTGTGAACTAACAGTTATATCTACCTACCTACCTATCTAGCTAGCTAGCATCGACAATTCCCCCTCCCTCCCCGTCGTCCACGATGCCTGTTCCTTTCGAAGCTCTGATTCCCTACGGAATCATCCTCGCCGTAAGCCTGCCTCTGCGATGTCCCCTCAAACACGGAAACCAAGGACAAGAATCACTAAGAGTATGGGTAGATGTTCGGTGCGACTGGTGCGGGAATGTCAAAATTCCGAAACTGGCAGAACGGTGGTAAAAGAGCTCGACGGTCGCTGGATCAGTGGGATAGAGTATGCTCTCCTACTCTCTCCTATATATCAAATCTATATTAGTCCAATTGCTAACAGCTATGTAGCAAAGTATGCTACGCCTTATACCCCGAGACCCTCGTGCGCGACGCTAACCCGAATCCCCCGGCAGTGATGGACCGAGACCGAAGACTTACTGGTACCTTACGAGGACAAACCGACGCCGCTATAGCGCCGTTAGGCTTCGAGCTCAATAATCCATGGAGAGTATGTCTAGTCAACAGGCTTGTAATTCTGTCATGTTCCTCCATGCTGACATCTGATTTTAGGTCGAAAAACGTATGTCATAGCCAGGGAGGGACGAAGAGCTTGAAGCACCACAGAGGGGGAGAACCACTTGTACAGGCTACGGATACAGTATATGATATACCATCTTCTTTTTCACTCCTTATTAAGCCAAACTCTATGGGTATCATGTGTCCAATTATATATGCAGCACCGAAAATGCCCAATACACCAACTAAGAGTCCCAGACTCATATCGATATCTCTGGTCGATTCTTATTCAATCCCTCCAAAAGCATGCATGCCTGGCAGAGCTTTTGGCTCGACATATAACCGCATTTTTCACAAGTGCCTAGTTTCTGCTTTGGAATAATAGGGGGCCCCGGAGTTCCTGGCTTCGATCGTTCCTTGATTCGCTGTCTATCGGGACGCGGACCGGTTAGGCTTAGTGATGTGATTTCGGTCTCCAGTTTTGCGGCTTCGGCCGCTCCGTTCTCTCTAAGCTGCTTCTCCATGGCCGCCATCTCCCCACCAGTGGCCTGTCCATTCGCAGAACCACATCCACCGACGTTTTCTTCATCTGCTCCGGCATGAGAAGAAGATGTCTTCCCCTTGCAACCACATGAATCTGTCGTAGACCCCGGGACTAGCCTGGCCATATCTTCTCCACTCCGAACAATGTCTAGGATTGCACTCGGGCGGACCTTTTCTAGATTTTTGATTAGACTCCTTGCACTGCCGCGGAAAGCTTCTGGACTATAAATGCATTCGGTGCTGAAGTAGTCCAGCTTCTTGTGGTGTGCATATAACACAATCTCCTTTTCGTATGCGTACTTAAGAGGCTTGCTCCGTTTGACTGCACTCGCATCGCTGCCGGTAACGATGCTTGTACTTCGTGATAACCGAGGAAGATCTCCCCGAAGTAAATTCATGAGGATGGTCTCCGCCACATCATCTGCATTATGGCCCGTCACAACGTGCCTGATGCCCAGCATCTTAGCGCCACGGTCGAGTGCTTGCCGACGGAAAACACCACAATACGTGCAATTCCCCTTCTTGCCGATGGTTTCAACAACCTGGTCCATGGTCCAGCCATACAACTCATCATATCCAACGATCTTTAACGGCATATCATACTGTTTGGCATTCCGCTTCACGGTCTCCAGCGAATCGTCACGGTAGCCCTTGATGCCTTCGTCGATGCTCAGGAGTACAAGGTCTACTCCGTAGTCGTGCCTCTCATTCAGCGTCTTTAGCACTGAAGCTAGGACAGTGGAATCTTTCCCGCCTGATGCTCCGACGGCAACCTTTTCTCCCCGAAAGAAGAGCTCGGATGACGTTATTGTGTGATGCACCTCATCTTCGAATATTCGAATAAAGCATCCTTTACATAATTTCTGGTGATTCTTGGGCCGCTTGATAAGGGCCCTCTCTGCATTGCAGATTGCGCAGAGCACTGGAGGCATCTCGTCTGGGAAAGGTCGTCACTGGGGCTGCCACAGATATTCCTTGAAAGCAGGTGGGAGATTCCTTTTTTTATCTGTAAGATTGGTAAGTACTACTATAGATCTATAGGACCCAACCAATAAAATATGGAGCTCTAAAGTTGAACAGTCATGACTCGACTGCTGCTGATTGATAATGAACCTTGAAGGATGCCCCAGTCAAAGATTTGAGGTACCTAGGTACTTAATTCGAGGGGTCGAGGGCAAAAACTAAGCCTAATCCACATTCGGCCTAGCTCTACCGATAATTCACCGCACACACAGCTTTTGCCGGCTTTTTGCAGAAACCCTACGACCCGCACAATTGAATAGGAAAGTTTTCTGACTTGCAACTTCTCTAGATTTTTTTTTCTCTCTCTTCTACCACACCTCTCGATTCGGTCGACAACTACGTTCACCACGACCTCAATACTAACTACCTAGTCACCATGGTAAGCATCTGAATACCCGGCATTGACGTGCTATTGCACTTGGTCGATTATATTTAATGGCGCTCGCTTGTCGAGATGTCCACATGCCGCCTGTCGTCTTTTGACGTAGGTGATGATTTGGCTTGAGATTTTATGCAGTGTGCAGCAATGCCACTCGCATATATCTCTCTAGAGTTCAAGGAAGACCACAGTCAATGGATCACATTTGCTGATGTCTTCTTTCCTCAATGATAGCCTCCCAAGTCCGGCAAGAAGGCCGCTCCGGCCCCCTTCGGTTCGTCCAAGGCGTCCTCGAAGAAGGCCCCCAAGGTGAGTACTCAAATATCCTATTAATGTAGCCCCCGCCTCTGTCCTCGGGTCGTTGACATGTTGGTCAGAACCCTCTCCTCGAGAAGCGCCCCCGAAACTTCGGTATCGGCCAGGACATCCAGCCCAAGCGTAACCTTTCGCGCATGGTGAAGTGGCCCGAGTATGTCCGCCTCCAGCGCCAGCGCAAGATCATCAACATGCGCCTGAAGGTCCCCCCTGCTATTGCGCAGTTCTCCCACGTCCTCGACCGCAACACTGCTGCCCAGGTTTTCAAGCTCCTCAACAAGTACCGGCCTGAGACCAAGGCCGAGAAGAAGGAGCGTCTCGTCAAGGAGGCTACTGCCATCAAGGAGGGTAAGAAGAAGGAGGATGTCAGCAAGAAGCCCTACGCTGTCAAGTACGGTCTGAACCACGTTGTTGGTCTGATCGAGAACAAGAAGGCCTCGCTCGTCCTCATCCCCAACGATGTTGACCCCATCGAGCTGGTCATCTTCCTGCCCGCCCTCTGCCGCAAGATGGGTGTCCCGTACGCCATCATCAAGGGCAAGGCTCGTCTAGGAACTGTCGTTCACAAGAAGGTGTGTTTTACTTTGCTCCCAGCCTTGCGTAATGTGCAAAAGACTGACATGTGAAAAGAACGCTGCTGTTCTTGCCATCACCGAGGTTCGTGCTGAGGACAAGAACGAGTTTGCCAAGGTTGTCAGTGCTATCAAGGATGGCTACCTCGCCAACTCTGAGAACTCCCGCCGACAGTGGGGTGGTGGTATCATGGGCGCTAAGGCCAACAAGCGCATCGAGAAGAAGAAGAAGGCTCTGGAGCAGGCTATCAAGGTCTAAGCCTCGCGTCCAGTCACGATTGTCATGGGATCAGGAGTTCTCTAGTTTGCACGGCTATGGCGTTGGGAGGGAGGCAAAATGGAATACCAACCACGTGGATTTGCATAAGCTACTCCATTATCTTCTGGCCCCTTATCAACAACCCATTGTGAACCGTGAACTGAGATGCGATTACGGTAGCTGTGGCTTAGTAATGAAGAAATCGGTGGTCCCCGAACCTACCCTTGCAAGACCAACATTGCCTTAGGTAATTTCCCCGCAGCTCGTCGAATAGAAAGGTCCATGGGTGTGACTTTTGTTATGCTTAGCAGTCTACCTCTATTGGGATATAATGCAGTGGAGGCATAAACACATTTGCCAAACGAGGCTAGTACTGCCGAGACCGTTAGGTCCGTGTTATTATGTCGCACTTTATACCACCAAACGGGTAATGATTCAAGCACTCGCCTTGGTACTTTGGATGTGGTCACTGATCACTGCAGGATGTAAGCCCATGGAGGTCCAATAGAATGGCACAGCACCCTGGTTATTTGACCGGGAAGATGATCAGGAGCTGTGTGTTTGAGGTGTACCTGAAAGATAAGCCCTCGAGATTCGACAGCACTATGGCTTGCATATAGGTCCGTGGACATGCTTCCCCTACTGGTAAGATTCAACCTACCAATATGGGGTTGACGAGCCGTGGAAGGTCTATCTACCTAAGTATTCTGTGCACCATCTTTGAGTCTGAGTCGTGAGTCTGAGTCCCATAGCGTTTCATCCCACTACATGAGCCAACGGGTGAAGTTTGTCCCCGGACTTCGGACACCGACACATCTCGAGACCCATGCCAAGTAAGATTATAGGTGCCGCTCATTCCAAGTGCCGCAAGGAAGCACAACTTAAGATATCTAGCTGATAACTGCATGCGCTTATTCCCACTTGTCATCAGCAGCTGATCCAATTTTAATCCTCCTCACTGGCGGCTGGACCACCCACCCAAGATATCAGTACATAGGTACCCCTTCACCGTCCACTCGTTGTGCCCAGTAGTCCCAATCTCCTTGTTTCCTGGCTCAGTATATCTACTGGGAAGGTAACGTTGTTGGATAGAGTTTATTCTTATCTTCACTATACATTTTATGGTTCGTCATCTGTGCCACGCCACACCATACCAGACCTACCTTTATACAAGAAGCGATAGCTGCCCAAAGCCATCGACGTATACCGTCATTCCTTGGTAACTTCGAAGCTCACGCCGAGAGTTAGTTGAACCAAGCCACCTCTACCGACATTGGTCACACTGGCAGCCCTCCGTGCGGTCCGGATCGAATCTTGTACCAGTCAAGCCAAGGGTTCCCCTAATCTGCTCTTCGTTTGCTTTTATTATCGGTACTCCCGCATACCAAGCGACATATTCATTACTTAAAGGCTGGCCCCCGGGTTGACAGACACATCAGAAAAGAAGGATCAAGATGCTTCCTCGTGAGTAGAGCTGTTTTCCCCCTAGACTCGAGAGAACCCCCCCCCCCCCCCCCCCCCCTTTCCGTCGTCCCACGCCAGTCAAATCCCGAGATTTGTAATCCGAGATCCAACTCCACCAACAAGAGATCTATATCTCGAGATCACACACACACACACACGCGCCTCTATCTACATTTTACTAGATAGATCTATTCGCGATGAGATTAGGCCAGATGGGTGGTTCAGATTTACTTACATTCGACAAATCAGAGGACCCCTTCGCCTATGCACTGAGCTCGAATCAGGCATGGGCTGGCTACAAAAGCCACCAGAACCCAGAGTTCTTCAATCACTTAGCCGCGGGACAGCAGCCCAGTATCCGTAAGTCCGGGACCCTCCCCCTTTTCGTTCTCTCCCTCTCTCTCTTGCCTTAACTTTTTTTTTCCTGTGCGTTCAGAACCTTGTCTTATCTCTGGACCGAATGTTGAGGAAGAGGGTCGCCCATAAACATCCCCTTGTTTTTTTTCTTTCGTGGGTCTTCCCCACTCAACGGTTTTTTTTCTTTTTCTTATTTTGATTGTTGCATATTTTTCCCCATCTTGGCGCTTCAGAAGACGAGCTTGGCAATCTCACCCACCCCATGTCACGGATCTATGAGATCTTAGATTTGGATCTTGGCCCGGAGTTACCTTATTACACGAAACAAAACTACCACACAATGGCACCCCAGGGGAATCCCTTGATTTTATTTTACTTTTTATCTTTCTGTTTTAGGGAGGTGTGGTTGTCTGACGTTTTTTGTGGATTTTGAGGAGAGGGGCTTGTTTTCTTTTCTTCCTTTTCTTGGTTTACCATTTGGATTGCATTGCTATTACACTGTATACGTACTTTTTTTTTGAGGAACGACGTCACTAACGGCCCCTGCTTTTTTTTCTTTTTATCAAATAGTATGGCTTGGCTGCTCTGATTCGCGCTGCCCCGAGACGACGATCCTCGGGCTGCAGCCGGGCGACGTGTTCACGCACCGCAACATCGCCAACATCGTGTCGCCGACGGACATCAACACGTCGGCGGTGATCGAGTACGCGGTCGCGCACGTCAAGGTCAAGCACGTGGTGCTGTGCGGGCACACGGGCTGCGGGGGCGCGGCCGCCGCCCTCGCGGGCGCGCGCGTCGGCGGCGTGCTGGACACGTGGCTGACGCCCCTGCGGGCCCTGCGCGCCGCCCACCGCGACGAGCTCGACGCCATCGCCGACGACAAGGCGCGCGCCGCCCGCATCGCCGAGCTCAACGTCGAGGCCGGCGTCGCCGTCCTCATGGCCAACGCCACCGTCCAGGAGCACGTCGCCGACCGCGGCCTCCAGGTCCACGGCACGCTGTTCGACATCGCCTCGGGCCGCGTCCGCGACCTGGGCCTCGGCACCGCGAAGGGCAAGGTCGGCGCCGACAGCGGCGGAGGCGGAGGCGGCCGCGGCTTCGCTGGAGGCACCGGCGAGATCGTCAGGGGCAAGCATGCGAGGCTCGTCTTTAGGACCGATGGCGCGGCGATGCAGGTTCAGTGAACCTGCCTGTCTCTCTGTCTCGTGTCTCTGTGCCGTCTAGGTGTAGCATACCTAGTTTGTGGACAATTACAGCATCCACACGCCAAACATAGAAACGCCAAATACGGGGTTTTGTTTGTTTTTGGTTATATTTCCGTATGAGGCAATTTGTCATGGAACAAGGATACGACACGATTTTTACAGCGAAGAGCTGTTTCATACTATAGATCAGAATTGTTTTTTTTCTTGGTTTTATTTCCTCTTTTCTCATTTGGTTTAGCTCGAGTTAAGACGCAGTTATCTTTTGCTTTTTTGGGGGGCGTTATACTACTACTTGGCTTCGCTTCTGTGACCAGAAAAAGAGATGCTTACTACTACTACTACTACTACTAATAATAAAAAAGAAGACAGAAAAAAAAAGAAACCCCAAACCAGTCACAGGGGTTCATTGGCACAGTTAGGTCGATCAGTCAGTTGGTTAGGTCAGGCTTGATTGGAAACGTTGATTACAAACATTGTTGGTCTCGATGGGGGGTCGGACTCGGATTGGAGTGAGCGAGCGATTGATTGATTTCACAAATATCGGTTCAACTGGGATTGAGGGATGGGATTGGCAACGGACAGGGGAAAGGGAGGCGAAGCAATGGCAAGTAAGGCAGGCCAAGCGCGGCGATATCCACACATTGTTCTTGGTCAGCGATAAGGCAGGCAAGGCAAGGCAAAATAGAAAAGGGAGGCTGGTCTCCTTTTGGGGGGGAGGGTGGTTTACACCAGGCGGGCGTTTTGAGTGCGTAAAGGTACGCGACGAAATATCGGACTGGGAGGGGTTCTTTCTTCATATTCTTGGGTCATCTAGGTTTGATAGGGACTTGGCCTGGCTTGGCCTCGGTCTTGGCCATAAGACAAGAAAAAGGGTTGTCAAGTCAGCACAAAATAAGCATACGGTTGTAACTACTAGTGTAGTGTACCTAACCTACCTAGGGTCTCACTGTTATTGCCTTCACAGACAAGGGTTTCCTGTTCAGTATGTCGGCACTGAACATTGGCATTGTAACATAGACGTTTACAACTGTTCCAAAAATAAAGCAGAAAAAGAGATGCTGGAAACAAATATTTTACATATATTGCACAAATATTTTATTTTGGTGGCAAAGGTTGAGAAATAGGTAAATAAGAAATAATGATAATAATCCAATATTAATAATATCCAGAAACTAGGAGAGGAAGTGAACGCGGGGGTACCTTAGATGGTGTACCTAGGGTATGGGTTTCGGGGCACGTGGCTATTCCTCTTTGTTAATGTTCTTTCGCTGTCTAGGTAGATTGATGGGCAATCAGAGCTCTGAGAGTTAGTACTAGTAGTATATTACATACCTATTTCAGTTGAGAACTGGAGATTACACTACTATGCCCTATGCTGCTCATGTGACCTAACCTACGTGATTAATTCCCTTTATTGCCACCGCGCGGGTATACGCCAAGTATTTCCAAAATTTGATTCCATATGACAATCCCTTGGCATGCACTTACACGTATGTAACGTAGGTCAGTCTGTTGTCTGTTGGTCTATTAGTGTACCATTTATTTATTATTTCTGATATTTATCAGATATGTATTCTTCCCAAAGTCTTGGCTGTTTCTTCTCTTCTGTACTCTTATGGTAGGTATAAAAATACCAGTGTGCATACATCAAATGCACCCATTGCCTAGCTCCGAAGAATATACTATGTATCAGCCACTAGGAAGCTATAGCGAAGACACTAAAATCAACTAATTGCCTAAGCACAGCCTTAGTACCTAACCTTATATACAGATACTTGCTCAGTCTAGTACTCTGTCCGTACTTCCGACAATACGTCACACTATCCACACTTAGCGCGAGAAGTACCGCAGTATACGAGCATATCACGAAGCACATGGAGTAGTAGTACGCAATATATTTGTCCTACCTATAGGTAGTACTACATACATTATAAGTAAGGCAGTGTTTACCTGCATAGGTATGTACCTTGGCAGATAATGCAACCAATTGGAAGTATGGGGGCAGCCTTACAGGTGAAGGCGGGGTGAGCTTCTAGGTGAGAGCTAGCTACCTAATATACTATGTAGGTAGGTACGTACTACGTAGCAGGTAGGAGATAAATAAGGTGCAGTACCTGAATCATAAATGTACCCAATCAATGTATCAATACATGTATTCCAAAGAAAGGTTAAGTTCCGTTGCCAAGCCCAGAGATAGCGCAAACCTCTTTCCCTCCACAATCGAGGCCAAGGAGAGAGGAGGCGTTGTGAGGAGGAGAGGGGGGGCCAAAGAAAAACGTCAATCAATACACAAATTCAGAATATCCAGACGCGCCGAAGAGGGTCCTGACAAATTATCCAAACACGCACGCGCGATACACCAAGTAAGTAGGAAGTATGTAACCTAGGTTTAGGTAGGCTAGGTACGTATTAACCAGAGTGTAGGGAGCAAAGACACCAGCAGACACAGCGACACAGAGACAGAGACATACACACACACCCCCTCGCATCTTTTCACCCTCAATTCGACTTTCTTTGTCTTACCTACCCTCCTCTGCTTCTCTGACTGAGGCCCAGACCGAATTGATTTGAATTGATTCATTTATTGGTCCAAGGTTGTTTCACCGCGGCCTTATCAATTTGTCGATGTCCCGCTCACTAACCATGAGACAGATCATATCTACCACCACCAGGCCAAGTCGACTTCTCTTGGCTGTTACCCAGCCCCTACTCTTAACTGGAACCGCCATCTTGGGCTACCGAAGCATTCGTTACTAATTTAAACCCCGAAGGGAGTGAGTGCTCCATTGGGACTCTCAGCCATGACCTTGGCAGTCTTGTCCGAGGAGGACGTCCGCCAATTGCTTGAGAATTTGAGTCACGACGAGGCCGAGACCTTGGCCGACACCCTCAGATGCGCCCTCCACGAATACTCGACCGGCACCCAACTGATCGACGCAGGCCTTATCCACCAGCCTGAGCGCACCTTGGTACATTCGAATGCCACCGGTGCCACCACCCTGTTCATGCCCTCGTGCAGCCCCGTGGGCCATGGAGTCAAAGGCAAGTCATCAGAGGGGATCATGAGTCTGGGGTAGGTTGTTGTTAGCACTTGGGAGATTAACAGTTGCGCAGTCGTGAGCGTCTCGTCGCCTTCGGCCGATCCATCGCTCCCCACCATCAGACCTACCGGCTCCGTATCGCTATATGGGCCCGACGGCAATCCTATAGGCTTCCTCCACGCTCAGACTCTGACGGCCTTCCGCACGGCTCTCGGGTCGACATGTCTCCTGATGAAGCGGGCAAACGTCCGCACCCTCACTGTCTTTGGTTCCGGCCTGCAGGCCTACTGGCATATACGGCTTGCGCTCATGCTGCGGGGTCATACGATACGCTCTGTGAACATCATCAACCGCCGCTTCAGCGACAATGCCAGGCTTATCCTCAAGAAGTTCTACGCGGTTCCTACCGAGGCCAAGCAACGCGAAGGGTGGGAGGCCGCGCGGTTCAGCGTCCTGACCCCCGGCTATGGCGAGTACAGCCGCCTGCAGAAGGACCATATCCGCGATGCCGACGTCATCTACTGCTGTACGCCAAGCACCGAGGACTTGTTCGACGCGAGCATACTGACGAATCACGAGGGACGTAAGAAAGGGCGGCTCATCGTGGCAGTCGGGAGTTATACCAAGAACATGCGGGAGCTGCCTAAGGAGCTGTTGCTGCAGGCTACGAAAGTGCACTCTGGTAGTCATTTCCATTACCACAAGCATGCCTTGGAGGGAGGCGTTGTCATCGTCGATACGCTCGACGGTGCGCTGAAGGAGTCTGGTGAGATTGTTGACGCTGGTTTGGAGGCCAACCAACTCGTTGAGTGAGTCCTCCTTTTATTTTCTAGTCTAAACAATCACTGGATCATCTCCTTCTCCCTTTAGCCCCGCTTCCGATATATCCTTAGCGGAGAAGGAATAATAATGGTACAATGCTAACAGTAATCAAAATAGGCTAGGAGAACTTGTCATGATCGACAAGCTCACTAGGGGGGAAGAAGAGTCTCTCGCCTCCTTGCCATCAACTGAAGTCTCATCCATCGCCGATTCCTTCGATAAGCTAGACATAGCGTCCACCGGGTCTGCCATGTCAACCGTCTTCGGCTCCTCAGACTCCAGTCCCTCGGTAGGCCGAACCAGCAATGGTGACAGCAACGCCTCCCACGCCTCCCACGACAAGCGTTCCTCGTCCCCGAGCCCGCACCACCGTCGGCAGAGCGCGGGCTTCTCGTTGCCATTCCACCACCGACGCACACCGAGCCAGCACTCTAACTCGGAGAAACAGCAGCGGCAACAGCAACGAGACGACCACCTCGCGCGCTGGCTCACCTCGGGAAACGTCATATACAAGAGCGTGGGCCTCGGGCTCATGGACCTAGTCGTCGGGCTCGAGGTCGTGCGGCTGGCTCGGGAGAAACGCGTGGGCTGCCACATCGAGAACTTCTCGTAGGTCGAGGACCACTCGCCGCTGGCGCCCATCATGGAGGGGCTCGAGCCGTCGACCGTGTGTAGGAGGATGAGCTGCGAGCTCTAGTAGATAAAGCACGTGTGTATGTGTGTGTATCGTGTACATATCTATTCTTTTTTTTTGTTCTCTCTCTCTCTCTACGTCTCTAGAAACTTTGGGAGAGCTAGGCCTAGTTTTACGAAGAGGAAGAAAAAAATATTAAGCAGAAGAGAAGATACCTATGAGAAAAAAAGAAAATTTTGGGGAGAGAAGACTAGAGCTAGAAGAAACTAGGGAGTAGGTAGGTATAAATGAAGCAAAAAGAAAAAAAAAAGGTGAGAGCATCAAGATAGGAGAGATATACTCTCCTCTCGGGTTTTTTATTACTATGTGTCTAAGGTTGGGCGCTTAATGTACTTTACCATGTTAGTAGGTGTATGTATGTATGCATATGTATACCTACTACTACGGGCTGTTGAAAGTGCCCACGTGATCGAAGCTGTATTATCAAAAGGGATGGATGCATAAGGGGAAAGTAGGTAGGTAGGTAGGTAGGTAGGTAGGTAGGCAAACTGGGCCGGGGGCACTCAGCTCCACATTTTAAGTAGGTAGGTATGTAGTAATAAAAATCTAAATAAATAAAAAAGAGGGAGGGTGGGGGGGGGGGGAGGGGGGAGGGGGGTTTGATAATATAATAATCGAGGCTTGAAATTTCCTTTTTTCTTTTCTTTTCTTGTTTTTACGTGTTATATGTAGGTATATTCATGTCTCAAAAAAACTTCACATGCATATGTATTTGAGACGCCTAAACACAATACAATTATATATACACAAGAGGTAAACATATTAGAATAGACTCCTCAAAAAAAAACCGAAAAAGGAGGGGGGCTTTAATCAAAAAAGCACACAATCCGATTTCCGATTTTTCGTTCTTTTTTCCCCGTTTTCCTCAGTACAGATATTTGAACCTAGTTTGGGGGAAGGGGGACAGGAAGCCGTCTTCATTTCCTTTTCTTGTAAGGTAAGGGTAAGGGTAAGGTTAGATCGTTTTCTACGTCGTCGTTCAATAGTTGTCCTCGTTGTCCTCTCTTCCTCCCTCCTCCGTTGCTCGTCTACCCGGTTTCTTTTTTTTTCTCCTTCTCCTTGTTTACTCAGCGACCCAGACGGCGGCCATGCCCATGCCGGTGCCGATGCACATGCTCGTGACGCCGATGCGCTCGCCGCGGCGGCGCAGCTCGTAGAGCAGGGTGCTGACCTGGCGGGCGCCGGTGCAGCCGAGGGGGTGTCCGAAGGCGATGGCACCGCCCTTGGGATTGACCTTCTCGAGGGGCAGGCCGAGCTCGTTGGCGCACCAGAGGCACTGGCTCGCGAAGGCCTCGTTGATCTCGAAGATGTCGACGTCGTCCTTGGTGATTCCCGTGAGCTCGAAGACCTTGGGGATGGCCTTCCAGGGGCCGATGCCCATGAGCAGGGGCTTGACGCCGACGACGCTGGCGGCGACGAACTTGCCCAGGATCGGCTGCCCCAGCCGCTCGGCCGTGGAGCGCTTCATCATGAGCACGGCGGCGGCGCCGTCGCTGATCTGCGACGCGTTGCCCGCGTGGATGCTGCCGTCCTTGGCGAAGGCGGGGCGGATCTTGGAGAGCGACTCGGCCGTGATGCCGGGGCGTATGCCGTCATCCTTGGTCACCGTCACCTCCTTGGTCTCGCCCGACTTGGGGTCCTCGAACTTGACTGTCAGCGGGTGGATCTCCTCGTCAAAGAGGCCGGCCTGCTGCGCCTTGAGCGCCTTCTGGTACGATGACGCGGCGAAGGCGTCCTGGTCCGCCCGCTTGATGTTGCGCGCCTTGGCCATGTCCTCCGACAGCACGCCCATGGGCACCTTGCAGTTGGCCGCCTCGGGATGCGACTCGAGGAGCTCGGAGAATTCGGTTACAGCGTTGGGGCTAGTGAAGAGGAAGGAGTGTGTTAGTATTTCTGGGTTTAAGGATGTTGCGCTTACGTGTGTATGATGCTCGGACTGCGGGGTACCGACGGTGTAGGAGTGTATATGTTGGAGAGTTGGATAGCAAAAAGGGGGGTATGGGCAAAAAGACATACCCGTATTGCAAGCTCATGCTCTCGACACCAGCGCCGATACCAACCTCAATCATACCAGCACGGATTTGATGGGCAACGTCGACGCAGGCTTGTAGTCCGGAAGAGCACTGGCGGTTGAGGGTGCGCACGGCGGTGGTCTCGGGCAGGCCGGCGACGAGAGCAGCGGCACGCATCTCGGTAGCACCACCGCCGGGGGCGAGAACCTCACCGACGCACACATCTTCTACTAGGGATGGGTCGATCTTGGACCGCGTCAGGATGCCCTTCAGCGCGCCGACCATCAGGTCAGCGGCCTGTGTGTCCTTGAACGCGCCTTTGCCGCCCTTGGTGAAGGCTGTGCGGAGACATGCCGTTACGACAATCTGTTATTCCACTTAGCAAGCTGCGCAGTAGCAAAAGTTATATAATCGTAGCTGGGGGGTTGTAGGGCGAACAAGGGGTCGCGAAGGGGAAGAGGGTGAGAGACGTACGTCGTCTGGGTTCTTCTGTAGCAACTTCTCCCGCGCCGACTTGGAGCCGGACAGCTGACCGGAGATCTGTGACAATCGTTCGAAGGCTGCCATGGTAGAGAGGTGGGGATGTTAGTTGGGATTATCTTGCTAACCTAGAGGTGTTGAGAAGGGAGAAAGAAGGGAGAAAGAAGGAAGAAGAGGGGAAAGAGAAGGAGAGAAGGTAAATGAGATTTTACATACCACCCATGTTGCAGGACAGGAATATATATTATTATATATATATATATATGGATATAGGTAGGTGTGGTGTGCTATCAATGACAATCCCGCTGTACTAGTTAGTGTGCGATCTCCCTGGACTGTATTATTGATGATGTAGTGTTGATGTTTTTCTTAGAAAGCTCCTAGGTAAGGTTAGAGGGCGGCGTTCTCTTGAAGAAAGGGCAATGGAACTTTGAAAGCTGCGAAGGCTGGACCTCGGGAACTTCTTGCTGCAGATGCGGTTACGCTAGGCTAATGCTGATGTCAGAAGGGGTCTTCTCCACCGACCGCCGAGGCACAAAACAAGACCTCCCGATTGGCTCTGTAGTTGACTCGCTAGCCCCAGACTTTAAAAAGGGTCAGGTATTGTCTTCTTCACATGCCAAAGAAGTTGTCAGTGTCCGCAAACGTACCTACCTAATACCTAGCAACCTAGTAACCTTATGTACCTACCTACTTCTTTACATGTGGGAATCCGACTACTGGGTATGCTAAAACTTCCCCGGGTTATTACCCCAGCCCAGCCCAGAGAATTGGGGTATAAATTCCACTACATACCTAGGTTAGATGGACAGGTAGGTATGGATTCGAACTTTGGCATTGAATAATGAATAAAACTCAACCCTATGCATCGAGTACATACATATTTAGCTTTACGAGTCGCTAACGTTAATTAAGGTTAGGCAGGTAGGTAGGTATGTATGTACCTATTATCATTAGACCCGACAAACCGATACCGCGGCTGATTACCACGAACGTGGAACCGGGCCTGCGGGAACCACCACCGTTAGGTAGGTAGGGAGTAAACTTTGATGGTCTGACGTACCTACCTACGCATTGTTTCTTATTGATCCCTCTTCATCATATAAGTTGTTATTGAAGAAACCCGAGTTCCTCTCCGTTCTAAAGTATCAGTCATATGCATCATAGTACCTCAATATGCATTTTTAACATAGAAAACACCATCGGTAGGTAGGTTAGAGATTATCTAGCTCTTCTATACCAGTGACATCAAAATTGTCGCGAAATTCCCATAAATCATAAAATAGCCAACCTAGCATAGTCTTTCGATGAATTATAGTGTTGTGATATTCATGTGGACCTGATCTTGCCCTGTTCATGACCTACCTAGCTGGCTCTGACAATATCTGGGGTTGGGGTTGTGGGGTTGTAACAATGGAACGAAAAAAGAGTTCCCCCAATTCTATACTACCTGGCTACCTATTGATGCAGGTAGGTACTAGCTATGTAATACTTTAACATTGATTAATAAGACTCTACGATTGTATAGATACGTAGGTATGGCTGGATACGGTTTCTTTCTCTTCAAGAAAACGAACGCCAAGACTTGGCAAGCTACTACTAACACAAGTCGTTCTAATTGGTGTAGATTGGTTGAAGCTATTATGTGAATACATATCCATGGAATTTAGGTACGCATTGGAATCGAATAGATATACAGTCAATTTCAGAGATGTGCCTAACAGTTTATGATTTCTTATGTGAGTTTTATAGTATACTAAGTAGGTTACTCGTATATATCTGTAGGTCTTTACCAACCCGAAATTATCTAGGTACCTAACGCAGGAGAATTTGAGGCTACTCTTGTATTACTTCTGAACCACGAAGTGACTAGCTTATATGCGCCCCTGAGATATATGTAGGTAGGTATTTCTTCTGTACTAATTCGTGATCGAGGCTGCAGAGCAGAGATCTACAAAAACAACATACAGACTCTCTCTAGGCCCGCGTTCTGGAAACGATTCCAGGTTAGTGAACCTGCATATACCACGTTCGGGTGTAGTCTAAAATGCCTATCGCTATACTACCCGCTACCGGGGTGTCGCAGTGTTTCCGGCTTGGAGTAGAGATAAGACAGCAGGCCCTTCACTTGCAATGCCAATCACAGCTAATACGGTATTTCCAAGATGTTTCCTGCTATGTTATCAGCTACCTATGTATGTATAATATTAATAACATGATTATCCGGATCAAGCCTTGCAGCCCTAGTCATGGCTCATAATAGGCATATATTGTTTTCCGTGTGTTCATCCACTTATCGTTGATCCCACCAGATCGGAGCTCTACCCGGCTTCCTTTGATGTGCATTGGATGCTCGTCACTCCTCTATAAAAGCTGGTAACTTCGTAGTTATGAATCTCCAAAACGGCGGTCTTTCTCGTTCAAGGTGTTACTCTATTGCATATTCTAGAGTCTTTTACTTACCTGGGATTTATTTAATTATTAATCAATCATGTTCCCTTCACTCAAGGCCGCTGCTGTATTAGCATTGGCTGCCAGTGCTATTAGCACCCCGGTCACTCACCAGGAACATGATTTCGACCTCGAGTGGATTTCTACGAACAGTTCCCTGCCTAAAGTCGTGTACGTATGAGTGTTTGTGTGAAGACTCCAATCTACAGTTATTAACGTGAGATATTGTGAAACTTTAGTATATACAGCGCCAAGGGAACGATTCTGTCGGCCTCGAACTATAGTCGTCTGGACAACATCCAGTACGGCTCCGGGATTGGACCTACTCCCCAGGAACTGATTGCAAACGTCTCAGAAGTTCTCAAGGTGGCCCAGCTTGCAGTGGTGAACTTCCCAGTTACAGGGGGCAGTTCGGGCCTAAACTCGTCGCTATACTTGAACATCAGTCAGTACGCGAACAAGCAACTATGCTCGAAGGATTCAGATATCGTTGGCGCGGTGATGTTGCACGGCACTAACACTCTGGAGGAGACTGTGAGTACTGAATCAAATATACATAGAAACTCCCACTGATGTTTTAAAAAGGCGTTTGGTGTGGATTTGACCTTTAACTGCTCTAAGCCATTTATCGCCACCGGCGCTATGCGGCCAGATACATATATATCGCCAGACGGCCGCTCAAATTTCTATCAAGCTATTGCTGCCGCTGTTTCGCCTTCTTCTAGAGACCGTGGCGGCCTCATTGCTTTCAACGATAGGTAATTTTCTCTAAGTACATAACTAGTCTACTCTTCAAACAAGCAACACTCCGTTTCCCCTTAATCTACGAGAGCTGAACACAAAAATTTCTAAACTGGCCCTATTCTAGAATCACTTCCATCTACTACTCTACCAAGCTAGACGCCAACACACCTGATACGTTCAAGGCCATCGAACAGGGCAACCTCGGCGCTTTCCTTGGCGGACAGCCGTTCTATTTCTTCGGGCCCTCATACCCCACTGGGCGGCCGTATTTCGACGTGACCAACACGACCGAGCTTCCCTCTGTCATCACCTTATACGGTCACCGTAAGTCCACCTAAGCGCTCGTTCATCAAATCAGGTCTTTCCCGAAGCACATAGAAAGAGTAAGACTAACATGACACGCAGAGGGCTTCGACGCGACCCTCATGTACGCGGCCGTCGCGAACGGCGCCAAGTAAGCCAACACCCTCCCTCTCCTATATACGGAGGAAGACAACTAACGAGATTTCTAACTCGCTAGAGGCCTCGTGATCCTCGGCCCCGGCGCCGCGCAGATCAGCCCCAGCGCCGAGGCAGCAGCCGCGGACCTCCTGACGCAGGGGATCCCGACGATTGCGGTGGCGCGCCCTGTCTCGGGAACCGGAGTGCCTTCCCCGTTCCCCGAGGGCGTCATCTACTCGAGCTACTTGGGCGCAGACCAAGCGCGCATTATGCTGCAGCTGGGCCTCAACGCCGGGTACGACCTCGACGCTATCCGCGGCCTCTTCGAGAGCCCCCTGCGCACGGCCATCTACGGCCCGGCTGTTAATCAAGAGTTCTATGGGCTGTCGTAAAGGAGTCTTTGGTTCGGGAAAAGAGAAGGTGAAGGGGAAAAAGGGGGGGAGGGGGTGGGATCAATCAGCTATTGTGTGGAATTCTAATGTGTAAATGTGTATTCATAATGATATATTAGTATGGTAACGAATGCGTGAAATTGATTATTACTAGGCGGATAAAGGTGCTTCTTTTCGGGGTTTCATGGCTCTTCTTTCAATAAGCAGTGCTATGCTGATTAAGTAGGTAGGTACTTATAATACGACGCACCCTATGGCTGATTCTACGTAACTCACAACATTCCCAACCAGAAGTCCTTACCTTTGCACTGATACTGTCCGAGATCTTCGACTAATGTCTCGGTTTGCCAGTCGAAAATCCATCCCACGACGAAGAACTATCTGGCCACCCGTCTATCGATCTATTCAGGCATCTATAAAAAAAATCTCACGACATACACCGCACGGCAGCGTACTCCCTCACCCCCCAGCTCCGCGCAAACCTCTCCATGTACCCCTCCTCAAAGCACACAAGCACCTCCAAGCCCCCGGCCCCCTCCCCATCGCCAGCCCCGGCCGGAACCCGCGGCAGCCGCACGGCCTCGCAGCGCCCCCCAGCGCCCCTCCCCAGTCGACCTCCCGGGCCCCCTGCCCAGCCCACGACACAACCGACATGCCGCCGCTGTGGTGGCCCGCGCCGAGGGTCACGACCGGCGGGGAAGAGTGTGCCTTGTCGAGGTACGCGAGGTACGCGAGGTGGGCGCGCACGCCCGCCGCGTCCACGCCCGCGACCGCGCGCCGGACCGCGGCCGCGACAGCGGACAGCGCGGCGACGGGCGGCGATGCAGACGCGCCGGCGCTGATCACGGATCGCAGGTCCGCGGCGCGCGCGTGCGCCGCGGCCATGGCGAACGCGGCGCCGAGGTAGGACGGGTCGAGCGCGAGGCGCGCGCGGAAGTTCACCGGCAAGCTGAGCGTGCTGGTGGTGGTGGTGTCGTCGCCCTCGGCGTCGAACAGGGCGCTCCAGAGCAGAGCGGACAGCACGTCTGCGGTCGAGACCCAAGCGGACGAGGACGAGGAAGAGGAGGAGAGGTGCGCGTTCGCGGCGCGCTTCAGCGCGTCGAGCCCCTCCTGCGCGAAGAAGAATATGCCCGTGCGGTAGTCCGCGGGTCTGGCGGGCGCGCCCGCGCGACTGCGACTAGTTTCCCCGGGTTCGAGCGCGCGCAGGAATGGGGGGAAAGGGGGCGGAGCCGCGTCGTCGTCGAGTGGACGGAGCAGGAGAGCGCGGCGGTCTAGCCAGCTCGGCTCGAACCCGGCGGCGCGCGAGGACCCCGTCCGGCAGTGCGAGGCCCATATGCGGAGCAGGGTGCCGAAGCCGGTGATGTCGGTGGTGGCATGGTGGATGGCGACGCACAGGAGGAGGCCGCCTCCGCGGACGGGACAGGCCCGTGCGCGGAAGACGGGCGCCGGGTTCGGGTGCGGGCGGCGGTCCACGTCCGGCGGGAAGAGCCCCGGGACGGCGAGCGCGGCGGGAGGGAAGTGGCCCGCCCTCAGGGCTGCGTAGTCGAGGGCCGAGGAGAGGTCGTGGCGGGAGAACAGGTCCTCGACGTGCTGGTACGGCTCGCTGAGCGAGACGTCCATCTGCCCCGGCCCGGTGGTGGTGATGCCCGAGAGCAGGTAGGGGACGTCTGATACCGTGCCCGCTAGCCCCTGCCTGAGCACGTCGATGGCGGCCGGGCTGGCTGAGGGAAAGCAGTATATCTGCCGGACGTACGCCCGTGGCATGAGCTTCTCTAGTGGCGAGATTTGATGCGGATTAGGGGAGATGGTCGTCGCCATTGGAAATAAGTACGGCATGAGTATGACAAGTACTTCTGAACTCTTTCCGCAGAAAGCCCTTCCATGTTGTCCTAGATAGTAAATTTAATGACCTATTCCGAAACTTCGCACTATTGGGTGCCGTAACTCACCGTCGATTCTCGTTGCCTATACCCTCTGACGCGGCAGACGAGTAAGCCGATTGCGTTCCGGCCCTGGTCAAGTCATATAATTATATAGGCCTTTAATTAACATCCCTTCTCGTGCCTCGATCTTGGTTCTCAATCTGGGAAGAAAAACTTGTCTGTGGGTGCGGGTGATTAGCAATTAAAGACATGAGGTGACTCTGCTGAGACCATTTCATGAAGAGTCATACCCTAGAATGTGTAGTCCTGGCTATGTGGCAGGTTATTCCCGAGGAAACCCCCGAAAGGTTATGTTAGCATACTCCAAATGGCACTATATCATTTTCTAGTTGCTTGTCCTGTCTTCTCGGATTCGGAGCTTCACCTGGTTCTACCTGCTTTACCGATCGTAAAGGAACGGGCTAACCTTAGTTCTAAATTTCCTCATCTAAACTGCTGATGGTCATTATACTGTAGTAGTAGTTGAATTAAACTGTTAATGAGCACCCCAAAATAGTAAATCCAGGGGTAATTTGGCCAATCATTCCTATCAGTTCGGACATTTCGGGGCCCCCCTCAACGCTCAACACATAGATAACTAACCTAGGTTAGTATACTAAGTGGGAATGTACTCTATCTCTATTATTATGACCAAAGAGGAAATCTACAATATGCCCAGTATAGCATTAGGATGATCATTTCAGCCTTTAGATCCTTGTGAAATAGGATTATTTATATCTAGCTTCTCTAAGATGACTTGGGCTCGAGTAGCATAGCGGTAGTGTCGTCTGATTCCCGTGTCGTATCTTATGAAGGGGAACGGAAAGGGTACACGAGTCAACTCAAGGAAAGCCGGCACGTATGAAGTACGACATATTCCCAGCTCTAAATATATAGCACTAGTGAAACAGGGGAACGCAGCTCCCACCAGTCATCCTCTGGAACTATCTGCTATATCATCCATGACTTTATTTTAACAGGTCAGGTAGCCACGTAAGAGGTATATATCCCGATATCCAGATGTCCAGTCTCAACCCCCCCCCCCCCCCCCCCAAAAAAAAAAAAAAAAAAAAAAAAAACCACACAAGGTCTTGACAGCTATGTAGCAGAGCCTCGGAGTTCCGTACGTATTTGAACCCCTATTCAATGTGATGGTAATTTGATTAGTCCACGCTCAAACAAGACTGGTTTTTTATCATGTAGCTCTCATACCGGAATTATTGCCATGGCTTCGTTCGCTTATATATTTGGGGCTCTACATCTTCTCTAGGTCTGGATACCCATCTGGTCGTCCACCTTGCCGAAGCTCCCACGCCACGTAGTGACAACCCTTTTTTCCCGGAGCCGACAGCGATCTATTTCTTTGATCTTGCTGTCCGGGCCAGACTTCTCCAGACTCTCGAAGAACTTGTCGATGAGCCCGCCAAGGGGGGCATGGCAGTGAACCCTTTTCCGGGCTTGCCAGCAGTGGCACCGTAAATGAACAACACAGTATTGATTCTCACCGATATTATTTGTATACGTCTAATCACTGGTTGAAGTTTAAGCGTTGGAAAGGAAACCGCATAGCGCGGACCTGAGAACCTCGCGTAGCCTCGTGCTTATATCACCGTAGGTAAATGCAACGATGGCGGCAATTATAAATCAAAATGTGTTCACTGACTTGTATCACGACTTCTATCCCTTGCTTGACGATGGAACGGTATTGGCATTTGTCAGACGCGCATATCAGGCTCTCAGTTAACTTTTGCCAGTGATATCTCCAAGGTATCTAACTGGTTTAGCATAACCATCTGCGAGATCCAAGCTGCGGGTTCGGTTGCGCCGACAAGCGTAAAGTCCCAGGTGAAAGCATGGGCGTAGGTAATATGGATACGGACACAAAGTTAACCAAGAATAGCGGAATCGCTTGAACTTCCGATATGTCGATAGCAGCGCTTTGTGTAAAGAGAGGGGAAAAAAAAAGAAGTCATGGTCTATCAGAGGCCACTAAGAATGGGCTGCCGTGTAGTGGATTTGCGTCTCTACGCCTTACACTATGTTCTTGAGTAGTCAGTCGAGGACGGCGCCTGCGGCAACGCGGAAGCCCCCCTTCGACAGCCTTGCGGAGGATGTGCGATCGGGAAAGAAAGGCACTCTGTTCGACCTGGCGCTGCCAGCTGACGGTGGATGCCCATTCTAGAGTTCAATTTGGGAGAGGCCAAAGCCGTGCCCATGGACACGAGACTAGCCTTCAAGGCCGGGGAGCTTGAACAGCAACTGCAGGTGGAAAGCCGACGCCTGTTGCGGCATCTCTCGAGATAACAAAAAATGCTAGGTATATATCGATAAAAACACATCCCACAGCCTCGAGTTGTGCACTCTT
Source organism: Biscogniauxia mediterranea (assembly GCA_018398605.1). Taxonomy (NCBI): domain Eukaryota; kingdom Fungi; phylum Ascomycota; class Sordariomycetes; order Xylariales; family Xylariaceae; genus Biscogniauxia; species Biscogniauxia mediterranea. Next base: position 2,479,994 of record JAGXTR010000007.1, on the reverse strand, counting down.
GCCGGTAACGATCGACTCATCCCAGCCCATAAGCACTAAGTTTCAACATCCATAAACGCTCCTTTCCCCCTTTCCCCTTTCCCCCCTCCCCCCCCCCCCTTTTCCCTTAAACAACCTGTCTCACGCGCCCCGTCTGCACATCGTACACCCAGCCGGTGACGGGGACCTGCGGGTCCGCGGCGGCGGCGTCGCGGGACCTGAGGAACTCGACGTCGTCGCGGACGGCGGCGTCGAGGTCCGCGAAGGGCAAGAAGTCCAAGTCGGCGACCGCGTCGCCGCGGTGCTGCGCGAGCAGGCGGCGCGCGTCCGCGTTGCCGAACGTCAGCATGCCGCAGCCCGTGTGCTTGACGACGAGGACCTCGCGGGTGCCGAGCAGCAGCTGGGAGACGAGGACGGAGCGCAGGGCGTCGCGCGCGCTGCCGCCCGCGTTGCGCACCACGTGCGCGTCGCCCGGCGCGACGCCGAAGGCCGCCGCCGGGTCGATGCGCGCGTCCATGCAGGTCACTTTTATAAGGGAGGTTCTGGTGTCAGCTGGTAATGGAATTCATGAGAGCAAGGGGGGAAGAGGGGGGAAGGGGGGAGAGGAAGGGGGAAGACGAAAAAAAAAAAAGAAAGAAGAGAAGAGAGAGCTAGCTGACCGATTAAGTATTTCTTGGCGGGAGGGAGGGCGAGGTGGCCTTGCGTGAATGTGCTCGCGTACTCGGCGTTCTTCTCCTTGAAGTGCTTCTGGATGTCGGTTGCCATGGCGTGCGTATATATCAGAGCGGCTTAGTATGCAAGCTGTTGAATACTTAGACAAGTAGGTAGGTATGTATATAGCAGTCCCCCTGGTTGATACGTTGACCAAGATATTATCTATGTATTTTTTAACACGAATTTAACGATGACAGTTAACATCCTCTCCCCCTAGTTGGTTTTCCACGATAGATAGGTATACATATATATATATACGCCCGTCGCCCTTCTAGTCCTCCTTCCAAGACCTTTATTCGAGCATCCACGCAGATAACCAGGAACTATTGAAACGTAGTCGATATGACGCAAAATCCATCGCCGATTTCAGCAATCCCGAGATCTCAGACCTGACCGAGAGGTCAAAAGAACGAGGAGGGGTCGATCTCCAAATCCCCCCTTTCCCCCCTTATTAGTGGTAATACGCCATATCTAGCGTGATCATGCCATGGGCTTATACCCAAGCTGGTATGCATCGCGGGGAATGATCGTCTGCGTGGCATGCCTAAGAAACAATAAGCCTCCCCCCCCCTGTTGGTGGGAAGCAGTGTAATCTAGAAGCGTGCCCGAATTACCAGCGAATTAGTTGCTTTACTTCACAGCTAGCTACGTGGGGATAGGTAGGGTAGGGCAGTCAAGTCATGGATACCCGGTATCTGCGTGCCATATGCGCCCTTTTAAAAACTACCGTTGTTTTTGATCTCCTACATATTATAACCGGACCTCGATGAACTCATTTCTCGTCCTTGTTGTCTGCTGATCATATACCGCGAGAACATAGTTTAATAATTCTCCCGTAAACCCTCTTGACTAACAATCGCCAATCGCAGCCAAGCGGGATTAAATATATCATCACCTGGAGAATTTCAACCTACCCTAGAAGATCACAGCAGGCCCTAGCCCAAACACTTTCAGAGTATGATGGAAGAGAATATATATATATATATATATACTTCAACTATCGCTAGAAGACGTAGCTAGCCAGACAGCAGAATACAACGCTTCGTCGCATGCGAGTTTAGAAACGCCTGACCTATGCCAATGCAAATGCAAACGCAAGCTGAACCGTAACGCCATGCCACCCTATATCAGGAATTCACACGCAGTTCACACACACAGTTACCGTAGCAAATACCCCCTTTTACCATATACGCTTTGCGACCATCTCATACCGCGTCACCTTCCCGAAACCATCTTCGCCCTTGTCGTTGAACCTCTCCTGGGTCTTGCGCTCCCGGTCGCGCATCCTCTTAAGCCCTTCCGGGTCGTCCTCGTATATCCATTTCCTCCGTTCGTCCCCGAGCTCGACTGCACCCCATGGCCCAATGCGTTGCCCGGGCTGGGAAAAGTTCTCGCGCTCCGCCTTACCAGCCGCCACGGCGTGCTCTTTCAGCTTCATAACGGCGTAGCGCTGCCTGGAATAGCGCAATAGTAGCATCCCTAGGAGTAGCTTTACGATGAGAAGGACTACCCAAGCGAGGAAGAAGAATACCACCATAGTCAGCAACGCAATCGCATCATCCGAGGAAAAAGTCCAGAAGGGCTTGACATGCGGTGATTCATAGGGGTATCCATAGACTGCACGTCCGAGAGCGTTACGGATTAATGTGTCGAGATGATCCAGTGCGGCTATCATAGCAGGGGAAGAGGGCGTAGATGATTCTACTGAAAGTTCGGTGGTCGAGGTTGGAATTGGTGGATGGAGGTGGGTAGCAAGGAACATGTGATAAACCTGTATCGATGCACGAATAAACAAGCAAGACAGAGGCAGTAGCGGCAGGCCAAGTCGTCGAGTCAGAGACGGCGTAGCAAATGCCTATATATCATGGGCTAGAGTCAGCAATGAAACGTACGCGAAACAAGGAAGTCGGGTCTAGCATTACGTTGGTATAGTAGTCCTTGCAAAGAACGTCAAGCATCCTACTGTAGATTGCTGGCTTGACATTGTTGAATTTATTGATGTAGGCGTGCTTGATCCAGTCGACCAACATCTCAATACCAATAACCACAAGGAACGGTGACAGGACTTCACCTGACAGAAGCCATGATGGCAAGACGGTAAAACTTGCGGGCAGTATAGAAGTAGTATGGAGAGGGCCGGCCTTGGTGGCTCCGCCGTCTACCTCGCCCCCGGCCCCTGGAACTGAAAGACCGCCAACCTCCACCACATTACGCATACCGATAATCAGCAAGATGATCCAAAGCTGGAAGCGCTCCACGACATCCGAACATGTAAGCTGGAAAAGGTTTTCCTTTTCGATCCTCTTGAATACACTTCCTTTAATCTCGACGAATTGGTTCGAGATGAGAAGCGTCAATAGGGAGTTCGAGTAAGAATTCACGGCCACATTCAAGGTGATGACCTGGTAGAACAAACACCAAGTATGAATGACGTTGTAAATCAGCGATAGTATAAACATGCCGAAGGGCAGAAGGAGCTTAGATCTTCCAGAGCTGTTCCTGGAAAGCGTCTCGGAACTGAACAAGCACTCCAAAATGTCCTGTCCAATAGCTGAAAGGAGTCTATCGCCGACCTAGACAAGTGTTATATTAGTCGAGCCGTATCTATCGCAAGGCGATAGAAGAGCCTTACCTCGAGGATGTTGTATATGACATAAAGCTTCATGGAGGACTGCGCTCGTATGAAGTGATACATACGGCTAGCATCCAGGTTCATCATAGCCATGACACTGCATATTATAATGGCCCCCTGAAGCAGATCGGCTTTATGGTAAGACGTCAGGTTGGACGGGACCGACTTCGTCCTACGATGTCGGATATGGGCTGGTCTGGGCATCGGATGCTTGGGCGGATGGAAGACCCCATTGCCATTCAGGCGCGAGTGTTCTGGGTGTATGGATGGCGCTGCGGTGGTGGCTTCAGAGACGGCGCGATGTCTCGCTGTGCCATTATGTACTGTTCCCAGGGTGCTATCTCTAGCGTGACTTTGACTGCTCTCGGCTTCGGCAGGCTTCAAGTTGCTGTCGACTCGGGCTCGTGACAGGGTACGGCCTCTCCCCCTCTGCCATAGACGCCATGTACCTTGCCAGACATAACCGACCACCCATCGAACCTCCTTTCCAAGGACGTATGCCCACCATCTCCCAAGCTCGCCGACAGCAATGATAAAGCGCATGGGAAGGATGGTAAATGTGTAAAGCCAAGCATCCAAACAAGCCATGGCGCCAAAGAACATAATTTGTTCCAGGTAAGGCGGCAGTAGCAGGGCATTCAGGAGGCGCTCGAATTTGACCGCACTAGACTCGTAAGGGTCATCTGCGGAGTGTGCGCTGTGGATGTACAGAGGGCTCGGTCGTTGGCCAGCTAACTCCAACTGCAAATGGGTAGGGAGTGACATGGGCGGTAGAGGTATTGCGGGCATTCTGGGAGACGGCATAGGGTCGGGCCTCTCTTGTCGTTCTTGTCTTTCCTGTCGCTCTTGTCGCTCCTGTTTCGCAGACATGGAGGGCTTTCTAGAAACGGGAGAATGGGAATGGCTATTCGGTATAGTAATGTTAAGAGGAGGAGGCCGTGCGAGCGGGTTGAACGAGTTCCGACGACTGGTGCTCGACGTAGAGAGGGGAGGTCCTGAAGAAGGCCTTCGGTTGATAGGAGGAGAGGAAAGGGTTCGCGAGGAGGTCGGTCGTCTAAAGTCGGCAGCAGTCCGAGGAGGATCCTGAATAGCCTCACGGCTACCTTCGGGCTGAATAGGCCCGCCGTTCTCATTCTCGGCAGCTGCCGAAAGAAGGCTAGCCTGCAGTTGCTCGGCCAAGGAAGGGCGCGAGGCAGCTTCAACTGCGCCGGCAGACATGGGATATTCGGCGCCGCTCGGTTTGCGCTGCAGCGGAACGAGGGCAACGGGCAAGGAGTCGGGTGACGAGGTCAAAGCTTGCATTTGCGAGGCAGAGAGCTTCCGGACGGCAGACTGGGTACGTGGCTTGGACACAGTAGCATCGGTGGCCTTCTTTGCGTTGACGGGCAGCTCGGGAGGTTCGGAAATGGCAGACGAGGACGAGTGACTGTCGAGGCTAGAGGTGGAGGTGTCATCGGACGAGGCGGAATGTCTGTTGGTGCTCAGGCAGATGTCGGGGTTGGCATGTTGGTCGTACTTAAATTGGGAAGTGACGGGAGTTGCCGTCGTGATCTCGAAGGCCGGGAAGGGATCAGTTGTTGGCGGTGGTGTCGGTGTCTGTGTGGGCGGTGATGGAGGTGATGATAATGGGGGTGGTGCTTGTGGTTGTGGTTGTGTGGTGGTGAATGTGGTGAAGCCGCCCTGCTTTGTCTTCACCGCATAGTTCTTTTCTTTTCCTTCTTCTCCTTCTCCTTCCCCTTCTCCTTCCTCCTCGTTTCCCAATTCTCTTTTCCTCAGCAGACTTCGCCCGGCTCTTTCGTCACTCCCTTCGTCCCGTAACCGCAGTCCCACATGATCGTCCACCTCTCCGGCCGTGGAGGTTTTCATCGTTGGTTCGCGCATTATGGAGCAGACGGCCTCTGCGACAGACCCATTCTCTTCGGACGCACACTAGGTACCTGTGCACGCAGTTCCAAGTTATTAGATAAGTTGCGGATGCATTGATGTATTACTATGGAGTTTTCTCTGGTCGGTGTTTTATTTGGTTCCTGGTAATTAACACGGAGCGATGCGTCGGAATGTATAAGTTGTAAGTTCCCGCCTCAGGCAGTAGGTTATTTAAAAAGGTTAAGTTATGTAAGAGGCCAAGTATTGATGGATCCTCGAGTCGAGTCTACAGTACCTAACCCACCGATAAAGAACCGAGTGCATGCATCAATCAGTATACACAATACGTGCATAATCTGCGTAAAGGTTTTGCATTGGATAGGTAATGCAGGCACTATGCATGCCATCGCCCTATATGTAGGTACGCTCTATCCCTACCTCTTTATGTAACATTAAACCTCGATGACTTTCATCGAGGCTGTTACTAGATATGGACAGAAATGAGAAGAAAACAGAAATCAATGTACTTCAATATTGTATCAATATATGTTTCAATAGTACATACATAGGTATAGGCCAACCTAACCTAAGGTATCAATAGTATCCTTTTGTAGGTAAATTGTCAATTGCATAAGTGTAGTGTAAGTGTGCGCATCAATTGCCTGGGTACTTGCTCAGTTGTATAACTCAGTTGTAGGGAGTCAATATAAATTTTCTAGTTATCAAATGTGTGGTTGGTCTGGTATGTTTTTAGTTATTGAAACAGTTGACTATGTTAGCCTTGACCTATCTAGCAGCTCTAGGTATGTTTTCTGCTCAACCAAAATCAATATACCAGACTCTTGCATTGCCCATATCTAGTTGTTTTCTCCAACCCTTGCATTCATAGACTCTGCATGAGCAAATGATTTCACTCCTACATGTACTTGATCAATAACTAATAGGCGAATCCGAGTGCGAGCTGAAATGCCGCCATCCTTCTTTTCTTAGGTGTGGAGCCCCGATTCCGACTGAACCAATTGCTATGTAGTTCGTTCCCGTATACTCTCCCCCCTTGATATCTCCGGGTGTGAGTATTCAGCTCCCAGCCCCGATCGAAGGAAAACACCACTCGAACAATCCTATTCCTAACAAGCTTCTCTCCTTCAAGGGTGTCTCCACAGCCAGAATTGGCTCGTCTCTTCCTCCAGCCCTGCATAATAGTCACCTTGATCCTACTTACACGTCAAGCTCTAATACACAACTCACGCCGGAGTCTTAGCATGGGCTTTCTCAGATACCTACCATCAATGTCTATCATGGCTTCCAGAGTTACCTTGCATATAGCTCAGCCTCGGTTCTGGGGCAAGACAGTAGGTGAGATCTCTGGAACCTTTCCCAGCAGCCTTAGTCCACCCGTGTATATGTAATATGGGTTAGCCACTGCTCGGATAGGTAGGAGGAATCAACTCAGTTGATCCCTCATATCAAGTCGAATAAATCAGACATACAATGTTCTTCCAAGCAAGTGTTGTCAAGGGCTTATTGCCAGTCCTCTTAGCTGGTAATGTCGTCCTAGCTGCCCTCGACGGGCAATGCCCCCCTTTAGGATCAGTGCTACCCGCGCCGACCAGCCCCTCGACCCATGATGCTCTTCAGTCCGCTGCAGCAGTCATCAAGACTGTCTTCCAGGAGACGACTTCGGCGTTGAATACCACAGGTATCTCACTCTCGGTCAAGTCAATACACGAAAGCAGTCCTCTACTAGACCTCCACTATACGCCACCGAGCCTCAATACGTCGGGCACTACCAGTATCGATGCTCAAACAATCTATCGTGTCGGGAGCATATCGAAAATATTCCCTATACTCGCTCTTCTGACCCAGAAGTCGGTTCGGCTGGACGATCCCATCACGAAATACGTCCCCGAGCTACTTCAGCTTAAGGGGGAAACCGACGAGGTCAACGACATCACGACAGTGCAATGGGAACATGTAACCCTTGGTACCCTGGCATCGCACATGAGTGGCATCGGCTCAGACCGTACGTAATTAAATCTTTCCATTCTGAAATCCGGAGCTTTACTAATGATATATAGTGGTATCCGACCTAGCCAGTGTTCCAGCCAACTGGACACAACTTGGACTTCCCGTGCTAGGCGATGAATCCAAGACCGGATGTGCTGGCGTCCTCGGGTTGCCAAGCTGCAACCGAACAGAGTTCTTCAGGGACTTCGGCAAGCGTTACCCGGTCTTTGCCCCGTTCAGCCCCAATGCAGTCTACTCGAACGGCGCAAGTTCCATCCTCGGCTTTGCTGTCGAGGCGATTACCAATATGACATACGATAACTTCATCCACCAGTCGATACTGGCGCCCCTGGGCATGACCAACACATCAATCTTCAAACCCACCAGCCAACAACGCTTGGGGATTCATTCCGGCCGGGAGCACGTGGTGGGGCGATAGTCTTGGATACGAAGACATGTGAGTACTGCTTAGGCGCGCGATCAGTTTTTTTTAAAGGTCTACGTTATATATATACTAACATTACCATAGCGCCGGTGGCTTCTACTCGAACACGGCCGACCTCCTGGCCCTCGGTTCGGGCATTCTCGCGCACCGGCTCATCGACGCCGTCACGACGCGCAAGTGGATGAAGCCCGTCACGTCCACGTCGTCCGCGGGGCTGCTGCTCGGCGGGCCCTGGGGAGATCCTGCGGTCGGACAACGTGACCAAGGACCGGCGGCTCGTCGAGTTCTACACCAAGTCCGGCAACATCGACGCGTACAACAGCATGCTGGCGCTGGTCCCCGACTACGACCTCGTCCTCGCCATCCTCACGGGCGGCGGCGAGTCGTCGTCCAGCCTCGTCGAGTTCGGCCCTCACCGCCGCCGTCCGGGCGCTGCTCCCCGCGGTCGAGGACGCGGGCAAGGCCGAGGCCGCCGACCGCGCGACCAACTCGAGCGTCACGCTGGCCGCGGACGACGACGACGACGACGACGCGCCGGCCTCGCCGTGTCGGGCTGGGCCGTCAACGGCGTGGACGTGGTCGCGAACTACGCCAGCTTCGCGGCGCTCTCGAGCGGCCTCGCCGTCTCGGCGCGCCTGTACCCGACGGGGCTAGCAGCAGGCGGCCGGACGGCGTGGCGGGCCGTGTTCGACGTCGGCACGCCCGCGCAGCTCGCCGAGAAGGACGCCAGCGCCTGCTGGGCCAAGTCGAGCTGCCACACGTGGGCCAGCGTGGACCGCCTCGTCTACGGGTTCCGGTCCATGGACGAGTTCGTATTCGACGTCGGCGACGACGACGGGACGGCGGGGAGCCTGGACCTGAGGGCCTTCCACGTCAGGCTCAAGAGGGAGTCCTAGCGCCTAGATGTCAGCGGTAGATAATAGCTTCTTTTTTCGGTGGGTTTTTTTTTTCATTCTCTCTTTTCATTTTTATCTGTAAATAATTTCACTTCGTGTGATGGTAGATGGGAGTAATGATAATACGCAAATTATGAAAACTCGGTGGTCCTGCAGCGTAAACTCGCTATGTCATAATTTATCATATATGACCCCTTAAAGAATGTTAACCCGGCGAAGCAAACCAGACAGCACGAACTAGGAAACGGATAGTACAAAAACACCATGTATACCTACAATGTTTTAAGCCTGATGTTGGGTGGTGTTGAGCCGTGGTGAGTTGTCGGGGAGATTTTTATTCTTATTTTTATATAATCCCGTTAGATTTGAGATATGATTTGGCATACTAGCAAGATCATAGGCCCTTCGCCATCTATCTCATGCTGCCAACTTAGCATGAAGTTGTCGCTTATTTTGTGGTTGTTGCTAAGTCACAATACTTCAATTGTTTTGATCACCTGTGGTGGCTATACTCTGAATTCGAAGTCACTTCTACATTGCTATTAGCAGTGGCAAGAAAATATGGAGTTATACATACTAACTCATATGTTAAAATTTTATTGATCCTCGTGGTTAGGGTGCCGACTGATGATTCACACGTCGAGCAGCTCTGTACCCCCTATTCTGGAATGATGATCATGAAGGTGGTTACTGGCGGAATGCGTCTTAAGAGGCGAGCAAAGCTTCTTTCAATAAGTTTTTAGCGATTATCAAATTCAAAGGTACAGGAAAATACGAGATGTATTCATTGACACGCCTAAGAGAGTTCACCACATAGAAAGGGGGTTCAGTGGGGAGTTGAGGACGCGATAGATAATGGAATTTAGGTAATTACCCGGAGGACTCGGAAATTGCTGGTGCTGGTGTTTTTTGGTTATAGGTTTGAGTGAATCCCAACTAGATGCCTCATGAAGATGGGCTGTAAAGTGAGCTCATGGATCACTCGAGGCACCGATCACATCGCCTATCCACCCATTCCCATCACATGCTGTAAGGCATTTAGGGGGAAAGATTCGGCCGTGATTAAATTCTCATGAAATAACGACCACTATTCTCCAAGAATTCGTCTTCTTTACAGAATGTATCTTTTTGCGTTCTCCGGATCATGGCAATCTCTATGGTTGGGTAGGAGTAAGAGGTGTTTATATCGTGAGCATCTAACGCTCGGCGCGCGGATCGCGCCGCATCTATGCTTGTAATTTCGCCCATTTTCACACTCTCCTCGTGGCCAGATTGTCCCAAGGACCCTACCAAGTTGTAAGGTTCTAGACGTTTACTATATTTGATATATAGTAGGTATGCGCATTTCGTAAGGCCTTGAACTCCACCTGTCCCATTGCAGGTGCCCATGGTAACTCATTGACAGGTTAAACCAATTCCAGAAATCAATATAGTACACCTCTTTGCCTTTGTCGGCACTACCCAAACGCCATGCTAATGCAACCAAGACAAAACATCACGCACGTGGGCTCAAGCTCTGTGCACCGAGAACCTCACCCTTCTCAGAGTGTCATCGACACCGTCAGGGTTGCCGCCCTCCTTTTCTAGGGGATCTAGAATCGCCCGCCAGGAAGTTCCTGTAAGCTTTCCCACTTCGTCCCAGAGTGCCTGCCAGGTTTCCTGGTCATGTAGGTATCTTCTGTCCCCGTTCGGTCCTTTCCTCTCACCAGGCATGGTGGTGCCTACTTGACGCCCGAAGATCATAACGTCGTGGTCGGCCGGGTTTAGAAATCGCACCATCCGTTCCGCAGCTCGAAGCTGGTCCTCCCAGGCGAATAGGTGGAAGAAGCTCGTTGCATGTATGATGTTCATCATTCCATCAAGCGCTCCTAATGTCTCGTCTCCAGCACCCGCCTCCCCGGGCTTTAAGAGGTCACCCGCGATCAGCGTGGCCTTTAATTTCCCCTTATCTCTAAATAGCTCATATCCAAGGTCCAGAAAACGGGGCTCCACGTCTATGCCGTACAATTTGGTCGAATCCACGCCGTCAAATGCGAGTTGTCTTATCATCTGTCCCACGCAGCATCCCAGGTCTAGAAGCCTGGCTGTGGGTTTCGGTAGTAAGAGACGTCGGAGTGCTGCATGGTAGAAAGGGTCTGACGTGAACCCGAGCGAGAGAAAACGAAAATGCCCGACAAAGACGTGAGGGTGGATCTCCCACAGTCTATCCCGCTGTTGGATGGTCAGTATAAGTCTTGAGCACTGAAATTTTACATGCCGGGGTCAAGCACGCGATCTTGCCGTACCACTTGGTGTATGTGCCTGTCCACGTCCTTGCCGCGTATGCCGCTGTACTTCTCCAGAAGCTTCCTGACTGGTAGGATGTCCGCAGGGAGAGTATCGATGTAGATCTTGCCTCTCAGGACGGCATCGTGCGATTCGTGGATGTCATCGGCCACCATGTTCTTGCAGCGACTGGGCGGGCGCAGGGATGAAAGCATCAGCTTGGTGCGTCTGCTCGCGACGCCCATTTCGTCCAATTGGCCGGCTTCTGGCCTCCCTGCATCCGGGTAGCTGGAATTCGGTGAATAATCCGAGTAGCACAAGTAGAGGCAGCTCGTCGGCTCGTCAGCTCGTCAGCTCATCAGCTCGTCACCAAAGCTAGAACCCTGGAGCTCAAAGGTAGGAAACGAAACAGCAAGAATGGACGGCTGAGAAGCTGATGTGAGAGGATTTAGATGCATGACCCATGGGTAGATGAAACCTTATATATATAAATAAACAAGGCTGGTGGCCGGGAGCCTCATCTACCGATCTTGCTTTCCTCAAGCCTGTCAAGCCCGTCGAGCATATCTTTTAATTCCACCATTAAATTCGGCAGGGACAACGTATGGATTTTCTTGCTCCACTGCTCGAACCCCATCCGTAGCGCATTCACGCAACAGACACCCATCAAGCATGGGTTTGAGCACAAGCGAACCAATCGAGGTAACCTAGAATAAAGTCCCGTGGCAACTTGCGAGATATCTCCCAGTCTTGCCTTTCCATGTGAGACCGAGACATACCTAATTTAATTTATTATAGCACTGCTTATTGTGTGCATTTCAGGGGGGGAGGGGGCGATGAGAATGTACATACATATTGCGGGAGCTTGGCTCTCCTGATCTCTCATTTGATACAGACATATACACTAGTAAAGCCGTTTTCTCCCCTGACAACCTGTCTAGTATAAGTTAAAAGGGGTGATCACCGTTATGATATATACGACTAGTAATGTAAGTGCCCGCAGACCGTTTGTTCGGTCTATAACGGATGCAACATCAAGTATATCTATATGCAGTGTACTATCTGATCGGACCAAGGGAAACACACAACCAACAAGGCCAACAACAGCAAATTCGTTGCCGCCGGCCCCTCCCCTGAGCGACTACGGAACCCTCCCGTCTCGGCTGTCTCCTCATAGCCCGGCACGATAGGTTGTTTCTGATAAAATTAAAAGTCTCGGTATGGCCGAATCAGAACTCGACTCTGAGAATTAATACCCGAGAGCTGGCTGGGATTCTTCAGCTATTCAAGCAGCCCTAGCTACAGTAGTCTAGCGTGAATTTCGGGCTGTCCCGGGCGTCGGCATACAAGCCCGTAAAAAGTTGGCAGGACTGTCTTGGCTGCCATGGCGTACCGCTGATCGATCTAGGTAGTGTATCTGATGTGTCGCTAGTGTAGCTCTAGTTTGCATAAAGCGAGCCTGCATATCAGTCACCACCATCGAGACACGGATAACTGAAACTCGTGATAGGATATGGTGTAGTCTATATATATAATATTCTATAAGACAGACTCCTTCCCCGAGGAAGCGAAAGAGAGACACTTTGCAACCCGCAACAAGTGAAGAAGAGATTTTGTCTCGCAGACGTATGATCACGTCAGGGTTCCACTGGCGCTATTCTTAGAAATACAGAGGCTCTAGACGCCGTTCGATATATTCTAGAAGCGCTCAATTACTTAATCTGGGTTGTTCTAGGCTCACCGAGAGGCGACAGTGCGCCTGGCAACACTGACCACCGCGGAGGCAGATCCGAATGGTTCACCTTGATCGTAAAATAGATTCCACTTGCCGCCACAGATTAGATGCCCATATAACCACGAGAGGGGGTCACAGTCAAAACGGAGAGGGAGGGGGGAGAAGAATCCAAATAGTACCCGGTATCGAAAAGCGCACATTCAGATCATCCTGTGCCAGCCAGCCCCCTCGAGAACCCGAACTATCGGCTCAAACAACATTAGACGTGACCCAGAACCCGCGCGGGATGAATGTGGATTGATTAATTTGGATATCCGACCTCCGCGTTACCGACACGAAGGGGAGAGATCTACAGGGATCTCGCCAGGAGACAAGCAGAATTTATGTATGTGTCCGTTCCGTCGTCTAGGTACTCCACTACCTACGTACATACATACGTACTGCGAATTCTAGCCATTATATGAGGGTCGGCATGATAAAGAAGGGTTCAAAAACTATTCACCAGTGGAAATATCTAATACGAGTACCTAGGGAATCTCGTAAGACGGGCCATGTAGGTGCGTTTACCAACATACATACCTACCTACCCTTTAGCTACTAGCATAGGAGGGCCATAGCCAGTTATCTATCTAACATGATGTACGACGGCGATGAATATACGGAATAGAGCTTGCTCTCTTAAGAGGGTATGTATGACGATGGACGAGTCGATTCACAGCAGCTATTCTGCGTCTACGAGCGCAGTCGTAAGGCTTGCCCAGGCCAACGTCTTTTCTCAGCCATAATAGTGACGCGAGACGAATATTCCTCAACCTAGATCCTTGCGCCAACATCAACTCTGGGGGGGGGTTTGGCGCGGCGGCACATTTGCTGATTTGCGTTGGAATACTGCTATTCATACGCTGGACTAAACATGAGGTTTTAAAACACCAGTATATTCGATTCCTTCGTCTCTATGTACCATCGTACTATAGCCTGTTCGACCAATTCCAACCAAATACCACAGCCCTCGTCCTTCTTGGTACAAGGGGGGTAAGTACCTACCTAGTCTGCCCGACTTCCATCTCCAAAAGCGCAGACCCCCCTGACCCTCCACCCTTTTACTCGACAGCCCGCCACCTCTGCTCTAAAAAGCTGCACCGTGGCCAAGACGCCCGCCGTCACAGCCAGCGCCTCCTGCCCGTACGCCGCGCCCTGCCGCAGCTGACCGGCGTTAATGTAGTGGGAGCTCATGACGTTGAGGAAGCGCTGGCGCTCGAGGGCGGCGCGCTGCTGGGCCAGGATGCGGCGGATCGGCGGCACGGTCTCGGCGAAGACGCGCCGCGAACTCGAGCAGCGGCCCCGGACGCGCTGTACAGCTCGCACATAGTCTCAGTCTCGGCCTCGCGCGGCGCCCCGTCCCGCCCCCGCAGCGTCATCTGCTCCGCTAGCAACGGAGCCCCGCGCGAACGAGAGATATGCAATCCGGACACACACACGGCGCACTCGTCCCAGCCGTACCAGCGGCGGCGTCGCGCGGGCAAGGGGGGCAAGGCCGCGTAGACGGTTGGCGTAGGCGTCGAGGGCGCGCGCGTGTAGTACGCCTCGAGGAGGAGGGGGGAGAGGAAGCGCGAGGCTGAGGCAGCAGCAGCGCGGGGTCGCTGTGTCGTTAAGGGGGGGGGGGAGGCGGGGGAGATGGGCTTGCGCGCGAGGAAGCGCGAACACGCCGAGGGGCTCGGCGATGCCGGCGTGGCAGGGGCGCCGCAGATGCCGAACTCGGTGCGGGTCTGACGGCAGCGTTGTGTACCAGGTGCCGCCGGCGATTGCCCTCGTCGGCGCCGGGCTTCTCGCGGTTAAGCTTGAACACGGAGAAGTCCCTGACGTCGTGCGCGCGCGCCATGGCGAGCTTGATGTTTGAGCACGCTCATGCCTAGTGCTTGGTCGACTGCCGGAGACCCGGGGATATCGCCCACTTGGGCTCCTCGCGCCCGTGTGGATGACCTGGTCGCAGTATCAGGCTGCGCAGAGGATGAGGCCACTCCGGCCCGGCTACCGGGACGAACCAGTTTTTTCCCCGTACGTGGCTACCTTCTGCCTCTGAGGACACGGGCTCATGGGCATGCGCGCCTTCGCTTCCGTAACGAACCCGGTCCAATCGTTTTGTATATTTACCCTTGGTTTCGTATTCCTTTTGTACAAATGGGATCGCGATATCACAAGCCCACGTATCGCCAGCCCGGTTGTGGGAGACTAGGCTCAAATAAGGTGGCGAATTGGTTGTTAACAAGATGGTCCTCGTAGCAGGCCTGGCAAGATACGAGGCCTGGAATAGCGTTTGATCTGGGAGTTACCACTTGATACCCACGTCATCACCCTTCACTCCGCCCACACCCTTACAGTCCGGGATCAAGGACCGGAATCGCACCCACTCCAGTACCGGCTGTAGGGAGCCAGACCGTACGGCATCCTTGAATAGATAGTCTTGCATCTGGGGTTTGCTAAACCTACAGTGACGTGGCTTACCATCGTTCGACCTCTCTCTCACGAAGTCATCCCGGGACCTAGTCCCGTATATGCGGTTGGCGTAGCATCTTGAACAGACAGGGAAGTCTGGAGCTTCCGGATGCCGGTACCAGTCTGTCTCAAAGGTCATAGGGGTATCGATATATGAGGTGGCAGCAAATGGCGTCCGCCCCAATGTCGTGTGCGACTCGGTATAGCCCTGCCGGCTAACACCGCTAGTAGACCGTTCATCAGTGGCAGGAGGTGGAAGTGGAGGCGGAGGCGGCACTGAGAAGGCCACTTGTTCGGTAGACGGAGTGGTACTCGTCTTAGGGCTCGTATGAGACACCGGAGGGACTGACGATTCTGAACCCACATTCAAAGACTGGAACGATGTGATCAGAACCTCCGGGGATGGCTGGTCTGACGTAGGGGGGGGCTAGAGTAACGAGATGACGGGGTTTCGGCCGCTGGGCTATAGTGCACCGATGAAGCGGGGGTCGGTAGAGCCTCCGCCGGTTTATTTAAAGGGGTATAAGCTGGAGGAGGGGACTCTGGTGTTGGGGTTTGGTGCACAACGTGCTCAGGTGAGGGCGCTGTATCATGTGGCCTAATGTGAATGCTGCCTGGGGCCGGCAATGCAGGCTTGTATAGGGGGCTATCGATACATTGTATACGTCAAGACTTCGAGGAGGCGGGCCTGGGGGAGGAGGAGGGAAGCTTGTCGCTCCATTAGGAGTGTGTCCACCAGTGCTCCAAGGAGGCTGCTCTGCAGGACTATAATACGATGCTGCACCTGGGATGTTCTGCTGTTGCTGCTGGGGACGTGGAGGTAAGGGAGAAGAATACGTTGGCGCTGTAGATCCTGGTGGAGGCAACTGGAGGCCCATAGAAGCCTGTCCGCTCGGAGTAAGTGGCGTATACGTTACAGACTGAGATCTACTCGAAACATCATCACTATGCATTCTAGGATTAATCTCAAAGCCGGGTGGCCTTGGGGGAATAGGCGGAGGCGGACTGCTCATACTCGGAGACAGGCCGAGGTCCCCGAGGAGGCGGCCCCGGTGGAGGCGGCGGGAAGTTCCCCATGCTTGATGTTCGTACGGGCTCAGGGGAACATCTGATCCTGGCCTTGGACTCCGAGGTGGGAGTGGCGGGGGATGTGAGCCGAAGGATGACATTGTCTTCTTAGTTTCTTTCCCAGCCTTCTAACATCCACCAAGGAATCGGTATGTTCGAGGCGGCTTAGTCATATGTATGAAAGAGCATGCGACACGATCCAAATTAGGTGTGTATGTACGTCCGTCGTTTGGATTAGTTCTTTTGCGTCTCTCATTAGTAGGAATACGTGCCGCAGCCATACGACGTAGCACGACACGTCGTGGCAGTTGGGTATGTTCTTACGAGTCGCAAAAGAACAAGATAATACTGTTTCTCACCAACCAAACCAGACCGACCTTTTTGAATTCCCGCATCATTGCCACCGTAAACAGTTTACCTAGGTAATGTTTTTTCAGCTTTGTCCCATACCACCTGTGTCTCGACGCTATCGAGCTTGGCAAGAGTATGGAGAATAATCTACCACGAGAGCTGAGTGAGAACAGACGGCGCCTTATTTTTAGTAGCAGCACGCTCGCATTCAGCTCGACTGTTCTAGCCTACGTGCAGTCGTAGCATGTCACTACCTGAGCTTGACGTGACGAGGCCGTCTCGATATCCATCCACGATAGTCGAGCAACACATGGCGAACTATGGGGTAGGTTTCGCCCCCCTTTCACCTAACTATAAGTCCTTCCGATCCTGTCGCTACCTGTACCGTACCATGTTGAAGTGGGTTACAATCTCAACCGGGTGTTGGTTGCTGTTGTTAGTGAACATGACCGAATGGCGCGACACACGACGCTACTCTATCCCAGTCGAACCAACCAAAACCTAGTTAATGCAGATTATTATGCCAGTTCCATCTCGATTTGTAAACTGTGGCTGCGAGAAGTGCTCCCGTGTCAACGCCGAGTTGAAGGAATGCTTGCTCACCTGGACACCCTTCGTATGGCAATAAATGAGGCAAAGGTGACAGTGCGTAAGAGCCGCCAATGCCAATGATGATGACCACAGCAACTTATGTAATATGTGTATATTAGCCTGAGTTATTCTAGTCCAAGGGTGCTATTCTCGAAACGAATGCGCATTATTGGGGGCAGGCAACTGAGACCTAGGTTAGTTAGCATAGGCGGCATTGATGTATATCCATAGAACAGAGATCAGCTCGCGGGACCGGGTTAGAACCAGCCAATGTGACCTCGGCTCTGAATGGATCACAAAAGACTGCTGCATATATTCTCATGAGTTGCCCTTAATGATCACCCGATCAGCTGGAGAACCGCTAAATGAGCTCCACGCTCGTCTCACAACGAAGGACCGTGGACTGCAATGTGCAGTTGAGTACCTACATAGAGGCGACTCAAATACCTACCTAGACGCGGGTCTACAAAGCGGTTGCATATGACCGAATTCCCGAGAAAGCCAGGATAGTCGCCCCCCCCCCCCCCTCACTGTACCGCGGTAGTATAGTGTACTAAATGGTATACTGGGTTAAACTAGGAGTATCTGCCTACATATGTAGATATCCCCATTCCCTCCCCCACCAAGTCGCCAAGGGGCCCAAGGGTGGTCCTTAATCGGCGGATGATGCGCAAACCTGCTCTACAGCTGCAGTGTGACAAATGAGAGGCTAGGTAGTTTTTATTTATTTTTTCTAAAATTCCCTTCTTCTCCCTTTTAGTCCCTGGGAATGATACTATAGTGAGGGGAAATAGAGAGAAAAAAGAAATAAACTGCTCTCAACCGCATGGAGCCTACCTAGCTTGTTGGTTGCGATGAGAAATTTATATAATAGGAGTAACCGGGGGGGGGAGGGGGAAGGAAGTTCGGGGATTGAGCTCGCGATGGGAGATGGAACATAATATCAACCCCGTTCTCCAAGGTAGTAACAGTCTCGAACTTGGAGGCTCTTACGGTTCGAATCACAATATTGGTCACATCCCGGGTCTTTGGTACCACATCGGCCTTCAACCACGGAATTTTGACCAAACCTGCGCGTGGCGGCTCCCGATAGAGACTTCACCTACGACGCACTAGCAGAGGCCACCCCGAGGAGCAAACCCGGCATCATTCAAACTCAACGACGCGTAGAGAGACATCCTGTTATGAGATAAAGCTGCTCGTGGTTTGGCCGAGATGCATGTGTCACCGAGTCGGAATCTGCCCAAGTCATCAGTGACGTGTCTATATCCCTACCTAACCTATCTTCCAAGTTACCTACTCAGGTTGCGGGTGAATGAGCAGTTTGTGTTGGTTAGTGTGTATGTATGTATCAATATGTACATATCAATATCGATCCAGGATCCTTCTTCTGGCGTACCCGCCAACATTGTGGATGTCTGTCGGCCTGCATTTTCGCGTGAAGTGCGGCAATGAAGAAGTTGTCACAGGTCCCCTAAGTCAAGTCAAGTCTGTAAGTGGTTTCCGGCTTGGGTACAGTACATTAAATTTGGAAATTATTTGAGTTGTAAGTTCCGAGATCGACTGAATTGACAGATGCGCTGTGACGATGTGATGAATCCATCGGAATTTGGCTGCCCCTACGGGTATCTGCCCTCCTGATTAGGCAACCGGTGATTATCTTACCGACATGATCATCGCTGGGCCGTATATACAAATTATTAATTTTTTTTTGTCTTTTAGCAGGATGGTTTAGGTAGGTCATATTCTATTATAGGTACCTAGGTTAGGTTGAATATTATATGACATACCTGGGTTACCTAGGTAATTATAAGAAATCCGGATATCAAGTTGACAGAATAATGTATCAAAGGAGTCGTAGAACATTGGTCAAGAAAAGAAGAGGAAAAGAAGAAAAAAGAACAAAACAAGGCGGTGGCGCATCGGTAAAGTCTACTTCCTTCCCTTCCTACTAGATCTGATCCGATCGTGAGAGTCATGTTCTTGAATTATAGCGGGTTTCCGCCTCCGCACAGACTACCAGGGCATGCTGGGAATGCATATGGGAGAAGAGGGCGGCTGTCTAAAAAAGGAAGAAGAAAAGTCCCACGTGCTTTTTTTCCCCCTTTCTGTGAGCCGCTATCATGGCCAACGGAGAATAGTCAGATAAAATGCTTCATCGTTGAATGATATTATGCTATGTAAGTTCTTGCAATACTAGTAAAGAATAGGGGGTGTTTCAGGGGGGAGAAGCTGGTAGAGAAGGGGGGAAATATGGAAGGGAACCTAGATACCTAACCTTATTTCATGGCTTATGGAATATTCAAAGGGAAGCTTCAATGTTGTACCCGAAAAGAAGCGCTTTTCCCCTCGAGTTTACTATTTATGTAAATAGAGGATACTATCTGGTTTTAAAATAGAGAGTATGTAAGTATGCAGGTTGTTGCATTGCAGCCAGGCTGTGTCTGTCTTTGTGGATATGTACTAATATGCATCAGAGTATCAGAAAGTCTGTATACACTACCTCCTTCATATCGTTGTTATGTACATAGGTATGAAGAACTCGGGGGAGGTTGGGCCACTTAACGCGTCAACTGCATTCGAAGGATGTGCTAGCTTGCACTCGCCATTCAATTAGCCCCTATTAACAACGCGGTCATTTGTCCACCTGTGTGAGTACTTACCTAGACTAGTGTAGGCGCTAAACATGACTTGGTATCGAAGGCGCTACAATCTGTGTCATCCTTCTCACCTGTGCCTTCTCCTGTGCCTTACATGGTACAAGGAGGAAGTATCAAATGTATCGATAGGTAACGAAAAGATACTTGGGTAGTGTACTTTGTGTTTAGGCGGGGACAAAACAACAGACCTAAGTTTAGCGCACGCTGAGGTACATCAATCAAGGTGCCTAGGTACTGTACTATTCTTATGGTTAGGCAGGCTAGCCCACCCCCTCCCTTCAATTTCTTAGGTATTCAGTCTACCTACCTACATACCTACCCTCTTACCTAAATATCTTCTGTACCTAATCCAAAGAATCATCTTTCACCACCACCACACCATCTCATCATTCTCCCGTTATCACCAAGGAGTAAGAGGAGAAAAAAAAAGCCTTGCCCCTCCCTCGTAAAGTCAGAACGAAAAAAAGAAATTCGCCCTAAGGATAATCAACTCACGGCTAATACGCTCAGCTAACTTAAAAAGGCTTTTTTTTATATCCTTTTTATTTCTTCCCTTCTTTTCCCATTACAAAGTGATACCCTCTTCCTGTGTTAATGTTTTCCTCATAGACACGACACGCTATCACGACTTTTACACGTCTTGTTTTTTTCATACTCGGTTTTTTTTCCTCAACTCCTCCCCTTCTCATTTTTCCCTGTCGGCGTTGTTTTGTCATAGTGCCGCCACTGCCCCCCGGTTCTACTCGACCAACCAACCGACCAACCGACCAACCAACCCTTCATCCACATCCCCATCCCCATCCACACCCACATCCACGCCCACATCCGCCCTCTCAATCATTCAACCATCTTTATTCCATCCACCCGCCTGCTGCCTACTACACTATAAGCTACCACCATCACCACCACCATAACCTCCTCCTCCTCCTCCACCATCACCACCACCACCACTACTACCGACACTACCACCATTTCTACTGCTACTCAACTTCATCCTCGATCCTCGCCGACTCTCCCCAGGTGCAGTGTGTGGGATACATGATTTCCTGTGCAGCCATCTGGTTCCGGTGATCCTCACGCAGTGCTATCTATAATGGGCACGTCTGCGCGGTCGCCCGACGACAGGATGGACTCCCGGGTGGATTCCCGAGTGGACTCTAGGATGGAATCTAGGAGGCCCCGTTCTAGCCAAACAACCGTGTCAGTCAACTTCGACGAGCCCGGCTCCCATTCGCCTCACCCTCGCATCAAGTTTGGCCTTGCAGAATGTATCGAGACGAAGACGGTGACCACGACAACCACCACCAAGAGATCGTATCCGCCTCTCTTCGTCAGGGAGTCCCGGCCCTTATTGTCTCTCGACACTAAGGAATTCCCCCTGGCTCAGAAGCCAACCCCTCCCGAACTAGCCAGCTTCACATTCAATGTCGATCACCACGGCATGATTGACTGGCCTGCTGACGACGACGATGAAAACGTTGACCGACAAGACGTATGTTTCTTCTCTCCTGCCATGATATACCCTCATGCCATCCTCCCTCCGTCTCCCCCCCTGTTTTACTGACCAGCAACGCCACATTCCAGTCTCTGCTGCAATCCGCTAGTGATGAATCCAGCCAGGAGTTTAAGACAGAGCCTGCCTTTGATATTTCCCACGTTGAGCCTCGCCGGCATCTCTCCAGAAGTCATTTGCAACTGTCGTCGACACGAAGAGCCCAGAAGATGGCTTCCCGGTCAGCCTCGCCTATGGTCAACAGTGCCGTGAAGAAGCACTCGCATCGCTCGTCTGCCCGCTCCCGTGCCCCGATCCTCCCACATGCCGTGTCCGACAAGCTACACCGCGCTTTCGCCCACGGTTCCCGTAGAGACAATGACAACGATGGCGTCAACAGACCGACTAGTGGCTTTCCCATCACCCCCGATGCCACCGACCTTGTCATTTCCACCCATCCGACCCGGCCTCTGAAACTGCGTCGAAGCAACCTCGACTCTTTCGAGACGGCAGAATCCGACCCTACCCAGTCCCAGTCTTTCTTTGACATGTCTAGTCCCTCGGGCAGTGACTCCCATACCGTCTTCAGCAGTAATGTGGCTACTCCCCCCATCACCGACGCAGACGCGGAACCCTTTACCGATGCCGACGAGTCCCTGCAGCAGTCCATCAGAGCACTGCAACATCCGAGACCCATCAATACCATTGCTGCCCAGGATGCCAGCCTCCCGAGTCCGCGTCTGTCCCCGACTCTTCAAGCGTCTCAGCTGCACACTGCGGATCACGATGACGGGGAGGTATCGGACACAGCTCGCGAAGAAAGCCAGAACACCATTGATTATGACCCTGACGCTTCTGCTATCACGGAAATCCCATCGGCTGCTCTCGAACGCTACGATGATTCGCAACAGGAAAGCTATCCCACCATCATGGACAGCCGCTCGATGCTCGAAACCTTCGACGCTATGCCTGCTGAGATGAAGTCCTTCATGATGTACCAATTTCTTCGCCGCTGTTCCAGAAAGACTCTACATTTAGTTGCTGACGTCGTTAACCCGGCACTCAAATGTGACATTCTTAAGGACCTGCCTTTAGAGCTGACCCTACATATTCTCTCGTACCTAGATCACCGCGACCTCTGTCGTGCCGCCCAGGTTTCGAAGCACTGGCGAAGTATCATTGATAGTAATGAGACAGGCTGGAAGGACCTCTTTGATAATGATGGCTTTGTTTTGGCCCCCGGTGAGCTTGACAGGGCTATCAAAGAAGGTTGGGGCTGGCAGGATCCTGTTGGGCCTGAGGGATGCGAACGCGACTACAGCTTACAGAATCGACTATCATCGACCGAGACCGAATTACGCTCTGCTTCGAAGCCTGATCCACCGCCTCAGAAATTGCGATCCTCCAAGCGGAAGAGAGCTCTGAACAACTTTGGCTCTGAGAGATCAAAGCGGCGTGCGAGTGCCCAAGACAACGTGAAGGATGAGCGGACATTCACAGGTAGCAAGACTCACAAGTCTGAAGGCCCGATTTCGGCTGCTAACGCTGCTGCTCTCGCTGTGCCTGATCCCCACATCGGCCTTCCGAGTCTGAGGAAATTGCATCTCTTCAAGTCGTTATATAGACGCCACTACATGATTCGCAAGAGCTGGACCAGTGGCAAGGTGAAGCCCGGTCATGTTGCCTTTGCCGCACACCCAAGACATGTCATTACCTGCCTACAGTTCGACGAAGACAAGATCATTACTGGTAGTGATGATATGCTCATCCACGTCTATGACACTAAGACTGGCAAGCTACGCCGACGTCTGGAGGGGCATGAAGGTGGTGTATGGGCTCTTCAATACGAGGGCAACATGCTTGTGTCTGGCTCGACGGATCGCTCGGTTCGAGTATGGGATATCGAGAAGGGCTTGTGCACGCAGGTTTTCTATGGACATACTAGTACTGTCCGATGCCTGCAAATTTTAATGCCGACGAAGACTGGAAAGGTTGAGAATGGACAGGCGGTCATGATGCCTCCTAAGCCCCTGATCATTACTGGGTCTCGCGACAGCCAACTGCGTGTTTGGCGTCTCCCTGAAGCAGGTTCTAGAAGATATATTCAGACTGGGCCTCCCGCTAACGACGCCGACTGCCCCTATTTCATTCGCACGCTTCAGGGCCACAGCCACTCCGTACGCGCCATCGCTGCTCACGCTGATACTCTAGTCAGCGGAAGTTACGATAACACCGTCAGAGTATGGCGTATTAGTACTGGGGAGACTGTACATGTCCTGCAAGGACACTCTCAGAAAGTGTACAGTGTTGTTCTAGATGTCGCGCGCAACCGCTGCATATCGGGTTCCATGGATAGTTTTGTGAAGATCTGGGATCTGGACACGGGATCTTGCATTCATACTCTAGAAGGGCATTCCCTACTTGTTGGCCTCCTCGACCTCCGCGACGAGCGCCTAGTCTCGGCCGCAGCAGATAGCACACTGCGTATCTGGGATCCGGAGAGTGGCCGTTGCCAGTCAACTCTCACAGCACATACCGGTGCGATTACATGCTTCCAGCATGATGGGCGGAAGGTTATTAGTGGTAGCGACAGGACCTTGAAGATGTGGGACATACGCTCTGGCGAGTGCATCCAAGACCTGCTTACAGACCTTAGTGGGGTCTGGCAGGTCAGGTTCGATGAGCGACGCTGTGTAGCGGCTGTCCAGCGTGAAAACCTGACATATGTTGAGGTAAGTCCTGACTCCATTTGTTTAGCACATCTACTGTTTTAACGCCTTGCTAACCCTTGTCTTATTAGATTCTTGACTTCGGTGCTGTTCGTGATGGCAAACCGCTTGAGGAACTCGGGAAGCGTATACTTCTCAACGCTCCTGAAGTCCAGAGAATTATGGACGAAGACAACTAAACGCCGCATATCCACAAGATCTTAGTGGAGCGGTAGTACCGATGACTCCATTGTCAGGGCATGATCACATCCATCATGAATCCCTAAACCACCACGGCGGAACGCAATATGCCTGATGCTACATGCAGCAGACATCAATCGATTTCATTGGACGTCGACTGTCTGTATCCATATTGTATCCTTGCACAAATCGATTTCGGTATTGTTTAGGGAGAAACGGCATATCTTTCCGAGAGGCGGTATAAAATGGCTGGTTGACTATATCGTATCAGCATAGGAGGGTTTCTTCTATACTATGGCATAGTTCATGTTGTGTGTATTTGTCTATGAGGCCCGCTAGGCGTAGTTCGGCACATGATCCTTAGCTGGCGCTGAATATGCATTTGCTCGGAAGAGACACGAGTTTGGGGAAGTACAAAAGGGGGGGGATTTTGTGTTCGGATCCTTTTCCGACCTGTTTGCCTGGTTTTCATATACACCAAAGCAACATCAATTAGGGGGTTTCTTGTTTTTTCCGCCTCCATCATTCGAGCATTGAGATTGAGGAGGAGGAAAGCATATGGGCGTTAAAATGGTTGTGTTTTTTTTTCTTGTTTGCTAGGGGCATTCTTTTTTTACGAAAGCATAACTCGAGGCGTAAACAACATCTTTTTGTAGGAGTAAAAAGGGGGCTAACTCGGGAAGGAGGGGAGGGAATTGTTTTTTCTTCTTTCTCTCCCTCTTTACCCGTACACACAAAAAACCTGTTTCTTGTTAAATGGTTTCTATGTCTTCTTCTCGTGTCTGGCCCGCCCCGTATGTTTCCTGTCCTCAGTAGATCGATCATCTCAATGCTACTATAACTATTATTCCTGTGTGACGACAAATTACTACTACTTTTTTTTTTCTCCCTGTGCTTTTACTTATGATATGAGCTTAAGAAAGGGGAGGGGGAGGGGGAGGGGGGTTTTATTCTGCGTGTCCGTGCTTGGGAGGTTTTTGCTGTGATGATATTGATATTGATATATGTGTATTAGGTTAGGTTACTCAAAGTCGCTGCTCATGTCGGGTGGCGGCGTCGCTGTTTCCAAACTGGCGATGTTAGATAAATACTAGGTCAGGTTAGGTTAGGTTAGGTTAGGTACTAGCCGGGTGTTAACTGGGAATTAAGCCAAAAAAAAAAAAATCAGGATTACCTACCTACCTATTATAACCCCCCCCCCCCCCCCTTCCCCTCCCCTTTTACCTTACGTCAGTACCTATTTCAAAGTTCTAAACCAAACCGGATGACATTGATGTTTTGAAGCACGAAATTCAGCACACAGGTTAGTTACCTAGGTAAAGTAAGTGAGAAGGTAGATAGATAGATAGATACAACTCTAGGTGTAGGCAAAATATACCTAGGTACCTATCGTAATCTTATCAGGGGTTGTTTGGTACATATTTACATGTCTTGTGCTATTTTCATCCCCCTTAATTCTAGGCCCTAAATAAGGGTGAGGGGAGATTCTGTCTATCTACCTAATGTACCTAATCTATCCTTAACCGAGTTGAAAGCTATCATCTGCCATCAATGTAAGTTAAATATTGACTTCGTAGTTCCGTCAGACTCTAGTTCGTCGCATATGATAGTGTAGAAGACGATTTATTCAGCCGGCCCCCCCTTTTATTTATCTTCTTACTCTTTCTTATAGCCCCCTTCTTTTCTATGGGTATTCTATGCATCATTTTATTTACCCCTTAAACCCGGCTTCCTGGCAAGCCTTGGTGAATTCTTGCAACAGTAACTATAATCAAGAACGGAGATATGTTAGTCGAGCAAATTCTGTTGCAAATTGATTTGAAATAAAGAATATCATCAGGCATATGACAGGGTAGGTAGGTGGGAAGGGAGTAGGGCGGTTACGTACAGTAAAATCGTGCTCCTCGAGAGACCCAAAGATAGGCGACCTATCCAAGCGTAATCTGGACACACGTGGGCTCCTGATGCCGAACGCGACACGGGCAAGGAACCTCGGGTCGTCGCGCACATCGCACGCATCGAGCACGGCGCGGATGCCAGCAAGGTCTGAGGACTGCGTCTGCTTAAAGGCAAATTTTACGGCCCGGCCAGTGATGCAGAACGTGCAGTGCCCGCAGGCAGACTTGGCCTTCGGGAGCGATGTACCGAAGTGTTTGGCCAACGAGTGTGAGAAGCATTGCCCTAACGGGGTGGTGGCCGAGGTGGTGAATAGCTTGGCGACCTGCTGTGTGCGGTCTAATGCGTCCTTCTCTCGCGATTCCATCTCAGCATGTAGTTTGTCGACGACGGATGAGATCTCAGCATCCGTGCTAGGCAGGCGCTGGAGCACCTTAAAACGGTTCACGACGCCGCTCGCCTTGAGCTTAATGAGTCCTAGGTCATGCAGAGAATTGAGTTTCCGGATAATGTCTGCCCGGACCAGGCCTGAGGCGTGTGCTGCAGCGTCTACGTCGATATTATGATACTTCTTAGCCTTTTTAGCACTCTGCGATATGGCCTTAGCTTCGAGAGAGTAGTCTCGTTCCAGGGCTCCGTCGTAGCCTGACATCGCTTCAAACTGATATACACTATATTCCGGCGTAATGGCTCGTATGAGACCAAATCGGAGCTCGAGGGTCGCGAGGAGGATACTGAGAGGGCTGGGCCGGATGTCGTACTCACGGCTCAGTGATGTCTGATTGAGCTTAATGACCTCACCGCCACCGGGAAGCGGTGACGTTTCCAAATGGAAGATTTCGTGGAGAAGTTGGCGAAGAGACTCGCGAGAGGGTAAATCGCCACGAGCGAAGTTTTCTTTCACCAGGAAGTCGTCGTTACAGAGATATAACATGCAACGACTCGGTTTTCCGTCTCTCCCAGCCCTGCCGATTTGCTGGGAATACTCCTCGATACTATTTGGGATGTCATAATGGACGACGTTGCGTATGTCAGCCTTATCAATACCCATGCCGAAAGCGATGGTAGCAACCACTATACGGATTTTCCCCGCCATAAACTCGTCTTGGATTTTCGTCTTTTCCTCCGTCTTCATACCAGCGTGGAAAGGGGCGACGCTGAAGCCATATTTCTCGCAGCTAAGGCGCCTGGCAAGAATTTCAGCCTGCTTCTGAAGGGTGACATAGACGAGGGTAGGCCCCGGGTTTTTCATGAGAAACTCCACTAGTAATGGGTACTTGTCCCTCTTGGTTTCGACGGCCTCGGCGAGTAATTCTAGATTCGGTCTGTAGGGCGAGGTCCGATATACGTTAGATTCGGTGATCTGGAAAGCCTCGCAGACGTCCTTAGCCACACGAGGCGTGGCTGTCGCCGTCAAGCATATGACACGCTCTGCCTGGATCTCCTGTACGAAACGGGCTACCTTGAGGTAGTCTGGCCTGAACGAGTGACCCCATTCAGATATGCAGTGGGCCTCATCAACTGCGACTAAGCGAATGCCACCGGGAATGTGTTTCATGCTCTCAACAAAGCCCTCGTTGTTTAGGCGTTCCGGGGCACAGTAGAGTAATCTGAGGCGTCCTTCTCGCATACTGGCCGTGATTTCCTGTTGTTCCTCCCATGTCTTGGTAGAGTCTAGACAGGCTGCGGGGATGTTCCTCCGCTTCAGGGCATCAACTTGGTCCTTCATCAATGCGATGAGGGGTGATACAACGATGGTTATGCCGGAGCCGGTCTTGGCCGGACCGGTACGAGCTTTTGTATGGCCTGAGATATCCAGCTTCTCAAATGCAATCCCGGGTATCTAATCGAAGGTAGTAGTCAGATATGAAGAGCTCCATAAGCAACAATACCCTCCCTCCCCCCCCTTTCTTACCTGATAACACAGTGACTTGCCCCCTCCTGTGGGGAATATGACGAGCGTATTATCGCCCCGCAAGACCGCCTTGATAGCAGCAGACTGCTCGATATCAGAGGGTCAGTTATATCAGCGTATGTAGACTATGCACTTGTGAAGGCTTGGGTACGTAGCTGGTAGGCAGTAAAACTGTAAAAGGGGGCACCGATACTAACCTGTTCGTGGCGGAAGTCTGAGAAACCAAAGTTCTCTTTCAATACAGACCTAGCGACGACATGATGATGGTCGTCATCGTGCGGGATCCCATCTGCTAGTTTTGTTCGCTTGAAAGAAGTGTTCTCGCCATTGGACGACTGGGGGCGTTTGGGATTGGTGAGGAGGGCGTCGATATTGACATCGTCCAGCAAGTCGTCCCCAGAGTCATAATCCGACATGTCCTTGGTAGCACCAGGCCTGCGTCTATGGGCAGGAGATAGTAGTTGGGCAACAGTAGCTGACTCAGAGTCAAAGGCAGGCCTGTGGCGGTGAGGTAGGCGACGTGGTGTAGAAAGTACCAGGTGTCTCAAGTGAAGACGGACGTGGGGAGGATGAAGTCTAGTGCCCAGACATGTGCTTCCCAAGGCCTTCCTCATCAGATGGCTGTGACGCAGCTGCTAATCCTAGTTGTTAGAAAGGAAAATGCTAAGTTAAGGATCTTGTGTGGGTTGGGGGATAGGTACCGGCTTAGGAAAGTAACCGAGCAATGATTGGTGCAGACGTGTCTCCATACCACATTCACGATGATTAGGTGTAGGTAGGAGATATGCACGAGGTAACGTCAGGTCAGCGAGGGAGGTAATGTACGTACCAGACCTATGGAAGCAGGAACCTATCCTAAGGTAGTAATTTTGCCTGATCGCAGTGGTCCAAGCTCTAACGGGTGCCTGACTAGTACATACATACCTAGATCCACATCGCTAACCTAACAAACTTTAACTCTGCCGACAAATAATAAGCTCGAGATATTTTGAAAAGGGTGACACGGATATCGCCTGGGCTGGACCCAATCGCTCGATCCCAACCGTTTAGGCCAGAGCATAATTCCTTATCAACACTTTCCAATCGTGACATACGAAAACGTCATGAGATGGTTGTAGCGGAGCTGTCCTACGATACCGAATGCTCCCTAATAGGGCAGCTCGCCGTTTTACCCGGAGCCTCTGCAAGCAGTGGTGGTATAATTAAAGGGCTGGCAACCCCCAAACTACGAGGGTGAGACCATTCCCGGCAATACTGAATTCTGTAGTGTAGTTACCCAGGTCAAGGAAAATGGTGTCGATAGATCTATTTCGTTGCTTATTATTCTCGCTACATATAGCCTTCATCCTTGCCGGCCGGCCCTCCTCTAAGGTCAGGGGGTTGCCGTCGTCGTGCACCGAAGTCTCCACGTCGACCACCTTCGGACTGAGTGACATCACGTACCTGCGTTACGAGGTCTCGCAGAATCCGGGGGACGCGCCCCCCAACTCGACGGTCCTGGCCTTCGAGATCGTGAACCGGGCCAACGAGGTGTCGACCGGCTGCTCGTGCCAGAACGTCATGGTCGACGGACACTGGGCCGACGACAGCGCCTACTGGTACGCCTGCCTCGACCGCAGCATTTCCGTTGGCGACCAGGAGTTCACCGTGAAGACGAATGCCCGGATTTCATGGGACGCCTGGGTATTAGCGGTCAATCAGACGTGGGCTTGTGATGAGCAGTGCGTTATCCGCTAGGTTAGATGTTGCGAATGATTTTGGACACTAACTAAGATGCGTTATCACTCTTTATGTTTAGAGCCACCGTCAGACAGATCTCGACGACGACGCTCGCACCGACATGTAGTGAGACCGTCAGCGGTCCGCAGTATGTCAAGGAATGTACGGCTCCTGACATGGAGGTTGCTGCTACGATCCAGTGAGGAGATGGACACGGACCTTGAAAACGGCTTGAGAGTCACATGTATGATATAAATAAAAGTTCATGCGGGGATGAAAAAACCAGAGTGATCAATGTTCTAAAGAGAGAGATAAAGAGAGAAAAGACGCATTTGTCGAGGTATATCATCAGTCTTGCCCGTCCATCCATCCATCCATCCAATTTTCCCTTGCAAATCCAGATGCGCCGCCAACCTATCCGTAGTCATATGTATCCACCAATAAAAGCCCCCTTGATGCAGAAAAAAAAACCCCCTTAGAAACAAAAGAAAATCCGTCACGAGCACTTCTATGAATCCGCGACCTCTAAATCCAAGAGCTCCCACACATCATCCCCCCCCCACCCAAAAGCCTTTTGCCCACCACGGCTGCGATCCGCCGCCCACCGCCGTGGCCCACGAGCCCCTGAATGCCCCCCTCCGCCGCGAACGCCGTCGCCCGCTGGCCCGCCTCGGCGATCGCGGCCGCGGCCCACGCGTACCCGCGGTACACGCCGTAGCACGCCAGCACGCCCACCGCCACCCGGAGCACCACCCACAGGAACCGCGCGAAGCGGCTGCAGCCCGACGATGACGACGATGGCTCCTCGTCGTCGCCAGTGGTCGCAGCTGCTTCCGTCCTAGTCGAGCTGACGTAGCGCGCCGTGTCGGGTTCGTATGTGTTTCCGTATCCGTATCTGTATCCATATCCTCTGTGCGCGGTGGTGGGGATCGTCGTCGTCGTCGCGGGGCGTAGCAGGGCTGCCGCTCCGCTCCGAGCTCCGCCCGCTTCGCCACAACCGCCGCCATGCGCTGCCGGTAGCGGTCGAAGTCTTCGGGCGATAGCTGCTGCCGCTGCGGTGGCGGTGTCGGTGTGGCCGGCGGGGTCCGGACCCCCAGTCTCGACTCCCGGGTGGCGACCTTGTCTGCGCGCGAGACGGCCGCTTCGCTGCCTCGGCGGACGGATGATGGCGGTGGAGGCGTGGTGCGCTGAGATGATGCGGCCGGGGCCCACGTCGCGGCCCGTGTGGGGGTACGGGGAGGAGCGGTCGTGGCGGCGGCGACAGGGGCGGGGACGGAGACGGTTTGCGGCCGGGGCGCGGGAGCGTCGAATTTGGCATAGTCGGCGAGCTGGCGGTAGGACTCGGGCGAAAGAGAGAGCTCGACGCCCTGGGGCTTGAAGACGCGCAGCATGTCGAGGCGGATGAGGCGCGAGTCGGTCGTGTGCACGTACGTCTTCCTCGGCATGCCGGAGGGGTGGTTGCGGAGCTCCAGCAGGATGCCGTTGTCGGGATGAGGGTCGCACGGCTTGATCGGGAGATACTCAATCCGCTTCTTGTGGCTCGAGGCGTGCTTGGTCTTGAGATCGACGCCGCCGAAGGAGGTCATCTAGCAAATATGGATAGATAGATGATTAGTAAGTGCGTTGCAAAATCCCCTTGATATTAGATAGATATTGTGGAAATGGACATCCCTCCTTCTTTCCCTCCTTCTTTCCTTCCTTTCCTCCATTCCCCCTTAATCCACATGTCCAGTCACTTCTGTAAGAGGAGATAGGAAAATGAAAAAAAAAGAGAAGGGGTAGAGAACATACAATCAATATGGTTACCTTGCCATTTTGACTCTTGGGAGATAGAACTACGACGGGGTGGTTCAAGCCACCCTCGTCAAATCCCTTGGGAACGGAACTCAGCTCATCTTTAGGAGGAAGCCATTTAATACAGCCCGCAAGGTGTGTTGGATGGCGTCCCCGTGAATTCGAGGCCGTGACCGCGGGCATGGTCTACTTCTTGATATAGACGGGCCACATTGATGCCGTATCGGGGGAAAGCTAGGTATGTTTAAAAAAAAAGGGAGAAAAGAAGAAGAAGAAGAAGAAGCGTAAGCGGGTTTCTTTCTTTCCCTCTCGGTATGTATCTTGGGTTGTTCTTCTTCAGTCCCTTTCAGGTGGCAGGCATGAAGAGAAAGAAATATCTGACTTAGGATGCTTGATGACAATGGACCGCCCTCCAGATATTTAATCAAGAAGCCAAGGTTGAACGAGGCATACAAGTAACCTAGGCGCCTAACGTGGACGGAAATGAGGCCACACCCTCTCCGGAGACCGCAGCACAACCTATTCCCCTCATGCTGCGCTGGGCTGCGGGCACCTATCATGGCGTATGCGACTTGCAGAGCCTCGTCACCGCGTCAGCAATTATACTTACCTTTAACCTCCCAATGGCCAATAACGCAAACACAGATCTCACTACCGTGGAGAATACGTTGGCGAGTAATCGATACCTGATTACCAGAGAGGGGCATTGCGTGGTTGCTTTTATGTGGTCTTGTTCCGTCTGCTCGAAGCCAACCAGGACAACATCCATAGGCTACCGGTTAAAGGCATTTCGTGTCCAGGGAACGCCACGTTCAGGGGTAGGTAAGCTGTCTGGTCATCTGTCTGCCGCCACCAGCCAGGTACTTATGACGCATCACGGAATAGCTTTGTAGTAGATACCTGGTTAGGTAGTTACCAGTATCGGTCGAACGAAGATGTTGGGTTAGGTTTGTAGATATTGATAGATCCGAAAACCCGGGACAAAAAACCACCATGATGAAGGAAAACTCTCTTAGTCGGCCTTCAAATGTTGAAAGAGCGCCTAACTGCGGGAAGAGGTCCGTTTACAAGTGATGGCACTGTAGGTGGCAGATGGAACCGCGAGACCACTAGGTAGGGCGCACTCGCCTACATAAGTACCTACCTAAGCTCTATTTGGTTAGCGGCCCGCGGCTTCTGGCTTTCCGTTCGGGTAAGAGTGGGGACCCTTAAACTTCCATTTCAAGATATAGACATTGAACCTATGTATGTATAGCCCTCAGTTACGTCACGTCACTTGGCTGAAGTAGTAAGTAGTAGGACCTACTAGGTAGTATGAATTGCCGCAGTATGTACCTAGACATGTACATAAAATCTAGGTTAGGTACGTTAGGTAGCATTAAGACCCTATAAAAGTTGTGGACTTGCGGTAAAACCTGGTCTCCGTTCTGACGTTGACGACTTCACTTACACCCACTAACTATGTAGATCTCAACATGTTAGATTGCCTACCTACATACATAGCTTAGGGACTAATATACTTAAATAGGGAAGTCCCCTCACAGACCTATCTTCAATTTGACCCGATTGCAGAAACATAAACATCTCACTCAACACTTAAATCGGATCCGAGCAGAGTCCATCACCATGACCCTTACAGTTCACCATCTTGGCGTTTCCCAGTCAGACCGAGTTGTCTGGCTGTGTGAGGAGCTGGGCATCGACTATGTCCTCAAGACGTACGACCGCGCCCCCATCATGGCCCCGGATGAATACAAGGCCCTGCACGCCGTAGGCTCGGCCCCGGTCATTGAAGACGGCGCTATCAAGCTAGCCGAGTCTGGTGCGTGTGTCGAATACATCGCCCAGATCTACGGGAAGGGCAGTCTCGTGGTCGCGCCTGGGGTCCAGAACTACGCCGATTACCTATACTGGTTTCGTAAGGAAGCAAGACCCATCCCCTCGGCAGACGTGAATCAAAACTGAGACATAGAAGACTTTGGCAACGGCTCTTTGGTCCCTGCTTTCATGTACAATCTGGTCCTCAGGTCCTCCGGAGCGAGTCCAGATAACGAGGCCGCAAAGCGTTACAAGGCTAGGTTGCAAAAGCTCCTGGCCTTCATGGACCAACGACTAGAGGAGGTGCCTTGGTTAGCAGGCGATCAATTCACTGCTGCTGGTATGCCTAATTACCTACCTACTCATCCCCCCTTGAAAGAAATACCAAGCTAACCCTTACCCTCCTCAAGATATCATGAATGTGTTCGCTCTTACTACGGCGCGTTGCTTCTACCCGTTTGATCTTGGCGAATACAAGAATATCTTGGCCTATCTGAAACGCATCTCGGAGCGTGAGGGATACAAGCGTGCACTGCAGAAGGGCGACCCGGACCTGGATATCAACCAACTGACCGGAGCTGCTCCTCCACCACTACAGAAGGGACTCGCCGCTCTTTATAAGAAGTAAATACCTAAACTTAAGAGTAAACCCCCTTAGTTTAAATATTTCACTCATTTATATAACAAATCTTGAATACCTAGGCATTGAAGGTTCATAAGCATGCACCGTGGAGATATATAAAAAGCTCACAAGTAATTTTCCTGCTCATTATACTAGAGATATAATTTCAACTCTCTGAACCTAAACCCTATGGACAGTACATAGTATAAGCGCTGCTTATTATTAGGTTATACTCTCTAATCCAATGTGAAAATATTCTGTGTTTGTATGAAACCGACGTATTCTTCAAACCATGTCACATTAATACTCAGCTCTTTTATTTTTACCGGAGGGGATATGTAGTGTAAGTTCACGGTAAACCCAAATACCTATGTAGTATTTGGACAACGCGGCTATATTGATTATTAGTTACCTAGACAGTTCGCACCCCAGCGTCACGTTCTACCGATGTCTCCGCGCCCCCGCTCTTCTTTCCCTGCGGCCACCTCTTGGAGCAGTAGAGGATTATGAGGGCGAACACTATCTCCAGGGCGAAGAACATCGTCGCCATCTTGTAACCGATCCTAAATTTGGGCGCCTCTCCCGTGTTGTAGATGAGCAACGGGACCCAGGCCGAGAAGGTAAAAGAGGCCGTCTCGACCACGCCGATGATGATCGCGCGGTGCTCCGCCGAGTGCGAGCAGATCTCGTTCACCCATGTGATAATCAGGGCCCCGGCGCCCGTCTCCAGGAAGGTCAACAGCCAGCCGGCCATCATAGCCGCGATGTTGTGCTCCGGGTACACGGACAGGATGATCGTGCCCGTCATGGAGACGAGACAGGCAGCGATGATCACCTGCCAGCGGCTCTGCAGCGCGTCGCTTACCCAGGCGTACGACAGCGTGAAGATGATCTGCAGCCCGTACCCGGCCGTGGGGATGATGTTGACCTCCTCGGTGGTGTACCGCTCGGTGGCCTTCAGCCACAGGTTCATGTACGAGTAGATCTTGATGCCCAGCACGTGGGGGATGAATATGCAGCAGAACAGGTAGACCGGCCAGGACGTGGCGATCTCGCGGATGATCTTCCACGTGAGCCGCTTCATCGGCCGCCGCCCGCACTTCTCCATGCGGTCGATCGCCATGCCGCGGTCTTCCGTCCTGAGCCACCGGGCTTTCGTGTCTGTTGGCGAGTCCGGGATGGCCCAATACCCGTATGTAGCGATTGGTATGCCGATTATGCCTACATTGTTCTTAGCGGAACCGGCCAAGTCGTGCCTCGTCAGTTGAACCTACCGTCAAAAACGAACAGCCAGCGCCAGGCGCGGAGTCCGGCTCGACCATCCATGCCGCTATACAGAGCCGCCTGAAGATATCTGGGTTACTATTAGTCGACTGTGACCACTTAACCTCGCATGGAAGCCCCCTATCCTTACCCGGAGAACATCTGCGCCGCGCTCGACGAGGCCTGGAAGATGCAAGCTCGCTTTCCTAGTTCCGCCGGAGTGTACCAGTTTCCCAGCAGACTCATGATACCCGGGTACGCCGACGCCTCGAAGAGGCCGACGAAGAACCGAAGAGCGCAGAGCGTCTTTACGTCCTTGGCGCCCGCCATACCGATGACGATGACGCTCCACGTGATCTCCAAGGTCGGCAGCACTATCGAAGGGCGGATCTTGGTCAATGCCAACTGCGACGGGAGCTGACCCAAGATGTAGCCGATGTTCCAAAACGTGGTGAGGAGGTTAAGGTCGTTGCCGGCCATCCCCAGGTCTTCTTTCATCCCCGAAACATAGGCATTGCTGATCTGCAAAGACGACTGTGTCAGGGGGGAGAAAACGCAAGACGAAAGATTTGTAGGTATACCTCCTATTATTAGTAACTGAATAGGAGACCTGGAGGACTCACGTTCGTTTGGTCCAGGTATTTGACGAAATACGCGACACAGGCATAGCTCAAAATCCACCAGTCGATCTTCGCAATAAACCGTCTCTCCTCGGGGGTCTTGTCGAGCGAGTCCCAAACTACTGCAGCGATCTTCTGCCTCAAAGACCGCTGCACTGGAGAGCCATTATTATCTACGAGAGAGGTGTTGACGGAATGGTCATCCTTCTTCGCGACCGGGACCTTGTCGTGACGCTCCATGACGAACGCACTGTGTGTGTTCCGCACGATTGTTGGGGTGGTATTATGATTATGATTATTGTTTATTATTCCTCGACGAACCCGTGCGTTGCGCTGCAGGAAACCTGCATATTTAAAGAGCCCCCGAAAGTGGGCATGTTAACTGATATTGCGGCACATCTACGCGTGCATGCTTTTTATATCTGGATTCAGCTAATAAGCATGCGGTATGTTGTATGGTATGTAGGTGTGTCTGCTTACGGAGTATAGGAACCGAGCTCTTCTTCGCTCCTGATAGCGTGATTTGTTACCAAGGTGATGGGACGCGCCTCGCTTCGCCTGATCACAAGTATAAATGCTGCCTACATACCATGTCGACTAACAGCGGCACGATGTCCGATTCCGATGACCAGATAAGATCCTCGGTTCCGTCGGCATGGTAACCGACAAGCAAGAAGTCCTGACAGACTGGTGGTAAAGAGAGCTCGCGTTCGCTCGTCACGTCACCTTTGGATCACGGCGTTGGATATTCCCAGACCGATCGTGATGGGTAGGAGGGAGCCTGTTAGATAGGGGGCTACAGTACCTACCTATTGTTCCGTCTCTATATTCCTAGCGCACATATGCTTCCAGTTGGGTCAGGTAACAAAATGGTGAACTGGAGGAAGCGGGCGGATTAATACCATATCAGGCAATTTTCATCGGATGTTATCCGATGACAACTTCACGGGCCGAGATGTCGCCATTCCGCGGCGCATCTGGCATCCGGCAGGATGCAGTGGCCGATGCCTTTGCGTGACTCGAGAATGACGAGTCAATCGTCCTGAAATATGTAGCGGGCCAGCCGCCTTTCAGAAAGCATCGTCGGGAAAAGATGGAAGATGGAACACCGGGAGTCTATTGCCAACCTCGACCACGATGGTTTCCGAAGCTGAAGCACGCAAGATATACGCGGACGCGGTCCACTTCGATGGGCTGAATATTTGCAACTGGTCCCGCGAGATATTCGAGGCGTGGCACAAGGGGGGTATCACCGGCGTATCGTGTACTTGTGGCCTTTGGGAGGGCTTCAAGGACAGCATTGCCAATTACATACAATGGCAGGAGTGGTTTGAGGAGCACAGCGACCTCATTGTCCAAGCGCGCTCCGTCGCCGACATACGGGCGGCGAAGAAGGCTGGGAAAACTGCAGTTTTGCTTTCATGGCAGAACACGGCAGGTATCGAGGACCAGATCGGGTATCTTAGAGTCTTTCGGGACCTGGGCATTCGAAAGATGCAGTTGACTTATAACACCCAAAGCAAGTTTATCCTACGAGATTTCTCATGTCCTTAACCTTTCTGCAGGCATTGAACCCTGATATTAATCTAACCTACTTGGATCGTATTAGACTACTCAGGATCGGGTTATACTGAGCTGAATGACGGTGGGTTGACGGGCTTCGGCCGCGAAGTCGTCGACGAGATGGCAAAGTTAGGTATGGTAGTGGACTTGAGCCATGTCGGACCCAAGACCAGCGAGGATACGATCCGGTACGCGCCGGAGGGCAAGCCGCCTTGCTTCTCCCACATATTACCGGGCGGGCTGAAAGACCATCCTCGGAACAAGCCAGACTATCTCATCAAACTCATCGGAGAGAAAGGAGGCTTCGTAGGACTGTCGCAGTTCGGGCCGCACATGCAGAAAGGCAACGACAGCACCATAGACGACTACGTCGACGCGATAGACTACATCATCGGTCTGATCGGAGAAGATCTAGTTGGCATCGGGTCGGACGCGAGCGAGGGCCACAGTAGACCGAGCGAGTTTCTGGAATGGTGCAACAAGGACAAAGGCTATGCTCGAAGGCTGACCCCTTGGGGAAGCCAAAAGGTCGTCAAGCCCCTGGGCCCGTTGGCGGAACGGGCCGAGCTGGCTTGTGCTATGGCGAGGAAAGGCTGGAGCGAGGAGAAAATGAGAAAGGTCCTGGGTGAGAATTGGTTGAACTATCTCGAAAAAATATTCGGCTCATAGGTGAAACTTGATGAATGCCTTTTCCCTTAAGATGTTAGGTACCTAATCACCAGACCGAGGGAAGATCTTCCGCATACCTTGGCCCACGGTGTCCGGCTTAGTTCCAATAATGAGCTGCATAGGGCTTCGAGTATTTAGAATATAGGCAAGTGAAATAGGTGATATATTAGGTTCCTATGCCTGTCTTTCTTAGACATTTTATAACGACTCGGTACTGAAGACATCGGTACTATATCTGTTGTGTTCCTAATTAGGGTAATAGTGCTAGTCAGGGGTTGGCGAGTGACGAGCATAGTCACGCAAAGCAGAAACCCTCGAAGGAGATGAATATAAAGTGAGGCATAATTAAAAATAAAATAAAATAAATATTAATGAATCAACTTGAGGAATGACACGGTAAGGCTCTTTGTAATAACAATCCCTAGGCGCTTTCAAAAATAATCAATATAATTGATGTTTTGCTCCAGAGCGAAAACGTAGAAAGGGTCACTACTAGATTTTAAGCAACTCAGCATATTTTACTACAACACCTCCATACAATCAATTTTTGTTCACAAAAAGCCGCCAGTCGAGGTTTTCTCGCTTTTATTTGGGCCTGGTCCCGGTATCCCTTACCCCGGAAGTACTCCTTGTGTCCTTACCGCTGAACCCCTCCTTGCCCCCATGCCTTTCGCCTAGTAAATGATCGTGACGCATACTTCATCCTGCAGGACAAGAGAAAAGAATAAAGGAGAAAGAAAAGAAAGAATGAAGAACAGGTGAATTAGATACCCCCCTTTCTCCTCCTCGATGGCATGGGCCTCCCATGGATATAGTCGTCGTGGTCAAGCGAGTGCATCTCCTTTTCCACCTGGTGGATGTTGATGTGGGCGACAGCATCCATGCCGTCGAAGATGCGAGCAATCTCCTCCAGCGTGGGGCCCTTAGTCTCCACGTAGAAGAAATAGACGAACACCAGTTCACAGAAATCCCACAACTAACGCACGGCTTTGTCAGCGTATCTCCTTCTCGAAGGCCGGGGGGGGGGGGAAGGGGTATAGCAGGGTCCGAAAGGAAGAGTCAGACTTACGGTATAGAAAAGCATGAAATTCCAGTGATTCGGCAGGCGGTTCCAGGCGATCTTGTTGGTCTGGTTGCTGAGGGCGAGGATGGCCTGGACGGTGATGTTCATGATCATCATGCCCTTGGCGCGCAGGCCGAAGGGCAGCACCTCGAGCGCGTACGCGATCAGCAGCCCCGAGAAGCCGATGTCGTAGAAGATGCCGAACGCCCAGACGAAGACGAGCTGCGCATAGCCCGAGGCCTCGCTCGTCAGACCCGAGTTCTCGTATATAGCGCCGCAGATGGTCCAGCTCGCGAACGCCACGACCATGCCGCACGTGCTGAGCAGGAACAGCGGCCGCCGACCAAATCGGTCGACATTCAGCGCCGCGAGGATCGTCACTATCAAGTCGAGTATCGTCTTGCCACCGCTCAGCTGATGGGGGTTATTAGTTAGCAAGAGTTTCAGGATCGCACGGGTCCTCTCTCTTACAGCAAGTTTCCTATTTTGATTGGTGATGCCTGCCCCTTCGTAGACGATATCGATGTAGTTGGAGAAGAGGGCATTGCCGCTGTACTGTGAGATGACGCCCAAGGAAATAAGAATAGCCAGCCGCCAGCGGTTACCCCGAGTCCGCACGAAGTCGAGATATCCGGCATTGTGGGTGAGCTGCTTTTCCATGCGGATCGTCTCTTTGATCTCGCGGAACTCAAATTGCACAAGGACGTCGTTTTTGTCGCCGCCTGAATGGTACTTGGCGAGGATACCGAGCGCCTCTTCGTGCCGGTCCTTGGACATGAGATATCGAGGGGACTCGGGGATCCAGTAGATGAAGATGATCTGAATGAGAGACGGGAGGATCTGTACCAGTGTAATGGATCTCCATGACCAGTCGTTCTGGATCTGTGCCGTCCCCCAGCCGGTCCATGCCACCTATGGGGTGGACAGTCAGTATCGTCGATAAGCATCACACGAACACAACACGCCGATTCCTCTCAAAGTATAGATCAGACAGGCTACTTATGTCTTACCAATAGGGCACCCAAGTTCCAAAGGCAGTTATAGACCGCAGTCACCGGCCCGCGATGCTGAGGGTGGCAGATCTCGGTCAGCAATACGGGCGAAGCCATCTGTGACAAGCTGTTCCCGAACCCAAGCACAAAGCGTCCGACAACGAACACTAAGAGTCCAATTAGCAAGCATTGGATGGAGTTGTCATCTCTGCTCACTTATATAGCCATTGCAGAACGCCGAAACACATCCACCGGCAATCATGAATGCGCACCCGATGACGATGGAGGTCTTCCGGCCCCAATGATCAGCAACATACGGTCTTTTTAAAGGTTTTAGGTTAGCTTCGATAATCTTCCCATATTCTAACTCGGAAAAAAAGGGGGGGAGGGGTGATGTTAGTA
The DNA here is from genome assembly GCA_018398605.1 of Biscogniauxia mediterranea. NCBI lineage: Eukaryota > Fungi > Ascomycota > Sordariomycetes > Xylariales > Xylariaceae > Biscogniauxia > Biscogniauxia mediterranea. Next base: position 2,439,555 of record JAGXTR010000007.1, on the reverse strand, counting down.
AGAGGACTTACGTGATGAAGAAGCTGAGGACACTGCCGATGTTAAACATGTTCACGAGAAGACCGAGCCAACTGTCTGCGACTTCCTGGGAGTTATCAGGGCCGGCTTGGGTCTCTGGGAAGAATTGCTTCCAGCGGTCGATCTGCTGGGAGGTGTTGACAAGCATTCTGTGTGGTTCACAAGTGCGCAAGTCAGCCAGCGAAAAAGAAGAAGAAGAAAAAAAGAGAGAAGAAGGAGGAAATCTGATGACTGTGTGAAACTAGGAAAGTGAGACTTTACCCATCGTAGCCCGTAGTAGCGGAGGCTATCATCAGGACACAAGCCATCGCGTACAGTTTCCTCAAGTGAGGCTCTCGCGTCCAGGAGACGCGCTCGAAGACGGGCGCTTCTCTCTGGACTAACTCGAGTTCATCTTGGTGACGTCTGGCTCTGATATCACGAGCACGACCCATGCTCTCTAGGTGGAAGCTAAGTGCTGAATTCTGTATTGCAATGCTTGTATGTTTTCAGTTCGAGCTATCTCAACGCCCCAATGTGGGATCACCTTAGACATAAAGTAGTCCTCTTTAAGACCTGTCTGTTAGTTCTAGACAACACGAGTATCCAACGTGAGGTCTGAGGATTTCACTTGAACGAAATATCTGAAACTCCATATATGGGCCGTTAAAGGAGTGTGGGGAGGTGCGAATATATTATATACCTAGAGAAGTTATGTATGTCTATATTGAACTGCAACGGCGGTTCGTTCCGTTATGATGGCCTATCATATCCTATACCAACAAATAGACAGAGAACTTCCAATAGAATGCAAGTTTTCTCTGTTCTCTCTGCACCTTATTTTTGCTTCTCCTCACGTCCAGAAGAAGAAATCGTAGCACAGGCGTCGAGTCCCGAGTTAGCACTTCCGGGGATCTGCATATGCGGCCGAGCGGCCTTGACTGAAGTGCGTCCTTCGTCCACGGTAACGAGTGGCACATGGAGAAATCAGTAACGCATAATGCATGTTATTGAATCACACCCTTGGGGACGAACACTTTCCCCCGCTACCTACATCTTGGGATTCAGATACCCGACTCCTGCCATGGTTACAGGGAAAACGTCACCGACGTTCCAGCAGTCCTCACCTAGGGGTCCAATCCCCCCCGGCTTGAAGGGCACCAGTTCCGCCTGTTCGCACTTCGAACCCTTGCTTATACCCATTCACCGGGTCTGGGCAGGCAACGTCGGCTCGACTCCCTAGCACGCTCGAACGATTTCCAAAGACAAACAAAAACCATTACGATACACAATCGTAACATGAAGCTAATGTGGTGAGAAGTGGCCCAGAACAAAAAACCACGGACGGAACAGAGTCCCACTTCCCCAGGTTTCTGTATCAAAGTGACGAGCCGTTTTGATCGACCATGCCCATTTATTTTTCTAGTCTATCATTCGACAAGGACCGATTTAGAAACCAGGGCCGAACGAGGTAGGATGAGAGGGGGAGAGAGGGAGGGGGTATAAGGAAGACGAACTTATTTTAGACATCGGCATCATGTCTTCCATTGCCATATGCAAGCCAGGCTAGGTATAGCTGGTTGAGGTATGGGGGTTACAGAGACTTTTCTCTAACGACTCAAACTACTACGGTGCGGTTGATCCATACACACACACACATACACATACAATGACACAACAACGTCCAAGTTAGTCAGATGGTGGTTGTGTGGCCACGAAAGACCGGGCCGGATGAATTGGGTAAAAGCAGAGTCGGACGAAACAATGCCTCCAATGGGACGAGAAATGGCTTGGCCTTGCACGCGCTCCCCCGCCAAATGAAACCTCACCAGACCTACATACTTGACCCCTACATGCCTCGCCTGCCCTTCCTTTTCATCGCATGGAACATTTCGATTTTGGGAAAAATGGAACAAAGGTATTGTATATGCATATAGAAACCAGCTTGTACGGAACCCCCTGATTCCCCCATCTTCCTTCATTCTTAGCTCACCTGAGTAACTGGCTCTGACGAGCAGCTGCCATATCTGGAACCTGGAGATATCAGTAATAGGCTCTTTGGCGTTCCTCAAGCTTCATACCCCTATAAAGTTTCATCGGAAACTTGTCAGGGTCAGCTGAAGAGGGCGAAGAAGGGAATGGAGAGGGAGGGTGGGAGAGAGGGAGGGAGCCTTGGTTCAATTGACATTAAAGAATTTCTCTAATAGCCTTACATTACCAGCACACCCTCGGTGCCTTTTTGTGGCGTTATTTCTCCAGGTACCTGGATAGAGGGCGGTATATAACAGCAATGCTATTGGTCTTCACATGATATCAGGTGAACGACGAGGGAGACGGGGACGGAGACGGACAATGAGGGCACGAGAAAGGTCGAGGACGAACAAGTTCTCGGATTCTAATTACTCCAACGTGTAGAGAGTGGTCATATTCGTAACCTCTGCCTGCCATATGTTTTCATGATCTACAACGAGTAATAGATAACAGAATCTTTCTTGTGTCTATGAGATGCATCGGATGCTCAAGAGAAAATAGAATCACAGCAAGAGATCTCTCATTCATATACATGGTAAAACGTACCCCAATTTGAGAATGACAAATTGCATTCCTTCCGAGTCCTTGTGTAGCATCACACAAAAGGAGGTATGATATGATATGGAAACGAAGTATGATTGAAGGGTATTTCCAATAAGAAGAACGTAGATAGCTCGCCACCCCTCAAGTTTCGAATAACGACAACATGGCAGGACGCCATTTAATAAGCAATGCATATCAAGCCGCTAGAAACAAGCTCTCGGGCCAGGAACCACAGGAGCTTGCTTCACACACCTCCCAATCGCCTCGGTTCTTACTCGGGTTTCCGATAGAGCACAAGGGGCAAAGCCTACGTAAGATGGGAATTGGGTTTAACTGTAGCCAACACACCTATTTTTATTTGTTTCCTTTCCTGTCTTGCATACAAACACCGTTGAGCGCATCTAGGCCAACAAAGAATCCTTATACCTATCAACCATGACCGGTCCATCCAAGTCGTAGCTTCCTTTCCCCTCCTATTTTGCAAGTGACGAAAAAAAAAAGGCCAAATAAGCTAGGCTATTACTGCAAAATCGAGCAAACACAACCGGTTCATCTAGAGAATATGACTTAACCCTTCTTCATATCGTACCATACCACTTCGTTCTCTGGAAAAGGCCATGCCAGGATTATCAAAACAAAAACGTATCCATCGGACATAGACTCAACCCAATTTCCAGGTCCTAAAAACTTTCTCCCATCATTCATCGTCATCACAGAACACCATCGTCCATTGGCCCTTCTAAATCAACGACAGAGGCTCGAGGCTGGGTGTCAAACCCGCCGTCGTTGGAGGAGCTCTCTAGGTCGTTGATACTACTCATCGCTTTGACAAGCTTGTCCATTTCTCGTTTCAGTTGATCTCGGAGTTTTGCCGTATGCTCGTCTTCCTCCATTAGGCGATTGTAAACATTTTCGTCTGTGAGGGGGGTCATCAGAATTAGCGCACATATTCTATAATAACGAATTCTGTAAGGAGACAAGGTGAAAAACTTACCGGCTCTTCCAAAAACGCCAAGCTTCTGATCCATGAACACGTCTAGGCCCGAGTCTCCTATTGTCCGGAACAGGCTAGAATTCACGTCCATGGTGACGCGCTCCACGAAACGAGTCGCTGCTGTCATATAATATCCGCGAACAAACCCAGCTACTTCGATCTCGGTATCGTATGGATCCTTGCCGATCTTAGGAAGCTGCGTGTTGAGCATCCTGCGCTCTTCGTGCTTCTCCTCCTCTGACATATCTTCTGGCTTCTTGATCTGGTAATCCCATTTGACGAGAGCAACGGCCTTTAGACGGTGAATCGCTCGTGCGCGCGTCAGCTGATCCATTTCTTGAGCCTTGTAACGTGTGAATGCCTCCTCGTTCATCATATAAAGCTGGTATGTTTCCGAGTCGTACATTTCAGAAAGGCGACCTCTCTGGCTGGCGACTGCCTGATCAAGGAATTGCTTCAAGTGTAACTGGCATTCCTTGAAGATCATACGACGACGCAAAACCCCGAGAGACTCCTCGAGGGCCTGATTGGAAACTCTCTCAAGAAGCTCAGCGGTCTTACAGATGTACGTCTCGAGAGGACCTTCCCACTTTTTGACCGCGCTGAGACACATCGCTTCACGCACCTCATCTGGCACAAGATCGCGTGGCATACCGGGTCGTTTTTTCCTCATGATTTCACTCCGTATATCCTTGATGTCCATTGCTAACCGGCCTAAGTTAAAGTACCGAACAAATGGGCTCTGTATACCATGTTGCATACTGCTGGATACCGACGACGCCCTCATCATACTAGTCATGACGAGGTCTTCCTGCTTAACTGGCGTGGTTGCAGCAGCGGCTTCCGGACGTTGTCGCTTGCTCGGCGTCGCACGGATAGTGGAATCATTAGGACGAGGTCGTTTTGAGGGGGTAACCGCTGAAGCCTCTGTGTCGGCATCGGATAGGTCGATTGTTTGCAAGTCGGGGTCCTTGACTCGGCAGGTAGGCTTCATCTTAAAAATACAGGCCTGAAACTGGTCGTTCAAGGTGTTCCATTGCGATGAAAAATCTGTTTCTTTGATAGTAGTTTTCATTCGCCCAAGGAACTGATACAGACTCTTTTTGACCTCGTGCTCGACATTTGGTGGAAGCTCAGGTAGGCCTGCAAGTTGCTGCTCTATAGCTCTTAAGCGGTGATAGACCTTGGTTTTAATAGAAGGCAAACTCCGAGAGAAGGCTTCCCCAAGCTGAACTGAGATATATTCTCGAAGCAGTTCTACGCCACATCGGTCGCTATAATCGGCAAAGTCTGCTGGCCAACTGCCAACTTCCCGGGTGAAAAACAACTCCTCCCATCTAGCTGCTTGGTCAAGAGATTCCTCTGGAGGACGGGAAGTTGCGAAGAAGCCATGTCCAACAGACTGCTTCTCTCCTCGAAACATAGCAAGCCACTGGGATTCGTTCTCCGCCGCGAGCTTGTCGGCCTTGGTCATAATGCCAATGGTGCGGTCGGCTGCTTTGGCCTCACGGATGATACCAAGCGAAATGGAATTTTCAGGGTCCGCATTCATCGGAAGTGCCCACATGATGATAGCTTTCTCTCGTCGGATGTAGTCGCGAGTCAAATTTCTGACGACCTTAACCACATATTCGTCTTCTTCTTGGTCTGGCGACAAGAAGACGCCGGGAAGGTCATAAAAGCTTAGATCGGGTAGACCAGGGCCTTTAATCTCTAAAGCGACAATGTTAGGTGAAAATTGGGCCTGCGTCTCCCTAGCAGCATCTAAAATCCTTCATGTCAGTAACCACATTTCGAAACGTTGAAGAGAAGATGTACATACCGGCGAGTTCCATTTCTTTAGCAACCGCGCCTTCTCCAGGGATGAATAGCTCGTGACTACGGTTGTGATTCAATATAGCCACCTGAGCCCAACGCAGCACCTCCTCGATCTCTGTCGGATCAAATATCGTCTTGAACATCTTGGTTTCTCGGTGAGACTGCTTGACCCAGGGAGGAAATGGGTTCGCATTGGTGACATCCGACCTCTTGATCTTACCACCAGGTGGAGGTTGATAGTCGTAGTCCTGCTGGAGGGACACGGTACAGCTCCAGTGAGCGTTATTGCTGCCAATTAGGCGGATGTGTAAAGGGCAGCGAGTGCCAACACCAGCATTTCGCGGTAGGTTGACCCTAGCTAAACCAGACATCAAGCTGGATTTGCCAGCGGATTGATCGCCAACTAAGACCAGCTCTGGGAGAGCAGCCACATGAGATACACCAAGCTGTTGAAGGTCGCCCAGGGTATCGTTGCATGCTTTAAGCTTCATGCCTATGTCCGTGAAGGTGGGATGCGCAAAACTCTGCTGCGCAAAGCTGGTGTCCGCATTCTGCGATGATGGAGAGCTGTCATTGGCCATGTTGTTCTCTGGACGATGTCTCATCTCTAGTAGCATGGGCTCTTGATCATCATCTCTACGCTGCCAAGTCTCAGCACTGGCTATGGAAAGGTTAGCCACAGGAAACTGCAAGGCATCCTCCGATTTTGGAGAGGAAGACGGGGGAGTGGGACTCACGAGCATGTGACCGAATGAAAGAGACGGCAGCAGAGCGGGCATCGACAGTGTCGTCATAAGTAGTATCACGCTTCCGAGTGGTTGCTGGCGTTGGAGGAGGCATCGTGTTTGATACAGGTGTGGGAGTAGGAGTCGTCTCCTCCCTCACTCCGGGCTCTTGCTTGACCACGCGCGGCATGATTCAATGTTCTTAGGTTATGTTAGCGGAGGTAGTCCTTTTTTTTTTTTTCGTCTTCATCTCAAAGCGAAAGGCGAGCACTTACAAGGTCTAAGTGAGGGTGGAGTTAGGGGGGTCCAAGTGTGAGGAAATAAGTAAGTAGGTAGGTATATAAACCGATTAGAATTATACGGCACAGTGATAAAAATAGTACAACAAAAAAGAACAAGTTAGAAAGAAGACCAGAGTGGTGAGGCGAGGTTCGATTGAGATAGACGAGAGACACAACTACAGCATCGGAATACTTGAGGAAATAATAAGGAGAAGAGTGGGTGTGGGTGGGAAAGAATGGATTCGGGGGTGCGCAGAGAAGAGACAAACTCGGGGAAGCTAGACTCTAGACTCGGAGAGGCCTCGCCAATTGGATAGGCCGTGATAAGAACTTGCAGCAAGACGGGAAGGCGCGTTAGCAGACACCATCTAAGTCGCGAGATGGCGCGTGTACACTAATTAAAAATCGCGACGCTTCAGGGGTTTGCGCGGAGGGAGGGGGGGCTGGGAGTGGGGCTAGGAGTGGGACTTTCACGTCCGAGAAGATGATTGGCCAGCGTAGCTAGAACAGGAGTTCACAACTCCTTATACAAGTTCGTATGTCAGTTTGTGAATCGCCTGAGAACTTCCCCAGAACCTCAATGTTGTGCATTTGATGTATCTAGCCAATGTCTTCCACACATGTAGTTATGTACCTACATATGCAGGTAAAAGTATTCCACGCATACGGGTAGGTACACGTTGTCAAATATCCAAGTACTGGACGTTGAAGGCTTCTAATTGGCCAGTTAAACTTTTTTTGTCAAATATACATTTTGGTGCACCTCTATATTGGCTGGTACCTTAATTGAACATTGAAGTACAAATATCAATATCTCAAGTGGTGTACAGTACCAAGGTATATTGATGTACATTTGATAGGTACCTAGGTGTTTGGTGTAACACAACAAAATATCGTCTCGATACACATGAGCAAACATAAACCGGCAATTGGAGGTACATAATAATTAATACTATAGTATTCGGTGGCTCTCACTCTCCACATGGAGGTATACCTACAATTGCAGATCCAGAATTACAGACATTGTTAGGTTTAAGAGATCGCTTAGAGAGACAAGTCTGGATAGGGGTAGGTAGGTAGATAGTATCACCAAAATCTACATATTGGAAGGAACCAAAATAAAATGGCATTGAGATTTTAACCAGGTTGTAAAGAAAACAAAATAATTAAAATCGAATATCTTGCGTACAGATTCCGTAAATACGGCGCACTCGAACTAACCAAGTACATGGAGTTACCTCCATCGTCCCCTATATATTCAAGTCGCCTCTCTTTTCGCCTTGCGCTTTTGGGGGTATACCAGACGTTCCAAAGCTTCCGAGAACCATCACGAGCGCTAAAACCCGAAAGGCATCCAATCAATCATCTAGGGAGAAATGCCCGTGCTACTTAGGTAGAGACTGCCTAACTAACAGCTACGGTCATATCCTCAAGTCCAATGGGATGGATCAACTAGCAAGCAAAAGTTAGCTTTAGTTTCTTCTTAGATCGGTCAACTCATACCCGACATTTCGTCCTAGAATAGGCCCTCCGTCTTCCTCGTCACGCACCCTCCTCCAACCTTCTCGATGCCTGTCGTCTGTCTCCGTTCCAGGAGTTGGATACGGTTCATGACAATGACGGCTACTTAGTCTCGGCCAATACCTGCGGTAACTCCAGAATCCAACCGTAAGGCCGAGCAATGTTCCTACAGTGACATCGTACACGTCATGCCTGTAGTCCTGGCATCGGCTAATCGCAATCATAGTGGCACCTATAAGCGGAGCGAGGCATATCAAAGTACGGCCAAGGTCTCTCTTGTCACGGAAGATCCTTAGCTGACCTGCCAAGAAACATGCCAGATACCCAAGGCCGCTGAATGCAAAGCTGGAATGACCTGAGGGGAAAGAACGCCATCCGTCGTGGAGTGTGTGATGGGCTGTTTCGGTGCAAACGTCGATAGTCACCAGAACGTTTGGCTTGGTTCCGGCGGCAGGCTTACAACGGGCGATCAGGTCAGGCCTAGGCCTGCCCACCATGTTTTTGACGACATCGGTCAGGAACGAACTCAGAATCAGGGCGATGGCGAGGCCCAGGATGGCATTGTGGTGCTTGTGGAACGAGGCACGCGTGGCACCATTGTACATAATAAGGAAAGCAACTGGGACACATGCAGAATATGCAACATTGAGCCAGACGGAAACCCGCTCAACCTCGGCGTGGGGAAATGCGAGATTGAGATTATTGATGAAAAACATGCGATGGAAGGGCTCGACGAAGAATTGGATGAGAAAGTAGCCCGTGAGGAGGGCTGCGAAACCAACATAGTCCGGCGCATACGAGTTCTAGTAGAGGATAATGGGTCAGTCGATTTCGGGCTATAAGAGACAGATCTTCATACACTCCAGAACCTCGCGATGGATGCCAGAACACCACCCTGGCGGGCAGAGGAGTTGTTTGGAAGTGGCATAATGGAAAGTCACCGTCTACGTATAGCTTTGAATAGATTCCAGAACATCGCTATCCCCCCAAACCCCAGATGGATATTGTTGTCGCTTCTTTATAAGATCAGAGTACGCCGGAATGTTCGTGCAGATGAGAGGTTCAAATGTCGTGTGCCCCTTGTCGACGACGTGGTAGGTAGTAGATAAGTGTAGAGATGATGGAGTGGAAAGGGTTAGGTCCCGAGATAGAGTTCGGTACCTGAGTGTAAGTTGGCCAATTAAACTCCAGATGACAACTCGGCACCCTCCTTGGAGCGGCCGCCTTGGAGGGACCTCGTTGGCCTCAGCAGAGGGGCAGGGTAGGTGGCTCTTATCGATAATACAAACGGCAATCACAAGCACCGACAGCGCTAGACCCATATTAAAATGCATTGGAGTGTTGTGTAGGTACACTAGGATGTAGGTACCTAGGTAGAGCTTCGACGGAAAGTTTTCCAACTATAGCTTTACACTACCTAGTAAACTTGAAATCTTCCAAATCACGTCTGACTCCGGGCACCTCTCCATCCACAACTAGAAATCCAGTCAGCAGAACTTACCGACTCGAGACACATCGAGGGAAAATGTTGAAATCGACCTACAAACCTTCGGGGGATGTCCCGCCGCCTCTTCCTCCCGGATGGACAGAACACAAAGCTCCCACCGGCCACACATACTATTACAATGAGTCTACTAAGCAATCAACATACACACGACCAGGGACACAAGCATTGCCTCCGACGCCAGCACCCCACGATCCTCATACTAGCTTCTTCCAATATTCCTCCGTGCCTCAGCTATCTGATCCCGCCGCTGCAAACGCCTTCCTAGCCCAATACGATCCCGCGCGACAACGTCAAACGCAGAGCTTTGCGCACCATGGCCGAGGAGGGCATCGCGGCCCCGACGATAGGCGGGACAGGCCACGCCCTCAGCCCGTCGATAAGCCGAAATCGAAAGTAGCTATTCCGGGGTGCGAGCCCTGGATCCTAGTCTACACCAAGTACGGCCGCCGCTTTGCTTACAATCCTGCCAAGAATGCCAGTTACTGGCGCATACCCGAGAAGGTGATGCAAGGCGTTCTCCAGCTAGACATCAATGGTATTAAGGAAAAGGCGGCCGCGCAGGTAGAAAGTTCAGGCAAGGCAGGGGACCAAGAATCGCGACCCGAAGGTGGTGCTGGCCAAGACCAAGGCAATGAAACTAAAGAGCGAGAGAAAGAACAAGAGCAGGAGCTGGGTTCCGACTACGAAGAAGTCGAAGTTACGGATGATGAAGATGAAGGAGGGGCTGGTGAAGGTGGTGAAGGTGATGACGACGATGAACATCCCTCCAAGCGCCAGCGCACGGAAGAACCCACTGACGAGATGCCCGTCGAGTTCAACGAGGACGATATCGCATATCAATTGCAAGCCATGGGCGAAGAGTACGGCCTCGACCCCGGCGAATACGATGATGGGAATCCGGAAGCCTGGCCTGAAGGCGCAGAAGGCTTACCCTTCTCAGAGGAGGATGCGCGAGAGACATTCAAAGACCTGCTCAACGACCATGGTATAAATCCATACTCGCCATGGGAGAAGCTCATCGAGGACGGCCGTATTATAGAGGACCCTCGCTACACGGTGCTGAGCACCATGAAAGCGCGTCGGGATGTGTGGGAGGAGTGGAGCCGGGCGCGCATCCAGGTGCTCAAGGAGCAGCGCGCACGTGAAGAGAAGAAAGACCCCAAGATCCCGTACCTCGCCTTCCTGCAGCAGAAGGCGAGTCCGAAGCTGTACTGGCCCGAGTTCCGGCGAAAGTACAAGAAGGAGGCTCTCATGCGCGACACGTCCCTCAGCGACCGCGACCGCGAGAAGTGGTACCGTGAGCACGTCGCCCGCCTGCGCCTGCCCCCCGATCAGCTGAAGAAGGACCTCGCCGCCCTGCTGCGCGAGATACCTCTCCGCGCCCTTAACAACCAGACCCTGCTCGAGAACCTCCCCAGCCGCCTCCTCGCCGACCTACGCTACATCAGCCTCGACCCCAAGGTCCGCGACCCCCTCATCGAGGCATACGTGCGGACCCTGGGCCCGCCCCCCGAAGGCGAAGAAGAGGAGGAGACGGAGGCCGTGCGCAAGGCCCGCGAGGACAGGCGCAAGCGCGAGAAGGCGCTCGAGGAGCGCGAGCGCGCCGTCGCGGAGGAGAAGCGCAGGCAGAGGAGGCAGCTCGAGCACGGAAGAGCGGCGCTGCGCGAGGAGGAGCGCGAGCTCGAGAAGGCGATGCAGGTCGGGAAGAAGGGCCTCCAGAGCCAGCTGCTGGCCGCTCAGGAGAAGAAGAAGCAGCAGCAGCAGGACAAGCAGCAGGAGGGAGAGGATGTTGTTGCGGGGGAGAAGGGGAAAGAGGTAGTGAAAGAAGAACCGACACAGTAGAGGCACACACAGAATTTATGAAAATGACATGTCCCCCACACACACTATATCGAGGGGGAAATGAGGGGGTAAGATTTCTACATCATCATCGAATGGCTCTAGCATCTTTTTTTTGGTCTAATAAGCATTGGTTTAACACATAGGCATTGTATTTTTGAACCGCGCCGAAGAGACATTTGATACCCCCTGTCCCCTAACCCCCCCCCCTTCTTAAACAGAATTTATATCATGAAATCGGTGATTTTTTTTTTCAATATTTTTTTTTTTCATTTGTAAACGTGCTTTTTAGCCGTGCTTGCTAGTAAGCTATCTAGATAGAATGGTGTTTCGTGACTAATTCTAGGTGGTTTACTCTGTTTTTATCCTTCCTTTTTTTTGCCCTCCCCGGATTTCTCGTTATCGAATAAAAAGGGGGGGATTTCCACGCCCGTCACAACCTCCCCTTCCTCCCTATTCCCGCGTCATCATCATGATCGTCATCGCCCCCCTCCCCCTCGCCACGCAGTCACAAGAGCCAGGTGTCGAACCAGGTGACGGCCTGGATGAAGGCCTGCTCCTTGGCGAAGCGCTCGTGCTTCTTGGAGGGGTCGCAGCGGACGCTGAAGCCGTGGACGACGCCCGAGAAGAGGTTGATCTGGTAGGGCTGGCCGCCCTCCTTGAGGATGACCTCCGACCTGTGGCGCAGCTCGGCCGGGAAGATGGCGTCCGTCTCGGCGGCCGAGATGGACAGGGGCGCCTTGAACCCGCGGAGCTCGTCCTCCTCCACGAACGAGGGGTGCGCCACGTACCCCACGTTGATGCCGCTCTTGTAGTGGCGAGCCACGTACTACATTTGTTATCGTCGTCGCGGGTTAGCGGTATTTCTCGGATATAGTTGGGTTGGGCTAGGTAATATCCGGGGGACTCGTAGAAAAGGGGGGGGAGGGGGTGGATACGAGGAGGTTTAGTAAGAGAAAAAAACAAAAACATAAAAAAACCGCACCTTAGCACCGAAGCAGTATCCGACACCGCCCAACTTCTCGACACCCTTCTCCTCCTTCAGGTACTTGATGCCGGCCAGGACGATGGGGTCGACGGCCTCGGGGGTGTGGGGGTTGTCGCCGGTGCTGCCCTTGGTGAGCCAGCTCATGAAGTCGAAGTCGGCGGGGCGGTTCAGCGACAGAGGGTCCCCGTTGAACACGTCGATGATCAGCGTCAGGTAGCCGTTCGCCGCGAACTGGTCCGCGATCAGCCGGCTGTTCTGCCAGATGCCGATCACGTCCGGCACGATCAGCAGGCCGGCGCCCTTGTGCGCCTTGGCCGGGTCGGGCGTCGCGAGGTACGCCGCGTACTTGTCCACCTTGAAGTCGGTGCCGGTGGGTTGGCCTCTGAGGGGAGAGAGAGAAGAAGGTTGGATTAGTTAAAGCTTGGGTTGGGGTTTTGTTCGATGTCTGGTATAATAGAGTAGAGTAGGGTGGGTGGGTAGAGTTGAGAGAGCTCTTCGCGGGAATAAGAAATCCTGACTTACTCATGTTTGACACCGATGGTGCAGCATTGTGCAGGAGGATGAGACGCCATAGTTGTGATTTTTTTCTTCTTAGTTTATACTGCGTATATCTGTGCTTTTTTCTTCTTCTTATATCCCGTCGATCTGGTCAAGTTGTTGGATCAAGGCGTAGAGAGTTTCTGGGTATCGATTTCAAGGAGAATGGATGGGGAGGACGAGAAGAGAAAAGAAAAGAAGGAGGGGGTTTCAACCTCGTTATCACTGAGCTACCATGAAAGCTACATACCCACCTAGTAGCTAGGTATTTACACAGAATGGGAAGGATACAGGGCCCATTAGTTACAGTTCGCGCCATCGGTGAATTCCTATAAACCTACCTAGTACCTAGTACGTGCTATGCTATTATACGTAGGTCTAGTAGGTCATCACCTTGATTTAGGTAACCTTGTAGTACTCAGGTTGAAATACCGACCTTAGTACCGCGTAACTAGCGCTATCTTAACCAATGGATAACGTTGGGATTGCATAATATGCAGAATGATTTCCACCATTCCGAGACTTTTGTTGCCTCAAGTGTAAGTGATAGTAGTACCTACCTAAGGTTAGTAGCTAATGGGATATCGAGGTTGCCGGACCCTAGTAAGGTCATCTACCTAGTTACATCATCTGGTCCCCGGTACAGATTATACCCCTCCAAAGCCCCGCATTAGGTTAGTAGGTCCACTAGGTAGGTACAGTAGCTGGTAAAATCTCTGATAGCATACCTACTAACCTAGTAGGTTGCACCGAGGTACGTACAATACAGTACGTATGAATTGGAAAGCTTATAGTAGCCGCCTTCGCTTCCGTAAAGTCGGTTCCGAATTGGATCCCCCATGCTTGCTTCATAAGCTAATCCACCTTACCAGCTTATGCAGCATTCGCGATTAGCTTCTTATTACAGATCAAATCGAGGGATCCTCTGATAGCCACAACCCTCGCTGTCAGCCTTTTTTTTTTCGGTCTTATTCTCTACCTCGAGACCCAGATCTCCAAAATTTCAGAACCCCATCATCTTAGGTAGTACCTAACCTATGTAAGTCGATGTGAAATAAGATACATTTATTAGTAACAGCTATTTGCACTATTCATGCGTCGTTAAGCCGATCTTCTCGTTAAGGAATATTAGGTAGGTAGGTACTCCAACCTCCGCCATTATACCCATACTAGTAGCCCAACAACCTCTCTCTCCGTCTTACACCCGTCGCCGAGATTTCCGGTCCCCTCTACCTTTCGTGACCCTCTCTTCTCCATCAACCTCTCCTAGCTTATGCCAGGTTCCCTCGCTCGAGGTGCCACCTAGGCCCTGGTCTGATTTCTCCTGAGCAGGAGATAGCTCGGCTTGCATTTTCGGAGAGACCCAGAACGGAAACCGTCCTTTGCCCTTCACATCTGCCGACTGTATTTCGGACGTGCGGCTCTCTGTGCTACGTCCTCTAACCGGGGGCGTCAACCTTGGATTGGCCGCGGTGCTATCACTAATGTCGAGGGGGCTGACCGCCGGCGACGGTGGTGTCCTTCGGCTACCCATCAGTAGCCGCATGAGCTGTGTTGGTGTTTTGGGGGGATCTGGGGCCACGTCTGATGAGAGAGGGGTGCCGCCCCTGCCTGCCTGAGAGCCCGCCGTGCTCGGACGATCTGGGCTTGAACATTGGTTCCTCTTTCGTGTCTGCTTGGGGCTCGATCGCGGCGCCTCGGAGCTTTCTCTGCCAGGCTTGGTCGACAGAGAACCGGCAATTGCTTCCTAGGCCTCTGGTTGCGTGTGCGCGTCTGCCTTGAGTTTGGGCTCTGCGGCACCCGCCTGGTTGTCAGGCTGCTCCGGAGCAGCATTGTTCTGTGCTTGCTTTCGGATGCCCCCTGGCAACTTATGTCCCGGCTTGCTCGTCGTCGCTTTTGTAGCAGGAAAGGGGCCCCGACGGCGACCCTTTACGCTTTTCCATGCACTGCGTGGCTTAACCAGTGCTGCTACATCTGACTCGTCGTCCGTGGTGTCTGATTCTTCAAGGCCCGAGTTATCTTGCGACTTATGGCCTTCACTCATGGGTTGCGTCTTCGTGAGCGGCCGCCACCACTTTTTTCTTGAATCCGACTTCTCGTTTGGTTCCCGAGGACTCCCCCTTCCTTGAGTCTCAGAAATGCCTTGTGATTCGACACTTTTCTTAGCTGCAGAGCCTGTATTATCTGATCGAGATTTGGTAGTCGACTTTGGTCTGGGACTCAAACGCATCAGAATTGGGTGTTTCACTCTCTCCCTCGGTGCGAGTTCTCTTGGTTGAGATTGGGTTGGTGGTATAGCCTGCTCTTCTTTGAATTCTGGTATTGTTTCTGTATGTCGATCAACGCCTGTGTCGTAGGGATGTTTGCTCTTGCCTGGGCTAGTAGACTTCGTGGCCACACTGTAGCTTTGTTCATTGTGGCCTTCTGCTAGGCTCAATATGCTACAGCGTTTCTGTCTTTGTGCTTCGATGAGATCTACGCGCTGCTCAATCCCATCTTGCCACTGTTCTAACTTCATGTTCATCCACAATAGGGGTATCGAAGCTGCTTCCAGAGCTTTGATCCGCATTGAACTTTTTTCCTCAGGACCATCTTTGGAAATCAATGATTCGACAAGTGTCTGTTGAGTAGGCCATCGGGTTTTGTAGTCAACGTCTTCTTCTTCTTTTTTCTTACCCTTCTTCCCCCGCTTTGCCATGCCACCAAACCTGTTGACGAAATGACAGTGATAAGTAATACTGAATATGTGCTGATTCGAGTTGTAGGTAGCTGAAGTTTGCGGCCAGCAAGACCGTTGAAGATTATGACGACTAGAACATAATAAATACCTATGAATAAGAAATTAACATGAATTAGGTCATTGAAGTATGTCTACGAAAGAAAGATTCCTGTGAAGTTTCAAACACCTCCATGCCTAGGAAATAGCATTTGAAAGGTTACCAAAGCCTAACTTTCTTCTGCTGTTCCGTGGTGGTTGCTGCTGAGAGCGGTCTTGCAGTTCCAGCCATGAGATCAGGTTGGGCGGAAAGAGGAGGATTTCCATAGGCATTTCGTTTTTACCTGGCTAACCCTGTCTAAATAGAGAGTATGTTGAATGAATTCACAATAAGTTTTTAACTGGAATGCACCTCCTTTCTCTTTTTCCCTCTTAAGGTGTCTATGTACCTTGCATAGTTGTGAAGCCCGTGGAAGGTTACTGTAAGTGCAGCATCTGTCTTAATCTACATGTACTTCAAGTAGGTACCTAGGTTAGGTAGGTACCTACTACTTAAAAGGGGACATGAGTACTAACAACGAATTGGGTTCAAACCTACTTGACATGTAAAAATACCATAGACTACGTCCTAATACTTACAGTTGAGATACATTTTTGCATTAAATCACACCAAGGCTACTACTAGTGCATGGCGAGTCAGAAGAACGTACCTTACATAACTCACATCATCCATACAAGATGTAGTTGACCCCTCCTGTGGAGACCTAAATCTGCATTTGTGGGGTGATAATAGCGACCCAATGCATCTGACAGCTGGACTCTGCTGGTAGCGAGGTCCTCCCAGCTGTCGGAAGTTCTTATCTTCAAGCTTAAGGTTATCAAAGTTGACCCCGTTCGAACAAAAAAGGCGGCAGAAAAAAAATTATTGTTCCTCACTTACCCCACCTGTTTTGCTAATTGGGTCGGAAGAAAAAAAAAATGTAATTTTTCTAACCTACTACCCTTCTTTTTTCTCTCTCCTTCTCTGCTGGGCAGCCTTCTTGTCGTCGCAAGTCGGGGAAGAAATCTCTCAACTTCACTTCTTCCTTCCCAGACAAGTTTTCAAGCATTGTTGTCCAAGGAATACCGTGACCATGGACCAACAAAAGCTTGTCGAGCTGCTCCAGGCTTGTCAGATCCGTAAGTTTTACACCCGTCGCGCTGTCCATGTTTTGTTTTCCTCTCCCTCTTCTTCCTTTTGTTCCAGTGAGACAGTCCGGCGCAATTGCTAATCTATTCTCCTGCTCTCTGTAGCCGACACTCAGAAGGTCAAGGCTGCGACTGCTGAGCTGCGGAAGAACTTCTACCCCCATCCCGACTCGCTACTCGGCCTGCTCCATGTCATTGTCTCTCACTCCGATGCCACTGTGCGTATGTTGGCAGCTGTCCAGGGCTTGCGCCTTGTGCCCAAGCACTGGTTGAAGATAGACGGCACTCAGAAGCCTGCCATAAGGGAGCAGCTTCTTCAGGCCATCGTGCGAGAGCAGGATGCGAAATGCCGCCATGGCCAGTCGCGCGTTATCGCAGCCATCGCTACCCTCGATTTTGATAACAACGAGTGGGCCGACCTACTACCTGCTGTTACTCAGTTGACTGCTTCTGACAATGTCGCTCACCGTGAAGTCGGTTCCTACATTATTTTCAGTCTGCTTGAGGCCAATCCCACCTACTTCGAGGATCATCTCCCCAAACTCTTTGAGCTCTTCACCAAGACCATCAGAGATCCCCAGAGTCGCGATGTCCGTGTCAACACTATGTTGTCCATCAGCGCTGTGTTGATGCTAGTCGATGTTGATGAGGACGAGCAGTCGCTCAACACCGTTCAAGAGTTCATTCCCCCCATGGTTGAAGTGCTCAAGGATGCGGTTGAGCATGGTGATGATGAGCGTATCCAGCAGGCTTTCGAGGTCTTCCAGTCTTTCCTAGCCTATGAATCTGCCCTGATTTCCCGCTACTTCAAGGACTTGGTACAATTCATGATCGACCTAGCCGCAAACCCGAACGCTGATGCTGATGTGCGGACGCAAGCCTTGGCTTTCCTTACGCAATGCGTTAGGTACCGCCGTATGAAGATCCAGGGCATCCCCGACATGGGCGCTCAGCTCATGAGGAAGGGTCTAATGATCCTGTCCGAGTTAGATGATGATGATGATGATGACGACGATTCAACGCCCGCAAGATCGGCTCTCACCTTGATCGATCAGCTCTCCAGCGATTTGCCCCCGCGGCAAGTCATCGTCCCTCTCCTTGATGACTTTCCCAACTACGCAAACTCCGAGAAGCCCGGCCAACGTAGGGCTTGCATTTTGGCCCTTGGAAACTGTGCTGAGGGTGCTCCGGAGTTTGTTTCTACTCAAATCGCGTCGCTGATGCCTGCAGTACTCCGTCTGCTACAAGATCCTGAGAGGTCTGTTCGCTACTCTGCTCTCCTGGGTCTCATGCGCCTAGGTGAGGATCTAGCTGACAGCATGGCCCCTCATCATGATGCCATCATGACTGCCCTCATGCTGAACTTGGATGCGGCAAGCACTGCAAATACCGACAAGAAGAATGCCGAGATCATTCGCTCAGTTTGTGGTGTCATTGATTCTCTAGCTGATGGCCTAGGTCAGGACATCTTGGCAAAGTATGGACAGACCATGATCCAGCGCGTTGGAGGTTTCCTATCTCACCCTGACTACACTGTCAAATCTGCTGCTGCTGGCGCTCTTGGAGCCATTGCATCATCCGTTAAGGGTGCATTCATTCCCTACCTCAAGGATACAATGGAAGCCATGTCATCATACATTATGGCCGAATCTGGCGAGGATGAGCTATCGCTGCGAAGTGCCATCTGCGACTCTATGGGACGTATTGCTGTTGGCGTCGGAGCTCAAGAATTCAGCCCTTACGTTATGCCGTTGTTAATGGCTAGTGAGAAGGCCCTCCATCTTGACAACGCCCGTCTGAGGGAAACCACCTTCATATTGTGGAGCCAGCTCGCTACTGTATACCAAGGCGAGCTTGGGACTTCTCTTGAAGGAATATTCAAGGGACTTTTTGACAGCCTTGAACGGGAAGAGGAAGACGTCGAGCTGGACCTTGGCGAGGAACAAAATGGCCTTGTTGATGAGGAGGTTATCCTACACGGCAAGCGTCTCAAGGTGAAGAGCACTGGTGAGGCTGATGATGAATTGGAGGATCTTATGGATGATGATGATGACGATGACGATTGGGACGATCTCGTCGGTATCTCGGCGCAGGCCCTCGAAAAGGAGATCGCTCTAGAAGCTCTAGGTGAAGTCATATACGCTGCCAAGGAGAAGAGCGCTCCGTACATCGAGAAAGCCGTTGAACTTGTCACCCCCTTCGCAGAGCACTCCTACGAAGGCTGTCGCAAGACAGCTATTGGAACTCTCTGGCGGACATACGCCTGCGTCTGGGAAGCCACGGAGAAGCAGACGGGCCGCAAATGGGAGCCGGGTTTGCCTCTCAAATTCCAACCAGATGGAAACATCCTCAAACTTGGTGAGATCGTCACTACCGCAACAATGCATATCTGGCAGGATGAGTCGGACCGGTAAGTTGTTTCTCTTTTTTTTGTTCCTTCCAGCAGATTTCCTTTGTAGCAGCTCCTATGATGACTACCTTGCGTTATACCCAGCTCACTCAGACGCTATTCGCGGTTGCTGAGAACACGTAATATCAAGATCTGATTTTGGCTCGCCTTTAATTCGGTTATCAAACCTGAACAGTTTCTATATTATCAGAAACTAACGTTATGTTTAGGGATGTCGTGACAGAAATAAACCGGAGCGTAGGGTCTACTCTTAAGACGTGCGGTCCTGCGATACTGGGTCAGAAGGACATGATGAGCCAGATAATTACAGTGCTCGGCACCATTATTACTCGATCCCATCCTTGCCAGCAAGACCTTGGAGATGAAGACGACAACCAGGACTCTATCGAAGGCAGTTCCGAGTGGGATTGGCTTGTTATTGATACAGCACTCGACGTCCTTATCGGGCTCGCTGCCGCCCTGGGAGCTCAATTTTCCGAGGTCTGGAAGGTGTTCGACAAGCCGGTCATGAAGTTCCTCAGCTCCAACGAGGCTATTGAGCGATCGACTGCCGTTGGAGTGGTAGCAGAATGCGTCGCTTACATGGGTAACGCTGTAACGCCGTACACCTCAAGCTTATTGCGTCCACTATTGCACCGTTTGTCGGATGAGGACAAGGAAACCAAATCCAACGCAGCGTATGCGACCGGACAGCTTGTGTATCACTCAGGGGATGAAAAGACATACCTATCTAGCTACCCGCAGATATTGAGCAAGCTGGAGCCTTTGCTACAGATCAAGGATGCACGCCTACAGGACAATGCTGCCGGCTGCTTATGTCGTATGATATTGTCAAATCCTGACCAGGTCCCTATCGGAGATGTGCTTCCAGCGCTAGTCAACCTGCTTCCCCTCAAGGAAGACTACGAGGAGAACAAGCCGGTTTACCAATGTCTACACAAGCTCTGTAAGTGCCCATCGATTGGTCCACCATTATGTCTTCTCATCATACTAATGATATTTTTTTTTTCTTTCAGATGTGCTCTCTAACCCGACAGTACAAGAGCTGACCCCCAAGCTGCTCCCAATTTTCCAGCAAGTTCTTGGACCGCCGGAGGAACAGCTCGAGCCAGAGACCAGAGAGGTGGTACAAGAGATGGTGCGGATTCTTACAAAGTAGTGTGACGAGGTACGCAAAATAAGTTAGAGGAGTCGATCTGTGCCGGCTTTCAAAAGGACAAAACGTGCGGGAAAGGCACGATGGTATGAAATGTACGAGTGAATGAATGGTGGGGGCAAGGTGATAAACTTGCGCTTTACACATAGATGATTCCCCCAATGATAGACTTGTTTTATTCTCGCGCGAGTGAATCCCACATCGGCATGTTGTGTCGAACCATGATAACAGCACGGTATGCTAGAAATCCAGACGCCTGGTCAGGCGACATAACGTACAGTGACAACAAAACATCATCGCTTTGAGTACAGACCTATTACTCTCCTATACAAGCAAGCCTGGAGCCCTATTTCATGTACTAGTCGACCAAGAAAATATGAAAGTATCAAACTGAATCTCGAGAGTAGGTTTACTCAGCGGTACTAGATGGCTTAATTACGGCTTAATCTAGATCGGCTTAAACCGCTGTCTCAATCATCCAAGCAGGCAGATATGAGATATTAAAATAAGTCGACACGGGACGTTGTCTACTAGGATTTTTCTTTAAAAATATATGTAAAGATTCAGGTGCTCTTGAGTTGATGCAGGTATTTGATAATCTCATCGGCGTGTATCCACAAATAGAAACATCAGGTACTGTCTGTAGGATTGTGGGCAGCAAAACCGAGCGACAGAAGTAAAGAGAAGCAAGCTCAAGCAGCACGAAACCACCTACCGTATAGAGGCTGGTACGTCTTGTCTCACGTTGAGGTGTATATGCATGTAGGTACATATGTGGTGCACAAAGCGGGATGAACCGACGAATGAGCCACCGTAGGGGTGGACTCGAAAGCTTGTATTTCAGCACGGATACCAGGATGAGACGTGTGTATTGCTTGGCTTTCATGCTTGATAGGTTGGAAGGGGGGGGGGGGGGGGGGTGTTGTTCATGGATGCACACTACTTCTCTCAACGAGCCACCATACTTGTTATTTGGGAGGCCCCGATTTTGGTGTGTATCTGGGAATTTTCCCCATAGGTCTTCGCAGATGTTACGTTGACGAGGTGTAGCCTCTTAGAATAAATTGGAAGAGTAAACAAAGTTCCTGTCTGGTACCGAGTCGTGTCACCGCAGGGGGGGGGGAGATGAGATGGAAACACAAGAGAGATAACTCGCCGGCTCGGAGGCACTAGAACCATGACGTCGGCTCGAAGCATTAGACAGATATGGTTTCTGAACTAGATTTCCGCTTGGATAACCTTTCCCCTTGATCACAGCCGGATAAGCGAGATTTTTCTATATATATATATAGGTAGGTAGGTAGGTAGGTATATAAATAAAATTAGGAATGGGTGGAAGCTTAGCATGTTCACTTGATACATTCACTACCTACCTATATAGTACTTGGTTACCTAGTTAGGCATCTAACTATCTAGATATCTCTTATGTAGGATGAGACATGCTAATATATACGTCGTATATCGACTTCCTGGCATCTGACCAGTCTTTTGAGAGGAAGAATTTCCTGTGGTGGTGATAGACGATACTTACCTATGAACCGATTAAACGCCCCCAATCACACCCCAATGAGGTAGGCGGCGCAAGCCACTATCATTCTTGGCTCATAGCTTGCATTCACCATATGGTCGGCTTGCCAAGTGATGAGATCGTACAACACCATCATCTTTCTTCAGCAACGATGTCAGGACCTTAGCAGCCCAAGAGGGCTATCGAAATATACGAACGGAGCGCCTCAGGCTTAAGGCATTGATAGGCATGTTTACATGTGAGCTAAGCTGCCTCTCGTAGCAGTCACACACCACATCTCTTGTCGTGGTAAATTAAGAGCAAGGGCCTGTGAGCGATAGATTACCGACGTGAAGGGTACGGTACGTAGCGTGTATGTAGACTACTAGGTTACCAGATTGTTACATAGACCTAGGTAGTCGCCTGAGTTACTTTTAATTTCCCACGAGGGCAAGCGGCAGCTTTGACGGCTAAGAATGGGTAGGCTTCGACTCGTCGGTCCTGCGGACTTTCACATCTACCTACGTGCCGTTTCGAAACTTATGCTACTGTAGCTCAATAGGTATTATAGACGGCCTGCCAAGCTTCCATCTACCTATGCCGTGGATTGCGGCTCGATCGCCAAGCAGTACAACACGAGCTCATGAGACTCTGCGATCTGCCGCATGACCATCTAGAAGAACCCCGGAGTAGAGAGAAGCATAGGGGAAGAAATAGAGAAGGCGAATCTCGCTTCACGGCGATCGGTTATGCGCCTGATGACGGTCAGCTGTAACCAAATATTCCCGGCTTGGCTATTAGAAATATCATCATTTTTTTTCCCTTATTGCCCGTCTCTCTCTCTCTCTCTCTCTTTAAACCATGGCGCTGGAGGGAAGAGACATACACCAGTAGCGCGTTACAGGTTGAATTCAACCAAGAAATAAGAGTCAAAAAAAGAGAGACAGAACTGACTAACTAACTGACCGGGAGAATTGGTGGTGGCGGGCGTGCATTATGCAAGTCACCCCTGCATCTTGCATTTCTTTTTTTTTCCCCTCTAACTGTGCCGCCGCAAAACCCGTACCGTCCAATAGGTGGAATATCCAGCCTTGCCGTGCTCGAACAAGAGAGAGAAAGAGGGAAGAGGAAAGAAAAAAAATGAAGAGACGTCTAGCCTAGACCACTGCACACTGGCGGTCGCGGTCGAATGTGTGCGCGTGCGCGCGTGTTATGTACGGGTACGAGATGGGAACATATTGCCTACACTACCTACCTACCTACCTACCTATACAACCAAAATACCAAAACAACGCATAAACAACTACTACATGTATGTGTGTATGGTCGATATGGTAGCAGCAGCGGCAAAAATCATAGGTAACGTAGGTTGCTCGGTCCGAGAGAGAGAGAAAGTCTATACGAACAATTGCAACATTTGAAAAAAGGCACTATTACATCTCTCTTAATAATTCCCTCCCTCCTTCTCTTCTTCTCTCTCTCTTCTTCCTAGGTGTCAGAGAGAGAGCTTCGGGGATCGAGATTCGTCAGTAACAGCGGGAGATGATTCCTTTGATTACTGTAGACTGCTTTCGATCCTTATCCCCTACCCTCTCCATCGTTCCCGAAACACCCCCAGCTGGACAAGGCTTGCCCCAGCCTCCAAGCTTTCTAACCTATGTAGTGTAGTGTAGTTGTAGTAGCTCGGCAGTGGGATGGATGGCGATCGTGGCAGATGGGTCACTTTCTTCTTCTTGTCTCCCCCCCCTCCCCGCCTATACCTAACCCTTGTTCCTCTCTCCCCCCTTCCCCCCCCTGGTCCGTGGCCCGATCTGCCAGGGGGTACCCCCGGGAAAGCACGAGTGATTTGTCCATCGATCAGTCTGATAAACTCTTAATCCTGCTATCAAAGCCGAGCGTGTACACTACCTGTACACTATATTGTACAATACATTACGCTCAGTCGCTGTGCGTGCCGCTGCAACGGGGAGCTGGGTTATTCGTACGGTGTGATACTGTCCTCTGGGTGGGATAGAGATTTCCCATGATGGAGGAGCATGGGATCCTTAGGGGGAGGGGGCAAGAAATGCTAGGTAAAGAGATCTCTCCTCCAGTTAGACTTCAGATATGCTATGTAGATCGTCTCCCCTCAGGAGCACAAGATGGGAAAGAAGTGGATTTGAAAATAGCTCAAATTATCTAGGTTAGATGCCCAGATTATTATGATGTAATAGTCGTATACAATACCAGAACACATGAAAAAGAGACTCGAATTGATTCGAGGACCTGTCATGCTTGCTTACTAGTAGGTAACAAGTAACGTTTTTTTTCTTTTCTTTCGAGAAACACTACATGACATTGCACGTATCGTACATACATGTACATAACTGCATGCGCGCAACCAAGATGTAGGGACCTACACTACATATAGAACAATCTAATGAAGGCGTCGGCTTTGTGCATACATACATAAAGAGCGCGGTGGTGGCGCTCCCAAGTCGTACATGCGTCTTCAGATACACATATTGTAGAATGCCAGGGTCGTGAGTGAAGTCCCTAGGTTAGGTAGATGGTGTACTACGCTGTGCCGACTGGAAGGTAAAAAAAAGAAAAAGAAAAAGAACATATACTACACCAGATTTTGTAGCACAGACGGAGAGGTGTGCCGATACGAGATACAGTTGTTATGCGAAGGACGCTCGCAGTACTTTATGTAGTGTAGGATGTCAAGGTCACACGCGCATATACATACATATATACCTACCTACGACTTACACACGCGCACACGTTGAAGTAATGAGAATAGAAAATAGTATACTCTTATTATTATTTACCTACTTCATCTTATTTTTACTCCCCCTTCCCCCCTCCCCCTTTTCTCGAGCTGTGTAGTGGTAGTAGAGAGACTCAATGTCTTATGGTAATAATGACGTTTGTGTGACTACGTGCCGAGGAAATAGATAGGCACTTACATCAATACCTTGCTGCAAGATACATATGATGTAAGTTGGAAAAGAGATTACAACGAGTAGACTAAGAAGGTGATCGACCAGGGCTGTTTATCTCGCGGTCCCATGGCCGAGCAACGAGCAACGAGCAACTATCTTTCTTTTTCAGCTACTAACAACGGAGTGTGAGTGTCTTATCTCACATCCATAACCGTTCGTTTTTGTTTCATGAGCTTCCTCGTTCTTGTATCTACCTCTTACGCGCATTAGCCAGCTAGTTATCTGGCTAATAAGCTAGCTAAGCTGTATGTAAATAGTTATTCCTCTTTTTTCTCCTTTGCGGATGTCGGGGTCCGGAAGGCCGCAGAAGTTTCTGCAGTGTGGTAGTGTTGTGTAAGTGTGTAGTGTGTGTGTATGCATCCATCCGCCGTTTGAACCGTTCAATCCCCTGCATCCTTGGCATCGAAAAGGCCAGGCTACACTACATAGTAAAAATACCCCTGACCCCCTGGGGACCCCCCCTGGTGAAAAACTTCAACCCCTCCCCAAAGAGAAGGACGGGGGAGGAGTTTGATCGTCGTCCGACAACCACCCACTAGGTACTAGGTACAGCGGGTTTAGCTGCTCGATACTAGCCCAGATATAACTTGCTGGCGATCGGTGATCAGTCCACACGACTCCAGTGTTTTTTTCCTGTTGCTCTTCCCTGTCACGATCTTCGCTGGCGGGCGGCTGGCCTGGTTCTGGGAGGGGCAGCAACCCCAAGCTGGGTCGGCCAGCTGTACAAAAGAGTACGTAATGCGGTCAATATGATAGATACAATGCGTCAGTGTGGGCACAGGTTATACATCACAAGCACCTAAACCTAGATCGCTCTCTCTCTCTATCTCTCTTAAGCCGCGAGAGGAGCAGAAACAGAAAGAATTGATGGGGCGGACGGCTAATTCCAACAGTGATGATCCACATCCCGCACGCGAGAGGAGGGATTCCAGGACCGACTTGGACCGAGGAATTTTGCCCATCCAGATGGGAGCGGACATGCCATTGGGGACGGGGAATAAAAATACCTTCTAACAACACACAATGGGATAAGACTATAGCATGAAAATGAATAAAGAACAAGAATAATAATATTGATAAAATCCGACAATTGCCTTACGTAGTAAAAAAAACTCCACGGCCACGTAAGGTATGCGATCATAACATGTAGGTCAGAGCCAGCTCAGTCCCATTAGTCGTCTCCATCATATGTCTGGTCGTCTGGTCCGCATCTTACTTGGCAACAAAAGGGAGATCGATCCTGCCGAGCAGGGCCCCGGTTCTACACTAGCATGTGCATGCATTCGTGGAGCAAAGGCTCCTATTGGAGAGATCACTTGTTACTGTCACCTCCTTCGGCTCGGCCTTTTGCTCTCTCTATTCGACCCTTTTGACCTCCCACCCCTTCCGTAGGTAGTATTGTGAAAGGTCGGCCTTTGTTATAGCCCTCTCTCCGGTGCCTAGCCCTTCTCCTCTTCCTCCTCTTCTTCTCTCTAACCACTCCCCCCCTCCCTTGTCCCTAATATGGTCAAAGAAGGGGTGGTTCCTGTCTCTCCCTGGTCCTTGGTCTGTCAGCCCGATTAGGTAGCTTCGTTAGTAACCTTGCATGGCTCTATTACCACTACCACCTGTCTATCGTACGCTTATGTATGCGTATGTGTGTGAACGCAGAGGCGCCAGGTCAGGTTCAGGTCTCCCAACCTCCTCCTTCCCACCCCCCCCTAGTGCTGCTGTATTGTATGTACATACATACACCACATACAATACACAGCAGCAGTTGGTACTAGGCAGGTGTGATGGGCCGGGCTCCTAGAGGATGGGATGGAAGAAAGGTGAGTGGTGCCATGGTGTCTCAAAAACACCGGCGGCATTTGCAAGGGAACAGAGACAAAGAGTCAGAAGGATGAAAGAGTGAGAGAGGGACCGAGCCAGTAAGCTAATAGTAGTAGCTAGCTGTCCAAATTTTGATCCCTTCCCCCAGTCCTAACAAACTTGTCTCTCCGAGATATCAAAAGTGATGCAGATTGTAATAATGGGCTCTCCCGCTTTCGCATTGTTGTTTTTCCCTCGTGGCTTTCAGATGTCTCAGACGCCGCTATGTATCTGAACGCGAACCTCGCGCTGGGGAATTCGCAGTGAAATTTGATGTTCAAGCTCTTCGGTCTTTTTGGGGTCAGTCGGCTCAGTCAGTTGATGCTTAAGAGATTTGACATGTACCCATCTTTATGTAGCTATGTACATAAAGATGGACACTATGCATGGACGTGTCCGTGTGGGAAGCGAGGGCGGTTCTAGTCTCGGTACATCCATACGTACGTACAAGTACCGTACCAGTCGATCATGACCGTGCCCGGCGTGCTGTTATCTTTCAGTGGACACCTACCAACCCCGGCTAGAGAGGACCGAACCAGGATGAGTACATGTACTCCGTAGTCAGGTTGTTTTCATGTTATGGGTGAAAAAAAATAGAGGATAGACATTTAGGTACGTTGGTAGGCATGTAGTATCGAATTAGCCACGGGTACCACACAGGAATCCTACCATTGGGAATAGAAATATATAATGTAGCATATTTACCCCCTATGTGCGCCCTTTTTTTTCCCTCCCTTCCCTTTATTCCCCGACTTCATTGTT
This sequence comes from Biscogniauxia mediterranea, assembly GCA_018398605.1. Classification (NCBI taxonomy): domain Eukaryota; kingdom Fungi; phylum Ascomycota; class Sordariomycetes; order Xylariales; family Xylariaceae; genus Biscogniauxia; species Biscogniauxia mediterranea. The sequence continues at coordinate 2,412,197 of JAGXTR010000007.1, read as the reverse complement.
CATCTACCATTTCCTAAGTCTGAGGATAAGAGCAGAGTAAGAGGCCGTCTACAGTGAGACGTGAGAAACCAGGGGCTCTACAGCAGTCATTCGCTTACCCAGCATACGTCTATACAATAATCAAGCCTTTCTCCGGCATTGCCACTCGTGTCTAACCCACACTCGATCGCTACGGTTTCACGATTTCACGCGGTAAATAATATCGACGATGCAGCTCACACTCGCTCTCAGCTCCGCCCTCCTGGGCGTTGCCCTCGCGGCCCCTCAAGGCGTCACCGAGAAAATCACCCCTACCGGCGCTGCCCCCGCCGGCTGCACGGGAAGCTTTGATGGAAAGTTCGAGATCACCGTCGCTCAGATCACGGAGCAAAAGAGGAGCATTCCTGAGGTAAGGATAGATGAGGACTCGAGGAGGGGGGGTTGGAGGGAGGCAGCCCCTGGCTGTCGTCCCTGTTAGGCCTGAGGAACCCATTGGCTGACCGTTGATGAAATAGAAACGTGATACCTGCGGCTCAGACGGTGTTCTCGTCTTGACTCTGGAGGATGGATCAACGTTCGATGCCGAGGGCCGGACTGGATACATCGCCTCCAACTACCAATTCCAGTTCGACTCGCCTGCGCAAGCCGGTGCCATCTACACCAGCGGCTTCTCTGTCTGTGAGAACAATGTGCTCGCCCTTGGCTCTTCAAAGACCTTCTACCGGTGCCTGTCAGGCGACTTCTACAACCTGTACGACCGTGACTGGGCTGAGCAGTGTGAGCCCGTGTCCATCATCGCCATGCCCTGCGGCTCGGACGACTCGGCATCGCAGGTTGGTGATGGCCAAGTCGTGGGAACGACGGTAGTGCAGACGACGATCGTCACGGCTCTGTCAGACGGTCAACCGCAGGTGGTAACAACCACAGTGCCGATTCCTCTGTGCCAGATTGGCGATGGCCAGGTCCAGGTTGTGACGACGCCCTGCGCATCCGTGACCTCGGTGGCGAGCACCAGCACCTACGTGCCCGTGAGCGAATACACCGACGGCCAGATCCAGGTCACTCCCCCCGGCACTGCCACTGCCCCGGTTCCCACCACCGCCGCCCCCGGGACCACCGGCACGGCCGTCACGTCCGGCGTCACGTCCGGCGCCACTGCTCCGGCCCCGAGCAGCAGCGTTGTTTCGTCCGGCGCCTCGATCACGTCGGCCCCCAGCACTACCAGCGCCAGCTCGCCCAGCTCCGCGACCGCGAGCTCACCGGCCTCGACTTCGGCTCCTCCCCAGGAGGGCTCGACCTCGCGTGTCACCGCCGGCTCTGTGGGCGCGCTGGTGCTCGGCTTCTTCGTCGCGGCCATCTGCTTGTAAATATGAACAAATCAAAACAGGAGCAGAGGAGAAAAGCCTGGCCTCGCTCTTGTACAAAAAAAAAAGAGGCAAAAAGCGTACCCGCCGTATTTAAGCACAACATAACCTAATGGTCTTGTCAAATTCCTTCAGTCATTTTTTTGTCTTGTCTTGTCTTGTAGCAAAGAAAAGAAAAGAAAGAAAGAGCATGAACATCACCATTATCACTTAATTATTGACTGGGACGATATGGGAAACGGGAAATAATTATAGGTCAGGCGTGTTGGAAGGGAAGGGCAAGGAGAGCGGGATGGAATGGAATGGGATGGGATGGGATGTGATGAAAAGGGGGAAGAAAGGGTACTGTAATGAATTGATGCCATCTGAGGGAGAACCTGGATGGATGACGGTAATGTCTGAAATGGATTGGAAATACGGGTTGGAAGTAATAAACATGAAATACTTGATATCCTTTAAAGATGCCCACACGTTGAGGCGAAGCGATTTACCCTCTCTCTCTCTCTCCCCTCTCTTTCATAGCATGATTGATGATATGATAAATACCTCGGGATTAATAAAGTCAACTTGGTAATACTGTCTCATATTCTAAGCTTCTGAAATTAGAAAGGAAAATTCGTGCGTCGTGACCTCAGAGCATTGTGCGAAAGTGAAAGGAGAAGTCGATGTTGGATTACTGGTGATGGTGGCGATGGTTTTGTTGGTAGGTTAGTTGGGTTGCGACTTTGCAAGGACAATGATTCAACGCTGAAAGGTTGCGACGGAAACAAAATTTCTACCTAAAAAAAACACCTGACCTCACCAAACCCCCTGAGGCTACAAGTTACGAGGCTGATTTTAGTGCATGGATGGCAGTAATCTCCCGCGGTCCGTAGTAACCAAGACCTACCTAACCTACCTAAGTAAGTAGCTGCCAGAATTATGTATGTACTACTGTACGTTAACTAAGCCACCACGGTGCGCTATCTTCCAGGCTCCGATTTTCCTCTTATCAACTACGACGTGCGATTGGAACTTCGCTTTTCCATTCCTTTCCTCCTTCAACTTTCGTCCCCATTGAGAAACAGACAACAAGCAAATACGAGAAGCACCCTACGCCATGTCTGAGTACTGGAAATCCACACCCAAATACTGGTGCAAGCACTGTAGCATCTACGTCCGCGACACCAAGCTCGAACGCACGAATCATGAAGCCACCGCGAAGCACCAGAGCGCCCTGAAGCGCTTCCTCCGAGACCTGCATCGGGGCCACGACCAGGAGCTGCGCGAAAAGGACCGCGCGAAACGCGAGATCGAGCGACTCAATGGCGTCGTAGGCGGTCCATCCTCCTCCTCTTCCTCTCCCTCGACATCTACCTCCACCGCCGTCTCCGCCAGCAAGACTCCGGCACGACCCAGCATACCGCCACCGTCTCAAGGGCCCGCCACAAATGCTCAGCGCCAGAAGCAATGGGAGCAGCTCGCCGAGCTGGGTGTCGATGTCCCCACCGAACTACGCCGCGACATGGCCATGGCCGGCGAGTGGACCGTCACCAACATGAGGGTCATCGAGGACAGCGCGCAGACGGGAGGCGCGGATAAAAAAGTCGAAGGTGTCGCTACGGGCGTGCGCAAGCGAGCTAGGCCCGAGGGTGACGACGAGGAAGAGGACGCCGAACGGAAGGAAGAAGACGTGATCAAGGGCTTGTTCAAGAAGCCGAAGAAATGGGGGCGCGACTCGAGGCAGGCGCCCGAGAACGATGCGGACCTCGACGCCCTGCTGAGCACTGACCTAGTGGTAAAGCTGCCCAAGAAAGAAGAGCAAGACACAGGGGCGGTGAAGAAAGAAGAAACCGAGCCGGTCATTAAGAAGGAGGGGGAGGAAGGGGATGGCGTTGGCGGCTCAAGCCTTTCGGATACTGCGACCAAGTCTGCGGTGGAAAGTCCCGGCGGGGAGGTGCCCGTCAAGAAGGAAGAGGAACAAAGCACGCTAGAGGCTACGACGCCGGCTGTGGTATTCAAAAAGCGGAAACCTAAGAATATCCGCCAGAAGTGAGGAGCGGTAGACCCCGTGGTTTATCATCGAAGAGGATGTCATCATATTACCAATCCATACCCACGAGAGCCTCAACACGTAATGGAACGTACACCATGAGATGATACGCTCTAACTCTGGGACTATCCTAGCCATGTAACGCCGCTACTCAGACATACTTACATATACTCGACCTACGGATCGGTCGTAATCCTTGCTATAGGTAGGGCCTCCGGGTGAGTCAGGACTTGTCAGTCAGGCCAGCTATAACAGCTAGAAGAGCCTCTGAGTGGAACGACGAATCGTGATGGTGCGGCTGTCATGGGGTGTATGTTCCTCTGTCAGGTCAGTCGGGATCGATGTTCTGCGGCTGACTACGCTTTGCGTAGTCGGTTCGGTCTATCGCGTGGCTAGGCACCTCAGAGTTGCTCCGCGGCGTCGATGCCCATTTCGCATAGATATCAGTCGTGGAGATCTTGCTTTGGGTATTGCTTAGAGGAATGCTGGAGTGCAGCTCGATTCCGTACGCCGCCGCCTATTATAGTTGGTTACAGGACTAGGCCCCTAACTGGGCATATCCAACGGCGACTCGAATATATAAATACATAGCACATAGCCTCTAGAGAGCCACTTAGGAGGGTTATTGGGTATGGCTTGCCTTAGAAGAGAGCTAGAAGTCAGGAGTAGTAGGGTACAAACGATGGTAGAGCGTGAAAAGGGGTTTGTACCTAGGTTTTATACAATCAATACCTATAATGCCTAGGTTAGGTACCTAACCTACCTAACCTACTTACAAATATATCGAGTTTTGGATCTGTACGCGACGAATATCTTATTGTAGGCGTCTTTGTAATTATATTCAATATCGAACAACGGTATTTTCGTCTGTTTTTTTTTTTGCCTCTACGCTTCTTTTTTGATGGGGAGGCGGCAGGATATTCATGCTCATCGACAGATACGATAGTACAAATGTAGATACGGGTCTACGAGCGCTTGGGAGACATCATATTTGATACCCTAATCAACTCCTATATAGATCTACGAGGACTCGCTTGTGAGATATCCTGTAGTTCAGAGTAGTAGCTTTATGCCTGGTACTACATATGTAATGGTTGGCAGAAGCTTGGATACCGTGGGTTTTTCAGGCGCTGCCTAGTAGAGGCAGGCGATCGTAGGGGGTGTCATGAGTACGAAGTGCGCAGGGAATATGTGAAATCTTTCTCGAAAAGACTGGGTTTCCTCGGCTCATAGAAACTAAGATGTTGCAATGTCACCTCTCTCCTCAGTGTGAATTTGATTGTGAACTTTAGGTATAATACCTTCGGGGATGGGGGATTTGGTAATGACGCCCTCGTGAGGTTTATGCGACCATTATGTGTGAGTTCCTGCTGTTAAGGAGTGATTCTCATGTGAAGAAATATGCTTAGATAGACCGCTGATCATCTCGCCCTCAGGATATAGGAAGGATTTATCGTTCTATATATAAGTTGGGGATCTTTATTAGCCACAGGGCCGTACGACCGTTGTTGTAGAAGCGTGGGTAGTTTATCTGGAGCCGTGACAAGAATCTAGATAGACGTATACACTGTTATCTCTGTCGTACCCAGTTATGGACTATTGGGCAAATTTGGATGGGTTTTAATCCTTATAGTTCCAAGTAAGGGACTTTTTTATATTGTAACCTACCTACCTGTCACTGTATGGGAATAAGGATTGTCTTTTATGATGTGTCTACCTACCTACCTAGTAGTAAGTATACAACAACAGCTACATTTAGTCAAGCACCTACGACTCTCGCTAATACGTCGTTTTTAATGGAAATCTATCACCAAATGGGGGCGGGGGGTAAATTACCTATATATAAAGAAAGGAGACGCTCCTCTCACTGCCTATCGTGGTGAGCCTCAAGCTCAGCACCTACCTACCATCACAAATTTCTCCGAAACGTCCCCTCCTTAGGACCGGTAAGATCATCATCCTCGTTTTCCATGGGATAGGGCCACCTCCAAGCGGCACAGCAGTGACTTCATCAAACTCTTTGCCCCATGTCTCCCGTCCCCCCGTCCTCTCCCCCTTCCTTACCAACGGGGGTAAACTCTCTGGGTCTGTTCACCCCTGGCAAGGTGCGCTCGTGGTTAAATAAGGAGATTTGATAATGCAAGTAACCTTTATTACCGAAAACGGCTCCATGCCGCGAGATCTCCCTATTGCTGCCTGCTTGTTTTTTTTACACTAAAAAGAACCGAGCATGGCGTGCGGGCCAGATGGTGAAGCACGCTTGTGGGGAGATGCTGAATAGGGGCGGCCGGTTCAGGTGCCGCTCAACCTTATCCCATAGATTCTACGATGTGGTTCTACGCCCCGAACTGGAGTCCCGAGTGAGTACCTAGCATGGTGATAGTCCTCATATATCCTTGTTTTGCTTTTCTTTTTCCTTGATACTGCTTTGCTTATTCGTTTACGTTGTTGTGTATTCTGTCTCATGTCAGGCCTTGCTATCGAAATATAGGACTCAACACGATACGTCCAATATTGCATTTTCGGATAAGCTAGAAAATATAGGTGGGTTTAGACCGGAGAGGTTCTTTATTTTTTTATTGGTTGTCTATGAGCATCGTGATCGTGATTACTACATAGTAAGGCTTTCGGGCATTGATGACTTGTGCGACAACGAAGCTGTAAGAATGACAGAGCATCATTAATTTTTATTTTCTTAGTGGCAAAGGCGAAGGCAGAAATAAAAAATCCCTTTACACTAACCTAGTCACTGCTTATCATGCGAAGTAAGCATTGTACTTCAGAAGTAAAGCGCCTCTTGGTAAGAGTGGCGTCTAGTTCCTATGGTGCGTCAACCCCGAAGCCTGTTGCTGAGCCCTAAGATTCATCTGTTGGCTAACCTCGTTTCTTGTTTATAGTCGACTATCCTTTCCCGACGACGCCAGACTAGCTTGAAGACGGCGTCATCCACATCTGGGTCCTAACCCAACTCACACAGGGATATAAATAGCCACTAGTTATTATTGGGTGGCCCTATATCACACGCTTTTCCCTCCTCAAGTGCGGGGTTGTGTTTCGATATGTTGACGTCCGTTAAGTAAGTAGTAGTTGGGACTAATAAGCCCGGTTTACGAGAGAGGGAGGAAGCTTGCAGATATGCAGATGATGGTCGATGCAATATATGTATCGTCTATTATAGGCTATTGACCAGGTAGATGGCGTTCTTGTCCCCGAAGCACGGTAACGGAGGCTGTTTGTCTAACACACCTTTTGAGTTGCTTGTAATACCCTGAGGAACTTTATGTGATATGCTGGTGGTTCTAATTTTTTTTGACCTGAGAATGGTGATGGTGTTTATTTTTAGTACCTTGTTTATACTACCTAGTACATAGTGTAGACGGCGGAGGCGGCTGACGCGCAGCGGAGCTCCTCATGTCAATCCCCCCTTCTGAATCAAGTCGATCAGAACCCAAGTAAGAGGATACCCGCACAATAAGAATTTGGCGAAGTAACTCTGAATGGATGTACCCGACCAGGAAGACAAGGTGGATAGGAAATCCTGAATAGCTGGCCAACGATTGCAAGCCGCGACGACTTGTTTTCCTTCTAGTATTTGCTTCTCATCTCTAGTACCCGACCTCTTTTTATTATGCGGTGTGCAGTTCTTTAGCCAGCATTCCACTGTGGCGCCTTCTCGCGTATTGCTGTTCGATAGTCCGTACGTCCACAGTACTTATAACCAATGGTATAAGCTATGCGATAGAGCAGGTGGTCAGCCCCGATGCAATCCCGATCCTATGGAGATAAATTGTGGTCAATCAACGATCTGGGGTCATACATATATACAGTTCTGGCGTTGTGGCTGGTGTTGTTCTCTGTATAAGGCTGGCATGGCTGGATACCTGACAGCTACTGTGGCAAACTCCCGTTAACAGTCGAGTCAGACAAGACCTGGCATAAGAACAGAACCTCCTAGGCATTATGCTTGTAACCTTAGCCAAGAAGGGGATGACCGATATCGCGGCTTGGACCCTTACGGCCTAGGGGGGAGGGGGATAGCGTGGTCGTTGCTTATTTACCTATCTATACTCCTGTATTTCGTTGACAAGCAACCCCTTGAACTACCCACACCAGACATAGTGCACTCCGCTATGCTGACTCTTTTGCTGTCCAGGAGATTGTGTCAAATTACATTCACGTATACTAGTATTTAGAAATCTCACATAAGGCTGCGATTTACATCCGTCAGAATAAGTGCATACGTAACGAAGGCAAATTGAGATGTAGTCTTACCCTTGGCGAGCTTGTGTTCTTACCATAGTTCATATCCGGATCGGATGTCTCGCGGTTTGTTTTCCTAGGGGCTGAAATCATGCTCTGCCGGCAGTGAGTATACACTATATAGAGTAGAGGGAGAAAGAGAGGTGTGTATGAGAAAGGTAGGCCCCCCCTTGCGGAAGCGAGAGTGCACGATGCTACATAAAATATCTAGAGACGGGTCCTCAACTTGGGCTGAAAGTTCCGGGTGCCTAGTATTGGTTGGCCAAGACCGGATACCAAAGAGCTGGATCCAAAGACAAGGGTCTAGCCGTCCGCCACGAACGTAGACTCTGCACTGGTCCAATTACCGCCGTTGCCTCTCGTGGAAATAAGTTCTATGGAACACCTATCAGAGCGTCGCTAGGGCTGCAGGGTGTCTATGTCTGATCATTACCCTCTTTCGACATCTCAACTTTCGAGCTTTGGACATTAGACAATGTCCAATAAGCAGCAGCTGAACCTTTAAGTCTCGGTACTTACACGCACAGAGTCCAGACCGTGCGCTTCGTAATTATATCAAATGATCCATCGCCTGCTAGGATCTCGGCCTCGACCGTTGGGGGTTATCCCAACTATCGCATTGTTTATTTTCCCGCGAGCTGACAATATAGTGTTGTTTTCTCTTCCGTCTTTTCATGTTTGCTACCATCCTAGTTGAAGCTCATCCACCATCTGCTGTTTGGGTTTTGGGCGTTTAATCCGTGTTGTGGATGCTTGTAGACGGCGGGTGTGGACATGGCAGAGTTCGAAAACTGGAGTACCAGACCAGGCTTTTCGTCTCGACGGAGCCAGCGATCTGGAAATCAAAACCAACCGTCGCCTCCGGGGCCAATATACCAGCGGACATCTAGCGACAATATCTCTGCTCTCTCTCAATCACAGCCATGCCAAGTCTCCGGGGTTTCTGAACCTTCACATACATCAACGGAATCGCGACAAGGACAGACCGCCGGAGGTGATGGCTACTTCAACTATCCAGTAGCTAGTCCGGCTACGGCGTGGTCAGAAGGTGGCAATGACAATGGTATCTCACCTGCTCCCTCACCAAACCCTCATTCAGGGGTTAAATTCGCCTTCAATGGACAACCATCACCAGATGAGACCAAGACAGCGAAAGTCCCACGATCAAAACCGGCACCTTTTCAGCTGGATGAAAGTGGTAGAGGATTTTCGTCACCTGGATCGTCGCAGCCTATGTTTTCACCCTACGGCCGCGTCCCGTATCGCCGTACAGGCTCACGGCTGAGTCTCTTCAGCACCCCAGGAACAGCGACATGGCAAAGCCCGAGAACGCCTCCGCCATATACCGCTGTAGTCCCGCCTCTGAAATGGTATCATTGGCGGCCAGCATGGGTCATGTACATATTCTTTCTGTTCGGAGTGCTCTGTGCGATCGCCCACCACATATTCTACAGTTTTCTGGACGGGAGACCTGCAGATAACCAGATGATCATGCTTCGTTACGGAACTGTGCTAGCATTTGCGGCCAAGGCCGGACTTGTCGCAGCTATCGGAGTCGCTTTCAAGCAACGGATATGGACAACCGTTCGGAGTAAGCTACTTAGCGTTGCTGCCCTGGATTCCTTGTTTGCGGCGACGGAGGATGTGACAGTATTTCTCAACTTTGAAATCCTTAGAAGGGCAAAAATGGCAATTCTATTGGCCGCCTTTGTATGGTATGTCCTTCATATATGCAGTACTAGGAGAGTGCGCAGGCTATGCTAACATGGGACACAGGGCTACCCCATTGGTAATCATTCTCACGAGTAATACTCTATCGGTGGCTCCGGCTCTTAAAGTGACGGAGACGACGTGTCCTGGTATCCGAACCCTGAATTTCGAGAAGGAGGAAGTAGAGGTTATTCTTCCCCCCTACCCCTTTTCACTGGACGTTTTCGACGATTCTAACTGGTACGTAGGAATGGAGGACGCCGACTAAAATCGATCATCTATATGGCCTGTCAGTGTCTGTATGGAATACGACCGAGCTAGACACAACGTCGCCTGATTGGTTCGATTACTATACAGCAGCGAGTGACAATTTCATACAGATCGCAACCCATGCGGCTTATATAAAGCAGCCAGTCAGCAAGATTAATGCTGATGTAGATATCTGTGGAGCTGGTTGGAATTGCACCTATGTTGTCAACTTCACGGCACCAGCTTACAAGTGTACTGAGGTTGCCAGCGGCGTTGGGTCAGAGATAACCCCCCTGGGTGACCATAAACCGCCGAATGGCTTTAGCACCGACCTCCTACTGCCGACAGGAATCTATAGCTACTACGCGTTTACAGGCGGCGGCGAGTACTCTAACATGCAGATGAACGAATCGTATCCCGGAGGCATGCCGAAGATCTCACCACCTTATCCTCAAGATCTTGGTGCCTTTCGAACAGAGCCTATCATGTGGATAGGATATACTCAGCTAGCGAATCCGGACGAGACTCCCCCAAGCAACAAATCGATGCCGGGCTGGGAAGATGCCTTCATACCCAAGGTTATTGCTTGTGAGAACTGGGAGGCTCATTATACAGTTCGGTTCAACTTGACTGGAGGACAACAAATCACGAACATTACCGAGCGCACCCTTTTGCATCCGGTTATGAAGTAAGTCCATATCCTTATTCTGCCCCCTTTTCAATATATGATCTTCGGCTACCCTCTGCCTATTACAGAGATACAATCTCTATTGGGACTGGCGTTGATTGATTCTAACCGTATCCTTGTAGCACTACCTGGGAACAAGATATTATGGCGAACGATGGGACCAATGACAATACCACGGCATCTCCGAAGAGCGGCTACGTCTACCCCCGGGATGTCAGACGGTACCGGCGGGTCGCCGCTTTCCACTCCTTAGCCTCGCAGGTGCGGTATTTCGTGAACGGCACCCTCGACTCGCATCAGGTTGATGTTCCCATCCAGGCGACCAAGGCGCTGCAGACGAAGCTGCTCAACCCGCGGGGCGAGTACTTCCCGTACCCGAACCTCATCCGCCTGATCGAGGAGTTCTACGAGGACATGGTGCTGTCGCTGTTCGCCAACTACCAGTTCCTGCCCGTGGTGTGGGCGGCCAAGCCCGACGTGATCAGCGGCGTGGACGCGGGCGACGACTCGACCCGGTACCCGTGCGAGCGGTCGCGCATCGAGAACCGCTTCGACTACCACGCGCGCGACCTGTGGATGGTCTACGCCATCGCCATCGTGCTGTCGGCCATCGGCGTCGTGTCCGGCACCATGGCGGTGCTGGAGAACGAGGGCGTCCTCCTCGACACGCGCTTCTCGAGCATCGTGGCGGCCACGCGGGGACCCGCCCTCGAGAGGCTCGGTTGGGGCGCCGCCGCCACGGCGGACGGCACCGTGCCCCAGGATATCAAGAACCTGAAGGTCGGTTATGGCGTCGTCCACCGGAACAGCGGCCTCGGCGCCATGCAGGATGGCGCGAGACCCGCTGATACTGGTGACATACATTACGGGTTCGGGTTGGAGGGCGACGTGAGACAGATGCGCTCAAGGTGTTAGAGTTGTTGTCCACCACGGTCGCCCGAGCTCTCCTGGGCTGGCTTCTCCTGATTTCCAAGCGGGCGTTTTTTCTTTTTTTGTGAAAGACATGGCTGAAACTCAATTGGGAGCGTTGATTTTAAAATTTTTTTTTTTTAATCTGCTATTGTTTGTCTCGTCTTTTGTAACGATTTGCATCCAGTGGACTCTTAAACGAGGCAATGCTTGTGGTGAGTTGTCTATGGTTGATATGCCATTATAGGGAGAGAACTCTACCTCTTCCAGTTTTGCTGAATAGAAAGAAGCAGGAAAAAGTAGAAAGGGCCAATATTGGTGAGTTCAAACTTAGTCATAATGCTTATTATTATAATAATAATAATAAATCAAAAATTTGAGACTTCTTGAATAACCAGCTTTGAAGAGACGTTGCTCTACTATGTCCTGACTATGACTGAGGATGACCTGAGTTCTCCTTTTTTTTTCTTTTTTTTCTCACGATGATCTTATTCCACCCTTTCTCAAGTGGATATCTGACGAAATCTTCACTCCACGTTATGTCGTTCATCGATTTTCCGCGCCAGGGTCCACCAGCTCCAATATTCTCCCCAGTCCAAGCTTGAAATCTGATCGTCAAGCCAAGGATGTTCCAAGACCATAAACATCTATGTACTTAACTATTCGAGATTTTCTATGAATTTGGAAGCGGGCACTGTGAGTCATCGAACAACTCACCTGGTTTCGCCTCCTCACACCGTAATTCCGAGGTATTGACTTACCTTAGTCGTAGGTGGTATACATCTGTTCTGAGTGGATAATGTCGTGAGCTGTATGGCGTTGCCTATGAAAACTGTCTCCCACTGAGCACGGTTGTGGCTCTGCCCCCACTGCCTTATGTACATATGTAACAATCATAGCTACCTACATTGCAGTACAGTATGGTACCGTATGTGAATAGTAAATAAGCTTCTCCGGTGAAATACTCCAAGGGGAGATCTTCCCGTCGAGTAGGTTTGGTCCGTAC